>HG995299.1:6317298-6926887 GCA_905332915.2 Hecatera dysodea
AATGCATTAGTTTAAGAAATAATGCGTGTATAAAATGCTTATAAGCTTATAAGTATTATATCAAGCTTTTGAATAAAAATGCAAAATTGTGTTTACTTCAGTTTTGTTTGATGAAAAATATTTCCCAAATAAATAAACATAATTTTATATCTCTTATTACAAAAATGTGGTATGGGGTTTCATGCGTTAGGATTAATAAAATATTATGATAAAATCCTTAATACTATGAAATCTACCTCTAGACATGTAACCACATACTAATATTATGTATATATTATGGCAATCATTATTTAATGTTATAGGCACAGTACAGATTAGATCACACATTTAGAAAGAAGTAGCTTAGAGAGAAATTAATCGGTGAAGTCTCAAAACAAGGGGTCATAATTTATAATGGTAGAAGTAGGCCGCTGGTACATGATGTACATCTTTACAATGTTTCATAGTGATTGATTTATGATTTTGGATGTTTTTTCTCTCTGTGTCGTGTATAAATGACTAAGCATACTATTGTATAAAGTTCTTAACACGCAACAGACAGATATTTGCTGGGAATTTATTGCGCCTGTTCTTCCTAGCTAAAACCATACCCATAAAACGTTTTGGAAATACTTCCATTGTGCGTACAGCTCAGGAGTAGAATTCCCTGCTGCAGGCTCGCGTTTCCTGATAGCTAAAAGCTGGGGGTCGTTAAGTCAAGAGGGAATTGGTTACTTTATTACTTATAGGCAAACACGCTTCAACGTCGACCACATCTTCGCTTTTTATAGGGTAAGGTTATGGTTAAACGCGAGACTAACAATAAAATATTACATGAATTAATTAGAGAAATGCTTTCAATTTAAAATTCATTCAGATGATGTTCTACTACTAAGGCTTGTCAGTATGGCGTTGATTAATCTGTTGATAAAAAATAATATTGTAAAGAAGGCAGGATTTGTTTGTACCGAATAAGCTATGAAACTACTTGACTGATTTTAATCATTTTTACGCCAATGGATAGCTACATTATCAGCGATTAACGTAGACTATATTTTATCCTTGTATTCCCACGGTAACGGACCTTACGCGTGTGAATCTGCGAGGCGCTACTAGTGTAATCTATAGTGGGTTCAAATATTATCTCCTAAGTTTCAAACTCAATATTGCTTACATTTCAAGAAACTGTTAATTTTCATTCAATATGTTTGGATCAACTATAGATATTTATGTTCCATTAAACCTGTTATACAGACAAAATAGTAATTTCTAAAACAGTTTCCGACTGAATGTGTGACCTAAAAATTATATATAAACGATTTATACACAAATCATTAGTAAACTGTATTGTATTATTCGTATACTGAATAATATACGAAGATATAATATCTATAGGTACTTGATATGTTTGGGTAAATCGATGAATATGGTGTTATTGCTTCCTTTTTGGTTAATTTTAAAGGTTTCGACAGAACAATGATTTTAGTTAAAAACGGAAGAAAAGCAGATCGGTCTTAATACCGTGTTAAGATGGCTGTAATGTAAAAGGCCTCGTCCACAGTCTATCTTAAGGCTGGTGATAGAGTGCCCAAAACTCGTCGTTATAATAGCGACGAGTCTGATGAGAGTTATGGGCACAAGAACAAATTAATTGTTCGACCCATGTGCTGAGTTCTGGGCACTGTGACCGTACTACGAAGTGCCAATGCTATCATGATTCAGTGTGCGGGAAAGGGATAGTGCTATTCGTCTCGTGTAACTCCGTCTCTCTCTGACACAGGAATCATGATGGTTTTTAGACGTCATCGCAGGGCGGTTGAAAGTGTTAATGAATTGCAAGTTCAGGAGGTGACAGCGAGAGTAAGGGATAAAACAAATGACGGTTATCTGAATTGTTGTAAGCCAGTAGTGCTATTCTGTGAAAATCTGACCGCGTAAACGTAGCTGAAGTGAACTTGAAGTGAGCTGAAAATAGGGTATTTTACTGAAAAAATCTACGTAAGTTGTCCGTCTGATAGATATTGGACATGTACGTATTTTTTATTTTCAGGTAAACAAAAAATGAAGACGATATAGCGCGTTGAAAATACGAGTGACGTCACTTTATACTACATTTTTTTACCAGGGACGTGATGTCACCAGTCCCCTCTCTTGAACATTTGATGCGCTCTTTATAAATTTTTTTTTTAACATGAAATACGTGTCCAATATTTTTTGAAAATCCAACGGACGCACTAAATAGAATTATGATTTTTATATATAGTAAAATACCCAATTAATCTAATCAACTTACTTTAGGCTCACTCTACATTTATGACGGGACTCGCAGTGGTCCCGTAGCTCCCTGTGCAAGTGTGCGAGGGAACACGAGGTGGTTCTTGTCAGTAGAAGTCTGACGGACCCCTCCGTCCGCCCCAGGACGGAGGACACCCCTGAAGGACTTCGACCACGATACCAAAAAAAGGGCTCATTCAGTCTAAGTTTTCGCGGCGAGATGTAATGATGTGGAGACTCCTATCAAAACGCATGTTTTCAAACACCCTCGTTCTTGTATTCTTAAATGAAAATGCTGCGTTAACGGCATTACCTATGCGCTCATTGAGAAACTCTACTGGACGAAGAATGTTAAATAAATTGTTTATAATAAAGAAGCATGGATTCTCAGGAAGCATCCGTCAAATTATTTTTGGGTTCCGATTAACGAGTTAATAAAAAATATCATTCAAATAGGATTCTAAGAACATTCAAACACGATGCTATATCTTAAAGGTGCAAAAATACCATATATTTCCAATAAAAATTACGTATTATTGACTTCGTTATACTTACGATATTACTTACAGTTATAATAATCATACATAATACAATATTATCGTAATTTTGGGTCCCTATAACTTACATCGATCGAACACCAAGTCAGTTTCTGAATTACTGTATTCTGGGATTTAAGTTAAATATAAAATAATGTAAAATACAAATTTTTCTGAGAAATATATTAAAGTAAAAAATGTACAATTTTTCTTATGAATATAATTACAAATGGCACGGGAAAAGAAGCGATTAAATATTTGTGTATTCTTGGTGACAGGCTAGTATGACGAACTATTTATTTTGGGTCCAAAAGCCTAGTTCCCCGAACGTACGCGCAGAAGTTTAAGAATAGATAGAACTCCTACACTACATTCTGCAAATGTGTACCTCGGGATCATCTTGTAGTATTTAATACAACAAAAACACGATACACTTATTATTTTTAATAACTTTAAAATTGAATGTACGATTAATACTTTCAACCTGTCACCAAAACTAATATAAACACGTTTAAAAATTATACAACTTGTATCAAATAAATTACTAAATTCGTTGGAAAGGCAAGACTATAAATTACTTAGATTCTTTAATGTGTAGTGAAAAATCACAGCAAGCGTTAGAAAAACTAATACTAAAAATAAATAATAAACAGTAAAATAAAGTTATCTTATGTTAAAACAGTGATATGTGGGATCGATTATTTTATTATTCGAGTTTTGTATCGATAATCGAATAACTTCGTGAAAGAAACGTTTTATAAAACTTTATAAATTATTAATAATATACAAAACACTGGTAGAGTTACACTAGAAATAAATACAAATGAATAAAGTTCATAGAAAATTATTTTATCACTGAATTGTTAAAAGGTACAGGAAAAACAATGTTCGTTTTAAGAATACTTTCTTTTACATAAACTGATCCTCGAGAATAGGACTCTCGGGTCATTTAACATTGTTCAACTTGTATCTCTTAACTAGTTAAAACTTAATATTATTCTGGCTATACAGTATTCTGTAATATGTAAAAAGTTGTTTAACTACTTGAAGCCATGAACACACTTTTATTTCATTACAGTATTCATTGTATACGCCGAATCGGTACGTTTAGGGCTCAGCCTTCCCTATTATGACGAGTCAATGCCATGATGATATCGTTGTGAAAATGGGATAGTGATATTCGTCTGTATAGCTACGTCTCCCTCTCGCAACGGATCAAGATGGCATTAGCACGTCATACAAGAGGACAGAACTTGTTTACAAGTGTTTTTGGACAATATTTATTGGGGACAAAATTGGTGTCAATACTTTCTTGCTGTCAGTACATATCAAAGCTCATACAGTTATCATGGTTGTCGAAAACAGGACGTGAATTTATGGGAGTCTCAAGTATATTTTGTGCAGTCGCGCAATAAACAAACCCATAGACCCGACTTGTGTGATGACTGTTTAACTGACTGACTGTGCTTTATCAATTTCAACTGTATGCCCAACCAATTGAGTGTACATTCACGCTGCCTCTAGATGTGCCTTTCGACCAACACAGAACAAGTTCCCAAATTCGGCGTATACAACAAACAAACATTCCTAATACGATCAGTCAGGTCTTACATCGACTGTACACTATATAATTGGCAAGGGAGTGCTCACGATCAGTTGGAGCCGCTTTCTGAACAGGACTGCGTCAGGCCTTGAGTGTAGGCCGTCTGTATGCTTTCACATACGAACTTGTACTGGCTCTGTGAAAGAAATGTAATGTTTTATTATGATGGCGGAACTCCAGAGTTTATTGCAATCCATAATGTAGGGTAGGTCATCATACAGGTGGTGTGCAATACAAAATAATAAGAACGTAGGGGAGCCCAAGCGGGGATTTCGGGATTTTCAAAAGCGCGGCAGATTAATATACAGGGGGATACCTTGTACCCGGTTAAGTACCTCCACCATACATGAGGCCCATATATAAGGCCGCCCGTGAAGGATACAGGATCAGATAAGTAAAAAAAAATTGACCATCAGAAATTCTCGAGCGCGTCAGATTAAGGTAGGGTGAGTTAATTACATCCTAAAAAGTGTATATTCCACTAATCTGACAATTTGAGAGTGACGTAAAGAACGGGGAGGGCAGCAAAGTTGTAAAAAAAAAGTCATCTCGACATTCTCGAGCGTAGCTAATTTTTTTTTATTTTGAAGGAAATTCAAGAATAATGAAAAATATATAATCTGACGATTTCCGCAAGCCGAAATAACAAAAATTCGTCGATAAAGTTAAATGCGTGCCGCTGCGTGATGCTGCATTTCCTTCTCCACGTTTCTATTCCTCTCTCACTCTTTCTCTTCCTGAGCTTTTCAATTAATTAAGATCAATGACATTTAAAAAAAAATATATAACTTTCCGCTAAGAAAATCGAAGATTTTCAAAAATCGGGAAGTTATTGTTTTCACTCCGTTTTGCAAAAATCTAGTTTTCATCAGATCTCGACGTTTTAAGGTCATAGGAAGCTTCCCTGACTACCCCCGCGATGTTGTCACTATGTCTGTATGTATGTGACTATGTGACTCGCTTATAACTTTTGAACAAATAAACCGATCGGAATCTACTAAACGGCGTTCTAAAGAGTTCCCTCAAAATTAGATTTCTTGTGAATTTGAACCGATTTGGAGTGATAGATTTTAAGAAATATTGAAAAATCCCAAAGAAAATAAGATTTTTTTTTTAAAGTAATTTTTTTCGGAATAACTTTTAAACGGCTTTATCGATCAACTACTTAAACTAATCCACTCTTGAGCTTGAAAAACCACGTCGATCGCCACCATGCTGGTCCAAATCGGTTGATTCGTTCGAGAGATATCGTGAACGAAAGAAACCCGAAAAAGTGTTTTTTCGGGGTTACTCCGAAATTTTTGGTTCGATCAATTAAAACTAGAAAATTACTTATGAGGATGATAAAACTGCGTCGAATGCCGCCAACGGGTGAAAATTGCTTGATCCATTCAAAAGTTATTACGGTTTGAAAATTCCAAAAATAGTGTTCTATGAAACTTCTATCAGACTTTCGAGCTGGGAGAGCTCAAATGCATAGAAATATTATTTCTTTGAACTCAGCGAGCTCAAAATATCACATAAATTATATTTTGAGCTCAAAAATGTCATAAGTACAATTTTAAGCAATGGAATTAGCGAGAAGTTGCAGGGATGGCCTTTAGGATGAACCGTTTTTCTAAATTTTTTTGTCAGATCAGGCGAATCCCTCTAGATAATCGTCAGATTATGAGATAGTACGTTTAGAACATAAAGATGAACCATATATATCCTAATCTGACGCGCTTGAGTATTTCAAAATGGCGATTTTTTTTTGCACATTATGAAAATGGCCGCGGGTTTGCGTCCCATCGAAATCGTCAGATTAGTGAATGAGAGCTTTTTTTTAGTGCACTTAACACTCCCTTAGAAAATCTGACGCGCTCGATTAATTTTAATTTTTTTTCATTTTCAACCCTTACATACAACCACCCTCAGCATGCAAACGATCAGATTAACATACGTACATTATTAAAAATACGTAGGGCATTGATGCTATCAATATCTGACGCGCTCGAGGATGTCCATGCAACAGTTTTTTTTACATATTTAAAAATCTATAGCCGCTTCCCCCACCGATGAAAAGGTATTATAATATAACATTTTTTTCTTCTTATCATCTAAGCTTTGCAACCCAATAGGTCTCTACGACGCTCGAGTAAATCCCCATTTAGCATCGTGGGCTCCCCTACTAAAATCATGGATTCTGTCAATTTAAACTAATTAAGAGATAGGAAGAGCGCTTTAATAACTTTCTTTTATGATGAGAATTATATACTATCCGGGATGAAAACAATATTTAGCTTACGTCTTACAGGTGGTTTGCGTGAACTTTGCAGGTAATTTTCTAGCAAAGTATAATAAAAATGTGAGTTTTACTCGCACGCAGCAGAGTTCTAAAGTTCATGATTTCTTTTGGGAATAGTTCAGGCGTTTTTCACGAAAAAACTAATCAAAACATATTTTAAAGAAGCTCGGGTTGGTTTTTGTCAGTAAGAGTCTGACCCTAAGAAGGGGTGGGAGGAGGAGAGAATGATGATGATACTAGTAACAGGTTCTGCTAGTGCGAGCGCCACCTCGCACAGTATGAGCGCGCCCGTGCGCCCTACGCCGGCCGAGCAGTGCACGATCATGTTAGTAACAGGTATACTCACAGCGTTCTGTATGCACATGGGCCGCTGCGCCCGCATGGCTCGCACCAGGTCCAGCGGGTACAGCGGCTGGCGACGTGCAGCTAGTGCGAGCGCCACCTCGCACAGTATGAGCGCGCCCGTGCGCCCTACGCCGGCCGAGCAGTGCACGATCATGTTAGTAACAGGTATACTCACAGCGTTCTGTATGCACATGGGCCGCTGCGCCCGCATGGCTCGCACCAGGTCCAGCGGGTACAGCGGCTGGCGACGTGCAGCTAGTGCGAGCGCCACCTCGCACAGTATGAGCGCGCCCGTGCGCCCTACGCCGGCCGAGCAGTGCACGATCATGTTAGTAACAGGTATACTCACAGCGTTCTGTATGCACATGGGCCGCTGCGCCCGCATGGCTCGCACCAGGTCCAGCGGGTACAGCGGCTGGCGACGTGCAGCTAGTGCGAGCGCCACCTCGCACAGTATGAGCGCGCCCGTGCGCCCTACGCCGGCCGAGCAGTGCACGATCATGTTAGTAACAGGTATACTCACAGCGTTCTGTATGCACATGGGCCGCTGCGCCCGCATGGCTCGCACCAGGTCCAGCGGGTACAGCGGCTGGCGACGTGCAGCTAGTGCGAGCGCCACCTCGCACAGTATGAGCGCGCCCGTGCGCCCTACGCCGGCCGAGCAGTGCACGATCATGTTAGTAACAGGTATACTCACAGCGTTCTGTATGCACATGGGCCGCTGCGCCCGCATGGCTCGCACCAGGTCCAGCGGGTACAGCGGCTGGCGACGTGCAGCTAGTGCGAGCGCCACCTCGCACAGTATGAGCGCGCCCGTGCGCCCTACGCCGGCCGAGCAGTGCACGATCATGTTAGTAACAGGTATACTCACAGCGTTCTGTATGCACATGGGCCGCTGCGCCCGCATGGCTCGCACCAGGTCCAGCGGGTACAGCGGCTGGCGACGTGCAGCTAGTGCGAGCGCCACCTCGCACAGTATGAGCGCGCCCGTGCGCCCTACGCCGGCCGAGCAGTGCACGATCATGGGCGGGTCCAGTTCGCGCTCTTCCTCGATCTCGTCGGGATCTACGACTGTTGGTATTACTGGGGGGTGAGAAAATATTTCATTATCAGAAGCTATCATTGACAGTAGCTCAAAAAGCTGCAAGAAGGAAACGGGTCAGAGCTGGCCATGTCTGTATCACGCCGACTAAGAGGTGTGCCATATAACGCGTTCCATCAGCGCCGCAAAGACGGAGCGATGACGCGCGTTAGGCATCTGTTATACTTGCAAAATAATAATGATCAGATTCAGTATTTTCAATAATGGCTTATATAATTTACGATCGGATATCGATTCTAAAAATGCCCCTAATAAGGAACAACAAGATTTTTGTTACATGCTGTTTGTCATAATCAATGAAGTATGTATGTATGTTGGAGCCTCACAGGCAGCACGCTTCCTGAGCTGGCTGCAGAGCTGCGTGAAGCTGATGAAGGCGGCCTGGTCGTCGGGCACGCCGTGGTCGGGCCACGCGCTGTACTGCAGCTGCGTCACGCTGCGCAGCGCGCCCGAGCTCTCCTGCGGAGCAAACAATCAATATCACTATATCGCGACGCGACTAACTCTGCAGGGTAAAAAAGAAAAGATTTATACTGATTTTAGCAAGGCGTTTGATAAAGTGGACCACAGCCTTCTTACTAACAAACTGGCTCAACTAGGAGTGAGCGGAACGATGATAGGATGGCTTAAATCTTTTCTAGAAAAGAGAAAATCAAAAGTTATAGTAAATGGTCATTTTTCTGATAGTTATTTAGCAACTTCTGGAATCCCACAAGGTTCGCACTTAGGTCCAATTCTTTTTAACAATTTTATCAATGAAATCACCAAGTGCTTCAAACACGCCCGTTATTACTTGTTTGCAATTGCAAAATTCATACTTACTTAGACTCCAGAGTATGTTACAGGAAGATATCGACAGACTTGTAAACTGGTTTAAACAAAACAAGATGCTTTTAAATAACAGTAAGTGTCATTACATCCAGTTTACTCATAATAAAAAAGTGTTAGAGAACACATACTACATAGAGGGAGTCGAAGTAAATAAACAGACGACTATACGCGACTTAGGAGTTCGACAACTCGATCACGCACTGAAGTGAAAACCAGGCCTTAAACAATTAAAAAAAAAAAACTACTAACAGAACTCACAAGAACAAATAAAATAAAACCAACCAACCTTAATAGTCATCTCTCTCCTAACATAATGGCCATGGTTCTGTTCACTGGTCGTCAGTATGGTGAGGGTGTTGGTCGCCTTGAGCGGCGTGTTGCCAACCTTGGGCCAATATTGGTGGCACTTGGCCCTGCCGCGCTCGGTCAGCACCGTCAGCATCACTATGAGGCTGCTCTCCGACTCCCACACCATTTGCCAGAAGTCGCCCACTGTCGTCGATAGAGGTCCTGTGAGAACGAGATGGCGTTTTAACAGCAATAAAATAACCTTTCTAAAATTAATCGCGGGGCTAAGGGAGTGTTCAAGTATTACGTAACGCAATTTTTGAAGATTTTTGACCCCCCTCCTCCCCTTGTAACGCACCGTAACGTTTATCTGTACCCCCCCCCCTACCCCGCTCTAAACGTTACGTAACACTTAAGTGACCATTTTTACCCTAAAATCGCAAAAAGTTATGTTATAGACATAGTTATTATCTTTGGTATACCAAAGATAATAACTATGTCTATAACATAACTTTTTGCGATTTGTTCTCTTTTAAGTCAATTAAAGCTATAGCTTTAATTGACTTAAAAGAGAACAAATTAAAAATGACGACCTGACTAATACAATTGAAGGATTCCCCGTAAAACCTAAATAAGGGTTCCCAATTTGGGAGTTTTGATTCCCTAATTTTTTATAAAAAAAAAAAAATGTTACGTAACGTGTTGTAAGAAAGACCCCCTCCCGCCCCTGTAACGTTTTACAAGACACCCCCTCCCCCAAATTGCGTTACGTAATACTTGAACGTCCCCTTTTTTTTACTGTCAGATGTATATGCTCTTGACTCTAGTCTAGGTCGCAGGTTACAGAGACAAAGTCGACGATGGAATGAGCTTACCCAGAAGAAGGCTGTTCACGCTAACTTTGAAGAGATCATGGTTGAATGCGTTCGGAAACACAGACGCGTTTGGCAAGTGTGTAGAAATAAAACAATTAGTTTTAAAGATCTGAGACTTATGTGAGGATCTAAGGAGTTGGATGGACTGACAGAATAGAAAAAATAATATAATTTTATTTATTTTTCTATTACTACGGCATGCAGAAAAGTGGATAGGGTGTGGTAGTAGGTGGTCATGAGGTAGCGAAAGAGAACAAATCGCAAAAAGTTATGTTATAGACATAGTTATTATCTTTGGTATACCAAAGATAATAACTATGTCTATAACATAACTTTTTGCGATTTGTTCTCTTTTAAGTCAATTAAAGCTATAGCTTTAATTGACTTAAAAGAGAACAAATTAAAAATGACGACCTGACTAATACAATTGAAGGATTCCCCGTAAAACCTAAATAAGGGTTCCCAATTTGGGAGTTTTGATTCCCTAATTTTTTATTAAAAAAAAAAAATGTTACGTAACGTGTTGTAAGAAAGACCCCCTCCCGCCCCTGTAACGTTTTACAAGACACCCCCTCCCCCAAATTGCGTTACGTAATACTTGAACGTCCCCTTTTTTTTACTGTCAGATGTATATGCTCTTGACTCTAGTCTAGGTCGCAGGTTACAGAGACAAAGTCGACGATGGAATGAGCTTACCCAGAAGAAGGCTGTTCACGCTAACTTTGAAGAGATCATGGTTGAATGCGTTCGGAAACACAGACGCGTTTGGCAAGTGTGTAGAAATAAAACAATTAGTTTTAAAGATCTGAGACTTATGTGAGGATCTAAGGAGTTGGATGGACTGACAGAATAGAAAAAATAATATAATTTTATTTATTTTTCTATTACTACGGCATGCAGAAAAGTGGATAGGGTGTGGTAGTAGGTGGTCATGAGGTAGCGAAGTATTCTCATTTCAACAATAGGTATGCTTAGAAAGATTGATTATACAAACCTTGTGTTGCAATGTAAGTAAGCACTAAATCAGAATTTGGTATTTCCATATTGATGTATGACGCGTTGATGTAATCGCCCGTTGGTCCATTTTTCAAAATCACTCGCGTTGAGTCGTCTGTAAAGTGATAAATGTTTTTATTGTATAATTTTTTCAGAGTAGCTCAAATAAATTAGGACATGGGTAAGAATGATGATGTACAAGTAATCCTGTTTTAGATGGAAAACAACATTGTAACACAAACAGTGCTACATCAAAAATTTGGAAACAATGATATAAACCTCGATTTTTTTTTATTGGACCACACAGGTCAGCACACTAAGGCTGGTTATTGCTTAGCCGGGAAATCCTGTGGTGGCCTCAAATGAATTTAAATGTAAACCTCTATAGCAAACTATAGCGTTAAAAACGGCATCGTGAACTCACAAGGCGCAATATCCCTGTACCGGTTCTTGTTCAAGTTGCAGGGCAGCTTGGAGACGTTGGTGGGCTCGTCGGGCAGGCGGCGCAGCAGCGCGTCGTACTGCTTGAGCGCGTTGCCGCTGGCCAGCCCGTCGCCCAGCAGCAGCACGGACTGCTGCAGCGCGTCGCCCGCCGCGCGCTGCTCGCCGCACAGCGGCACGAAGCACGCCGCCGGCTCCTCCGCGCCCGGCTCCTCGGGGGCGTACACGGCTGGAAATAGATTTTCATGTCAGTTCTGGGGTCTACTAGGTACTGTATACACACTGTACCCTAAACATTTTTTTTATACTTTTACACGTCAAACTTTTTTGGTCGTTATAAACTAGATGAAGCCAGTGTTTGTGTCCATCATCTCACGCCAGAGGCAAAAAGTCGCGAGATCGTTCACCAAAAATATGGACTAAGATCAAGATTCGTCGTCATCTAAATTCTAAACAATTTTCTAAGAAATAAATAAGTATTACACTATCAAACTCACCGTTAGGTTTGACGACCAACGTCAGAACTCCTCTCGTGTTTCTGATAAGTTGTACTACTTGTTCATGAGTCATTTCCTCCACGTCTTGCCCGTTTATTGATATAACCTGAAATAAGACATTCATTATTATATTACAAGGATAGCCAAAAGTATTATAAGGACACCCCAGCCGTGCGTTATATTACAAGAATCATATTTTGTAACGTAACAAAACCTTGACAGTGCGACAGAGGTCCCTGATGCCACTCTGCCGGGACCCTGCCGGGACATCGCACCCACCGTCGTGAGGGTTCTCAAGCGCGTGATGGCGTCCACCGTTGAACATCGCGTGCGGAAACCGAACTGGATCCCAACCCCCAACAGGTGCCTGACGAGGTGGGTGTCCTCACCCTCAGATGTCATGTTTTAGAAAGTGGTATGTTCCCAATTCAAGTCGAGTAACTATTGGAAATTTACTTAAGACTAATATTGATCCTTTCTGATCTTTGTGTACCTGGTCGGGCGACACCAGCACGGGCGCGCCTCTACACGTATCCGCACAGCGCTACACTCCTGGCTCTCGTCTACTGTTGCTATGTACCTGGTCGCCCTCCTGCAGCTGCAGGCGGGTGCGGCTGGCCACGCGCGACACCAGCACGGGCGCGCCTCTACACGTATCCGCACAGCGCTACACTCCTGGCTCTCGTCTACTGTTGCTATGTACCTGGTCGCCCTCCTGCAGCTGCAGGCGGGTGCGGCTGGCCACGCGCGACACCAGCACGGGCGCGCCTCTACACGTATCCGCACAGCGCTACACTCCTGGCTCTCGTCTACTGTTGCTATGTACCTGGTCGCCCTCCTGCAGCTGCAGGCGGGTGCGGCTGGCCACGCGCGACACCAGCACGGGCGCGCCTCTACACGTATCCGCACAGCGCTACACTCCTGGCTCTCGTCTACTGTTGCTATGTACCTGGTCGCCCTCCTGCAGCTGCAGGCGGGTGCGGCTGGCCACGCGCGACACCAGCACGGGCGCGCCTCTACACGTATCCGCACAGCGCTACACTCCTGGCTCTCGTCTACTGTTGCTATGTACCTGGTCGCCCTCCTGCAGCTGCAGGCGGGTGCGGCTGGCCACGCGCGACACCAGCACGGGCGCGCCTCTACACGTATCCGCACAGCGCTACACTCCTGGCTCTCGTCTACTGTTGCTATGTACCTGGTCGCCCTCCTGCAGCTGCAGGCGGGTGCGGCTGGCCACGCGCGACACCAGCACGGGCGCGCCTCTACACGTATCCGCACAGCGCTACACTCCTGGCTCTCGTCTACTGTTGCTATGTACCTGGTCGCCCTCCTGCAGCTGCAGGCGGGTGCGGCTGGCCACGCGCGACACCAGCACGGGCGCGCCTCTACACGTATCCGCACAGCGCTACACTCCTGGCTCTCGTCTACTGTTGCTATGTACCTGGTCGCCCTCCTGCAGCTGCAGGCGGGTGCGGCTGGCCACGCGCGACACCAGCACGGGCGCGCCTCTACACGTATCCGCACAGCGCTACACTCCTGGCTCTCGTCTACTGTTGCTATGTACCTGGTCGCCCTCCTGCAGCTGCAGGCGGGTGCGGCTGGCCACGCGCGACACCAGCACGGGCGCGCCTCTACACGTATCCGCACAGCGCTACACTCCTGGCTCTCGTCTACTGTTGCTATGTACCTGGTCGCCCTCCTGCAGCTGCAGGCGGGTGCGGCTGGCCACGCGCGACACCAGCACGGGCGCGCCTCTACACGTATCCGCACAGCGCTACACTCCTGGCTCTCGTCTACTGTTGCTATGTACCTGGTCGCCCTCCTGCAGCTGCAGGCGGGTGCGGCTGGCCACGCGCGACACCAGCACGGGCGCGCCTCTACACGTATCCGCACAGCGCTACACTCCTGGCTCTCGTCTACTGTTGCTATGTACCTGGTCGCCCTCCTGCAGCTGCAGGCGGGTGCGGCTGGCCACGCGCGACACCAGCACGGGCGCGCCTCTACACGTATCCGCACAGCGCTACACTCCTGGCTCTCGTCTACTGTTGCTATGTACCTGGTCGCCCTCCTGCAGCTGCAGGCGGGTGCGGCTGGCCACGCGCGACACCAGCACGGGCGCGCCTCTACACGTATCCGCACAGCGCTACACTCCTGGCTCTCGTCTACTGTTGCTATGTACCTGGTCGCCCTCCTGCAGCTGCAGGCGGGTGCGGCTGGCCACGCGCGACACCAGCACGGGCGCGCCTCTACACGTATCCGCACAGCGCTACACTCCTGGCTCTCGTCTACTGTTGCTATGTACCTGGTCGCCCTCCTGCAGCTGCAGGCGGGTGCGGCTGGCCACGCGCGACACCAGCACGGGCGCGCCTCTACACGTATCCGCACAGCGCTACACTCCTGGCTCTCGTCTACTGTTGCTATGTACCTGGTCGCCCTCCTGCAGCTGCAGGCGGGTGCGGCTGGCCACGCGCGACACCAGCACGGGCGCGCCTCTACACGTATCCGCACAGCGCTACACTCCTGGCTCTCGTCTACTGTTGCTATGTACCTGGTCGCCCTCCTGCAGCTGCAGGCGGGTGCGGCTGGCCACGCGCGACACCAGCACGGGCGCGCCTCTACACGTATCCGCACAGCGCTACACTCCTGGCTCTCGTCTACTGTTGCTATGTACCTGGTCGCCCTCCTGCAGCTGCAGGCGGGTGCGGCTGGCCACGCGCGACACCAGCACGGGCGCGCCTCTACACGTATCCGCACAGCGCTACACTCCTGGCTCTCGTCTACTGTTGCTATGTACCTGGTCGCCCTCCTGCAGCTGCAGGCGGGTGCGGCTGGCCACGCGCGACACCAGCACGGGCGCGCCTCTACACGTATCCGCACAGCGCTACACTCCTGGCTCTCGTCTACTGTTGCTATGTACCTGGTCGCCCTCCTGCAGCTGCAGGCGGGTGCGGCTGGCCACGCGCGACACCAGCACGGGCGCGCCTCTACACGTATCCGCACAGCGCTACACTCCTGGCTCTCGTCTACTGTTGCTATGTACCTGGTCGCCCTCCTGCAGCTGCAGGCGGGTGCGGCTGGCCACGCGCGACACCAGCACGGGCGCGCCGCCGCCGCCCCGCACGTTGAAGCCGAACAGCCCGTCAGCGCCCGCCTCGAGACGTATCCGCACGCCGCCGCTACACTCCTGACTCTCGTTGCCTTCTGAGCCAGACTCGGATTCGTCTACGTAGGAGAGTGGGATACGAAGGACGCGCTCTAGGAAGTCGCCATCGCTGTTATTGGAAGAGAAGAGTATTTTAAAGGCGGTATTCAGAAGCATCCCGTTAAATAGGACGAATTGTAATCTTTGGGTGGCCCAGGAATAGGTACTGAGAACTCCCAACGAACACCCCTGAACGACAATTCCAACATGCGCGAGAAACTAGACAAAGTACCCAGTAGGCGATCAGCTGCGTCGTCAATCCCCGTATCTATCTCGTGTACCTCCTGCATGGACTAAAAGCTGACGTAAATGCTAATATCAACTAGTGAACAGTAAAATCGATAATCTCGGTGTTATTAACTTGAGTGAACAGTTAGTGTGTGTATACTGACTGTATCTCGGACACCGGCCTGCTGACGTCAGTCCAGGCCGGGCGGGGCGCGGGCTCCGTGTTAGCGGTGACTCGCGAGCCGCGCATGCCCGCCGGAGAAGCGCAGCTCACCGAACGTTCGCGAGTGCGGGAGCTACTGCGTCTGTAAAGGAAATCGATTGTTTTTTCATTACTGTTTATAAGGGCATGGCATGTTTCGATTAGAAATCAAGACACATCCACAAAATTGGCAATGCCGTCGCAAAGAGATTTCCAGATTTTTCTAGAATAGCAAAACAGTGATACTCGTTTTGCAGGACCTGGATTTGTGACGAAATCTTTTTCCAGACAATAGATTTGGATGTGAGACTGATTTACTAAGCCGAAACATAGAAAGCTGCACAGCATTCATTTATGATCGCACACAGTTCGTCACGAACTTGGGCCTCCAGTCCGCGGCGGTCAGTCAGAAGAACAAGAGTCAACATTGTACACTTAGTTCGCAATAAACGTTGACTTTTGATTTTGAGTTTGATCGTCTTACCAAGGACTATCTTAATGTAGGTTTTGGAAATCAGATAGGTAGTCGCTCTACGTATAATGCTAGTATGTAGCTGAACTAGACCGATGCCGAGACACTGTTGGCACGGTGGTCGAGTTATTAAGTGAACTGAATAAATATTGGTATGGCCTACAGATAATAGGGTAGTTAACTAAAAAAATCTAATTAGTCCGTCGGATAGATTTCCAAAAAATATTGGACACGTATTTTTCTTTTTTCACGTAAACAAAAAATGAAGACGATACAGTGCGTTGAAAGCTCGTGTGACGTCAGTACTCGCTACCTTTTTTACCGAGCTGTGACGTCACAAGCCCCCACTCCTGATCCTTGATGCTTTGTATCTTCGTCAGTTTTTATAGATTTGATAAAGGAAACGGACTAAACATAATCATATATTTTTTTAACCAGGAAACATCCCTATTGTTCCGGGTCTGGCTGTTTATATATGTGAGCTTATACATTTGTAAACGCACCCACGATACAGGAGAAATTCATATAACGGGGCAGTTTTTTTTTTAACCCTTACCTAACAAAGCTCCTATTGGTCGACCTAGATCTCCTGGCGTCTTCCAGCGCCATGGTCTCAGTGCGCGGCACGGTGGGTGCGGCCAGGCCGGCCAGGGCGCCCAGCGCGGCTAGTAAGGCCCTCCTCCTGGGCGCCCGCAGCCGGAAGAAGCCGTGCCGTTCTACACTACAGCGCCACAGTGCCTTCGCTGCCCTGCCGGAACGCATGTTGAATCCTAGGACTGTGTCGTAGGTTTCTGACTGCGGAAAGAACAGTGTTGCGGTTAGAAAGGGTAATAAAATGATTATTCTGTAGAATTATAATCCTTACTAATATTATAAATACGAAAGTGAGCTTGTGTGCGGACAAAGTTGGTTCGAGACGATTCGAATCTATCACTTCAGTACCGACTTTAGCCTACTGTATTTTACGTCAATTTTTAAGTGACCATTAAAATATCTCTTAAAAATAAGTATTTCAATGGAATTTTAACTTTGTCTTATTTGACATAGGGCCACCTCCACATTTTCATTAACGTTAACAATAACTATCGTTAAGTTAAAAACCCCGGACATGTGCGAGTTAGACTCGCACAGCGAGAGCTCCGTACCTACTTCTACAAAGTATGTGGATAGTTCGTCTATTACGGGAATTGACTCTCGATTTTTCCGAGAAAACATTACCTACTAAAGTGTATAAACTATGGACATTCAGTACTTTGACAAAAAGATGAGTCGGTAGGATTGAAGAAGCAAAGAGTTTTTTTTTATGTTATAAACTACAAATTATCGATTTTCAATAACTTGTACTATAAGACGTTGCTTGGAAACAGTTTTTTTTTTATTGAGCAGACGATAAACATTTTTCTAAAATTACTTCTTATAAGTTAAGGATGTCTCGATAAAATACTTACAGGTTCCCTCTTCAACTGTATAAAGAACTGCTTCTTCTTGAAGGAAATCTTAACGATCTTACTCCAAGAGAATGTGTTCACTCTGATATTGTTCTGAAACACGACGATACCTATTGACGTCACGCCAATAAATATGTCTTTGCCATTGTAATCCTGGAATTGAGAGAATTTTGAATTATTTAAGTGTTTGGTAGAAAGAAAATAAAGTTCAAAATCGCATTAAACTTGCGTGAATTGCAGACGGAGCCTGTGTTTCCCGATAACTATAACCTGGTTATACATAAAAAATAGGTACTTCTAGGTAAACATCTCGCTCATGCCCAGAGCGGGTGAAATCATTTGATGATTCCCATCCAGAAAAAAAGGCATTAATAGAAGTTGTTAAATCAAAATTAAAAGGCATTTATTCAAAGCTGAGAGCCGAACTTTAAAAATTACTTGAAGAACTACCCGATGTTTTATCTCAGAAAAAAGTGGCGCAACAAAACTCGCCTGCTTGGTAGAACTCGAATTTATATATTTAATTTATATTTATAATGTTTTGCATTTCCTAAGATAGAGGAACTATTTTAAAACAGTAGTAAGTATAATTCTAAATTTGGAGTGATATTTGATTTTATAGTTTTTAGTGTAGGCTCATCTGTTAAACACGAACTTATTTATATTCAATCTTCTGTCAGTCCTAAAATAGTAGAAGGAAAACGCAAACTTTATTTTCATACAGCATAAACCCATCTGCATATTCAATTAAATTCATAGAGCCAATAATGTTATAGGTAAATTTATGTCGACACTCATGTACTACATTGTATTTAATATTATTGGAATATAATTGGGCCACAAAATAATTTATTGCGTTATCATTACGATATTGGCTAGAACATAAGTTATTGTGATACATGCAATGCCTTATCGACAAAATAGGTTAATTTGGAACTTGTGATTCATAAACAAATCTGCAGAATAATGGTCTTAATCATGAAATTTTGTCAGTCACACGTTGATAGCGATCGGTTTGGTTATCCATATTAATTATTACTAATATAATAAAGCTGAAGAGTTTGTTTGTTTGAACACAACTATCTCTGGAACTACCCGTCAGATTTGGAAAATTCGGAAATGAAAGCCACATTCATGAGAAAGGCGGAGCAGAAATACGGGAACGTGGTATGTGCATACAAAGTCGCAGGCAAAAGCTAGTTTTATAATAATACAATTTACCTATTGTATGGGACTATAATTACGATGACAATAGTAAATAATGTATTACAAGCCCATATAAAAAGAAAATAAAATAGAAAGAAAACTCATTGACCATCAAAAGATTGGTCTACATCGCTGTCTAAGGGAAAACTGATGCTTTTGAATGCTGATTCTTTGACTGAAGAAAAGCCAGCATGAAGCCTCTGATCACGCGAAGAGTCGTGTAATCGGTAAGTTAAAAAAAAAATGCATAGGGTTTGATTTCAAAACGAAAATAACCCACAAAATCCATAGTGTATTTGTGAGCTTCGACATGAAAGAAAAAAAAGAGTACCTAGACGATAGCGTGACAGCTGAGAACGGGAAAAGAAAACGCCGACCCCAAGGAACGCAAAGGGCACAAGAAGGATCACGGGTAGGTCTTAGTCAGTAAGAGTCTGAGACTCCCTTCCGCTCCGCCCAGAGCGGGAGAAGTTATTTGATGATTTCCCATCCAGACAAAAAAAATGGAAAGGGATGTTGACTTGATAGGTAAAAACGATAAAAAAAAAATATAAATAGTCGCAAAAGCATTAGTTAAGTACTACAATTCGCTGTTTAATTTATGTTATGAGTACAACGTAAAGTTGCAAAAGTCGTAAGTTTGTAAAATATCGCGTAAAAATATGAAATATTTTTTCTTCCAGGGATATATTGGAAACTATATAATTACTATAGAAAGGATAAATTTGAATGGGATTTATTCTATACAACACGATTTTTTAGAACATATCGAGAAATATAAACCTAATAAATAGCCTAATTAAAATTTATGTATTACAATCTTACTAAGTTTACAAATTTCGGGTGACATTATGTATATAACATCGTTGAGCTCCTTATTGTTTGTAAGTTGAGCTACTCGACTACTGGCAAAGGCTTGCACTAAATGGACACGCCCACTTAAATCTGTGTGGCATTTTATTCAAAAGGCCATCTCAGACATTAACCTACATGGTTCCCATATGATTTGACCAGAAAGGTGTTTCTTCTCAGGGTAGTCGGCTAGGAAACACCGGCCTCATCTAGCTTAAAATTACCAAAAAATATTGGACGTGTAAGTCTTGTGTTTAACCTACTTACAAATAAATATTACTTATCATTTATTTAACATAAAGCACTTCGGGAATAAATCGGTAGAAACATAAAAGAGAACAATGATCATTGTGGGTAAAACCATCATTCCGCTGCATCATAGTTTAATGGGTTTAATTTATTACGAATAGCAATGGCGTGCAGTGGTTGGAGTTAGGGTAGGCCAGAGAAAATGTCCAAATAAATTTTTAAAAATAACCACATTATTCAGGGTTGATTTTTAATAAAATGAATTTTACCCTGAATAATGTGGTGCGTTTTTTTTTGGACATTTTCTCTGGCCTACCCTAACTCGAACCACTGCACGCCACTGCGAATAGGATTACCTGTTAGCTTAAAAACCCCAACGCGACTTAGGGTTTCAATATTTATAAAAATCCAGATCCATAAAATTACTAAATGCTTTATTTCCTGCTTGAAATATTTAGTATTTTTGTCCGTATTCTAGACTAGCATCACCTCGTGATTTCACCCGCGTAGTCCCGTTCCCGTGGGAATAAGTGTATAAATATAGCCTATGTTGCTCGCTGATAATGTAGCTTTTCATCGGTGAAAAAATGGTTAAAATCGGTCCATTAATTTCGGAGCTTATTCGGTACAAACAACAGACAAAAAAATCTTTTCTCTTTATAATATTAGTATAGACAATAATCAAGTTTGCGGTGTGTGGTCATTGCAGATTTTATTCTGATCTACCAATGGTATAGTCATCATCAGCTAGCATTCACAGGCCTCTACTTGATAATAAGAATGTAAACTTTCGAAGGAGATCAAGCAAACATGGGGGAAGGCAGACAGCATTCCAGCTGCTACGACCCTTAAATAAGTACCCTACTTCGATAACGTCCATACTGGTGGTCATCAAAACATACCGGTTTTGAAAATGATCAAATTTAATTGAAAATACGAGTAAACGAGCCAAACATGTAAACTCAGGACTGACTGGCTCACCAGCTTATGTGTTGAACAGTAATTTAATTCATCCGTCATTAGCTTTTTTTTTTTGAGGCAAGCCTACTAATACAGCAGCGTAGCAATGACAGCGTTAAAGAGTGGCTTTATTACCTTAGCAGGATGCGACTCAACGCCATAGCAGTCCAATCGTTTCGCATGCTCTAAGAAGTTCGCCTCAGCGTCCGCGGGTAACTGTCCTTTATGCAGCTTGTGAAGCTCCCGGATTCGACGCTCATCTTCTGCGTTCTGTTTGGGTAGCAGACACAGTTCTGATAGGTAGTTCGGGGGATGCTCCGATACGTTGTAGTCGCCTAGTTCCGCTGAAAATTTGAGAAGTTTTGGTTTGGTTAAAGGATTTTTATTTGATCATTTTGGGAACTGTCGGTGAGTTGATCAATCAAATACCAACAGCCTGTTGCAGTCCACTGCTAGACATAGGCCTCTCCAATTGCACGCTTTTCTGCCAGCCGTCCTACGCAAATCGTCACTCCACCGTGCCTGAGGACGTCCTGCCGCTGCCGCTACGTTTGCCGAGACGCGGTCTCCACTCTAGAACTCGTTTACACCAACGGTTGTCGGTTCTACAACTAATATGGCCAGCCCACTGCCACTTTAGCTTACTAATCCGGTGGGCTATATCGATGACCTAGATTCTCTGACGGATCACCTCATGCGAGTGACCACCTCATGAGTTGATCAGTAAATTGTCATTTCTAAAAAATTAAAAGTAATAAAACCTTTTTAAAAAACAAGATTTTATTTGAATGCGCTCAAACGAAAAAAAAAAACAATTTTTTACTAAATCTATACTAATATTATAAAGCTGAAGAGTTTGTTTGTTTGTTTGAACGCGATAATCTCAGGAACTACTGTTTCGAATTGAAAAATTCTTTTTGGGTTGAATAGACCATTTATCGAGGAAGGCTTTAGGCTATATATCATCACGCTTAAGCCAATAGGAGCGGAGCAGTCATGAAAAATGTGACACAAACGAAGTTGTGCGGACAGCTAGTCTATACTAATATTATAAAGCTGAAGAGTTTGTTTGTTTGTTTGTTTGAACGCGCTAATCTCAGGAACTACTGGTCCGATTTGAAAAAATCTTTCAGTGTTAGATAGCCCATTTATCGGGGAAGGCTATAGGCTATATATCACCACGCTAAGACCAATAGGAGCGGAGCAGTCATGAAATAAAATTTAAGAATATGGTTGACTTCTTCGTTTAAACTAGATTATTATTGACATTTCAGACGGCAAACAGTATTTTCCTATTTATGGTTCACAAATCAAAAAATATTTTACGACATATTTAAAGAATGACCTGTTTGGTTAACCAATACATCTATACTAATTTTATAAAGATTTGATTGTTTCTTTGTATTGAATAAGCTCCGAAACTACTGAACCGATTTGAAAATTATCCCAAGGGCAACTACTACTCCCGAGATAAAAAGTATCCTATGTAATATGACAGACTATAATCTACCACTGTGCCAAATTACATTAACATTTGTTCAGTACATAAAAATATAAAATAATTGTTTATTATCTCTATGGTTCAGTAGCTTTTGCGTGAGAGAGAAACAAACATCCATGTATGCAAACTTTCGCGACTATATTAGTAAGGACTTGGAACACAGGCCATCGCCTGGAGTTAGGACACAGGATAGTTTTCATCCTGATAGTCTTGCAAGCAGGCATAGCAAGATCAAAAAGAAATAAATGAATGATGAATTTTAAGATAAGATAATAAAATAATAAGCCAAAAAAAAAGATTTGACCATTCTGGTTTCAGAAATATAATGACCCACAACCATTACCAAACTATTGGCTTTATTATTACAAAAATTAAATTATTCTACAATATTCAAGTCTCACAGTCAGCCATGGTACCTAAAGTATGTTTTGATTAGCTGGTAAACACATATTGACAATGGACATATGGACAATTTGAAACCATAAATTCGTTTTGAATTGCTATATTTTGAATGATATTTTCCCTATAGGTAAAGAGGAAAGTGTTTAAAATATAAATGCATGCATTGGTTCATCCTCACACCATATGTCATAAAGAAATTATGTACTATACATCTAATATATTATTATTTCTTTGAACCCAGTCCTCAAAAGATGCTGAGGGCGTTAGGATAAGATGAGCAAAAACGGTACGAAATATTAAAAATGCTAAGTTGTCGAGCTTCTTTTCTTACAAGGAAAAAATAACATTTAATTACCTGCTTACGTCAGAATAGCAGATGTACACTATGACGTCAACAGAACATAGTAATTATTATTAGCAGATGTTTGGGAAAGAGTCAAACCTTATTTGTTTTCACCATATGGGTGCCAGACGTCATAATACTTTTGTCTTTTCGGGTGTGATCTTGCTAAATAGCAACACCTAACAATTCATATTTCAACTTCCTCCTCTAGGGTTGAAATTGATTGGGCGCGAAACTAAAGCTTGGTGCTATGTCTAATTTAAAAAAAAAAGTCTGCAAGCAACTTGCAAGTAGGTTTTATTACGTTGCGGGGTACGATTGAGCCATTGATCACATTATACATCGTTTGTGTTTTTTTATAGATTGGAAATCATCAAATGACTTCTTCTCAGGAACTGACACTCCCTCTCGTTCCGCCCATAGTGAGTGTCAGACTCTTACTGAAAATTATATTTTTCCAAACTAGGAATGAGAGTACGTTTACAAACATAGGAAGAGCCAGACCTAGAACAACTATCAGCAGCCCTACCATGACGTCTTAAATCCATCGTGCTTCCTGTGTCAGGGAGAGACGGAGTTACACAAGACGAATAGCACTATCCCTTTCCCTCACACCGAATCATGATAGCATTGGCACTTCGTAGTACGGCCACAGTAGACCATACAAATATTTGTTCCGTGCGGGAATCGAACCCGCGACACGCAACACAACAGCCAATCGCTCAACCACTGCGCCAATCGTCGATTGATCAGTTACTAACTTCTACCACGGGCTTCGGCTACAATATGATATAGTCCTATGGCAAGTTTCATTCAAATCCGTTCAGCGACGTGAAAAGGTAACAAACAAGCAGAGTTACTTTCGCATAATATTAGTATGGATCATCATAAACCCACCTTGCACGGTAAACGAAGCCAGCAACAACGCGGTATTTTTCGGCGCGTTCATTCTTCCATCAAGCAGTAACTTCCTGAGTTGAAGGCACAGCAGGTATCTCGTATACTCCTCGGCCAATCGCGACGGTTCCGGCGGGTAGAACCGGACAGCCAGCCAGAACTGTGCGTTAGCGCCGACTTGCTTCTTTACTGATTTTGTACTGTCTAGCCAGCGCTGTGGAAAAAGAGATATAGGAATTTGAGCCTTATGACATTGGTTTCGGTTTTAAAATTGCTTGATAATTGCAGTTTTTGTAAAATTTTGCCTCATCCTTTTTGGCTTGGTATTTACCATTCAGCCAGCTTCATGAAAGAAAAGCTAATTATTTCGGAAATTAAGTTTTATGTAATTGGTCTGAGGTTCAAAATTGATTAAATGTTACGAAGCTTCTTTGGAGAAGTCTCGACAAATAGGCCACCTCTAAGTGTCGGTAGAGACATCTGGATTATGTCCGTGTTTTAATAATTAATTGTCAAGAAAGCTTAATTAATTAAATTTGGAAAGAAAATATTAATATGCGGAAAATTTCAATTTGTAACTCAATTGCCTTAGAACGCCAACATTGTTGGTGACTTCTGGAAGAAACCCCGACCGCAGGATAATTACTTTACGCCAACTGTCCTATTCATTTAGTACCTAAATTAATTAAAATACAACTCAAAGACATTGCACAGCTATAGATGGGCAATCCACCCACCTGGGTTTAAACCCACCTGGGTT
The DNA here is from genome assembly GCA_905332915.2 of Hecatera dysodea. NCBI lineage: Eukaryota > Metazoa > Arthropoda > Insecta > Lepidoptera > Noctuidae > Hecatera > Hecatera dysodea. The sequence goes on from HG995299.1 coordinate 6,342,075, forward strand.
TAAACCGGGTGTTTTGGGTGTTTTGGGATAAACACCCGATTTCCACCCAAATTTCGGGTGTAAATGATTTTTTACACATAAATGACATTGAGTGTTTAATTATTAGTCTTTTATTGAATTATACATAATTAGGTGAAATAAAATAATGCAAGATTTTTTTTTTAGTACTAACCAATAACAAATGAACTTAACGATCAATCACTATCGTATTCTCCATTATCATAGTTACAGACGACAAAATTTAAAGGCTGTCTGGCTTCCCCTGATGTTGAAGGTGTAGGTTCGTTGTAGTCATCCAATATTATCGGGTCTATAGAACTATCTATTCCGGTTTCATTTTCATCATAGCTCTTACTAAGGGCGTGTACGCCGTATGGCATTTCATACAAATTTTCAAGTCCTCATTTTCCCAAATGACTAAACCGATTTTAATGAAACTTTACACACATAAGCAGGATACATAGGCCTAAAAAGTTAGTTGAAAACATTTTCGATAAATATTGTTACAGTTAAATTAGACCCATTTTAAATTTTCCATACAAACATAAATTTCCAGTTGTCTTTTTTAAAATAAGACATTTCGAACATGTTTTAACTAACTTTTTAGACCTATGTATCTTGCTTATATGTGTGAAGTTTCATTAAAATCGGTTCAGTAATTTCGCAAAATAATGGCTTATAAAAATTTGTATGAAATGCCATACGGCGTACACGCTCTTAAAAGTTGGTCTATAAAACTCTCTATTATGTTTTCGTTTTCATTATCTTACTGAATTTTCTCATTATTAAGTTTATGTTTAAGATTCCAGTTGTAACAAATATATGAAATTTAGCAGCTCTTTCCGTTGAAAGTCGTTTTTTTTTGTTATTATGTATATATCCTTGAATACTGAAGGAACGCTCGGTTGCTGCTGATGTACACGGAGCTGACAGGATGCGTACCACTACTTTGCTTAGCTCAGTCGAACTACAGATCCCTTTCCACCACACAATGGGCTCAATGCTACGCACTGAATTCCTTATAAATTGTCTGGCCCAAAAGTTTTCTTTAGCTTTGTAACAAGCCACTTCGGCCATTACATTATGTAAACTTAGTTGCTGGCCTAAATCGTGGATGAACTCCATAGCCTGAAGTTCTTCATCTTGAGAAAGTTCAACACTCTGAGCTGAAGGAAGGGTGCATATAACCATGGGCACATTTTGCACCTATCAGCGAGCGACTGCTGTCAGAATTTGCTGTTTGCCTTCTTCGTTCAACATTGAAGTATGAGGCAATGCGAAACGTATAATATTTTATCCAGTATATCTTTAAACGTAATGTATACTTTGTGGATATCAAACTGATCTCCCTCCAAGTTAAATATGCTTTTAGTAATAGGTTCTAGAATACTTAAACATTCATCGGTCGTCCTCCAGAAATCGTCATTTAAAATTAGATTTTTAATATCCCTTGCAATCAGCACATCCTCACTAACAAACATTCTTTGCAAGGCTATCTTGTTTGTTTTTAAACTTTTTAACGAATAATGTGACTTCCCCATCTAGTAACACAAGGTAGTTTTAATGTTCGTGCAGATCCTGGTTTAGACTCAATTTTGTTAGTAGCGAATTTAGTCGTTGGCTCTATTTAACAGTTTTTATTAGATTTAAGGCTTCCATTACAAGAATTTTAATGTCTTTTACCTTTAAGCAATCTTGGCATAACAAGTTTAAAACATGCGCACAGCAACCGAAAGGAACAACATGTGGATATTTAACTTTAATCAATCCAAATGCTTTTTGAATATTTCTGGCGTTGTCACCAATGAGGACAAGAAACTTATTTACCCCATACACTCTCATTACTTCCTCAATTTCTTGACTTATGTATTATTACTAGTGTGTGCATTAGTTACCGTGTTCAAGCTTTTTATATATGCAGGTTACGGTTTTGATATCAAAAAGTTTATTATTCCTTCATTTCTCAGGTTACTCCAGTCTTCACACTGAAGATGCAAGTAATTGCAAGCGTATAATTCCTCATCTAACTCTAGACACATCTCTTTATACACTTTTTCTAAGTATTTCTTTGATAGAGCTTTACGTGACGGCATTTTGAAATTTGGTTGCAATTTTTCGAAAAGTCGTATCCATAATGGATGTTCCACTATCGATAATGGCGTCCCTGATACAAATGTTTAGCTAAAGCTTAAGCTTTCGAAAATTGTGTTATTGTGAGGTCAATCTCATCGGCGTCCTCAAAATGAGTGACGTTAGCAGACGATGAGGGGCTCATATGAATATCAGTTCTTACTGGCAGTACGTGGCCCTTTTTTTAACGAGTCATCTCGTATTGTTTTCTTAAACTTTTTTTGAACATTAAACATTTCTGGATTTTTTGACAAGTAGGTACTGAGGATGTTGAAGCATTCTCTTCAAAAAATTAGTGGCGGAGGAATTTAAGTAGGTATATTAAGCCATGTGTGCGCACCACATGCTATGGACAAATGTAAAAGTATTTACAGCAAGCTAAGGGGTATCATGTAAATCACCTTACAAATGATGAACATGACAACTAACACGCTTACGCTCAAATCGTCATCGCTAATTACACATTACAACTTATAATAATCTATTCAAAAGTTGAAATAGAAAATATGATTTTTTAAATTTCGTTTTTATCTCGTCCCATTTTATTTTACCCTCCCTGATCGAACTAATGTTGCCTACAAATCACTTTTAAAATATATTTTTTACCATCACTAATTTAATTTCATCAAATCAAATAAACACCCAATTTTCTGGGTGTTTATGGGTGCTTCCGGGTGTTTATCGGGTTTTTATCAAAGCACCGGGTTTAAACCCGGTGGATTGCCCTGTGCCCATCTATATGCACAGCTTATGATACTGACATTCCTTGCCAATAAGAAAAAGCGTCAGCTAAATGAAAGACCAGATTTTCGACTCTCAACGCTTAGCTTAGCGTTGAAAATTGAACAGCGCGTATTATTTAAGCATTCATTACACCGTCACCCAGTCAAGACAGTCGTAAGTGACATTGATGGTCATAACATTGACTGCCAAGATCATACAAAGAGCAGGAAAAATGAGAATAAAATGTGGTATATGTATTACAGATTTTTTCTAAAGTTTTGGTTGACGGCTGATGACTGGGCATAATATCAGTATTCAGAGTGAGTTGGCAAATAAAACTGGACTTTAAAAGCCAAAAATATTTGCGACAGAAAAAAACACATGTTGATGAAAGTAAAAAGTTTTTAATATTCATTAAAAACTTTTAATAAAGAAGACACTTAAGGAGCTCGTGGCAAAATAATAACAGCCTCACGGGTCGATCTCCAAGGTTCAGCAACGCTTGCCAAGGTTGGTCTGTGGATGGGTCTCGTAAAGCTCGTAAACCATGTCAAGCCGTTAGTCCCGGCTGTCATTTTTAGATCTTTGGCAGCCGTTACGGATTGTCAGAAATCAGAAAATCTGACACCAGTCTTGTCTTGTCAAGAAGTACTGTGTTACCCATTTAATGGGTTGTGGAGGTCTGGTAGGCGGCTGCTTTGCGAAAAATACTAGTATTCAGCTGAATCTGGTTCGACTGGAAGATGACCCCAGTACAGTAGGGAAAAGGCTAGGCAGATCAATAAGGAAGAGACAGAAAGTGCTAGTTTAAACATAGGTACTCAATAGCGTTAACGTAAACACCCATTAGTACTAAAACTGAATAAGCGCCGTCTGGTGACAATAACGGAAAACCTCTTTCTCCATACTATTATATGACATAAACAAACGTAACGGAAGCGTTGGTACACTTTCAGAGCCCAGAGCACAGACATGGGTCGAAAATGATTTGTTCATGTGCACCACAACTCGCATCCAAGTCGTCGCTACATACATATAACAACGAGTTGTGGGCACACGAACACATTATTTTTCGACCCATGTCTATGTTTTGGGCACTGAAAGTGTTAGCGCGATCGAGTACCTAAGTATAAAAACTCGCATTAGGCCCTCGGTTACATATCTACATCTAGCCCAACCGAAGCGAAACCGTAGTTCCGATCTACTAAACAACTCTTTTCTACTTTCGAACAATAAGTATTATCGTATCATTTACTTGCTTTTACCCGGAACTATGTCCTTATTCAGGTTTATAAGTAGCCTATGGCAGTCAGCGATAGTGTTGCTTTCTAGTAGGTATTATTAACTAGGACATTTTTTTAAGATCGGATCGGTACTTCCTTCCCTTACAAAAATGTAAACAATTTTACCTTACTAACTGGGTGGAAATCCTCATGGATGTCCTCCTTCCTGGGGCGGACGGAGGGGTCTGTCAGACTACTACTGACTAAAATCACCTCGTGTTCCCTTGCACACTTGCAACGGAACACGAGGTGGTTCCAAACGAGGGCACTTAAGCAATCTTCAACGCAGCCCCCAAATATTGGTAGTCTTTTTTTACTGGTTGTAATCCTCAGGGATGTGCTCCACCCAAGGGCGGGCGGAGAGATCTGTCAGACACTTTCTGATTAAAATACCCCGGAGTTCCATCGCCCACCTACGCCGGGGATCGCGGGAACGTACGCGACTACCGTAATCCCCGGCTGATGCCAGACCGCATCTGCGGGCGAGTCAGCGGGGGAGTGAGGTGTTTGACTCCCCCCGCGACATCATAGAGGGGCGCACGGAAACGACACGCGCCGCCATCTCGGGTCCGGATGAATGCGGAGCGACAGACGTCCTCAAGTCCGCCTTCCCTGGACCTAGCTAGGCGGGCCGGAAGAGGGCAGCTTATGGGCATACGCTGCCCTCTTCCGGCCTCCGACGCCTGTTGCGCCTGCAGCGGGCCGGGAGAGATCGAGATCTCCCTTTCCCTTTCTGCTGTCTCCTTCTGCGCGATAATGCGTCCCAGGACTCTGAGAGCGAGAGGTCACTGCCTACTAAATAGATAAGGGCACGGCGCGGCTCCCCCGAAGTGGCACACTCTGCCAGTATAAGCCGTGCCGTGTCCTCCCGACAGGCGCCGCAGTGGTAACACCGAGCGGCCGGCTCCCTGTCTATGCGACAAACGAACCTGCCGAAGCAGCCATGCCCCGAGACGACCTGCATCGCACGAAACGGCAGGGAGCCGTGCCTTCTCGCGAAAACATTGGCAACCTAGGCCAACATCAAACGGATTCCGATCCAACATGTATAAATCGACCGAAAATAGACATCAGATTCGAAAAAGTTAATCAAGGAGTGCCTAATAAAATAAATTCTACGATTTATATTTAAATATTCAAACAGCTTTTACCGATAAAACATCTAGAGATTTAATCGTATCGATCTCTTACTAATTGATTCTACAAATATCTTGAACATAAATATACATAGAAATATCAATTGGCTCATCTTAACTATGGAAATGATGATAATTTAAATTATTTCTGCATATTAACGACTACCAGCGCCCCGCGGTTTCACCCGCGTAGTTCCCGTTCCCGTGGGAATACGGGGATAAAATATAGCCTATGTTACTCAGGGTGAATGTAGCTTTCTAATGGTGAAAGATTTTTTGAAATCGGTCCAGTAGTTTTTGAGTTTGTTCGTTACATACAAAAATACAAATCTTTTCTTTTTATAATATTAGTATAGATGTTGCATGCTGGTAATTATCTTCTATAGTAGGTATACACACATGTGTATTGAATAAAAGTAAAACTGACTGACATAATATCAATGTACAGCGGAAACAACTAGAAACATGAAATTTTGCACAACGCTTCATTTTATGATGTAGGAGAGTACCTATTACGAAGGGATTTTTGTATGTGTTTAGAAATCCTTACGAAAATGTTTGTATAGTACCTATGGATGTTTATTACTCTTTCACGTCAGAACGGCTTAACGGGTCTAAATGAAATTTGGCACAGAGGTAGATTATAGTCTGGAATAACATTATAGGATACTTTTTACCCGGGATTATGTTCCCTTGGGATAAATTCCGCCATTCACGGGCAGCAGCTAGTTAATTCTAATTTCGATTTAATTTGCCTAGGAGTTCGCCATATAGGTACTTTAAGAAGGATATAGGAGGGACATACTCTTCACGGCAGAAAATTAAAACAATCACGCGAATGGAGCATATAGACTAATAGGTAGTGCATGAAACAAATTACCGACTATGTTAGTGAACGAAGTGTTAAACTATGCTGTCACGCAATCGCTAATCTATAGTACTTATTATATATTAGCTGAAGAGTTTGTTTGTTTGTTTGTTTGAACGCGCTAATCTTAGGAGCGACTGGTCCGATTTGAAAAATTCTTTCAGTGTTAGATAGCCCATTTATCGAGGAAGGTTATAGGCTATATATATCATCACGCTAAGACCAATAGAAGCAAAGCACCAATGAAGAATTTTTCAAAATCGGGGGTTAGTAACTAATCCACGCGAACGAAGTCGCGGACGGAAAGCTAGTCAATAATACTTATTTTATGTTTTTTTTAAAGGTACTTTTGGTAAATTTAAAGCCGGATCCAAACGCTTGCCAAACTTCAATAAACCGTCCGCTATTCTGTCTGTCCAGAATATACTAGCGGTCACGCAAGCGTGTGACGGCGATGTTTGAAGCCCTAAATTTAGCCAATCCTTAGTGGTTGTTTGAAGTTTGCGGCAAGTGCCAAGCTTGTGGATGCGGCCGGTACACATCCGTTTTGCGAAACTTGAACGAATGCAAATAAAACGCCAGACGGGAAGAGAAGACAGCTCAATAATATTGGCACTTTCCAATTTGTGTTACTTTACCCAGTCATACAACCTGATGGGGCTTTCCGATACTTAAGTCTTGCATAACATTTGTATTTTTACCCGACTGCGCCAAAAAAGAGTAATGTTTTTTCGAGAGTAAGTATAAATTTAAGTATCGCTCGTACCTACACTGCCGGCCAAAAGTTTAAGACCGCACTTGAGCAGTATAATTATCTATCAATTGTCATAAAATCCCTTAAGATATATAAAAGAAATGCACACCTGCATATTCTATTGTTAATATAGAATATTTAAAGAATTCATTCTTTTGTTTACTTTCCAGTTATTGGACAATAAACATCTATTGTTTTCATTCACCGACAAACGCTGCGCTAGGGTCAGGTGGTAGAGTCGTAATAATGTGTTTATTGTGTGCTCATTACTTATTACTTTGCTTTTGTTTCGCATTGGTCAATATTAAGGATTATTTAGCTTCTGAAAACACGTAGTTTCAATTTATTTTTACCTGAGTTTACTTGGGTTTGTTCACAAACAATCTCAGTTAGTCTAAACTTGTGGTTTCTACAGTAAAGACGTCTTAAAATGGGAAAAGCACGCGAAATTAGTAGTGAAGTGCGTTCTGCCATCGTTGTTTTACATAATGAAGGCAAATCCGAACGTGAGATTGCTTCACAACTGAAGTTATCGAAGACAGGTGTTCATAGCACAATAACTCGATACAGGGAGACAGGCAGTTTTCAAGATCGTCCACGCTCGGGAAGGCCGAGAGCTACCACGTCTAGTGAAGATAATTTCATTGTTGTTACTAGTAAGCGAAATAGACGCTTAACAGCACCAGAAATCCGCGTTGAAGTAAACAAAACCCGAGTTAAACCTTTATCATTGACTACAGTGAAACGGCGACTAAGAGATGCAAAGTTGTATGGTCGCGTCGCCGTTCGAAAACCTCTGCTAAGGCCACAAAATAAGAAAAAGCGGATGCAGTGGGCTCTTGCCCATCGAGATTGGACTGAAAAAGATTTTAAAAAAGTTCTTTGGACCGATGAATCCAAGTTTGAACTATTCGGTTCAAAACGAAGAATTTACGTGAGACTAAATGCTCAAGAAAAGATGATGCCAGACTGTGTAGTCCCAACAGTCAAGCATGGCGGTGGCTCAATTATGGTCTGGGGTTGCTTCTCTAGCCAAGGAACTGGCGATTTAATCAAAATTGAAGGAATTATGAAAAAGGAACAGTACAAAAACATTTTAGAACAAAACGCCGTTCCTTCCGGGTTGCGATTAATTGGACACGGATTCATTTTCCAACAAGACAATGATCCAAAGCATAGCTCCAAATTATGCAGAGGATATTTAGAAGAGAAAGAGGCCCAAGGGGTGTTAAAAAACATGGTTTGGCCACCTCAGAGCCCGGATCTCAATCCTATTGAACTTTTGTGGGAAGAGCTTGACAGGAACGTCCGTAATCGTGGCCCATCCTCGCAAGAAGAAATGTGGAATGCTTTATGCGAAAGTTGGAGCAATATATCACAAGACACCATCAACAAATTGATAGCTCGTATGCCGAGACTTGTGAAAAAAGTCATACAAAGTAAAGGAGGATTTTTTGATGAAACATCAGTTTAGCTAACTATAGCCTTTTTTAGCATGTTTTGTTAATATTTCTTTATGCTTTACATTACAATTTGTCCATAAACACTAACTGATTAGATAATTAAACTGGTTAATTAAACATTTAATATTTTATTGGTGTTTTACTTTATTTTGCTACTTAAATTAAGGTGGTCTTAAACTTTTGGCCTGTAGTGTACATATTAAGTCTTTCACAGACGGTTAAAAACAAACAATGAATTTCTTGAATTATTTTAATTTAGGTAGGTATTTAGATGCGTACATAATTCGATAATCAAAGGTTATGAAATCCTCAATGTTAGAACAGATCAATTAACATTTGCGAAACCAAGGTGTAAAAAACTGTTAAAATTACAAGGTCATGCATGCACGAAGAAAAAATGCAATTAATCCGACCTATCGAATTGCCTAGCCTTTCCCCAAATATGTTGGGAACGATTTCCAGTCCAACCGGACGAGTATTTTACATGGCGTGAGTACTGTTTGACCTCCACGACCCAGTGGCCAGTGACTGGATAACGCGATAAGAATGTTGCTTGCCGAGCGTCCGGCTCCCTACCTATATGCGACACAGGAACCTCCCGAAGCAGCCATGCCCCGAGATCAGATTTTTTGGCGTCTTTAATTAAATAAGCAATCTCACCCTGCCTAGCCCCCCAACTATATTGGGGTCGGCTTCCAATCAAAACGGACTGAGCTGAAATATAGGTATTCCGTCACCGGATGATTATAAAATGCGTAAGATCATAAAATATACTATAACATTTGGAATACTTTTTTACGCATCAGAATTTGATAGACAATACTTAATCCATCGAAGTCATTTCGAGAAATTGTGAACCGACATAAACTGACGACATGTTGGCGATCTAGCAGTGTATGGTTCTACAATTCATAGGACTTTTTTTGGGTACCTACGTTTAAGTGGGTTCGGGGGGGGGGGGATTGTACCACTCAAGAGTGAAAAATAAAAACTTTTTACAAAAACGAAACAACCGACTTCTAAAAAAAAAAAGTATAAAATAACTTTAATTCGAATTCGAAGAAACAATAAAAACACCGAGTTCCGAAATTAAAGATATTTAAATACTTTTTTTTTTGTTTAGAAGTCTGTTGTTTTTGCCGATGACATATCTACATTACATAAAGCGATTTCCTATCTGAACCCCACAACTAGACAAACGATACCCCTTTTTATGGATGGGAAATCATCAAATGACATCTTCCGCTCTGGGCGGAGCGGAAGGGAGTATCAGACTCTTACTGACTAAAACCATTCATGTTCTTCCAAATGCTTTTTGCGTTAGGGCCACGGTGACTCTTTCGAACAAATTCCACAGCACTGAAACGATACATCTAGCGTCTAGGGGTATCGTGTTATCTAGACTTATTTCATTACTAATTTTAACACTACATATATGCATATGTAAAAAAAAGATAACCTTCCGCAAATAGAAGAGTGCAACACCATAAATGGTTATTCAACGAACGGACAGTATAAGACAGCTGTTCAAGACATCATAAAAAATACTAGGAACACCAGACAGATGAGTCAGAGCATGACACCATACATTTAAAAAATCCATCTTTCGAGTTCCAACTTCCAAGGATTTTTAAGTGTGAATTGCACTTAATATTATTGTGATTCATTCTTTTCCACATACTTGCACGTTAATATATTATTATTTTGTATATGTATAATTGGATAAAGTAGTATTCATGAGTGCTTTTAGGGTTCCGTAGCCAAATGGCAAAAAACAGAACCCTTATGGATTCGTCAAATCTGTCTGTTTGTCCGTTCGTATGTCACAGCCGTTTTACTCGGAGATATGAAAAATGGTAGGTAGGTGCAACCTGTTAACCGCTATTCAATAATGTGGTGGTACTCCATATATGTAACTGGGGGATGCATAAAAAAAAATCCAACAAACATAATCGTGTGAGGTATCATTGGATAGTTCTTTCAAAATGAAATAGAGGTTTGTAAAAAGTTTTTTTTTATTTAAGGTAATAGTTTTTAAGATTGTGCTTCCGAATTCTCCCTCTAAGTTTTAAATATTGAAGTTGAAAATCCTAAAAAAAATTGAGCAAATAGAACTTCACAGACACTTCCAACGAAAATTAGTTTGAACATCACAGCTTATATACTTTTAGAGAGACCCTCTACTATGCGTGGTCCGACACGCACTTGGCCGGTTTTATTTGGACAATTAATCTTAAGGACTGATTAATGATAATCGAAATCGGTAATCTACTTATCTTTCACACCTTTTTGAATTCGTTTTATCTAACAGTTTTAGAAGGTTGCTGTCTTCGTATTTTACCGACAAGGTTGAGTTCACCTTCCACCAACTGGGTGCCAATACCCATATTTATTGGTACGACAGGTTAGCAGACTTTCAGGCTCCTGACCATCCAAAACAATCGTTTTCCTTTGACAATCGTCAAAGGTCAACAAAAACAGTTGGACCAACGGCTGAACGTGCGTCCTTTAGAAGATACAAAAACAAACAAAAACCTCTTTAGTTAACTCAGGACCCCAAGATACCGGGCCTGCGGATGGCGAGCTATGGGTGGCTCGCCGTCCGATAGCAACCAGGCCCGAGTCGACGGCGCGTCGTGTTCCACGCGCGCCTCAAAGAGCCGTCAGCAACGTAGACGGGGCCCCATAGGGTCAGTGCCTGCTAGGGTTGCGGAATTTGTTCGAAAGAGTCACCGCGGCCCTGGAACGCAAAGGGCAGAAGAAGGATCACGGGTGGGTTTGAGTCAGTAAGAGTCTGACACTCCCTTCCGCTCCGCTATACAGGTTCTGCCTCGTTTAGGGTCCACCATCCACAAAATACTGCTATTAATTAAATAGTTACAGATACTACAATTATGGTTTAGTTCTTATTTATGTAACAATGAACGAATAAACTTTATTCTTATTCTTAGTTAATCAAGTTTCAAGTTCAACCAACAAAGGTCACTTGGACGATGTTATGGCTTATCACCACCAGTTTTCAAGTCGTTAAATTCAATCCTCTATAATTTTGCATTCTCTACCTCAAATGATAAATGATATTTATTTTGTAAGTAGGTTAAACATAACACTTTTACATCCAATATTTCTAGTCATTTTAAGCTATATGAAGGCAGTTCTTAGAGCTTCTAAATACAGTAACCCAGATTTCAGTCTATTTTAGTGCTATTTAGTCCATTCATTATCAGTAATTTAGTATCAACGTTAATTTACTAGACGATTTCCTAGCATGATTTATTGTCTAGTCTAGTTTAATAAGAACAATAATGATTATTTAAGCCCAATAACTGCATAATATGGCGAAGTTATCAAGAACAATGGTTTTATTTATCAAATCTTGAGTGTAGCTATGAATAACTATTATTGTTAATTGATGTCATAGAGTACAATCATTTACCAGTTACAGTTCTTACTTAACACAATGGTTATAGTGGGCCTGTGGAAAATTGATTTAGAGCATTATCATAAACGATATAAAAAAATATCTATTCTTTTAAATAAACAGCTCTTGACGGTATAGAGCTAATTTATTGTTAAACTAAATATTAAGTTCTTTCACCACTAGAAAACTACATTCACCCTGAATAACAGAGGCTATATTTTATCCCCGTATTCCCAAGGGAACGGGAACTACGCGGGTGAAACCGCGGGGCGCAGCTAGTTTTTTATAAAGTTAGAACTAAATTGAATTGTATGATTACAAATCATAATCTTTAAAACATTACAAAGCATTTGGAGTTATGTCATTCAAACTCCAAATAGTACTCATACAAAAGCATCATTACATTGTTGAAAAAAGGAGCTAGCTCGAAAGTAAATAAATATGTCATTCAGTTATCCTTTTGATAGTAAACAAAAAAAGATTGGCTGTATCATTATTATCTTCAATTAACCCACTTTGTTAGTGGAACTATAAATCTTGAGCTATAAAGCAATCATGATCTATTAGACTCAGCTGTTTGTTTAAAAAGTTTGTAACTTTTAAAAATATTTTTCCAATACAAATTCTTTTAAAAAGGTTATTAAGGGTTTAATGATTTTAAATATCTGCTATTAATCTAAGTTTGGTTTAAATATTTGAAGAATTCATTATTTTTTAAATTAATTACTACATAATTATATCAATCAATCAATTTTTTTTTAAATAAAAATTCATGTCAATTGATTTGTTTTGTGGACTACTTAGTCACATTTTGTGCACATTTTTACCTTATTACATTGGTAAGAGTTTTCACTCACTGGAAAAGCTGGTTGAAATTATAAGCATTTGCCTTTTACCAAACAAAACATTTAAAAATGTATTGTTTGCATCATTGATCACAGAAATATGGTATTAATTCTCACATTGTTTTAAATTTTATTACTGTGGCCTTATGTTTTAATATCAAAGCCCTTTTCGTTTTGAATTGATTTAAATTATAATTATGTGGTTTATTGTAACCATACTTCATATTTGAATAACACAATAAGTCATTATGATATTTACAAGTGCAACAAACATTAATGGTTTCATGATTTTAAGTAGGAAAATTATTGGCGATTGTTGAATAATTTTTACTCAAGTAGTTTGCAAGAAAATTATTAATAACACTTTATCTATTTAATATTGTACTTTTTCTAATGCTTACCTGTAGAACAAATAACTAAGAATGGAAGGTAGATTTACTGATATATCATTCAACAAAAGATTTAGTTTTTCATACTACCTAATTTAGTACAACACATTTAGAAAACTTACAGTTATTTCTGTGTTTGTTGCGCTGGGTGGTGCTCCATTCTCCGTAAACTGAAGCCCGAAATAGTCCTTTTCAACTAATTCCAAATGTTGATACACTTGTTCTAGAAGCACATTTCCTTTGGCTTTTTTCTGAAAAAAATAAAAGTCAAAACGTTTATTTCAATTAGGCCATTAACAGCACTTTTGAACGTCATCATTAAAATTTATCATAATTAAGTGATTCTAGCGTCTATTCGCAAAGGTAGATTCTTATGGAGAAGAACGGACAAGAAACTCCATAGTTATGCTAGCTAGAATAAAAGAAGACACTGTGAAAGGATTTTATTAATTATTGTCTTTAACATACCTCACAACCCTGGGACAGAACTTTGGAAGGGATATATGGGGCCTAAGCCAACTTGTACAGGCCTCGTTAAACACTTGAAGTGGGATGGGACACCAACCAAAAATTATTATTATATTTGACTGTGTGCATGATGTATATTTTATGGAACATTAAATGTAAATTATTGTAAGTATATCCTTTCAACAGACAGTTCTAAGGTTATATGAATTAATGAAAGAATAATGCATTATTTATACTGGAAGGAATAGATTATTTTCAAGGCAAACAAAAAGATATCAGGACTAAAATCAATTAGTTGTGTAAAATGGTTTTAAGGTACACATAAATCCATGGTAAGCTAAAATTGGATTAGGTACATTCTAAACTTAAAATATTTGTACATAATTTGCTTTTCATTCAATAATTTGTTGAATAGCAATACAATAATTTCCAAGTTTATCTTTTTTAACAAACTGATAGACATTTCCGGTGATAAAACACTCATAAAAATTGCAAATTAATATTATTCACAATAATTAATTGGTGAATGGCTTTCTGTCTATGTTTCTTGTTGATAAATTCTAATTTATAGATATTGTAAGCTCAACTTTGGTTGTTGGATGATTATATTGACCACAGAACTATTGGGACCCACAGGGTGCCAGATGCGAAGCAACCTACATTGAGAGAATGGGCTCAGAAATTTTGCCAGTACTTTTAGGCCACACATTAAATTTTATTTACAGTACAGACACGGTGAGTTTACGGTTTTTCTATCTGTATATATATAAAAGATAAACCAGTACCTCGACTTGAAAGGAATGCTGTGTATCGTCCAGGAATTGCACAGTGACATTGAAGATGTTGAGCTTGCGTTCGCGCGCCAGCTCCGAAGCACGCACGTTGTACGTCCCACTAGAACTGCTAAACGCTCGTCTTGATACACTCTCGATCATCTCATCGATTAGTCACCCGCGGGCTGCGTTTCTACCGGATTCCAGCGAGACGAGTCAACGCCCGACGAAGGCGAAACTACACTTATCGCGTAACAACACTCACGACGAGCCAATTACGTATTATCGAAGCAAAACTTCAATTAACCTCATGAATCATTATAGTGGACCTTCGCGACGACACGTATCTTTACAATGCACAAACGGTAATCCCAACACATGAGGTCGCCGTGACGTAATATTCTACACAATTTTTCGTACCGAAAGCTTTGCAAACATTATAAACTGATGTTTATTATTATTGTCAGATGTTCGATCATGTATTTCTCGTGCGCGGTTATTTTTATAACCAATATGTACAGTTGAAGACACGACTTTGTGCTAAATAGGTCCTTTCTTCTTATTATAGTTTGTCCTTGTTTTAATTTCTATTTATAAATCTACTATTTTCGTCAAATATTCTACAAATGCACAGTATCGCTGATAAGAAATTCCGCCATATTGGTATTACAAATAATAGGGATGCCAAGTGAAGTATTATGAATGACATTTGGTATAATTCACATTATTTTTTTTATAAAGGTATGCAACTTATTCGAAATAAATTAGAAATGTAGTAAGCAAGAGTTAAATTATCTCGATGGAATATTAAAAAAGTAAACATAATAAAATTTTGGTTTTTATATGACTGAAGAAAGAAGTTATAACTTTATATAAGACACTAGCTGACCCAGCAAACGTTGTTTTGCCATATAAAAATATGAAAAAAGATTTTCCTGCTTTTCTGTTGAAATCTTTCCTGAATTTTCTTTGCTATAAACCTCACGGAGCCCGAGACCTTTCCAACGAATGCAAAACCGTGGAAATCGGTTCGTGCGTTCTGGAGTTATAGCGTCAGGAAGGAAAACCCGACTTATTTTTATATAGTAGATTTCTTCCAAGAGACTTGCAATAGAAAATTAGGATGAGAAATAGCTATAGAGTATAAAGAGACAATAATTATACAACTGAAACATATTATTTACCTATTTTAGTTGTATAACTATTGTCTCTTTATTAAAAGTAATTTTAAATAATTATATGTTTTTTTTTATTTCATGTTTTAAGCATACAAGCATAAATTACAAGAAAAATCATGTGATTCGATTTATTTAGACCTAGTCATATAAAATTGGTATACTTGTTCGACTTTTAAGATAACGTCCAACACTAGCACCGATTTGCGTTTAGTTGTGTCACTTCTGATTACTTGCGTCATTTTCATATTTCAAAATAATTTATAGATAAAATCAAATTGGAATCTCAATAAATACAAACCCTCTTTACTTAGTGTAAAACGACCTGAATAATATCGCTTTTTGAAGAACCATTGTAGCAATAGTAGTAACGAAACGCAATAGTTAGCGCCATTGTGGTGGCGGCGGCGAATGGCGGGACTTTTAAATAAATAGTGGCACCGACAACTATCCGCATATTGGTTTTTATTTATTTAGTTATTCATCGAAAGGAATTAGTAAGTATTGTAGTGTAAATGTTAGAAAAATAAGACCCAGGCAAAATGGAGACGAAAGAGGAAATGTGTCAGCACGGCTGAAACCCGCAGAACCTCTACGGAGCTGCGAGCGGTGAATCTTGGAAATAAAGCAACTCAGGCACGGTATGGCATTTTTATATTTCACGAATTTTGATAATAAGTATCTACATCAGATTATTCGTGTCAATCTCCGATCTCCCAAGCTAGCTAATAAATAACTATTAATAGTTTTTATACAACATGCAGCCCTTCCGCCTGGCCGGCACGTCTTCGCTTTAGTGGAGTCTAGCAAAGAACTGGCTGCAGTCGCTGTGACTGTAAATCTTCAGCTCTATTCATCAACGTTGCTGCTGGCAGTGGCCCTCTTTATAAGTACCTAAGTATATCAGAGTCTCATACCTACATATGTTCATGCTACTAGAGGCGAAATTGTTTACACTTTACTACTACTTACTCATTACCATCATTACTTATTTATCGTTTGGGTTTACCATCGTGGTAAACCAACTAACTGAATCAGTTGCGCACCCAGGTAGGCCGTTGCAAACAAGATCTGGCGAAATAGGGTTTCATAGACCCGTCGGATACTCAATGCGAGGCGCTCCTATTCAGAACATGAGCCAAAATTAGCAGTACCCCAAGTGCTTCAATAGATACCACGGATACAACGTAGCCACCTACTGGGCCCAAAAAGCAGTTAGTTAGGAGGAGTTAACCATCGACTCGAAGAAAAGGAGTTAATAAGAACAGCTCTAGTTTAAATTCAGATCACTATAAGTCTTTAGTCCACAACAGCATTCCCACTGGAGTTGATATAGGTAAAACGTTCGGATAAGCACTAAAGAGAGAGTAATGTGTGTGCGGGCCTGAGAGAGTAGGGGTGGTTTACGTCATGCAATATTGGAATCAAATAGATTTAGCCTTTCCAACAACCTTCTTTATAACATTTGATTCAGATTTAGGAGTGCCTACGAGGGTAAACTAAAATGAATAAAACCAGCAATCAAACAGTTATCTGCCTTTATTCTGCTTCTCTTCATAAACCAGCAGCCATAATCATTCGTTCGGTACCATTATAGGAAGAAAAAATTAATACACTATTACATACTGTTACAGTTTGGTTTGAATATGTGTTACAGCTGAAGTTAGGTGTAGATTTTATAATTGTATTACTATTATTATTATAGATAAATGTGGATCATGAAAACCAGGGTGCAACGCGATTTTGCATGGTAATGTTTTTTATTTTAATTATACCTTTAACGGGACTAGCAGTATTATCGTTAAATTATATCATTTGTACTTAGCATTCTATGCTCTTTCTATTACGCTAATGTTTGATGGGAATCAGATTTTTCATACACTATAAATTGTACGGAAATTAATAACATTTAAAAACGTGAAAGGACGTTTGCTGGCGTTTGTCTTCTAGAAAAGTGTAAACAAGGTTTATTTAAAGAAATTACTTGCAATAACAAGGGTATTCTATTTTTGATTTATAAATGAGAAATCTGATTCCTTTTATTATAAGTACAGAGATTACGCGCAACATCGCGTCGCACAATTTTTAAGTCACTGTTTACCTTACTGCTCGTGGCTTGTGTAGTGTTGTGGTGTGTTTAAGTCGATAAAAAACCCTTTCCGTGAATATGATTTTTTTAGTTTATGGCCAAACATCCCTTTTTTAAATACGCTTTTTTGCATTTGTAATATTTTTGAAAATATAAATTTTGATAATATTTTTTCCCTTTGTTCCTAAATATTAATCCAAATAGTTTTATACTTAATATTGTATTTACAATTTTTCAACAGCCGAAAAATATGTTCAATTTTTATAATATTATTTTTTTAACGACTCTTGTTAAGTAGTAGGTAACAGTACAAATATTAATGATCACAAGTTGGTTTTCATTGGTCATTAACATACAATATTACAATTACAGCCTTATTACTATTGGTAATACAGTTAACAGCAGGTCTTTATTTGAAAACTATCTAACTAAATTATTTACATAGGTATGTGATATTTTGCGAGAGGTATGATTTTGGAAGTATAATAATGTTATACAAAGTATCTATACCTTTCAAAAGGATTTAAATATATACCTAGTCAACCATCAAATTAAAAAGAAATCAGCAAATATCACGGTTTTTAATTTTTGTATTCCGAAATATCGATAAGGCACCTGTCTCCATAGACGTGGTGATATAATGCAATGACACAATTGCAAATAAAAGAATTTTGTTCGTCGATGATCTCAAATATTTTTAATATCACTGTGCGTGCACCGAATAGTAACAGCGAGTATTCTAAAGTGTGAGTTTCACCGAGATTATCATATAAATTTTATTTAGGCATATTTCTCGCACAAGTTTATTTCTTAAAACATAATTATATATAACGTCAAATTTTAGTATTTTTGGAAAATCTACATATCATAAGTATACTCTTCAAAATCTACATTTCCAAATGCGAGGCAATTTTATTAGTTTAACAGTCACCGTGCGAGAAATATGCGCATTAAAATCATCTAACTTTAATTTCAAGACCCCCTGTTACATGTATTTATTTCTATGAAAATGTGAATATTAATTATTCCAATTATAAACAAACTGCTGGATGAAAATCGAAATCATATCGTTAATATCGCCACAAAATCCAACTTGAATACTGCCTAATTACAACAAAACTTTTTTAAAAAGCTATCAAATTATACTTAATACATTAAACTAATAATACATTTCATTAAAATCAAATTACGGAACCAATATTTACAATTTACGGCAATATTAGATAATAATTATATTTAATTAATCTATACATATCGTTTTATACCTATCTATCAACAAAAACCTACTATAGATTAATAAAAAAATCTTAGTAGGTTATACTAAGATTGACGACACATTTTAACTACTTTCATAATATCGATATTGATCTTAAGTCTAAAAAGTGCAACATTCGCTAAAGAGAACGAAACAACTCAGAGTATTTTTAATAAATTAATGTATCAGCTACATTACATTGTTATTGACGAAAACTAAACATATTTTACTTATTTACAAAATGCAATCTTTTTACAAAAGAAAACCTGGAAGCTACACTATTTTTTCACGTATGAAACATAAGTTGCCATCTTGGTGAGTTCCGCTAGACCGATGCTTTTATGAAAAGAGTAAAAGTTCCTATTTCATTAACATTGTTTGTTATTTTTCTTTTATAATCAGTTTATTTTAAAGTTACAAATAATGGGAAATGGAAACATTGAAATGGTAAAGTGATTTTGACAATTCAATTTTATTACTTTGTACTAGTAAACACCTACATTAATCGCTACGACATTCCATTCATATCATTGTAAACTACATCGAGACGAATATTTCAGTCGAAATTTGTTTTATAATACATTTACGTTACACTTAATACTATTTACCTACTTTTCCATGTTTCATATTGGCTGGAATCGCATAAAGATTTGCGGTTAAGGCCAGACTTTACATCAATAAAAAACAAAAGGAAACATTCGCCTTCATAAATAAGACACTATCGATGCAAATTATAATTAATTTGAATATCGAGACGAGATCACGAATCTACGTGCAGATCTTAAAGCGAAACCATCGATATCGATAACATTGTCTCACGGATGCACCCCATCACTAAACTCTAACTTTTTGTCGTGTATTTTCGCGTGAGTTCCTTGTACACAAATGGAAAAGATTGGATAATATTCAGTGTCCATTGATGGATTACAAACTAATGTGATGGACCTTTTCAATGGACTTATGGACTCTGGAATGTATCCAATGTTCGCAGTTGTGTACGGGATTGTACAGATGGAAAGGTATTATTACAGTTGTTTTTCTTGTGTTTAGACCATGCCTTTGGACATCATTCTGACGGTGTTCTTGAGTGCCTGTCGTTTGTTACAGAACCATATTCTGATGACCTCGCGTTCGTAGCCAAGTTGATGTGCCAGTCCAGTGATCTCGGTGCCTGAAAAAATTAGAACAATAGCATTAGTTTTTTATAGTTCAAGGTAGTGCCGAGTGTCACATTACATTATTATACCTAAAGGTATCGTTTTTACTTTGTGACAAGGTGGCATGTCGCTAATGATAAATCTGAATCATCTTAAGTTTGCGGAAAACGTAGTTCTTTAAAAACATGTGTTGGTATGTTCGGAGATTTTTCCGTGACTAAGTACTAAGTAGGAATGCCCCTAACCCCCAAATAAGGCATTCTCGATCTGAACGCCAATTCTCGCATATTAAACGCTCTAAAATTCAATTCGCAACATCGTCTCAGCGGCGACAATCACTAAACTTTTCCAAACACTTACGTTTGGGGGATGTTAGTGGTGTTTTAGACTGCAATGTGAATGCGAAAACTCCTTAAATTATGAGAATTCCCCCTCTTCTATGTGGCTAATGACAACGAACAGCGAGTAGGTGGGTATATGGATATAGACATGGCCATGACCATCAATATTCCTTAGCAGTAATTTCTCATCTAACCAGCTTAGAACAAAATGATGTTGCTACATGTCGACAAATCGGGAGTTCAGAAGAATTTTGTTTTTGTTATTTCAACAGTCGAGGATTTCTGTAGCATAAAGGATGCGTTTATTCACGCAGATCGCACTCACATACTCCAATACGCGGGCCCAGAGCAACTAGGTATGTATGGATACATGCAAGGTATAAAAAACAAACATTTGTTCAATGCGATTCGAACTCACGACCCCAATCACTACTACCTTTGCGTGCCTGGCCCTACTTTTTTTTTTACTTTTTTTACCTACGATGCTAGCTTTATCGAATAGGTACCTACGCTTCCGTACATGGTCTTTTACTATATACCGGTATAAAAATATGTTGCCGTAAAATGGCAGACTTTGTATCTTTATTAGATTATAATAAAATTTCTCGATATATTATGAAGAAATTGTTCTATAACTATACAATAAAATACAATAGTTTCCAATACCGGATGTATTGGAAAAGAAAAATAGTTTACACGATAAATCTTCGGCGTTTGAAATTTTCCGGTGACAGATACCTATTTCTGAGTACGGCACTCTTCATGACTGTCTAAAAACAAAACTCTGGCTGTCTATAAAGATTTTTGCTATACACCATCATCCTTTCGCCGCTATCTCACACATGGGGTTAGTAGCCGTGGTCTCAATAGTCACTTCGTTGCTGGACTTCACATAGGTAGGTAATCCATTTAGCATTTCTTTGACCTTTTACAAAACTTTCCTCAAGTCATACGAGTATCCTCAAAATTATTCTTCTTAACTTGCCCATATCACGTCCAGCGAACCGGCGACCTTGCAACTTGTTTCTTTCTTTTTCTAACACTTGTAACACCACACATCCCTCTTAACATATTCATCTCAAATTCAGGCAACACCTATGTTCCACAAGATTTAATAAAAAAAGTTTAATCTTTAATCGACTTCGTCTAGAACATTTTTTTTTGTTAGTCTATATTCATTGGAAGGGGTTCAATTTTCCAGTTGATTTCTCCAATAAAATTGAGACCCAATTAACTCACTTTAACGTAGGCCTTAAGTTATGATTAAAATTTTGCCAAACTCACCAGAAGGATGTGTGTTCCTTTCAAAATGCGCGTTGAGTAGTTCCAGAGCTTGTGGTGTGAATGAAGTTCGCCGTTTTCGCTTCTTGCTTGGCTCCATGCCTATAAAATCTGTCAGATGGTTTTGGCCTGAAGCGTACCTGTAATAACCACAATTTTAAACGTCAATGTCTTTGTATTAAGACAGAATGTTGAGTGAACTGCTGTAAGAACTTTTAATTCGACCGGTCCTTTGTGTAGTATCCCTGTTTATAATTTAAGTGCTAAATAAGGTGATAAAGCAAGCATTATTAGTGTTATTTTTGTGATTCGCATCTACTTTT
The DNA here is from genome assembly GCA_905332915.2 of Hecatera dysodea. NCBI lineage: Eukaryota > Metazoa > Arthropoda > Insecta > Lepidoptera > Noctuidae > Hecatera > Hecatera dysodea. The sequence goes on from HG995299.1 coordinate 6,363,949, forward strand.
CAAGATTTTGTTGGTAAAACGACAAATATTTATGTTAATAAGACTTCGTTCGTTCGTTTTAACAGCACAACCTTAAGGAATCCTTGTATGCTAGTGTTTGTTCGCACTACTTAATATGGAAAAATACGCTTATCGAATTTTAAGTGCGATAAATTCGATGAACGTATTTTTCGTAGTAAAAGCAGCCCTGAAAATGCATAGTGCAAATGAAAGAATAAAGAAAATCCCGCGCTTGATTTGCGCCAGTTTGTTAGAACCTTAGTTCTATGGAGGTCTACATTTCAGAAAGTGCAAATAGCTTCAACTTCTGACTAACTGACCGACTCCTTAACAACGCATAAGTGCCTATCAATGTTTTAGTTGAAATGAATTCTGTGTTAGAGATTAGTTGAACCGTTTTGAGGTCTACGATAACAAAAGCTGGTGTACAAAAAGATTTTTCAAGGTGTTAAAAATTAGTGGAAATAATACTGATTATGTCAACTTATTCATGTTCATATTACCTATAATATTGTATTATACATCTGATGTTAATAATAAGCCTTGCTCTGGTTTCATAATGCCGACTTCGTTTGAATTATCTAACATAAATGAATTTTATTATTTTATCTTTTATTTCCCATACACTACCTAGTGTAATAGAAATGGTAAGGCCTATATTGGGTTTATGTGGCCTGTTAGCTGTTTTATCATTATTAGCTTAATCTTTATCCAAGTTATCATTATTATCCTAGCCTTTATCTTTAGCTTAGCTCCTAGTCTTATCAGCTTCTAAATGATTATGTGCCTCTTCATGTATCTCGGAAATAAACATAAACTTTCCATTAGGCTTTCTTTAAATGTTCCATTCTCTAGCTGCTCCGGTTACTTTTAAACTTTAGCCCTCTTTACAAAAATAGACGCAGGCTGTCTTTCTAGTTGAATCGACAGCTCACTAGACTTCCGAGTTTAATTTGTAGCAAATCCATTTATAACAAGAGTAACTGAGAAGATAGATACAATAATAGATGTACCTAGTTCTTAATAATAAATTAACGACATCGTCGAAGTTACACAGGAATTAATTCAAGTACTATAGCCAACAGAGGCGGTCGTTAAAAATTACCACCAAGAGGGACCGATTGCAAATTCAATGCATCCATTTGCAATGTTAAACATTAGCGTTGCATTCAGATAATGCATTTTAATGATGCAAAATGTCGATCGATGGATGCTGCTGGAGCATCTTACGGTGTGATTACGTCTGCGTTGAAGATTTAAGTGACACCTGGTTTAGTTTTAAATGTTATGGAAAGCAGGGGGCTTGTTGATTGTTGATTCTTCATTTTGATTATGATGTTTGTTTTTAGACTTTAGTTTAAGTAAAGTAGATTTTTCTTTTGTTGACCCTATTTTAAGGCTCACATCTTATTATTGTGATCCCCTCAAAAATTTGTAGAGCCTGTAAGTTTATCTTAAGTTTTTGTTTGTAAATTGGTTCTTGAGCTCACTATACTTTTAGGTCTCCCTCAATAGTTCGGTGCTTAGGAACTGTGAGATTAGTTTATTAATTCAGGTGTTTTAAACGGTGTAGCCCGGTATAGTTTAAGTTTGAAGTTTTACTTCATTTCTATATTTGGATAGCCCAAATATAGATATTAGATAGGAGTGATATTCTGCTGTGTAACCATTTATCCACTTCTTAAATATTAATTTTAGGTTATGACCTCTTAAAATATATTGAAGGAAATATTTTGGGAGAACATTATAAGTATTTCGTTTTAAGAAGTGATTCATATTTTTCTATGATAGCTAGCATAATCAACAATACCGATTTGTTGAACATCTAGGCGAGTTACACAAATGTTGATGATTTACAAGAGTGCTTTAGAAAGTCGAGACGAAATTAAGAACAATGTGTTAGGAGTTGCGATCATCATGTGAGATACGCCTAAGACGAGAACAATAATAACGATGATGATTCGTAATGCCAACCAAACAAAGAAAACGTCTAAAAAACCGAAATGCAGAAAGTAACAAAACACGCTCAAACTAAACAACCGCACCATAAAAACTAAAACATGCATGATAATTGCCAGTGTGTGTTAAGCCCGTTTACGAAGTTCACCTAAATTAGGAACAACTGATTTCAGGAATAGACGAGAAGAAATTAGTTATTCCTAACTTCGGGTAACGGTGAGTGTTAGATGTTAGTCGTACAGCGGATCCAAATAAACATAAAGCCTAGCCCGAAGCATTAGTTAGTCCAGATTTGAGAAATGTCGTTCACAACGTTGCTAAGCATTATAGGCCAAATGTTTCACGAACACGGTGTAGCACATAACCACGAACATAACTCACTCAAACAAATATTTACCTCTCTTCAGCTTCCTTCATCCAACGTTCGAGCACCGGTTTGATTTTCTGCGCACTTTTTGGTGTTATATCCAATTTCTCAAATCTGTATCGAACATAAATGTAATGTTAGACTCTGCTATGCGAGCACCGGTCAAATGAAAATCTAACGCGAAGCACCTTTACAACGCGATGTAACTCTTTACCCGATCCAAATTAACAGAGGCATAAACACAGGACATTGACATTGCGTTAACGATTTTAGACAGAGAAAAAAAAACAATAGGCAATTTAGTCTGCCGAGGTAATCAGTTTGATTAATACTGAACAAGGTAACAATAAAACAACGAATTCAGAAACGAAAGGTAACGTATGCCAATGCCCTGGCTTTGAATTGCGTAAAATGAATATTAATAAAAATAAGAGTAATGAAAATAATATATCATGCTATATTAGGTGGAAAGTTAGATATTACTCATCGAGATGTAACAAATAATAAAAGTGATAAAGTTCTCACAGCGATTACTCATAGTGTCGAATCGACATGGTTTGGTAGCCGGCACATTAGTGTAGCGCGTTTGTCTTAACATCAAAATGTAAGTCGGCCGTATGATGTATGGCGCCTTCGCTGTAATTACCCGAATGCAAATACCGTACACGTGTGAAAAGGAAAAGAAAGAACGTCAAAACCGGTAATTACAAATAATTATATACGGCATACATTCAAAAGGTATGCACGGATCGCCGATCAAGATAAGATTACATTAAACAGCGTTGAAACATTTTGATTTAAAGACATTCTGCGTGTGGACTCGGCCGATATAAGTGAGCCAAAGCGTGTACTTAATGTATGTTAAGTATCTACGAATTTATCTCCATTATCTTAGCTCCATTTTGAAATGTTTCTACAAAGTAAATGCAAGCTGCACGCAGATGGATGCAGGATTAATGAAGATAAATTTGGAGATATTGTGTGTAGGGAAAAAAAAACAAAACACATACATGTTTTGTTGTTGTGAAGACAGCTGAGCTGCTAGCATCTGCGAAGCCAGGGCACTGGGGACGGTAACAAATATTATGTTAGATTATGTCATAGCCAGTGACAGTGACGGTACTCCGGCGAAGGGACCGGTAGCAACATCACCACATCTCAACAAATCTAGAAAGGTTAGGAACAAAGTCGCACGCTATAATGTCATTCAACAAACGTTACATGATCTTACGCTAAACGATGAAGTAAACATTACAAAACGCCTGGTTGATCAAAATCATTCGGAAAGGGAATTCAATTTTCATAACGAAATTATTCGAGTTTAGAACGTAGACGTTCTATGTGTTGGTTGTTTAACATTAATGTTATGCTGGTTGAGATGCCCTGACGCATTGTGCTTCATATGAAATTGTAATGCACTCGGACCGGGGTTAATGGTTAATTCAATATTTTGTTATTGACATCGTTCCAAGTGGCAATGACCATGCGCCTGATTGTTTTCAAAACAGATCAATAAGGTAGACACTTCGAACCATTTAAAAATTTTGTCGCTTCAATAAATGTTCTTTTACGTGAATTTCGATGTTAACACTCTTAGAGGAGAGTCAAAAAGTATTGCTATTACAATTTTGAAATGTTTTCGTAGGATTCTTTGGTTAAATTAGATTTGGGTAGCTAAACGTCTTGAGTTTGTGAAAATGATTAAAAAGAATTTGTTGACTTTTGTTCATTGTGAACTCTAACAAAAACCTTCAGTGAGATGGAACGTAGAACACTAAATGGAATTCTTTTCTCAAAAACAATAATATGTTTTAATTAAAATGCAAATTAATTAAGTCCAGAATAATGAAAGGGGTAACTACCATGTAGCGACGTCACGACACCAAATTGGAGGGAGACGAAAGAAAAATTAATGGGAAATGAAATCACGACAGAACAAAGACAGGGGAATTCTACTCTTTTTAATTACACGAAAAAAGTAATTACGGCAAGATAATTAATTAACTGGAACAGAAGTAACGATTAATGATTTTATTATACGAAGGAGGTCGTCGGGGGGTGGCTTGGAATTGAAATTTCCTTCGGCTTGTGCCGGTCGCATTCCGTTTTGCATCGAAATTCGATTTGTTCACGGGCAACGTTGTTTCGAGTGATTTGATTCAATTAAACATTATGAGCGTAAAGCTGTGCTGAAGCGTGATTAATTTGTCGATTTACGTAGAATAAGGTAACGTAAGAGAAAAAATATGATTTCCAACTCCGAACGGCCGTCAAACCTGTATAATTGTACATAGTTGTGGCAATTTTGAAATAAAAATCTTACAATTTGTGATTGATGTAATTGCAAGACATAGGAAGAACAATTAAGAAAGTTTGAAATCCTACATTTCGGGTTTAGTTTGTCGTGTGAATGGGTTCACTTCAGCGATTAATTGTTAAAAAAAATTGATGGATAAAACAAAATAACGTAGTGTGAAATTCGGTATGGTGCTTCGTGTACTTTTTGTTAAGAGCTTAAGAGTAGCATACTTATAAGATTTTGCATGAATGAGTTATGTTGAACAGCAAACAGTTTTGCAAGTCCAATAAGCCTAAGAGTGCCGAACGTTACTGTTAAATGACATGGTGGGTTAGACACGAAGTAATTCATAAAAATAGAAAAAGAAACAATTAGGAAACACGCGCTCGCGCCTAGCTGAATAAAAAATGGTGTAAGCCACGACACAGTGAGCGGAACGGAAGCCACCCGAATGGTAATTAATTAAACGAATTGTAAGCAATGAAAGGAGTCATGCTGTTTTACAAATCACTTCAATTAACGATATTAAAAAGTTGGAATGATAACCGAGCGCCGGTCTGCGTGACGACATTTATAAAAACGATTCTTGAACCTTTTTTTGTCAGCCCCACGATGTTGCCAGCAAACGGTCACATTATTTTGACAAGCGTGCGACTTTATCTCCTTCGGTTACAAGTAAGATATCATCAGGTCGTTTTTTTTTCTTCTTTGACAAATTAGATACTGTATTAACAACAACAATTAAGTGGCAACATTAAATTTTAAGCTGTGGTCGTGTATTCTATATAATTTTGTATGCCGTAACGGTCATATTTGAATTTTTATGTTCTTCAATGTGAAAATAAATATGTATTCATTTAAGTATGAAAACTTTTTCTTAATATCTGGACCTTACATAGATCATTTTCGCTCTGTGATCATCATTTTGCAAGATACCGTCACTAGCATTTTATTCATTCCACGTTGGAAATGTAACGGGACTTTTAAATGCTGCTTGTAGTGACAATCTATTTACGGCCCCTTGGTGCACCACGTTGTGTCCAGCAAAAAATATGTATAGTAAAGGCAGAACCTATCCATACAGAAAACGACAAATATGGAAATTATTCTAGACCTTACCTGCAAATCGCGCTTTGACTGTAAGCGGGGCCTTCCGTGACAGACAAGGCCTGGCCGACTTGGGTCTGAGTGAGACCTAGGCCAAGCCGTCGAAGTTTGAAAGCCTTGGCGAACTCCTTAATGTCTTCCAAGTTGATGCCGTCTACCACGTTGCTAGATGACTGGCTGATTGTTGGTTGATCTGTTGTGTGAAACAATTTCGTAATGATTGAGGTAAAGTGATTGGTGATTGGCTTGCCATATCACTCTTTTTCTTCTGCTTGGTGGAAAGAATAACAAATTCTATCAGATTTGGTTGATTCATAACTTTTCGATCACTTGATTGAAGTAAAGACATCGTTAGACAAAAGTCATGCATGCTTAGCCATTGTCAAGTGTTATTTCGCACCTTTAGAATTAAAGGGACCTAACTAAAATTTTTGGTAAATGAGCAAGAATTAAAATATTTAAAACTGTTGGGTAAAAAAGCAAATCGGAAACCTATGTATAAACTGCACCTTTCCCAGTCATATTACGGAATCTTTTTCATCACTGGCTTTTAGAATATGTTTCTTACGTTAATTATTAGGTATAGTTACATTATAAGTAACAGGAATTTTGAGTTAAACCCCTTTAATTCTGAGAGTGCGATTTGATGATTTTAAGTGGAGTTGTACAAAATAGTAGGCTGTGTGCTGAAAACAGTCGGATGTGTATCGCACTGTTAGGGTTCCTGAGACGAAAAGTGCTATCTACTTATTAAGTGTACACCCCAGAACCCCGCAAGGGAATCAGAGTCAATCGAGTGTAATCATTGCGGCGAATTCTCTCAAGTCGGAATCGGGTATCTAAGTTGCGCCCGTAGTGTACTTCCATGTTACAGGTAGCGTTATCCATTGTCGCTACCACATAATACACTTTAGAATTTACTATATTCAGAGCACTACTTGCGTGCAACCAGTTCGATATCGAACAAAACAGGATTGCACATACATATGTTTACAAATCTGTATATCACATTGTAATAATTTAAACCAGTCCGTACCAACTCTCAAGCAGTTACCCCGTTTAAGCGCGAAGCAAAATTATAGCCAAGTTTAGTGGGCAATTTATGTAATTAGTAGATGGTGGCGGTTCCTAATTATGCGGGATGTCATTAGTGTGGAGACGTGCTACCTCCGCGGAGGTTGGCTCGCGAGTGCGCCCCCCCCCCCCCACCATGCTTAGCTAACCGATGACAAATTACTTTCGCTATCTACCCCCGTTAGTTTAAGGAGTAGTCTGCGTCAATTAAGACAGGGTAGGGTTGGTAAATTGGCAATCGTTTCACCATTTACCGGTGTTCGTAACTCAGACGATTTCTAATTTCGTTTTGTTATGTACGTGAACATAGTGTTGTTCCGCCAATGTTATTACCGCACGTAATAAGTTTATGGGGTGATTTTTAGGGGAGCTAGTTAATGTAATATAATTCATATCCGATGTTGTGATTGTTTTCCTTTGTGTACTCTTTGTGCCTAAGACAGTTGATTTATCGATAAAATAGATAATAATAGTCGACATTATTTTTCATAGAAGTTAGCTTTATTGAGAGGATTTGCAAACATCAAGTGTATATCTTAAAAGCTTCGTATTGAGAAAAATGTAGGTACGCTGCTATTAATCCACTTAAGATTTGTTGATAGCTTTTCGTGGCCTTTCTATATTCTATCGTATTGCCAAGTTTTGAACATGTTTGAGTGTTCCGGTATCAGTTGCAGGAAATAGATGTCTTTTGGATGCTTATCCTATGTATCATATCATCGTTGTATTTCGAAACGCGAATAAGAAAATTGAAACAGACTTATTCAAATAACCTGTTTTTATCTCGTTTCAGAGGATCTCACGGCTTAATAAGAACAGCCTCATAGTTTGTTCTTCATAGTTAAGAAGCGCTAGCCAAGGTTATTCCGTGGACGGGTGAACTTGCATTACATACATAGAATCCTCCGAACTTCGGCAAGCGTGTTAAGCATTTGCGGCTACCAATGGTAGGTTTTTGGCAGTAATTACGGGTAGCTGGGGACAAGCCTGAAGATCTGATACCAGTCTTCCAAAGAGGTACCGTACTGCCCCAGAACGGTAACTACAGAGGCAGTCCGGGTGGGCCCGCTCTATGTTATATATGCGCACTAGGCTATTTCTGGTCACATAAGAAGTCGACCCGAACAAAGTTGGTAAAAGGCTGGGCACTAGAGTGATTGTTTGTATTTCACTTACTGAACCAAATGTCCAAATTATCGTATTGGTCTAGCCAATCGATGTGCCCTATCAGTCATCACACATATCCCTTTTTTATAAAACGGAAGAGTAATAACGAAATGACGTCTGTTTCGACGTCCAATTAGAGCGCATCGCGTGATGAGTAAACCCATTAATTAGCTTACAAAGATAAGTCAATTGGGCAAAGAGTCATTCGTAACTATGGCGTCCTGAATTCGATAACAATACATCAAGATACCGCACGCTTAATTGTTTAATACATGTAATAAATTAATTAGAGACAATTAAAGTTTGCGTGTCTCTGCGTCTGTATGACCTGAGTTACGTGTATGTGTTTCTGCTTTTTCTTTTAACAAAATTTGTTATGGCGATTAATTGTTTTACTTGGTACTTTCTACAAAGTAATAGGCTGGCTTTTATGTAGGGTCTTTATCACTGTTAGTTTTATGGTCAACAGTGGCCTTTGCCTAAATGTAATATGCTTTATTCTTCGCCACACGACACGGTAATTTGCTGTCATTATCAGGCAGTAGTTACTTACGTATAACACGGGTGTTGGCCCTTCAAGAGTCATTGGTAATGGGTTTCATCATGAATTAGCTTCCGCCACCGACTTCGCTCACGTGAAATTGAGAAAACTCCCGAGTTAAAAGTTTCCAATTTCCAGTTTGCAGGATATGGTCTACTCGTGTGCCTACTTTTATTCAAATCGGTACACCTGTTAAGTCGTGAGAGAGTTACTTCCGCATTAATAATAGGTATTATTAGTATAGTATGGAAGTACCTACTGATTACTCTCATTTACTCATCTATACTAATATTATAAAGCTGAAGAGTTTGTTTGTTTGTTTGTTTGTTTGAACGCGCTAATCTCAGGAACTACTGGTTCGAATTGAAAAATTCTTTTTGGGTTGTATAGACCATTTATCGAGGAAGGCTTTAGGCTATATAACATCACGCTTAAGCCAATAGGAGCGGAGCAGCGATAAAGAATGTTTTAAAATCGGGGATTCCACGGGGACGAAGTCGCGGGCAGCAGCTAGTTTAAAGATAAGATGAGTCACTCTTTCGCAAGGAACAATGAGAGCATTTTCAGATGCCACTCTCATATCGATGCAATTAATTTTAATTGAAAAGTTCTTTGGAAAATATTGATTATATTTATTTTTTCGGTGGTGTTGGAAAAATGTGAATTATTATCAGTTGACCACATTTCAGTTACTTAATAAAGTGACAAAGAATGGATGTTGGAATGATCTATGGAATTTTAGCTAAACCAAAAGTAATGAAGCAAATTTTATAAACCTTTATGTTACATCATAAATGTATTTATTTAACTTTATGTACAATAGTGGTGCGATTGCATGAATTGATGAAAGAATTTTTGAAATCGGTCCAGTAGTTTTTGAGTTTATTCGTTACATACAAAAATACAAATCTTTCCTCTTTATAATATTAGTATAGATGAGCGAACTTCATGCCCGTCATGCCAATTATGTTAAGTTCCTCTAAATCCTGCAGACAGAAATGGGCAATGGGGCTCAGTCACCATGGTCAGAATATTGAAATTAATTGTTGTTTGAAATATTTCATCAATTTTCGTCACACGATTTCTCAATTCTATGAATGGCCTAAGCATCTGCTAGCCTGTCCATTAAATGTTGTATTAGCCGCATTGCCTAGATTTCGTATACGCCGACGAATAAATGCAACATCCAATGAAAAGTCTAGGTAGCCAATTAAACGGCTGAATAAGCCAGTTGGCTGGAGCATATCTACAAATAGACAAAAATTAAATTTAAAGTTTTTAAATTTTACGAGTATAATATTAGTTACGGTGATACTTTTATTAATCAAATATTCATCCATTAATTTGAAACACAGACAGCTCTTTTTGTGATATTAACGCCGAAAACAATAATAATTACCGACCAAACACAAAATAGTCACATTTCGCTCTTACATTCAAATTTATATCGTGCGCCATTTAAATTAATTCTGTCTCAATTTAAAGCTAGATTCCACAAAGATTAAGACCGAAACACAACCTAATTTTGTCCAAACTTATTCACTTCTTGATTTATTCAACAGCTACCTATTTATTTCATTGCTAACCAAATTTTGCTTATCAAAGTACCTCGGGGTAATCGTTTCCTACTGAAAATGATCCTTTAATATCAGATTTGCGTTTGGTAGACTGTTAATGTGAAGCTCTCATGCCAACTATATGTAAATTGAAAAGAACACTAAAAATTAGGGCTGTTATTTGGTTTCAGAGGTTCATAGTCACATTTATTTCAACTATTTTATGCAAGTAATTATGGCCATTGTTCAAACGATAGCTTATAGGTAATTATGTAGGTTAAAGAGTTAGTTAGTTAAAGTTTTCGAAAGATTCCCTTTGATAAAATCATTTTATATATGTATCTCGTTTTGAGAGTGGGATACATCAATTGACCACGTTAAGACACTTCAGCCAAATAGAATGACTAAATTAGACGGATACAGATTTCTCAGAACTTTGGATAGTGTTACATTCATTTTTTAATTTAAAGCTAAACTCCAGGTGCTAAAATTCAGTGATTACAAATCTCAATATGGCACCACAATGAAAAATTCGTCATAGCTAATAACAATCAAATCGAGCCTCTATTCTAAACATTTCACATTCAACGCTACATTATTCTTAATTAAAGATTTCGAGTGATTAGGTGTATCATGTACAGTCATTAAAATCATAAAATATCCAATAACCACTCTTTGTGTCAATGACATAAGAAATAGAATCGTATAAATACCATATCGAGACACGCAAATTATGAATTTGTAAGCTCACATAATGGGTGAAATTACGGGCGCCGAATCGTCTCGATTCATGTTACGATTACGATGTAGAATCGAATACGTTATCTATCAATTACAATTAACTCGTATTATTAAAGTAACGGCTGTAAGTACTTTTGAACAAGTTTCTTGAAGAATTTAAGCGTTGTTCGGTAAAAGTTTAAGCTTTTCTTCAATATTATCGAGGGCTTTTCATTTGCTTGTCCTATTATTAAAAACCCATTTCGTGAATGATCCGATGTTAAGTGTAGGCTGATAATTAAGTAAATAGATATTGAGGAATCGAAGAGTAGGTATCATTTTTAAGTTTTAGCTGTAATGGGAAGTTATTACTTTCCACTCGCGCTTAACAAAGACGCTATCTTATATTTACAACACCTACGTAAGCAAAATTAAAACCTTAATTAAATTAAATGACTTTGTTATTTTTAAGGTTTCCTTATTAATAACTGGTTTATTTATTACTTACATATTTTTATTGTATTTCGATTGACACGAACAAGGTCTGGGTATTACCTTTTATAAGTTAATGTATTAAACAATTATAAATTACGATACTAAGTGAATGTCGAGCGTTTCTGCATTGATCGTTAATGAGTACCGAGTGGTTTTAAAATAGCTCCCCGGTGCGTTACGTACCGTTTGGTTCGTTGAATAAAAAAGAGGAATTATTGGAATAAGTAGGTAATGAAACAAAATGTAAGCTCGTCTCATAAAATAGATAGATATTTGTTTGTTTAACATTTCGAAAATAATATGTTCTTCATTCGAATCGTTTCGAAAGTAGCTCTACATCACAATAGAAAACTAATATTTACATAAAATGAAAGCTATTAAAACCCGATTATTTATGTTAGTGTCAACATATTCGGTCCCCAGTGTCCTATCATGCAGATCACGTAATGACGCCACGTTTCTAGCTGAATCAACAGGTAAAGCACCCGACTAGCGTGAATGTAGAAAAAAATCTGATGCGATCATTTTGTTTTTTTTTTTCTCAGCAGCGTCGATGTTGGTGACATTAGTTGGAAAGAAAAAAATTGGTCACAAATCAAAAGTCTAATATGAGTACCTATGACATAACAATGAAAAAAAAAAACTTATATAAATATCTGAAACTTATTTTAGATTAAAAATCTCATTATTAAATGTTAGTTATAACTGGTTTAGGGAAGTTCCGTCGTATACCAGAGACCCTTGGCAAAAAGATGGCATGACACTTTGGCAAACATATGGAGTTTAGGAGACCGCTGACCAGAAGAGGGTCCGTTAAAAAGATCACTAGCATACGACCAGGAATTCAAGAAGTAACAAAGCACCAGCAGAATCAAACCTTTATTTGCGTCCACACAAAATAATATTCGAATCGGCAGTAATAAAACTTCCTTTTCTCACATTTTCCACTAATGCCAATTAATTTAAAGTTCACTTATTTATCGGGTCTATCCGAGTCGGTCCAACTCTTTGTTTTCGCTTACGTTATCGATTGCGTTCAATTTTATCGACGACGTTAATTATTTGTAATGGATTTTAATTAGTTAATTAATTAATTTAGTTCGGTACGCCGGCTGGTACGGTCGTTAGTCGGTTTCTTTGAAGCCGACATGAACTTCCTTTATTTTGGTTGAGGTTCTTTGTACTGTACATTTTAGTGTCATTAGTACTACGTCGTATATTTACGGGGAATTATGTTTAATTATGAATTAATAACCCGTTGTACTTTTAGGAATGGTTGCTTTATTATTTTAAGTGCGGCGTGTCTTTTGGGACTTTATTTACTTGTAAGCTGCAGAGCAGGAAGTGTGTTTTTTTTCTGATAAATAGGTTATAGAGCATACTTTTCTGCGCAGACTTTTATATATTCACAAAATGATCACGTCACTGGATCTGACTTTAATCTAATTTTATAAGCACCCAATACCTAGCTTTAAAACTAACGGAAATTTTAATGCTCATTTATTAATGTAGGCACAAATCACGTATAAAAGGAAATTATATACAGAGAGAAGAACACAAAACTACTGCTAATTTCCAAAGAAAATTCTTCCATACGCGAAAGAAGAGTAAGATATGAAAAAAATCGTGACAGACTGTTTCTATTCTATTCTATTTTTTTAATGGCAAACAAAATGTCGACAATAGGGAAGTTTCTTGAGTAAAAAATATATTATTTAGTTAGTTAGACTATTGAAAAATATTGGACACGTATTTTTTGCTTTATCTAATCTAAAAAAACTGACGAAGGTACAAAGCATCAAAGATCAGGAGTGGGGGCTTGTGACGTCACGGCCCAGTAAAAATTGTAGCGAGTAGTGACGTCACACGAGTTTTCAACGCACTGTATCGTCTTAATTTTTTGTTTACGTGAAAAAAGAAAAAATACGTGTCCAATATTTTTTGGAAATCTATCCGACGGACTAATTAGATTTTTTTAGTTAACTACCCTATTCTGCCAATGTCAACTGTGCTATGGAAAGACGTGTGAGACCAAAGACAACAAATAGAGATTTTTATAATGAAGCAGAAAATATTTGAAAGAATCTTGAAACATTGACAGATTGCACATGGCAGCTGTCGCCTGTCCGATTGATGTAATAGGCCAAGTAGGTTTTTAGAACAATCAGCAAACCTTAGGATAGGAACCCAAAAGAAAACGATATGAAGCTGTGTGTGTTTCTTTATCCCTATACCTACTAACATTGAATCAGTTACCATAAACTGTTCCTATATATTATTGCTTAAAAGATTAATAGTCTACTGCTATTAGTGCATAATTGAAAGTAGGCGAGTCGATGACGTCATGCCCTCCCCGCAGTCATCACGTTCAACCGATGCATCCCCGATCGGAAGCTAACGATGTTCACTGAATTATTGGAAAGTTTTCATGTCAGATTGTTATGCGATCATGTAGAAAAATTGTCGTAGGGTTTGTTTATTGAATTAGTTCTTTGAGGATGAAGCATCGAGGTTACCTTTGACATGACAAGTACGTTTTCCGTAGCCTATTTCTGCCATTGGAATCTAAGTTAGTTTTATGTCAACAAAGAAATGTTGGAACAACAGAGAGATTGGTGTAAAAAAAAGTCATGACTGAAGAGATGTTATTCGTCTATGGATGACGCGGTATATTTTACGCAAACAAAATATACGATTTCGTTCGAAAAACCTTTTGAATTTTCTGATAAAATATTTTGCACCAGTATTGCGTCATAGTCGTGTGACATTAGCACTAACTTTTTGTATTTTTTTATGTTTTTCGAATTCCAAAAGCTGGTATAGGATGCGGAGAACGTATTAGTTTCGATGTCAAAAGTAGGCTTAATGCTACGTCCTAACATTGTAGGTTATGTGTGTTATAAATGTATATTCTCTTTGTATCTTGTTTTCACTTATAATTGCTGATGGATTCGACGAATCCTTTTGTTTTCAAACAGAATCGGAATGGCATGACACGTAATTTTAAATCAAACAAAATATTCAAGGAAAGCTGGCTTATAATTTCTCAGAGCGTCATTCTAACATTTTAAACTCAACTAATACCTAAAAACCTAATTTATATTGAAGTTTTAAACTTGCCAACAAATTATATTATATATAATTAAAAAACCACTCACTCACTGATTGACATAATTGTTCTCCCACTTGCCGTGCTAGGAGGGGAAAACTTTTTATGGGGTTGTATAGAAGGTGTCGGGGTGAGTATGAGAAAAATCTGAAACTACCCCTTTTCAACCCCCTTCTTTCAACCCCATTGCTTATCTCAGAAACCTGCCGTCGAAGAGAAAAATGGTTTTCGGGGTTGTATAGAGGGTATAGGGTGTCTGGATGAAAATAAAACGAAAAAAAAATTACCCCTTTTCAACCCCCTTTTTACAACCCCTATGCGTATCTCAGAAATCTGACATTCTAGAGAAAAATGGTCTTCGGGGTTGTATAGAGGGAGTCTGGATGAGTATATGGCCAATAAAAAATTCAACCCTATTCAACCCTTTTCAACCCCCTTGTTTCAACCCCTTTGCGTATCTCAGAAACCTGACATTTTAGAGAAAAATGGTCTTCGGGGTTATATAGAGGGTATCTGGATGAGTATATGGCCAGTAAAAAAATCAACCCTTTTCAACCCCCTTTTTACAACCCCTTTGCGTATCTCAGAAACCTGACATTTTAGAGAAAAATGGTATTCGGGGTTGTATAGAGGGTATCTGGATGAGTATATGGCCAATAAAAAATTCAACCCTTTTCAACCCCCTACTTTCAACCCCTTTGCGTATCTCAAGAATCTGACATTTTAGAGAAAAATGGTATCCGGGGTTGTATAGAGGGTATCTGGATGAGTATATGGCCAATAAAAAAATCAACCCTTTTCAACCCCCTACTTTCAACCCCTTTGCGTAACTCAGACATCTGACATTGTAGAGATAATAATTGTTCGTCAAAAATACTAAAAAGACACCGCGGGTTGCTTGCAACTCGCGCCCCCAAGCGAAATACTAGTTATATTATATATAATTAAATAACCACTCACTCACTGACTGATTGACATAATTGTTCTCCCACTTGCCGTGCTAGGATTGGAAAACTTTTTATGGGGTTGTATAGAAGGTGTCGGGGTGAGTATGGGAAAAATCTGAAACTACCCCTTTTCAACCCCCTTCTTTCAACCCCATTGCTTATCTCAGAAACCTGACGTCGAAGAGAAAAATGGTTTTCGGGGTTGTATAGAGAGTGTTTGGATGAGTAGAAAACGAAAAAAAAAAACTACCCCTTTTCAACCCCCTTTTTACAACCCCTTTGCGTATCTCAGAAATCTGACATTTTAGAGAAAAATGGTTTTCGGGGTTGTGTAGAGGGTATTTGGGTGAGTATATGGCCAATAAAAAATTCAACCCTTTTCAACCCCCTACTTTCAACCCCTTTGCGTATCTCAGAAACTTGACATTTTAGAGAAAAATGGTATTCGGGGTTGTATAGAGGGTATCTGGATGAGTATATGGCCAATAAAAAATTCAACCCTATTCAACCTTTTTCAACCCCCTTTTTGCAACCCCTTTGCGTATCTCAGAAATCTGACATTTTAGAGAAAAATGGTTTTCGGGGTTGTATAGAGGGTATCTGGGTGAGTATATGGCCAATAAAAAATCAACCCTTTTCAACCCTCTTCTTTCAACCCTTTTGCGTATCTCAGAAACCTGACACAAATTATTATTTTCACAGGGAAATAATAGTTGTTAGTCAAAAAATACTAAAAAGACACCGCGAGTTGCTCGCAACTCGCGCCCCCAAGCGAAATACTAGTTATTATATTATATATAATTAAAAAACCACTCACTGATTGACTGATTGACATAATTGTTCTCCCACTTGCCGTGCTAGCAGGGGAAAACTTTTTATGGGGTTGTATAGAAGGTGTCGGGGTGAGTATGGGAAAAATCTGAAACTACCCCTTTTCAACCCCCTTCTTTCAACCCCATTGCTTATCTCGGAAACCTGACGTCGAAGAGAAAAATGGTTTTCGGGGTTGTATAGAGGGTGTTTGGATGAGTAGAAAACGAAAAAAAAAACTACCCCTTTTCAACCCCCTTTTTACAACCCCTTTGCGTATCTCAGAAATCTGACATTTTAGAGAAAAATGGTTTTCGGGGTTGTATAGAGGGTGTTTGGATGAGTATATGGCCAATAAAAAATTCAACCCTATTCAACCCTTTTCAACCCCCTACTTTCAACCCCTTTGCGTATCTCAGAAACTTGACATTGTAGAGAAAAATGGTCTTCGGGGTTGTATAGAGGGTGTCTGGATGAAAATATGGCCAAAAAAAATTCAACCCTTTTCAACCCCCTTCTTTCAACCCCTTTGCGTAACTCAGAAACCTGACATTGTAGAGAAAAATGGTTTTCGGGGTTGTATAGAGGGCATCTGGATGAAAATATGGCTAAAAAAAAATTCAACCCTTTTCAACCCCCTTCTTTCAACCCCTTTGCGTAACTCAGAAACCTGACATTGTAGAGAAAAATGGTCTTCGGGGTTGTATAGAGGACATCTGGATGAATATATGGCCAAAAAAAAATTCAACCCTTTTTAACCCCCTTCTTTCAACCCCTTTGCGTAACTCAGAAATCTGACATTGTAGAGATAATAATTGTTACTAAAAAGACACCGCGGGTTGCTTGCAACTCGCGCCCCCAAGCGAAATACTAGTTATTATATTATATATAATTAAATAACCACTCACTCACTCACTGATTGACATAATTGTTCTCCCACTTGCCGTGCTAGGAGGGGAAAACTTTTTATGGGGTTGTATAGAAAGTGTCGGGGTGAGTATGGGAAAAATCTGAATCTACCCCTTTTCCACCCCCATCTTTCAACCCCATTGCTTATCTCAGAAACCTGACGTCGAAGAGAAAAATGGTTTTCGGGGTCGTATAGAGGGTGTTTGGATGAGTAGAAAACGAATAAAAAACTACCCCTTTTCAACCCCCTTTTTACAACCCCTTTGCGTATCTCAGAAATCTGACATTTTAGAGAAAAATGGTTTTCGGGGTTGTATAGAGGGTATCTGGGTGAGTATATGGCCAATAAAAAATCAACCCTTTTCAACCCCCTTCTTTCAACCCCTTTGCGTATCTCAGAAACCTGACATTGTAGAGAAAAATGGTCTTCGGGGTTGTATAGAGGGTATCTGGGTGAGTAAAAATACTAAAAAGACAACGCGAGTTGCTCGCAACTCGCGCCCCCAAGCGAAATACTAGTTATATTATATATAATTAAATAACCACTCACTCACTGACTGATTGACATAATTGTTCTCCCACTTGCCGTGCTAGGATTGGAAAACTTTTTATGGGGTTGTATAGAAGGTGTCGGGGTGAGTATGGGAAAAATCTGAAACTACCCCTTTTCAACCCCCTTCTTTCAACCCCATTGCTTATCTCAGAAACCTGACGTCGAAGAGAAAAATGGTTTTCGGGGTTGTATAGAGAGTGTTTGGATGAGTAGAAAACGAAAAAAAAAAACTACCCCTTTTCAACCCCCTTTTTACAACCCCTTTGCGTATCTCAGAAATCTGACATTTTAGAGAAAAATGGTTTTCGGGGTTGTGTAGAGGGTATTTGGGTGAGTATATGGCCAATAAAAAATTCAACCCTTTTCAACCCCCTACTTTCAACCCCTTTGCGTATCTCAGAAACTTGACATTTTAGAGAAAAATGGTATTCGGGGTTGTATAGAGGGTATCTGGATGAGTATATGGCCAATAAAAAATTCAACCCTATTCAACCTTTTTCAACCCCCTTTTTGCAACCCCTTTGCGTATCTCAGAAATCTGACATTTTAGAGAAAAATGGTTTTCGGGGTTGTATAGAGGGTATCTGGGTGAGTATATGGCCAATAAAAAATCAACCCTTTTCAACCCTCTTCTTTCAACCCTTTTGCGTATCTCAGAAACCTGACACAAATTATTATTTTCACAGGGAAATAATAGTTGTTAGTCAAAAAATACTAAAAAGACACCGCGAGTTGCTCGCAACTCGCGCCCCCAAGCGAAATACTAGTTATATTATATATAATTAAAAAACCACTCACTGATTGACTGATTGACATAATTGTTCTCCCACTTCCCGTGTTAGGAGGGCAAAACTTTTTATGGGGTTGTATAGAAGGTGTCGGGGTGAGTATGGGAAAAATCTGAAACTACCCCTTTTCAACCCCCTTCTTTCAACCCCATTGCTTATCTCGGCAACCTGACGTCGAAGAGAAAAATGGTTTTCGGGGTTGTATAGAGGGTGTTTGGATGAGTAGAAAACGACAAAAAAAACTACCCCTTTTCAACCCCCTTTTTACAACCCCTCTGCGTATCTCAGAAATCTGACATTTTAGAGAAAAATGGTTTTCGGGGTTGTATAGAGGGTATCTGGGTGAGTATATGGCCAATAAAAAAATCAACCCTATTCAACCCTTTTCAACCCCCTTGTTTCAACCCCTTTGCGTATCTCAGAAACCTGACATTCTAGAGAAAAATGGTTTTCGGGGTTGTATAGAGGACATCTGGATGAATATATGGCCAAAAAAAATTCAACCCTTTTCAACCCCCTTCTTTCAACCCCTTTGCGTAACTCAGAAACCTGACATTGTAGAGAAAAATGGTTTTCGGGGTTGTATAGAGGGCATCTGGATGAAAATATGGCTAAAAAAAATTCAACCCTTTTCAACCCCCTTCTTTCAACCCCTTTGCATAACTCAGAAACCTGACATTGTAAAGAAAAATGGTCTTCGGGGTTGTATAGAGGGTGTCTGGATGAAAATATGGCCAAAAAAAATTCAACCCTTTTCAACCCCCTTCTTTCAACCCCTTTGCGTAACTCAGAAACCTGACATTGTAGAGAAAAATGGTTTTCGGGGTTGTATAGAGGGCATCTGGACGAAAATAAGGCTAAAAAAAATTCAACCCTTTTCAACCCCCTTCTTTCAACCCCTTTGCGTAACTCAGAAACCTGACATTGTAGAGAAAAATGGTCTTCGGGGTTGTATAGAGGGTAGCTGGGTGCGTATATGGCCAAAAAAAATTCAACTCTATTCAACCCCCTTCTTTCAACCCCTTTGCGTAACTCAGAAATCTGACATTGTAGAGATAATAATTGTTAGTCAAAAAATACTAAAAAGACACCGCGGGTTGCTTGCAACTCGCGCCCCCAAGCGAAATACTAGTTATATTATATATAATTAAAAAACCACTCACTGATTGACTGATTGACATAATTGTTCTCCCACTTGCCGTGCTAGCAGGGGAAAACTTTTTATGGGGTTGTATAGAAGGTGTCGGGGTGAGTATGGGAAAAATCTGAAACTACCCCTTTTCAACCCCCTTCTTTCAACCCCATTGCTTATCTCGGAAACCTGACGTCGAAGAGAAAAATGGTTTTCGGGGTTGTATAGAGGGTGTTTGGATGAGTAGAAAACGAAAAAAAAAACTACCCCTTTTCAACCCCCTTTTTACAACCCCTTTGCGTATCTCAGAAATCTGACATTTTAGAGAAAAATGGTTTTCGGGGTTGTATAGAGGGTGTTTGGATGAGTATATGGCCAATAAAAAATTCAACCCTTTTCAACCCCCTACTTTCAACCCCTTTGCGTATCTCAGAAACTTGACATTGTAGAGAAAAATGGTCTTCGGGGTTGTATAGAGGGTGTCTGGATGAAAATATGGCCAAAAAAAATTCAACCCTTTTCAACCCCCTTCTTTCAACCCCTTTGCGTAACTCAGAAACCTGACATTGTAGAGAAAAATGGTTTTCGGGGTTGTATAGAGGGCATCTGGATGAAAATATGGCTAAAAAAAATTCAACCCTTTTCAACCCCCTTCTTTCAACCCCTTTGCGTAACTCAGAAACCTGACATTGTAGAGAAAAATGGTCTTCGGGGTTGTATAGAGGACATCTGGATGAATATATGGCCAAAAAAAAATTCAACCCTTTTTAACCCCCTTCTTTCAACCCCTTTGCGTAACTCAGAAATCTGACATTGTAGAGATAATAATTGTTACTAAAAAGACACCGCGGGTTGCTTGCAACTCGCGCCCCCAAGCGAAATACTAGTTATATTTATATAGACTGTTTGGCGTAGAGCACAGTAGAGAGGAACTGAGTAATTTAGTAATTGTATCCACTAACAACGAATTAAATAGTAATCAATAGAACTGGGGCCCGGGCACGAACCTCCACGTACTTTTAGTGAGCAAGGGACGGGGACGATTCGATTTGGAATCGATTTACGATTAGATACTTAGATATTGATCTATTTTCAGGGGAGAGATTTGAATCATATATTTGAAGAATGTGTGACAATGGAGAATAGGATGGGCTTATAAAAATAACTATTAATGACGGATGTGAAAGATCAGAAATAGTATCTGTCTTATCTGAGACTTAGGTATCTTTTCTTGTGTGTAACCTATCACGTGCTTTGACGTAAAGCGGTTCTAGTACCTACTAAAACCACCTGTCAGTGTTGCGGAATTTGTTCGAAACGGTCACCGCGGCCCTGGAACGAAAAGGGCATTAGGACGAACATGGATGCGTTTTAGACAGTATGAGTCTGACACTCCCTTCCGCTCCGCTCGGAGCGGTAGAAGTCATTTGATGATTTCCCATCAATAAAAAAAGAACCACGACGACATGTTACAGATTTTTATACCTTTGGAAGACAAATACCACACCTAAGAGAAGACCCACCAATTACCCCATTTCAAGGATATGCGACTTGATGCCGTGAAACTAGTAATAGCGCAGTTACAAGTTCATAAAAAGAGAAGATATTCATAGTCAGCTCATATAAAAATCACAACAAAACAAATATATTCTTCAAACATCTGACAAACTAAAAGCGGGAGATGGATTTGCGAAGCTATTGTTTTAAATGGGTACTTACGCTTAAAGTTTGGGGTCTAATTTCGCGTGTTTCAGTTTATGTTGGCCTCTATAATGTATTGTCATACCTTGAGCCTTACGCAATAATGCGGTAAAGTTGACTTGGATACTCATTACCTATTGCCTTTTCTAGCGTTTAGAAGTTCTTTACGGCGAAGGTGTTTTTATTTCTAGGGTTGCGGAATTTGTTCGAAAGAGTCACCGCGGCCTTGGAACGCAAATGGCACAGGAAGGATTACGGGTGGGTTTTAGTCGGTAAGAGTCTGACACTCCCTTCCACACCGCCCAGAGCGGGATAAGTCATTTGATGATTTCCCATCCAGAAAAAAAAGGTGTTGTTATTTTTGCAGATTCCTGACATTTGATCCAGGTAAGTATTTATGCCATTTCTTAATAACACTACTGATTGGATTTATATGGAGTTAGATCATGAAATTATAAATAACTACTGTCTAACATCTTTAGGATTTGGAATATCATAGCTCGGTCTGGGTTTTCACGGAAATTTGATATCATCAATGAATTCCGTTTATTTCAAAAGAAACCACAATTTTTCAGCTAAATAAGAAGAGCCATAATACAATTTTCACCAAAAAGCGAAACCCAATAGACAGAAACATTCTGTCAAACGATCTCATTGGGACAATTAAGTACATTGATTCCAAAAACATAGATCCCGTCTCTTACTGGCCAGTCACAAATTAAACCTACAAAACTGGCAGTTATTCTCACAAAAAAGTCTCAATCACACTTATTCGCTTGAATCGTCATGGTATTGATTTTAAAAATCGAAAAAAAAACAGCTATACCAAGATTGTTTGCTTTCGACGTACATAATACGCAATTATTTAAAAAAGTAGTCTTACTGGCCAGGTGTTTCATTTTTTTCTGTTTTGCAGATATCTCTTTCAGTTATAACGTCAAGTACTTACAAACAATTAGTAGTTAGCGATGGATCGTTCCGTTCAGAAATAGCGAGGAATCGATGGACTCATTATGAAACAATTAACTGAGTAAGTCGCGGATGTTTGCTGAACACTGTTTTTTATTATTAGAAGATAATTTGTTATAATGTATGATGAATCGATAATGTAAAAGGGTTGATTTAGCTGCATAGTATATAAAAATAAGTTACCTAATTAAGATACGGGATATACCTACTCACTTATTGTATAATATATTGAATTTCTCAACAATTATGTACATAATATAATTATGTAAATATCTTAACTTCTGGCAAAAATCCCTAATAATTAAATAATATTGCAATGTAAAAAGCTTAGTTTCACCGCCGCCGATAGCAAAGTTTAAACATTTTAGGTAGTCGTTAAAGTTCTCTACGGACGGGACAGTGACAGCCTAAAACGAATGTCCGTTGTAGAATTAGCTTTATTCTGTCGGTAAAACACTGCCCATCTGTTGCATTGATATCTAAATAGATTTTTTTTTATTAGAAAAGAAGTCAGACCTGTTTGATTACATTCTTGAATTATCTAAAACTATCGAAAATTATCCCAAGGGAACATACACCCAGGATAAAAAGTAGCATGTGTTATTCTTTCTAGACTATACTTACCTGCCTGTGTGCCTAATGTCATCAAGATCTGTTCAGCCGTTCTAACGTGATTGAGTACCAAACATCCATTTAAACATCCAAACTTTATCGTATACATACATATAGTAGTATAGAGGTCACCGGATAATTGCAAAAACCGTAACTTTATAAAATATCTTGAGAGATTGTAAACTCCTCATAATTTGTCCGTTCTGGACGGAGTGGAAGGGAGTATCAGACTCTTACTGACTA
This sequence comes from Hecatera dysodea, assembly GCA_905332915.2. Lineage (NCBI taxonomy): Eukaryota > Metazoa > Arthropoda > Insecta > Lepidoptera > Noctuidae > Hecatera > Hecatera dysodea. The sequence continues at coordinate 6,387,007 of HG995299.1, forward strand.
AAACCCATCCCGTGGTCTTCCTAATGCCCTTTGCGTTCCAGGGGTGCGGTACTTAGAGGAGGGAATGGGCCGTAATCCACCACGCGAGCCCAGTGCGGGTTCGTGAATGTCACGTGTCTTCGAATTTTTGGTTTTAGGACATGCTGGTTTCCTCACGATGTTTTGCTTCACCGTTTTGAGAGCAGTGGTGATGAAATAAATTACACAAAGTAATGCGCCTGGCTGGGTTTGAACCCGCGACCTACAATTCCGTTCCCACTCGGCCACCACTGCTCACTCGTTACTTGTTACCGATACTTGCTATTCCACAATAATTGCTTATTTTACGGAGTTTGCCATTTTCCGGTGACAAATGTACATACAGAAGTAAAGACTATAGAATATTTACGGATTGGTGGATGGATTGTGTGGAAAATGATTTGGCTTTAACTAAAACTAAAGTAAAGAAGTATAAAAGAAAAAAATTGCTGCACCAACAATAAATAAATTAGTATTAGGACAGCAGAAGAGCGTATCTACCTAGAAAGATAGTTCAATTAGTTAGGTGATTTTTACTCTAAAGTGATATCCACAAGTTCCCTTCAAATGTAAAATATTACTAACTCATGAAAAAATATATTAACTACTTGTTTTCGCTCTATTTTAACACTACAATGTATAATTTATATGATACAACTCTATAGACTTGGTTCATAGTTTAAAAGGGGAATGCCCCAGCCATACAAAAAAATGCCTGAAATGAACAACAGTTAAATATGCGCCAAATTGTACTACAAATAGTAGGATACCCATTACAATTTCAATAATTATCAATAAATTAGGAAGCAATTAGTTTCAAACGTTTTTTCTAAAATAAAGGTGAAGTCATTTTGCATTGGCAAGAGGTTACGTGTCATTCTTGCAATATCGAGATAGCAATTAGCACAGTGTAGGTTTCTATTCATTTTTAAACGGGTCACAAGTCCAAAACACACAACAGCGTCGTTTTTAAAGCAGGTTCCAGGTCCAGTGTCAAAAAGCCGAGTCGTTGTTAATGCGGGTCCAATCTAAGTCCGTGTTAAAAAAATGGGTATCGTATGCAGAAGTGAAATCAAAATCCTTTAAAAATGGCCACAGTCGTCGTTATAAATATCATAAAAAAGCAATCCGTACGTAACTCAAGAGTCGCAAAACAAAGAGTCAAGTGAAGTACACAAACAATCGAAAAAATGCAGTAATGTCAAACTGTCAATAAGGCAAAGGACATGTGATTCATACAGCCTTTTTTTTTTTTTTTCTCTGGATGGGAAATCATCAAATGACTTCTCCCGCTCTGGGCGGAGCGGAAGGGAGTGTCAGACTCTTACTGACTAAAACCCACCCGTGATCCTTCTTGTGCCCTTTGCGTTCCAGGGCTGCGGTGACTCTTTCGAACAAAATCCGCAACCCTAGCAGGCACTGACCCTATAGGGGCCCGTCTACGTTGCTGACGGCTCTTTGAGGCGCGCGTGGAACACGACGCGCCGTCGACTCGGGCCTGGTTGCTATCGGACGGAGAGCCACCCATATCTCGCCATCCGCAGGCCCGCGCCTACGGTGGCCGGGAATCGCCCTGCGTTTCCCGACGCCCGGGGCGTCTTCTTCTGTTGCGGCGGCTGGGGCGTGGGGTTTCCCTCTCACGCACGCGTTCCGCCTCCTCCTTCGCTAGCATTACTGCTTCACAGAAGGAGGCGATCGCTTCCCATGCCTCCTCGCTCCGGACCATGGCTTGAACGCGAGAGGTCGCCGCCGCCGATCGCCTCGCCGAGGACACGGCGGTGCTCCGCCCAAGCAGGGCAGACCTCCACCGTATGCTCCACCGTGTCCTCCGGGGTGATTCATACAGCCTACGGTACGTTTTCTATTTTGAAAATAATTTGATTTTAATTCATATTGATACGCATCTATTATTTTAACTAGACTTATGGTACACATAGGTCGAATTATATTAAATTAATGATAACTGTGCACTAATTCTATAAAATAGTTAGGATGTCAAGGATTATTTGACGATTCCTGTTTGGCTGAATGTCACTGTCAATGTCAAATAAACAGACCTTCAATATAAAAAATAAGGTAAATTGAACGCATATCAAGTTAAATATTATAATGATCGCTATATTTCACCCTACTTGAACAAACATGAAAATGATTTCATTAAACATATTTTATTTTGAATAAAACTAAGGGCTATTCGTAGTTTCTGTCTATTTCAAGCATTTTCTGGGCGTTCCCCTTTAAAAAGAAAATACAACTCGTCTTGACGGGGGCACGGTAGTGCCCCCATAATAGTTACACAAACGATACCCATAATAGAACAGCTCCTTAATTATGTCCAAGTCCAAAAACATGTCTTAAAACTAATCCTCAACTAACAGACTAACTTAAAGTCACAACATTAGTCCAAAAGAGGTCACGAATTCAACTAAGTAACGCCAAATGCCGTCCAAAATAACTCCAGTCTAGCTTAGATCTGTCTTAAATTAGGTCAAACACAGGCAGCGTAGTCTCCAAACTTGTAAAAATCGTGCTGTATCTATAGTTCTAAAACTGAATGAAATAGGCCAATAAAAATAACTTTGTCTGAACTAATGTAAGGAGGGAAGATTTTTTTTGTTTGTTTGTACCGAATAAGCACCGAAAGTACTGAACTGATTTTAGCCATTTTTTCACCAATGGAAACCTACATAATTAGCGAGGCACATACGCTATATTTACTGTCGTTTCCCATAGGTACGGGAACTACGCGGGTGTAACCGCGGTGCGCTGCCATTCTTAAATAAATTGGAATCGTCTGCTTGGGCGGATAGCTGAATTAGTCTCAATTAGGTTGTGTGTATACAGTTTAGTAAGGAATGCTATTGGATTAGAAATGTCTATTGTTTTGTATGAGTTTTTGCGTCAGTGATTTGCGTTTAGAAAATAGTCTAGAGTTTGAATAATAGGGTAGATAACTAAAAAAATCTAATTAGTCCGTCGGATAGATTTCCAAAAAATATTGGACACATATTTTTTCTTTTTTCACGTAAACAAAAAATGAAGACAATGCAGTGCGTTGAAAACTCGTGTGACGTCACTACTCGCTACAATTTTTAGCGAGCCGTGACGTCACAAGCCCCCACTCCTAATCTTTGATGCTTTGTATCTTCGTCAGTTTTTATAGATTTGATATAGGAAAAAATACGTGTCCAATATTTTTCTATAATCTAACTGACGGACTAAACATAATCATATATTTTTTACTCAGGAAACATCCCTATTGTGATATTATTGAAAGAGCGGGGAAAAACCAATGAATGGATGGTGTGAATAGTGATAAAGGTCTAGTTCGACTTTGTGTGATTTACTGCTTATGAAACGGGTTAGTTACTGAATAATATGTTGTTATATTACTGAAAGAGTAGAGGATAACCGAAGTAGTGGTTAATAGTCAGTGTAAAAGATGAAATATCTAGAAAAGAGGTGACTACTGACATGAGGGGTAATAGAGAAGAATGAAGACATGATGAGCCTACCAAAAAAAATACATAATAGTAGGCGAATGACTTTGATGATTATAATGTTGTTTTCCGGTTAAACATCTACGTAAAATTAACGTACACGATGCTCGAGCATTTTTGGGTAGAATTCAGTATGTTTACAAGTGAATTGCTTTTTATCAGCAATCGGCATGTAATTGCTTACGATACCAATCAATTAATTAACCATCTGGTACTCAAATAGGCCACCCAGTCTCTCCGTATCGGCAGGTTTAAAAATTAATTCAATATAAAAGTTCCAAAGTCCTTTTGGACTAAGTAAGTACTAAGTAGGCCCGACATACTGCCACTTGTAATGCACTTAATTCCAATACATTATTACTTAACATATCTTTAACAGATAACACGCTGTACGAATAAAATATGTAAGCGATATTATCTCGTACAACTAAAAGGCTTTAAGTTGAGATACTTATAGTTTTTATTGCACAGAAATTCAATACTTTTTATTTCAAACTTTACTCAATTTACATCAAAACGAACACTATTGAGAACATGTTTAAGCGCTCCCTTGAACATATAATTAGATTTGTCCGAGTTAAAAATCAAATTAAAAAAACCTTTTTTTGAAACGCAACCAAATTAACTTTACAATGTCGTGATAAGATCGCGAAGTGCCGCCTCGCTACGTCGAATGGACGCCGGCTACTTTGAGCTAATCAACTTAACTCGACTGTCACCGAACGCACTCCGGAACTCGGAACTTCTAAACAGAGCACGGACAGTCTACAACAACTCTTTATAGTATTAGGTAAAATAACTCCTAGGACACTGTTAGACTTCGCTTAGCTAATGGATCGCTCCTCTCTATGCTTAGAACGTACAACTTTTATGGATAAGTAGAATTGAGTTAGTAGTTGTGTCGAAAATAGCGTTTAAGTTGCTCTTGGTTCTGCTTTTGTTGTGTTGAAATGGCGAATGAGAGTTTGTCAAAATGTTTCAGGGATGTTACAATGGTAAGTTGGTTTTATAATGGATCGGGTGTTGTGATACTTGTTGCAGTTTATTCTACACTTGGTATGACGCAGAGTAAAACTCAGTACATTTTTTGTAATTTTTAAGGCCTAACTTTTGCAGCTGCTCGGTAGTATTTTTGAAATTATTTGGTGGGTATGCTTGAACGTTGTATACCTTATTTATTATATAGAAATAACACCTATATCTGTTTTTTAGGGTTTCGTACGTCTAATGTAAAACGGAACCCTTATAGTATCACTCATGTGACTATTTGATTTATTTCGATTGACTACTGACTCAAATTTAGTCCGACTAGTTTTTGGCTACCTTAGGCTCCAGAACAGCTCAATCATAAGCTTCATTTAAGTCCTGGGTGAGCTGGTTGTATCACTTCATCTTACCTAATTAATTAATAAACACTTACTTGGCGAATCAGCAAGCAGATCGCTGTCGTCTTGCGATGGTGACTTCACAGATCCGGGCGACATCTTCACGGGCGCATGCGGCGACGGAATCGGTCCGGATCCGGCGCTCCCGGCGCTGCTAGCCGGACCGGCATTCGCGTTGTGTGACGTGGTGATTGTTATCTCGCCATTTGACGCCGCCAGCCTGCGTAACATTAGTATTGTCATTATTATCAACATCATCGTCATTATTTCGTAAATGAATGTTCATGTGGCGATTGAAATATTTGGTGCTTGAAATTAGGGTTAGACATGGAGATTATGTAGTCAAGTACCTATTTATTTGTTTTACAATTGGTCTAAAAGCTATGGTTACAAGTACAAAGATGAATGAAGAACAGTTATTGATGCTGTAGATGTTTTGTAGAATTATGAGGCAAGACTATGCACAGAGTTTCACACTTTGTGGGAATTAACCTATAATAACTCAATTGAAACTAGAATCAGTTTTTTTTTTTACTATATGTGCTTAAAAAATGAACGCTCAATTCATTGTCAAAAATCCACTCTATCTATTGAAGATTACCGTATAATATCGAACGAGCCACACGGCGTTCCCTGTGATACGATCATCGTGATTTTAACATTCGACGCAGCAAGACCGTACCTTACTGTAAGTTATAAGGTAATCTTAGACAAATGTCGGATAAAGTCAATTAGATGTTGGTATTTTTATCTCAGGTACATTTAAATTTAAAAGAAATCTGGTCGTGTTCAAACTGTGAAGAGATATATATTTGTTGTAGTTTGTTTGTCTTTCAACAGAAATGCTTGGTTTTAGTCTGCACTAGTTGCATAAGTTACTTTATTAAAGTTATCGTTTTGTAAAGGTAGTCTAATATCATTATACTTTCCTAAATCTTTGAATTTATTGTGCAAAATGTTTATTTCTTTCATAGTTCTCTATTAATCGCTATCTCAGTAATCACACTTTTAGAGCAATATAAGCTTTCACACAGTCCGTCTATTGTTTCTTTTGTTATCAACTTATCTTATAGCTGCCACCGTTTAATAGTAAAATGCGTAAGATTATAAAATATCTTGAGAGGTTGTAAACTCTCGATAAATTGTCGACTGAACATTTGGAATACTTTTTTCATCGCGCGCATCAGAATTTGATAGTTTCTTGAAGTATAGTCGACATAAATTGACGACATGTTGAAATTGTAATGTCTGGGAATAACTTCGAGAGTTCATAGAATATCAAATTCTGATGCGTCAAAAAGTGTTGTAAATGTATAGTTGACAATTCATTGAAAGTTTACAATCTCTCGAGATATTTTATAATTTTATGAAGTTTTCCATATTCCGGTAACCATATTTATGCTCAAAAAAGTTCTTACGATTATTTCCTCATTTCTCGATCGCAAATGTTCGAATCTCGACAATAGCCAATGATTTAAAGTAAAGTGAATTGTATACTTAAATTGCAAGTTTGTATTAGATCTTAGTAGAATTCTCTGCCCCACTACTGTGACGTACCAATGCCATTATGATTATGCTGTGAGAGAGAAAGAGAGCTATACAGAACTGGTAATACGGTTATTTTTTCGGAATCATGGTGGTATTATCCTGTCAAACTAATTTCAAACGTATTTACTACAATTGCATTCGTGAATGTACGCTTAGTAAACCGCTGCAAATACTTACCCAATTAATTTTAATTACAAAGCGTCAATTCACACGACTATTGATCTTTGATAAAAATATCAGTTTTTTACTACAGCTCATAGTGTTTTTTAAGCCTTTATTTCACAGAAATTGTAACTTTACATACATTTTTAAATCACCGCGCTCTTATTCGTGGAAATGTAGATTAGTAGGGAATAAAAATATAAAATATGGAGGTATTAAATAACAAACCAGTGAATTTCTTTCTCAAATAAATATTCAGATAATTTCGGATAGGGGCGGAGTCCAAATAAGACATGTTATAACAGGTGTTTCTGCCCGGCCGAGCCGACACTACATCAGCGTGATTCACTTGCATGGTTGTTTATTCCTTTTTTTTTGTTTGTCTTTTGCGAGTCATATAGTAAACCTTTTTTTCCTGTTGTTTGGTCATAATTATGAACATTTAATAGCTGTAACAGAAACTATCCGAACCCACTGGATCCGAAATGATTTTATATCCGTAACCGTATCCGAAACCGGTATAATTTTATTTCTATAGGTACACATATCCGTACTCAGATCCAAAATTGCATATCCATAATTTCCCTGTACGAGATAGGAGTTTTAGCTGAGCAAGCGCGTTTACGCATTTGCTTGCTCACTTTACTTGCACTTCAATTTATGACAAGCTAATAAAACTTGTCCTAAATTGAAGTTTTCGTGCTTGTCAGTTTGATATTCCGATGGAGTTGAGTTGGAGTTTACGTTTTGGGAAATGGGCCTTAGAACGTAAGCTTAGCTTTAAAAAATGACAATATTGTATTTTCTTTTGCTTTCTCTTTTCTTTGGTTAATAGTCACATATTAATTAGGTACAATATTAGTCTTTACTAATATAATATTATAATAGTTAAAGAATTTTATTTTAGCTTCATACTTTTTTATACATGTCAGTTCTGCGACAGTAAAACATTTTCTTTCTTTCTTTTAATTCAGAAATATTCGCGGAAAAATAGTACCTACGATAAAAAAAAAATGTTTTCCATTTAGAACTTAACTAAACGCAACAATTATGTCAAAAGTACCAGTATACTAAACGAATCCACCCGTAACTTAAAGGGGCAGATAGGGACTATCATCACTAAATAGTGACAGGCACTTGTTCATTGTGTCACTCAACAATGGCGGCACATTTTTCTCAATCACCGTTGAGATAAGACGTCTAGAAACGTTTTACGTTTGTCGTTTTCCTTTCATGAGTTTTATTAAAACTGGTACTTATGTTAAATTTGAAAATGAAAACAATATATCTAGTTTTAATTTCCACGAATATTAGTGGGTTGCAGGTATGCACCTCCCTCCCACCCGCAATTTTTTTTTTTTTTTGTACTTTTGTTATTAATTATTATGTAAGAAGGAGAATACAATTTGGTTCATGGTCTTAATATTGGATTGTTTCCTGTGATGTGATTCTGTACTAATATTTATTAGTCCAGAACATCACAGGAAACAATTTCTGAATTAAAAGAAAGAAAATGTTTTACTGTAACAGAACTGACATGTATAAAAAAGTATAAAGTTAAAATAAAATTCTTGAGTAGTACTTAATATTATGTTAGTAAGTGATTTAAGGGGCAGCTCTCGTATATTTAAGGACTGTTCGCATTCGCATTGTAGTCGGCTGACAAAATAGAATGTCTGTGTTAACTTTTAAACCCAAAGGTTGACTGGTATAGAATAGGTACTTGTTGCATAAATTCCGTCAATGTACCAATACCTACTGTACATAATACATCTATACTAATATTATAAAGAGGAAAGATTTGTATTTTTGTATGTAACGAATAAACTCAAAAACTACCGGACCGATTTCAAAAATTCTTTCACCATTAAAAAGCTACATTCACCCTGAGTAACGTAGGCTATATTTAATTCCCTTATTCCCGCGGAAACAGGAACTACGCGGGTGAAACCGCGGGGCGCTGCTAGTTTAAAATAAATAAAATACCCATAGAATTAAGTTTGTTAAAAGTTAACTAAGTTTGGTGTACAATATTTTATCTATCCAATTTTCTAGCATTATGACAAGTTTTTGACATTGGTGGCTGAGATGATATTGTGATTAATTTATGTACGTTTTTTTTTATTAATGGGGACACATCAAATTACTCCGTATGGAGCGGAAGGAAGTGTCAGACTCTTACTGATTAAAACCCATCCGTGTTCCTCCAAATACCCTTTGCGTTCCAGAGCCGCAGTGACTCCTTCGAACAAATACCGCAACCCGTTCAGACGACAGAACGCGTTCGTTTACTACGAGAATTGGCCTTCAAAACTCCTTTAAATACGTAACTAAGAAGTTACATGTTAGTGTTGTATTGTTTTTACCTGAGTCAAAGTTGAAAAGCCATTTATTTGACCGTGTTTGACAAGAAAACATAAAAAATAAAGAAGGGGAAATATTAACAACCGATTTTCCTTATTTTCTTTGTCTTGGAAAAGTCTTAAACTATATTGTAAAGGGTGAAATTTTTTCATAAGGGAAACCTGTTTTAAAAATGTGTGTGTTTCAATAAAATCCTTTATGTTTGTTTTAATTGCCTTTTAAGAAAAGGAAGCCAGAAGAAATTATGTTTAATGGAACTTTAGTCGTGAGAGTTGTATAACAATGCCGTAGGTAGGTAGGGTTTCCCGCGTCCGACTCTGGTTCAATCCATAATTCGGAGCGAAGAGGCATGGGACGCGGTCACCTCCTTCTGCGAAGCAATAATGCTGGCAAAGGAGGAGGCGGACCGCGCGCGGGAGAGGGAAACTTCACGCTCCAGCCGCCGCAACAGAAGAAGACGCCCCGGGCTTCGGGAAACGCAGGGCGATTCCCGACCACCGTAGGCGCGAGCCTGCGGACGGCGAGCTATGGGTGGCTTGTCGTCCGATAGCGACCAGGCCCGGGCCGCGTCGTGTTCCACGCGCTCCTCAAAGAGCTGTCAGCAACGAAGACGGGGCCCCATAGGGTCAGTGCCTACTATGTTTGCGGAATTTATTCGAAAGAGTCACCGCAGCCCTGGAACGTAAAGGGCACACGAATGTCTTATTTGAAGAAAACGGCCGCTACCTAAGAGGTACCTAAATTATTTTCCGAAATATCTATCTATCGATCTAACATCTAAAACTTTTCTACAAAAAATACAACCGACTTCTAAACATAAAAAGACACAAAAAGTATAAAATATTTTACACTTAGGAAGTCGGTGATTTTGGTTTTTTCTTCGATTTTTGATTATTTTATTCAGAACTACCACCGTTCCCGTGGCAATATGTGGATAAAATATAGCCTATGACACTCCACAATAACGTAGCTTTCTATTGATGAAATAATTTTGAAAATTGGTTCAGTAGATCCAGAGATTACCCCTTACAACATCACAAACGTTACCTCTTTATAATATTAGTATAGACTAGCTGCTGCCCGCGACTTCGTCCCCGTGGACTCCCCGATTTTAAAACATTCTTTATCGCTGCTCCGCTCCTATTGGCTTAAGCGTGATGATATATAAGCCTTCCTCGATAAATGGTCTATTCAACCCAAAAAGAATTTTTCTATTCGAACCAGTAGTTCCTGAGATTAGCGCGTTCAAACAAACAAACTCTTCAGCTTTATAATATTAGTATAGATTATTAAATTACATCAAGTATACATTTTTCTGCAAGTAAGTTTAAATTCCTTGTCTATCCTGTGTAACTTTCGGGCATGTGTCTATCCTATTAGTATCAAAATGACATAATTATGTTTGAAAATTTACATGAGATAGCTAAGGAACTTAAACTAATGTACCTACTTACAGAAAAAAAAATCTCTAATCAGAATACCTGCTCATACATGTCAAAACAGAGCACCATCAACAAATCTAGCATAGAAATTAATCCCAGGTTTTCCTTGTATTTTTTTTCCGTAAACCAGCCGTGTATCGTGTAACAATGGTGTTTGAGTGTCTCACCCGAGTGCGGCGGCCATAGATGAGGTGCGCGCTTCATTAACTGCGCCTGCATTAGCGGTAATTGCTGGCTAATTAGGGCCTCATCCGTTGCAACGAACACACACACTCGTGCACTTTTATTATTGTGAACGTGCAGCCAAACGCGATGCTACGTTCGCTCGCTTTAATTTATCTGTCGTCAAGTCATTGAGCTTAGCAATAAATGGCAGTAACTTATTAGCTGCAGAATATTTTTATGTGTCTCAATGCAATTTGTAGTTACGGTCGTAAAACTTTACAAAGTTATGATGGAGAACCAATTATGAAACAAGACCTTGTGATAATGATATTCATGAGCATGATATTCTTGTTTTATAAGTCCCGTAAAGTTGTACCATTCTATTTTGGCGACGTTTAATCATAGGTTAAAGCTTGCGTTAATTTATTTGTCTTTTCTTAGTAATCAATTAATATGTAAATTTAACTAGAACCCTTCATGTTGTGGTAAATAAATACTGCACGTATATGTCGTGGAGCGATAATTACGCACACATAGCTTCGAACATGAGCTCATTCGCACGCACGGTGTGTGTGTGTGTGTGGAACTCTGAATGAGTATGGCCACGCACACAAGCCCATAAGTCATTAATTGTTCCTTCAAATTTATCAGAGGTACCCGACAACGAAACTACGCCTTTGCGAGATAATTATTTAAAAAAATAATAATCGTCCGGTTGCAAATTTAATTACAAACTTATTTTCTTGTCATTGGCATGTGACCTTTATCGTGCGTGTTAAGGGTCGGTCTTAATAAATGGTGCAAACGATTCTGTTATAATAGGTTATTATTGGAAGCAATATTATACTTGTGTCTGTATTCTTAAACTTTGGTATGTTAACGAGATACCTAGTCAATGAAGGGCGCCTAATAGACCAACAGTAGTTATAAGCGGTTTATTAGTGAGAATGCTTGGTTAGACATAAAACACATTAATTTTTCTTTGTTTAATTATTATGTGAAATCTCTTTATCACTACAAAGCCATCAAAAGATATAGCTTCTTGCAATAACTTTATTTTTCATTTTTGTTTTCATAAACTTGAAAATTTTCGACGTAGCTTAACCACTGACCTTTACACAACTTACATTAATCAATATTAAAAAAACACTTTGAGTTGTCGTCTTCCTACTTACCAATGAAACCCACCCGTTAATTATTTAAAAATGGAATTGTCTTAAAACGAATATGGCCAGTAATATAACGGCCGCTTTAAGGTACGATTATAAAAATGTGAAATGTTTTATTAAGGTCAATAATTGCTTTTTAATACACTTAAATCGTCTTTAAAGAAAAAATGGAACACTCTTGTCAGTGTGTATTGTCAGCCATGATTATATTGCGTAGTTGGCGAGATTCGATCATGTTTATGGCGATAATTATTGTTTAAATACATGCGGTTACAAGGAATTATGATGGTGACGTCATCTTTGGTGTTTTAACTCATTTGCGTTGGAGTTGCGACCTTTTTCGTTTTTGTAATAAATAATACTTCGGCTTGAATGTTGTAATGATGGTAGTTTTAAGGTTTTATTGGTGACCAAGTACTTAATATTTCCTTTACGGAAAAATGATCACATATCATAATTTTCCCGCTTCAGCAAATGTCGTGCCTTCGGCTAGTTCATCAAGTATTGACAATCATCGCTAGAACTCTGTCGAATGCGTGCTGAACTGTCAGTCTTTCCTGACGTCAATGACATTTCGTTAGTGGACGTCAAAGATTAAGGTGCGAAAACGACAGAGCAAGAGCGCGCCGAACCCGAAGTAATGTCAAATCGTAACCGGCCAATTTTTCCAGCCTATCGGCGAGAATGTTGGAATAAACTGGCTTTTGATTTTTTTCCTTAGGCTGTTTTTTCCATGTGTCCACTTTTTAGCCATTGTTATAACCTTCTTTCACGGAAAGTATTATAAAATGAAAATAAATTGAGTTGAAGATAAAGAAATTACCAATGAAATTTAATGTTTCATTGTTTATGATAATTGCGTTTCGTAAGTAGTTTAGATATGATATTATTAATTACCTACTTATTTAAATTGAATTATTTCAAGTCTATTGAAAGAATTTAATTTTAATCAGTTTAAGACAAGCCAATTCTATAAATGTTGAATGCTGTGAATTGGTAGTGTTAACTTAAAGAGAAAAACGCAGATAAAAAGTTTGCACTCAATTCTAAAGAAAAAAAAGCACAAGAATTAGTGGAGTCGAAGATGACATGTTTTTTTTTATCTAAGTTGCCGTCTCTAAAGAATGATTGACGAATGCCAGTACAAAGCTGACTTTTCTTAATACTTTATAAATACGTAACAATATAATAACTCAATTATTAGGGAGTATGAAACTTTTACTTTACATTTAAGGTGACATATTCCTATTTCATTGTCAAATAAATGTCAAAACACGACTACTAATTAAAAACAGAGATTAAACGATAGTTCTATAAACATTATAAACTTCTAAGTTTTTTTATGTAATAGGTAAACGTAAGTGAGGAACAAATTGGTAACCGATTACACAATACGTTATGTTCGTCATTCGTATGAAATTGAAGTGACGATGACGCGAAGCTCGATTATATAAGATTTTATCAGCTAATGGATAGATAAACGTATTTTTTTCTTCAATTAGCAATTTTATTGTTTAAAATTAAAAAGTAACTTGCTTACCTCATACAATTCGGCCAATTTTTGGTAAAAAAGTCGAGCTAACATTTTAGGAATGAACAAAGCTATCTTGTATATTTTAAATATGAAAGTTATATTAAAATAATAAAAAGTTTAGAAATTATAACGACTCGACATCTTCCTCTGTCTTCCCCGGGGATACTATATCACGTTAAGACGGGTTACCGCTTTGCTTGTAGACTTTAGAATACTTTATTTTACGTTGCAAATACTATTCACTAAACAACAATTTTATTTTTTACAGATAAATAATCATTATTTATCGTCTCATTACATCAACGACATGAACTTTTACTAACAATAAAATTAACTTTTCAAAGCACAACACTATTGCATTAGTAAATTATTATTTATTAAGACGCATTGACATTTGGAGCCACTGGAATTAATAGATAAATAATTATTACTACCGGATACTTGATAATTTTTAATTTGAACAGAAATTGAAGTGACTGGACTAATTGCTTTGAAATAATGATTTTTTTTCTACTATTTGTTTAATCCTTACTCCTAGAGCTGCAAACGGAGATTATTTTTAAAGAACTCTGCTTTCGTATAAGTCCCACAAAATATAAAACAATGTACTCAAGCACTTACGTCCCTATATTCGAGTTTATCAGCCCTGCCGTGCGGATTTTCATCCAGTTTTCACGCCCACTTAAACAGTTTTCACGGAACGTTTTGGCATATTCATTACACGGCCATTTAGCGTTCACGTACAACTTGGAAACCTATCTCTAAGTCGTAAACCATTTATTTATAAGGATAAATACGCTAATAACCTAAGTACCTACTTAATATAAATGTAAAATGGTACAGCCTTGAGAACTTGATACATTATAAAACTCCATATACAATCCACTATCTACATATACTTACAATGATTTACAATTTTAATGTAACTTTAATAGACGTCAAACGACTGACAATATTTATCTAGATTGTAGGCCAACAGAAATGAGGTATTAAACTTAATTATGGATGCGAGAATTAATGCTTCCAACCAGTAATTATGAGGTGGCATTAAGTTAATGTCTTTGACTACACACACAGACGCACATAACCTACTCACTACATAGAAACGAATAATAGTCGTGATACGACAATAATAATACATATAATAATGATTTTAGTGATGTCGAATCGCAGCGTTTTACGGGTTAACATAATGCGACATAATACAATAATACTTTTATGAACGTACATTGTTATAATAGAATGCATTAATAGTAAGCAGTTGTGGTGAACTAGGTTTATATTAACTTGCTTTGCGTAGAACGTGCTATGTGATATTATTTTACATAATAAGTCCGGGTGTGAAGGTATTAAACCAGAGGTCCCCAAACTTTTTAGTCTCATAGACACTGAACGAGACTGCACATCGGTACTGGAATGCTAATGACGAAATCCAGTTTAGGTATATGTGTGTTGCACCAGCTTTAAAAATATAAGTCAATTAATTATTCAACTCAGCAAGGAACAGTAAGCTTAATTAAACAGAAATATTCACGCGACTTTTGAGTCCCGTATACGGGACTCAAAAATTTTGCGACCTCGTGCATAGACCCCATGGGGTCCAAATAAACCACTTTGGAAAAGACTGGTCTAAAGTATTGGTTATGCTGTAATGCTGTTACTTGTTCAATTAAGAATACATTACTTCTGGCATTTTAATAACACAAACGTTTACAAATGCTATTTAAATTTAAATGCTAATCGAAGTAGGAATCGATCAAACAGACATACTTTGACTGGACCTCTGTCTAATAAGATATACAATCTCTACTTTTCTATTAAGGATGATTATTTGGGCATTCTTTGGTCTTTGTAGAATACATAAAGCCTTGAAGGAAAAAATAACGAAAGTGCAGATAATTATGGTTGTCTTCGCTTCAAATATGGACAATTTATTGCATTTAAACGAGTCAGTCACACAGCATCCAGAAATAAAAACAAAAACCGATCAATCTACAAGCATCCGACTACCAATCTTTACTTTATTAATTAATATATGAAGCTAAAGAGTTTGTATGTTTACGATTGCGTTTTGAAAAAAATATTTCATTTTAAGATAGCCCATTTATCGAATTAGACTATAGGTCATATCGTCAAGCTAAGACCAATAGGAGCGGAGCAGTCATGAAAAATGTGACACAACCGAAGTTACGCAAGTCAGCTAGTGTAAGATATTTTGGTTTACGCAGTTACAGACCACATTTTAGTGAACTACAGCATATTAATCTGCCTAGCCTTTTCCAAACTACGTTTTAGTCGGCTTCGAGTATCTACATAGCTGAATACCAGTACGTTACATTGAGTGACCGCCTATAGAACCTACTTTGGCAAGGCTAGTGTGTCAGTGATCTACAACTGTCAAAGATCTGTAACTGTCAAAGATCTACAACTGTCAAAGATCTGCAACTGTCAAAGATCTACGACTGTCAAAGATCTGCAACTGTCAAATATCTACAACTGTCAAAAATTTACAAATGTCAAAGATCTACAACTGTCAAAAATTTACAACTGTCAAAGATCTAACACTGTCAAAGATCTGCAACTGTCAAAGATCTAGGATTGTCAAAGATCTACAACTGTCAAAGATCTGCAACTGTCAAAGATCTAGGACTGTCAAAGATCTACAACTGTCAAAGATCTGCAACTGTCAAAGATCTAGGACTGTCAAAGATCTACAACTGTCAAAGATCTACGACTGTCAAAGATCTACAACTGTTAAAGATCTACTACCGTCAAAGATCTACAACTGTCAAAAATCTACGACTGCCAAAGATCTACGACTGTCAAAGATCTACGACTGTCAAAGATCTACAACTGTCAAAGATCTACTACCGTCAAAGATCTGCAACTGTCAAGATCTGCAACTGTCAAAGATCTACAACTGTCAAAGATCTACAACTGTCAAAGATCTGCAACTGTCAAAGATCTACAACTGTCAAAGATTTGCAAAATGACATGCACGGTGTGTAATTGATGGTCACCCATCGACGGACCAACTCGGCAAGCGTTGCTTAACCTTGAGGATCGACCAACGGCTGTTATTTATTGTTTCTCCACGGCTCTGTTCAGTTCAGTGTAGTAAACTATAGTACCTATCCTAATATATTCAGTACGATATCCCCTTATTGATCTATTTATCACCATTACTTACCGGATTAGACGCGTCACAGGCGCTACGGTAATTATAGGCGGAATACTTAAATGTGCACCTAATTATATGTATATCGTATTAGCTAGATGTCTTCGCTTGCCGCGGGCTGACTTTCGAAATGTCTGCTGCAAAACGTTTAACGTCTTGGTGTTCTGTGTTGAGAGGTAAATTATTTTTAGTGTGGAGTGTGGCAGTTCTATTACAATCTCTCTACACTAATATTATAAATACTTAGTTCAAGTTTTTAAGGTCGTATGGAGTAGTATCTGGATCTATAAAAACGATTTTCAAAATGATGAATAGAAAGCCACATTATTTGTGAGTGTCATATATGACACTCCCGATATATTATCCCCGTATTCCCACGGGAACGGGAACAACGCGGGTGAAACCGCGGGGCGCTCGTAGTAGATCTAATATTTTTTTAATAAACAAAGTCTTATCGCATAAGGTGGCCGATTTTTGTTTTTAATTTCAACTAAAGGACATGAATGTAACTCGTTCTAAAAAAATAAATAGTTCGCAAGCTTTTAATTGATTGTATCCGTTATTTTCTGATTTATAATTATGTCATGAAATACGCCTTATAATTATGTATTTTTAAAATCGCATTATATCAGTTTGGGCGTTAAAGGATACAATGCTAGAACCGCAAGAAAATCTAACATTAACCGACAAATACCCAAAGTGGTTGTTCCGTCGCGCGGCAATGCAAAAGCAATTATATATTAACTACTGTAGGTTCATTATCGGTGTGCGTGTGTCTGTTCACTTGTGTGCGACCGGGCCAGACCAGAATGCTCTACTTGTTTTTAATCAAGACATTTATTAACTGTTGATTTTCCCGTTTCTTTTGTAATAAATCTTACCGAATTATGCGACACTGGCCGTTGTGAGGTTTTTGTATTGTTTGTCGAGCTATTTTTAATCTTATATCCTTTACATTTTATTTGTTATTAAAACTACATGGTGAGAAAATTTTACTATGACTTATTGTATCAATATCATGTTGTCTTAAAACAAGATCGTAATCATTTATTGAAACTATCGACTTCCGAACCAAAGTGCAAACTGATTTACACGACTAATTACCGTTCATATCAACATGTAAATTTAAGTACACTCACAGCCATAAGTACAGTCCAGATAAGTACAGTCCTAGCCATAAGTACAGTCGCAGCCACAAGTACCTACTAAATCACAATTAAATCTAAGAAGGTAATGTCGCGCTTGCGCATGCACCAACATTTTTATTATTTTTCCGCACTGCCAACACCAGAAAATTGTTTATAAAGTGCGTGAACATGGCGTTATTTATGTAATTATATCAGTAACAACGAGTTACATTACATCCTGTATATAATTAACATTAAATACTTACCTCATTAAAGTAGATAATAGGTCTGAAGTTCCTACGTTTTCCTTATTACGCCTCTCTGGGTACTTACCTAGCTAATAATAGAAACAGAGGTACCTAATGCCCTGAAATTATTTATTCAAATTATGAATTAAAATTGGACTAATTCGTACGGTCGAGCTATTTTCTTTTTTTCATAACAATTTTATGTTACGAATAAACTAACTCACAAAGTTACTTTTATTTTTTAAATATATTTTAGTCAACTTTGCAAAATATTTTTTAAATGTTTTGCAAATATATTGGCAGCATGCTTGTAGGAAACGGGATAGGGTCCGAACTAGGTTCCTGCAAGAAGAATCCCCTAACAATACAAGCCTTGTTTAGAAGTCCCGCTTTGTAAATCAAATTCTTAATCGAACGAGAGTCTCCTTAGGTGTTTCAAGGCTCGTCGTAGCTGTTGTTACTTGATTTTGTCACTGTGATATTTGATTAAAGAAAATGCTAAGTTCATTCGCGGAAGTTTCCTTGTTAGTCATTTTGTTTAATGAAATTGGTACCTATCTACTAAAAGCCAGGATTTTTAACTTATTTCTAAGAATTCAGTAACGGCTACGCAGTTCGTTTCTCAGAAGCTGTATCAAATACATAATTATAATATTAATTATATACATACCTACTAAAGTAATTCATATTTATCAAGTCAGGAATGTATGGTAGTATTTGATAGCAGTTTGTATTTATTAATTGTTTAGTTAATTAAAATGTGGCAGGATATCGGACAGTTACCGCTACCTACTTCAGTTACTGTATGAAGTGTTCCTATCTCTTAATGATATTTAGTTTCTGGAAGCATCGTCGATTTAATAATAGTTTATTGACTCATAAAAAAGGGTTACAATATTTAGGTGTGAGCTTTGGCAGTCGTTGTAGCTGGTCAAAAGCCAGAAAATTCTAGTCTTGAAGTACCGTGCCACCCAATTATAGGCAGCCGCTCCACGTAAAATACTGGTATTATGCTGAACCCAGTTTACCTGGGAGCCGACCCCAATATACATATGTAGTTGAGAAAAGGAAAAGGCAGATGGGATACTACTAATACCGCACTAGTCTAAAGAGACTGGATCGACTTGATTTAGTACGCTCTAGTTTTTATTTTAGGGATAGGATGTCAGTTCTGTATACATGAAGATCTAGCGGCCTGTCTCAGCTTCGCAAGGGTGGACATTTATGTATTTTAATGTAGCCTATATTGTTCACTAGCAGCGCCTCGCGGTTTCACCCGCGTAGTTCCCGTTCCCGTGGGAATATGGGGATAAAATATAGCCTATAGCCTTCCTCGATAAATGGGCTATCTAACACTGAAAGATTTTTTCAAATCGGACCAGTAGTTCCTGAGATTAGCGCGTTCAAACAAACAAACAAACAAACAAACTCTTCAGCTTTATAATATTAGTATAGATGTATAAAATAGTGAAATAATTTTTTAAATGACTCCAGTAGTTTGAGTATATTCGTTACAAACATAAAAAAATACAAATCATTCCTCTTTATTAAGATTTGGAGTAGTAAATTCTAGAGTCTGTTAAAATAATCTAGACTAATATTATAAAGCTGAAGAGTTTGTTTGTTTGTTTGTTTGTTTGTTTGTTTGAACGCGCTAATCTCAGGAACTACTGGTTCGAATTGAAAAATTCTTTTTGGGTTGAATAGACCATTTATCGAGAAAGGCTTTAGGCTATGATATCATCCGGCTTAAGCCAATAGGAGCGGAGCAGCGATAAAGAATGTTTTAAAATCGGGGATTCCACGGGGACGAAGTCGCGGGCAGCAGCTAGTACATAATAAAGAAATTATTATTCAATTGTATTATTATAACTCTGGAAAGAGTACTAGATTGATTGGCTAAAGTTTATAGAAATAAGTGAGAAACTCATTCCTAAAAAAACGATAAAGTGTAATTGCACCCCTCCGATGCAGGAGCGGTCCGCTAGTTGACTTATAAAACATTGTTTCTCCGTGTGAGTGTCTGTCTCCGCCTGTATGTAGGAACATATTCAAACTGTCCATCGGTAAAATAGATGTTTCTTTACAACTGACAGTTATGACGTGCGTTCGGAAACGTCACCACAGTCAAACCACAGCCTACAATTCATCCATCAACGCCTCGACCGTTGGACAATTGCTTCCGATTATTAAATACTGTCTGTTATAAAATTATTTCTTGGATTCATTCAATAAAACTTTGAATACACTATTGTCTGCTATCAAATGTATTTCCCTGAGCATATCATCATTTGTGCACTTGGTGCATAATTACGTGTAATAAAGGACATTACCCCTGGTCGATAGCATCTTTTTTACAGCTTTTTGTGTTAAAAACGATAATATTCGCGTGATGGGTTCACGTGGGGCATTAGTCATCAAATTAATTAATACACACTAATTAAATGTGAATCGAGTTTAAATGACGGCGGAATTAAAATAATAATGTTCCAAGAAAAGTGTTTGTTTTAGTGTTACGCCACAATAATTCGTCGAATTTATATGAATCGTATAGTGTGTAAATGCATATTGTAGGTACTTTTTTATGTGACATTATGCATGAGTAACCTTAAATAACAAGTTCAAGTACAATTCAGAACACATTGATACTCGAAAATTAAAAAAAAAAATGTCTAACCATACGCAATGTAGAGTATTGTATACTCTATTTCGTGTTGTTCGGCATACGTTATTATTTAAGAAAGCAATAGGGAACGTGCAGAAACTATAGGTGGCAGCACGGACACGTCAATGTCATAATCATAAAATCATAATCAGCCTTTTATTGTTCCCACTGGGCTGGCCTGCTGGCTGCTGGCTGGGACACAGGCCTCCTCTCTAGGAGAGGGAATGTCAAGTATACTTTATTTATAAGTTTCAAATTTGCAGCGCTAGATGGCACTGTCTACTGCGTGTACGTTCTCCTGAATGGAGGGTGCAGGAAGTATAGGTGGCAGCACAGGTCAAGTATTTACAACGTAAAAGTTTCAGATTTGCAACACTAGATGGCATACTCTACGCCGTGCACGTTCCCTACAGAATAAGCTGAAATACTCTGTTTATTAACTTAGATTTAATTCCTATAAACTGACAAATCACAGCCTTTCCTTAGTTATAAAAACACGTAAACATAGTGTATACTATAGTACGATTCTAAGCAGTTGAGCCTTTTTTATCTCAAATCACTTCTTCCGCTCTGAGCGGAGCGGAAGTGAGTGTCAGACTCTTACTGACTAAAACACATTCTTTTTCCTCCTGCCCTTTGCGTTCCAGGGCCGCGCTGACTCTTTAGCAGTGAACCAATAGCTTGCAAATTCAAACGCAATAAAAGGTACAGCAAGTTATACATTTGTTATGTATTATATATATATATATTCTACCTTATTATCCAAGTCAGAGTTAAAGACTGCAATAAGTATGCGACCTTAATAGAGCGAGTAATCTAGATTCATATCTAGTTGATCCGCTACCGAGATTATTAGCTGCTAATGTATGTTGTTTGTAAGTCGTTTCTTTTAGGATATCCTCGTAATTGAGAGACTGGATTTTTAAGAGTGTCAAATCTATACTAATATTATAAAGCTGAAGAGTTTGTTTGTTTGTTTGTTTGAACGCGCTAATCTCGAGAACTACTGGTTCGAATTGAAAAAATCTTTTTGGGTTGAATAGACCATTTATCGAGGAAGGCTTTAGGCTATATATCATCACGCTTAAGCCAATAGGAGCGGTGCAGCGATAAAGAATGTTTTAAAATCGGGGATTCCACGGGGACGAAGTCGCGGGCAGCAGCTAGTCATAATTATTTTTATTATCAACGCCCCACGGTTTCACCCGCGTAGTTCCCTTTGGAATACCGGGATTAAATATAATATGTATGTTAGTATCCTATCTTACTTGCTGATAATGTAGCTTTCCATTGGCGCAAAATTGGTTAAAATCGGTCCAGTAGTTTCGTAGCTTATTCGGTAAAAATAAACAAAAAAAAATCTTTCCACTTTAAAATATTAGTATAGATTACGATACGATATGACTTTCTGAAAGTTTTATATTTGGTTATGATATTTTAGAATCTACAGCATGTATAAGTAAGCAAAATTTAGAGATTATTTTTAAAATTTAGTTTAATAACTTGTTTTAGGACAAAAGCGCATTTTGTTTGGGTGCCAGTATTCGAAGGTAAATTTTCAAAAATACAGGTTGTGAAAAACTAAAAGTAGTAAAATAACCCTTCAACAGTATTTAGGATAAGTACCTACCTAATATATCATTAATTAGATAAAGACATAAGTTTATTATGTACATAAGCAGGTACATATTATGTACAATGTACCTAGATAGGTTTGATTAATTTTAATTCCTTTAATTGTAGCCCTATGTATTTCTTTTATGACTGTTTATTAAATATACGTAGCGAGTTTTAATTAGTGCTATAGTATATTAATTATTCGCAATTAATTGGTTGGTTTTATTTATCATTACGATTCGTCACCCTTAAGCAGAGAGTTGAGGAAATTTCGTATGTTGGACTCGGGGAATACCTTCTGTAAGGAAAATCTTTAAAAAGGTATTGCGTTATGGTGATTTATTTAAGATTACCTTATTGACACGGAAACACTATTTGAATGCATTAAATAAATAAACCTGCAAATTTTGAAAAAAAAAACCTGTTAAAACTTTTACTTGATATTTTCTAAGTACGATCTACGAAACAAGGAATTCTCTTTTTGTTCATCCTTAAAAACTAAATTTTTGGAAAGCAACCCCGGACGATTCTGGCCATAACCTTTCAACCCAACCTTATAACCAATTATGTCAGCAAATCCATCAAAATAATTAAAACTCATCACTAATTAGAAACAAAAAACCTCCCCTTACACGGCACAACAAAACGTTGATTAGTAACTCACTCACACGCACAAGATCTACGAGCGTCACACGTAATTACATTCATTGTCACATAATTACTACAACACTTGTCCATGCACCCACGCTAAACACTACATCTGCACTCCATTACAACTTTACCACCCACTACATAAGGGTGGCTATCCAACAACCCAACTCTCAAACCAACATGGTGATCCACATCAAACAACGTTAGACTTGGACAATTATGATATTTAATTGATTTTAAAAATCAATTACTGTCATAATTGTCGATAATTCGTTGAATCGCTCGGTAAATCGATCGACATGAGCTTGGTATAATTTTCTGTAATTTACCCCCATGTTAATCGACAAATTATTGAATTTAGATCTAGAAACTTATAAATGTAATGAGGGCTAGTTGAGTACACTCTTTAATGAGTACACTGCTGGTGTTTACACTAGTCAAGCACCACTGAAACGTACACGTGTTCGCGTCCTAATTACACACTCGTAAACGAACGCATTTCGCGTCGCATACAGCTAAAAACTAAATAGGTAACTAGAACAAAACTCACCTGTTGATGCTATTCATGGCTGAAGCCCCGGAATTTTCCCTTTCATTCCTTTCTCTAGATCCACCTCCGAATCTCTCAGCGAAGTTTTCTCTCTCCTTATAATGCCTATCAGGGCGAGGAGATGAAGACCGCCTGCCTGGCATCTGCTGAGGCATATTGTTCTGCTGTACCGTCTGCAGAAGGTTGTGATTCCCTTGCGGCTGCTGTTGCAACGCTTGAAGCAGCTCTTGCGCATTGGCCGCGCCATTCGACAAAAAGTTTGGCAGGCCTGGGTTTAGTAGCGCGTTGGACAATGTTGGGTTCAGCATGTTTGGCCGAATGTTGGCCGCCTGTTGTTGGTTGGAGTTTAGCAGCTGGTGCGGTTGGGCCATGGCTTGGAGGTTGGCGAGCGACGTCGAGACGACTTGGCCGTTGTTTAGGGCTAGGTTGACCATCTGATCGTTGGAGTTCACATGGTTGACTGGTATTGTGAGGATCGTCTGCGTTGCTATGCCTGTATAGAAAAAAACATTGTTGCAATAGATATTATGGAATAGATCTATGGACAATTATTACTAAGTATATTTATGTATAACAGCTAAGCGGTATGACTGGAAGCCGACCCCAAAATAATTGAGAAAAGGCTAGGCAGATGATGATGATGATAACAGCTAAGCGAAACAGCCTGTCTTTATTCGTACTACAAAATAAATCTGACTGTGCTTAACACCAACGAAGTGTGTTCATATTTAAATATATTATATCATTAGACATGGTTTAAATTAAGTGTATGACAAATGGGATTAGACTCGGTTTTAACTGGTTTGCAAACCTTTATACAATGTGCAGCTCAACAAGCGTTGAAACTGCGGTTATTTTATCACTTTCATCGTTTAATAAGTACAAAATGTTGTAAGTTACAACTAGAATACGTTTGATTGACGAGGACCAATCAATATACTACGAAATATGTCATATTTTAAGTAATTTGTCTCAAACAATGTCACCATTTTTGTCATCTTTTTAAAAATATGTCACATTTTATGTCGTTTATTTCAAAAATTGACACATTTTAAGTAATTTGTCTCATAATGTCACTTTTTTGTCTTGTGTTTCCAAATATGTCACAATATCATCGATTGATTGCTTTCTAGTTGCACATGATGTATTTTCTTTCTTTCACGTTTTTATTGATCATGTTCCTTACCCTGAGAAGTCGGTATGAGCAGCTGGGCTCCCTGAATGCCCTGCACCAGCTGACCCGAGGCGAGGATGAGCTGCGGCATGGGGGACGGCATCGCGGGTGGCAGCATGTTGTTGTTGGCCACCGGGTTCGGTGATCCCATACCTTTGGGGGGTAAAAAAAAATAGTTCAAGGTCATTTGCGGATTATAGTTGAAGATTTTTGGGAACGGGATGGGTCATCGAAATAACAGTGTAATTTAGTAGTAGAGTCAGTTTAATGATAATTTTCTGAAGTCGTTCGATTTGCACATTTGTAGAAATTATTCTTTATGGTATAGCTTCATTTTTCATAGTTGCATCTTGCGTTTGCAATTCTGATTATTTAAATGACCTTAGTTTGTTCTGAATTGTGAGTTTTCTTTTGAGCATTGACACATAGAATTGTGGCTTGCTCATTTTACTAGTCTAATTCAAATACAAAAACTAGACAAAGCCACTTATGTGGTAATACGTTGCGAGTTTTTTATCCTATTTTAATGTGGTTACCTACACGTATTTAACAAAATTGTGTCCGTATCATTTTGCAAGCTTTAGTCACGTCCCATGATCGTGGAATATTAATATTAATGCATAGTTTTACAACAAAATCCTAGAAAAAAGACCAAGTTTAACGCGCGTTGATAATTTGACACGACTTTTTTATAAGCACTTTAAACACGTAGGTTAGCCAATTCATAGGTACTAAATCGATAAACATGTAAAACTCGTAAAAATATGTTTTTATAAACTTATAATAAAAATTAGACTTGGTTAATAAAATATGTGATTATCGGTGACTAAACGTTAACACATCGGTCATGGTGCCGCCTGCCGGCTTGTGATGAAACTATCGTGCAACTTGCGAATCGCAGCGACTTTCTATTCAAGTCATTTTATTAAACAATAAACTTGTATTGTAATTATAACTAGCCACGCCCCCCGCACTGCACCTTACCGAACAAAGTAACGATAGAAAATTACTCAAAACCCATACGCAACCGACCAAAACTAATTCACTTCGAACAAAACGGCTACAAAGAAAATCTAAAATATTATCTGCATGCCTTACAAGCCCGTTAAACTCAACATTAACATAACGTATTCATTTAAACCATGACATTTCACATTTTGTAATAAATGTTCTTTCCTACGGCGCATCAATTAAGAACCGAAAAAAATGTATAATTAGCTCTATTAAGACAATAAAATTCTTAATGATACCGCAACAGTCGTAATATCCGTGCGTTCGTGAAAAAAATATGTAATTATACTCATTATTTAAATAGGTTTTTTCGTCCATTACGGCATAGCTTTAATGGGCGGGCGAGTGAAGCCGCTATCTTGAATTCATTAAATCGATTGGATTCGGTAATCACCTAATTACGGCTCACGTGATTTCGAAGTTAAGAGTTTTAATGCGCGAACCGTGTTTTTCTGATTATCCCAATCTGTCTAATTCAGTCTAATTAGTGGCATACCCTCCCTTGAAGAATAACAGACGTTTTGAAATGCGAATGCTCTGAAAAATGTTAATCGAGTTGCGGAGGTGACGCTTTCAATTGCATAATATTAGCTTAAATAGAAAAATATTTTCCATATTTACGGCCTGCATTAACGCAAGGCATATTGTGCTGTCAACGGAGTTTGGTCGCGTTTTGAATATTTTATTTTTATTTTGATTAGATGATGATGCGAAAATAAAATCTACTTTGCATAAAGTGGAAAAAACTTTACTAACTAAAGCACTTTAATGGAAAATCATATAGGTTTGAGTTTTTTGTTGGTTGGCGCAGATAAGTTACGGAACGGAAAGATGATCAACCTGATTTTGGTTTGGGACTTGAGTGCTATACGTCGGAATCGTAATGTCAATACTGAATTGGATGAAGCGACGTACGTGGTGAAGTAGGATGGCGGAAAAATAGATAAGTACATAGTCAAATAAATTTTAGGCTATTGTAACCTATGTATGTACAATGTACATACATATGTCAAGGATAAATAAATTTTGTCCAATCAATACTAAAACTGATGAACTAAAGAATTCAAATGGAAAATCTTATGAGTTTATTGTTGGTGTAGGGAAGTAACAAAACAAACGGATGGACTACAATGCATTAACATAACTTGCTACACATGGAGAATCTAAGCCCGTAGGTCATGTCCACTATAAAGGAACAAATGGGGCATAAATCGCACCTCCAGTGTAACACTGTCACTTTTGGAAAAACGCACTTTTTTAGAAGAAGCATTTAAAGATTTGATGTTGCTTATGACACCCTACAAACCGTAAATACTCTGATTCCCTCACCTTGAAGCTTTAAGTACTATATCAGTGACATTATTATATCCAGGGAATCAAGTCTGCTATTATAATAGTGTCAGAATGGTCTATCATTGATTTCATAATGGTTGATTGTTACAAGTTTGGTAATCTACTAATATAAAAGCGTCACTGTGACTTTCCAGTGGTCACACTGACACTCCATTGAAAGAAATGGAATAGAATGGTAATTTCGTACATAATGACAAATGAATGTCAGACGTATGCGTTAATCTGCTAAAATTTTGACAGTTCCTTTGATCAGTGACCTACCATTAGAACGTCATTGTGCAGTCATTGCTTTTAATGGCTCGGTTATCAAAAAGTATTACGAGACCATTGACCGACCAATGATCGACCATTATGAATTTAGCAGATTACGAACTTTTAGCAAAATGGCAATGGGATCGTGTTGGAATGACAAATTTATAAAAATAGCAGACTTGAGGCCCTGTGCAGAAGTACTTCAGGTCACTTATGTTATATTTAGTTCATTTTACAAAATATTGCAAAAGTCACATTGTTGCACCGGAGGTGTGGTATTATTTACTCAGAATTTATAATAGCATTCGATTCCTTCCGAGTTTGATAATGATACATGTAAAAGGAAGCTAGTTATAACGATGTCCTTTAGGCGATGGATTTCTGCTACTTTAAAGTAATCTATCGCCTTAGGTCATTTTGTTGATAGAGAACTATTTGTATGTACAAAATGTTTAGATAGGATTTTAGTTGTTTGACTGATAAAGTCCCTGGCGCTGAAATGAAGCCATAATAGATTCAGAATGGTTTGGTGAATTTTTAGTTAGTGAGTAGTTATTTACGTAGAGTACAATCAATGATGATTGTAGCACAGTTTCACAGTGAAGCTGGGCCATATATCTAAGCTCAACTAAAAGATAATCTTTTGCTTTTTTCTTTATATTTGTAATATTTACAAATCCTTCAATTCGGATAATTTTATGTAGCTTCTTTCTTAAGAAGAATAGTGCGATAGAAATCAGAAATTTAAATAAGATCAAGAGGGAAAAGCACATTAAAAATCTTGATCATTTTCTTACCAGGTGCACTAACGCTCAAATTCAAAGGCGAATTGATGACAGGATTGGCTGGCATTGATGACAAGCCTTGAAGATTGGCGGCAAGTTGCGACATTTGCTGCGACATCTGTTGCTGCAGCTGTTGCGACATCGGCGGCATGTTCTGTTGCATGTTCGCCAGGTTCTGCAGGTTTTGGAACATTGACGCCACTGTAGACAAGGAAAGTTTAATTATTATATGAAGATGAGGTATTTGGGTTGGTCTAAAGGATTATGGTTCCAGGTTGAATAAGTAAGTCACCTCTAGCTACGTCTCTCTCTTGCTTTAGATTCATGATGGTTTTAAAGTTCACAATTAGGCAGCTGGTATGGTGGTAAGTAAATCTCATTTATTTATTAGTGCTTTATCACTGGCTGGTATTTCCATATTTATTCAAGAAAATAGAAAAGTTTTGGCTATCCCATCGTTGTGCTAACTATAGACAAAATGAGACACAGCAACTCATAGTTTTGATCGATTGTTCGAAATTCAAATTGTGAATTTGTTAAAAACGTGTCTCTGAAAATCTTTATTTATCTAATGGATCTTTCGCTTTGCATAAGCAACTGCAGCCTTATTATAAAAAAAAAATTAGTAGAATGATCGAATATGCCTACATAGTAATATTTCTGATTGTATCACCTGAAATAATATTGTAAAGAGCTAAAGCTTTTGTTCGTAAAAGTAAACCCTCGAAGAACAGATACGATCATGACAGTACTCTGATATAAAACTAAACAGTTGCTTAATGCCATAGATTACTATATATCCCAGAAAAATCAAGGTGCGTACATATAGTCGTTTTTATAATAGTGTCAATGGCTTCTTTCCAATTGAAACAAAATCTCATATCACAAAACAAATACATCATAGACATAACAATAAAGCTTTAACATAAAATATTATGACGTCATTACTTTGTATTGCTAGATGTTATCGCAATGAATTTCGTAAAGATGCTGATACGTATATATGGCTGTTTAAAATTTAATTTTGTATAGTCTGTTCTTTGATATTCATTGAATAATGTGTGGCCAGAATTATGGATGATTTTAAAGAAAACGATGTTAAGATAGACACTGGGAAGTAAAAAATAATGGTAATGATAATTTTGATATTGAATTCAACGATTTAGATAAGGTTTAAGGTCATTGGGCAGTAATGTATGTTTAAAGTGTGTTACATTGTTGTTTTCTTTTCTAACTTTTATTGTTCTAGAAATTTTCCTCTGAGGTTTTTTTAAACTTTTTTTTGTATAGTAACATAGAATGCAAACGCCAAGATCAGTGGATGTTCTTCATTTTCTTTCATGGCATTTGGATTCGTTGTCGTTTACACTTCTGGAAAATTTTAAGCAGATACAATAGCTCTTGTTGGCGCATTTTCAGTTTGAACACGTATATTCAAATGCCTTTCAGTCAATACTTATAAAAGATAAATTCGACCACTTCATCGCTTGCAATTGCTTGATGTATTGATCGAATACTATCATACCAATGTTAGTTAAAGTTACTTGGAGCATGTAAATTACAACTGCTGTAATTTTCAATGTTCTCCAAAAATACGCAAACAAGAACAATCTAAAACTAAATGTCGATAAGTAGGTAGAAAATGAATGTAGTACGAACTCACTGGAGCCATTCAGATGTGGCTGCTGGTGCGGGGTGCGCGCGCGCGGCGAGGGGGTGCGCGGTTCGGCGAGCTGCGCGCGCGCTGCCCCCCCCTCCGGCGAGCTCGCGCCGCTCTCCCGGTCTGACTCCGCCTGGGGAAGAGAGGAAACGTTAGATGATGAAGGTCTTCAAAATATTCACAAATAGTTTAAGATCTAGATTAATAAACGTTAGTTAGTCGCGTTTATATTGATTGTATTATGTATATCTTCGTTCTCTTTCCAGCAGTTATAGTGTGACATTGATAGAAACAGCAGTTAAAACCCAAAGTACGGGCTTCGTAATATTTACATATAAACGTCATAGGTACGCCGTCCCTGACGCAATAATATTATTAACCTAACACGACCTTTTATGCAATGTCCGCCTTCCAAACGTCAAAAAGCCATTGCTTGCCGAGGCTTATTTTAGGGCCCAAGCCTCGGCGAGGGTGTATAACTCATACACGGTTATTAAAGAGGTAGAGGTACCTATAAGTCGGTCTCCATACATGATCACTGCGGTCTAGTGCTGTAGTATCGTTCGCAAATAAAATGCTAAATCCACGTTCACAAATCAAAATATCCACTTAAAACATTAAGTACGCAAAATTGTGATCTATCATTTGAAGGATGTCGCATTCAAAATGTCGAAAAAGAGAGGTGCTTTTGCCATGTTACTTTAATTCAAGTGAGCAAGAAATGATTATTTGATTCAATCAAATAGGTAGGAACTATTTTTACCTACTAAGCGCAGATGGTGTTTTCGTAATTAATAATATTTTTCGCTAAACTAAACAGTCGTAGTGTGTTCGTGTGCTTTTTTGTGGATGGGATATCACCAAATGACTTCTTTCCCTCATGGCAGAGCGGAAGAGAGTTTCATACTCTTACTGGCTAAAACCCATCCGTGTTCCTCCTAATGCCCGTTGTGTTTCAGGGCCGCGGTAACTCTTTCCAAGAATAGGGTAGTTGAAAAATTCGAATTAATCCGTCAAATAGATTTTCAAAAAATATTGTACACGTATTTTTTCTTTTGTCACGTAGACAAAAAACGAAGACGATACAGTGCGTTGAAAACTCGTGTTACGTCATTTCGTGCTACAATTTTTAACACACCGTGACGTCACAAGCCCTCTCTTTGAAGCTTTTTATCTTCTTAATTCTTTATTGAACACCAAAACAACTTATATTATTTATTATACATAATAATTTGCATGTACAAAGGCGAGCTTAACTCAAAGTAGAGTTTTCTCCCAGCAAACCTTTGAGTGATAGAGAGAGGTCAGTATAGAGGGTATCCAGTGTACCAGATAATAGGTATAGATCTATATATTTACAATCATAAATACAAATATATATACATGCATACATATCTACTAATATTATGTAATTGTGAAAGGAAATGCTCTTTCTTTGCTCCGTCAATTTTTATAGATTTGATAAAGCAAAAATACGTATCCAATATTTTTCGATAATCTAACTGACGGACTGAATAGAATCTCTAATATTTTAATTCCTCAGAAACATTCCTATTCCACAACTGCGGCCTTTCCCTGCGTTTTGTTTACCTGCCACATCATAAATAGCAATCCACCGTGTAGTTAGGACCTAGATGCAGCACGCAGGTTTAATATTCTCCCCCCGATTGTCCACTATCGGTGTTAGGTTAGAAAAAGGCGTGCTTATGCAATGTTATTCTCTCTGAAGTTTAAATTCCGTGTTTGATATCAAAAGTGTACTTATAAAAGGTTTAGATGGCGTTTCGCAGTGAATAGTTTTTGATAAATTAAACAGCTGAGATGTATTCGCGTCCTTACCCTTTTTGTTTGGTGCAACCCGCCACATCGCACTCAGGACCCTACCTAGGACGCAGCACGGAGGGTTATTAATCTCCCTCCAATTGTCTATGGCCGGTGTTAGGTTTGAACGTAATTAAGGGTGAGCGTATCGCCATTTATGGTTCATCAAGCTTATTTCCAATTATAAGCGACTTTGGTAAGACATTTTAGGTTTAAGTTTGTATTTTTTGGGTTTATTTTGTGGTAGAGTTTAAATTATTTCATAGTACAAGTAGCTTTTGCCCGTAAATTCGTACGCCCATACCCCATGTTTCCCCGCTCACGTAGGAATTTCGGGAAATCCTCTTGAAACTCTCCTACACTCTCCAAGGAACCTATGTACATGCCAAATTTCAGCGTTCTGCGATCAGCAGTTTCAGCTGTGCTTTGTCTATCAGTCACACAGTAACTGAAGAATTGTATGTATATAATTATAATGATGTAATTCTAGTCGTTTTTTTTTGCTTGCTGCATGTTTAAAGCCTATTGAACCTTTTAGTCTGCTTTCAAGCCTTTTCGGTTTCAGTGGTTTTAAAGAAGACAATGAGAAACAATCAAGGATCACTACCGTAGTGATATATCCAACTAAAAGTAGTGAAGCAATTAGTTTAGTAATTCGTTCAAATTTTATTGGATTTTTTGCTGGACAAGATGTTTTCAAGTTCACTTACTGATATTATTTGACTGGTGGCATCAAGTTTGTGGTTGAATTACAGTGAATGCCAGAGACTGCAATAGACTGCTTGAAAAGTTTTTGGAGCTTTCAATTTCTTATTTTTATTTCAATTACTCTTTGAACTAATAGTGATCACCAATACAGGCGTAAATAATTACAATTTTTCATCACTACATAGTATAAAACAAAGTCGCTTCCCGCTGTCTGTCTGTTCCTATGTATGCTTAGATTTTTAAAACTACGCAACGGATTTTAATGCGGTTTCTTGTAATAGATAGTGTGATTTAAGAGGAAGGTTTATATGTATAATATACATTTATAATATAGTAGAGATTTAGTATCAATGTTGCACCCGTGTGGGGCGGGTCGCTAGTTATTATATAAAATGAAGAATATTTTAATGACAATTTAAATTAAAAGAAAAAAAAAAACATGAATATCGATACAATAGTTGTTTTCTCGGACGAGTTTTTATTGAAAGTCAATTTTCTTGCCAGGTAGACTCCTCTATTATTAGTTTTTAAAGATTACCGTGTGTAAGATCAGTGTTGTGTTAAAGAAAGTAAGTACCTCCGAACCCGAAAAATCTTATCTTAAAGACAGTTTTCATCTACGGTATTGCCACTTTTTTAAATCTATCGGTTTCTTAATGTTTCTAAGTACTTATTTAAAGTAATTTTTCTTTCGTCTTTGAAAACCTGCGCACTCATCTTGTAAAAACTTAATAAAATTAACTTCTTTGAGTTCATTTTACGTAAAGTTTAAGTATCGTATGGTGTTAACTTACAAAAATATGTCTCACGGTTTGTACCAGAGTTGAAATTTAGAATTTAAATTAAATTTTATTTTAAAAATAACTCTTTACCAAATAAAAACAACAAGTAACTTAACAACACGACCAAAAAAGGACAACAAAATAACTTAAAAAACCAGAACAATAATAAAATTTTATTACTTCAAAATAAATACGTTCATACACTGACTGCAATTAATATTTTAATTAAGGAAACCATCTTTATTCGATTTTCATATAATCCATTGTGCAGCTTGTAAAGCCATAAACTATTTATATTGCAATTATTATAAGTACAGAATAAGGTCAGGCTACTTGACTTTAATTATTAAACCACTATTAAAATATAACTGTGAGGAAACGCCTTGAATAATAATTAATAATAATTCTTTAATTTGTAATAATTATAGGCGGTCGGTACTGTTACTGTTGCTGCGACTTTGTTATAAATATTCACAAGCTTTGAGCTAAAAAATATATTAGAAAAGTAATTATAGGGTTGAATATTTACTAACTGAAATGTTTTAAAAGTTGCAACATGGTTTTATTAAAAAAAACTATTTAAAACAGGCAAAGGCAATTAAATCATAGTTTAAAATTTTAGATTACGCTTTAACATCGTTTTTAAATTCGAGCGATATTTTATTAATGTATTGATTATTATTTTTATGAAAAATAAAATATCGCACACTTTAGCTAAGTTATGACAAGTTATTTTCTATAAAATTAAATAAATATTACTATTTTTTATTACTCACGAAGGACAATGTCATTCTCTCCAGGCCTGATAATTTCACAATCACTGGCTCTACAAAACTAGCATTCCTCGAAAAACACTTGAAGAATCACGAAAATATTGTAAACGCGAACTTTTTCAAAACTTTACGAAACTTTGATAAATTTCAAACGCCCGATCAGAATGTGTGACGGTCGTACTATTTAAAAAAGAATCCATCCACATACGGTCATCCGAACGCGCGAAAAACTTTTTCTTTACTATATAAAAGTTGTATTTAGAACGGAAAAATAGAGCATAGATAACGCCCGCGAAAAAGAAACGCCGCGCACTATCGACAAAGCGTTCACGTTTTTCTTTTTTTTTAATTTATTTATCAACGACCGGTAACACATACAGCCGCGCGGCCAAGTTGCACAGCGCGGAATGAAAGCGCGTCATCAGTTTAAAAAATCAACCCCTTCGGTGGTGGGTGGAAAAAATGCGGCCCCGCGGGGCGTTGGGTGGTCCCACCGAAATCCTTGCCAAAGCGATCGGCATCGGTCCGACTTGTCACTTGTCGAATAAGCATGATAATTAAAGTTTTCGATTAGTTTTTTATTCGTATTTCTTTGAAGCTTTCAGCACGTGTCTCGTGCAAATTCGCTTTCAGTTAACTTGATCCGAATTTTATTCGTTAGCATTTGATTTGTGATTTAACTTTTCATCTTGAGACATTTTGATTTATTATTGAACTTATTGATTTTAAGTAGATAGTTAGGTACTTACCTAGTTTATTAGCTTTCTATGATTTGTAACGTAGAAGTCATCTGTTAGTTTTAATATTAATCAGTTACGCCTTTTTAGGAATACTAGTTTTATTGGGTACTTAAATGTAGGTAAATGGATAATCTTTTTGATTCGTTTACTACGCGTGCAGTCGCGTATGCCATAGGGGCTTCGTTGAGAGTAGGTAGACATGGTTAGTATCGTATGTTACAGCTGTTATTTATTTTCGATTGTTTTTTTTTTAGGCAGGCTGCTTTTGAAAAAGAAGCTATTCTAGTGAGTTCTAATGAATAGTTGTTGTAAAGTATGCCTACATAAACTCAAATGTAATTTTGGACTTTTAAGCTGAAAGCTCTAAACACATCGCAGTTATTTTAAATTGAAACAGAATAAACAAATACAATTTATTTCATACATTCTATATTGGAATACATAAACATTGGGAACAAATTGAATACAAAAAGCTTAAAAGCACAATCAAAACTCCACCGGGCGCTGACTAATGAAAAAAGTTGAAAAAAAAAATTATCATCAACAAGTAACATTCGGAATAATCAGCGGTACACGGAAAAAATCAGTAATTATTCAGATGAAGTTGGACGAACGAAGGGGGTAAGGGGGCAAGGGCCGGCCAAAATAAAAACGGCGTTGCGTAGGGGTGACACCCGTCCCCCCCCTCGCCTCAACAAATGTTATCTAACTGCGTTCGTTTCGCGTCGCGGCGCCGTTTCGCTCTGAATTAGCGCCCGAACCGGCGAAATTTCAATTTGTACTCCATTTTTTTCTCGGATAGTTGGTCCTAATGGAAAAGGCTAGGCGATCACGGATTCCGTCTGAAACGGGTACCGGCGCGCTAACAGTTTTCTAGCCACCTCTAGGGTAGCGGATGTACGCAAACGTGGATATGTGATCCGCGGCGCCTGATCGACGGAAGACACATGTGATCGTATGGCGTCCTCATTTGGGCGCAAAGCGCGGGTCATTATCGGGCGTCCGCGCACACACGCGTCGCATTGTCCGCTCGGGTGTGTGTGTAGATTTTTACTCATTAATTTTAAAACGCTCCGGATTTTTTTCAGGGCGGGTGCTAGGGGGCCTGAGGGGGCCGAGGGGGGCGAAAATTGGCGATGGCCGCCGGGTGGGGTGTCACCGACGGGGGTTATTAAATAGATTGGTCCGCGGCCGAACGGAGCCGCCGATCTGCACTTGTACCTCGCGTCATTAACGGGTTGAGAACCGATTTTAAATCGTGAAATAACAGCCTGTTACAGGAAAAGTTGAGCGCGGCTTATCGGCCTCTCCTGCCCGTGTTCTACAAGCTTAATTGCATTAAAAGTGTATTTTTATTACGACAATTTTTCTATTCATTACTTGGGAGATGTTAATTGTCTTGTTTATCTGTCGGGTCTGTACCTTCTTGTGTCGTGCGGCGCGGGGCGTCGTTTGTAGTGCAACAATACACTGTCACGTTACACACACATGCGCGGGGCGTTTTTTCCGCGGCCGTTCGGCAGTGGGTGAAGAGGGGTGTATAGGGGGGCGAAATGTGAAAAATACTCGAAAAAAGGCGAAATTGTAGCAGATATATAATTAAAGTCCAACGTACAGCAACAGCGTACAGCGATGTATTATGCAGACACGTTCTCGGGTGTCGCGCGCTGCCCAATACACGGCGACCGGTGTCGAACACGGCGAGCGACTCCACGGCTTTGTTTCTGTGTTTGTTCCGTCAAATGCTGCCCGATCTCTATTGCTTTTTAGACGTTTGTATAAATTCGATTATTGACTTTATTAGGGATCATCTTTTAGTTACATTTTAATCGATTTTTAGGCAATCTAACCTAAAAAACCCTCCTAAACCTAAACTTGACTTCTAATTTCCTCATAGTACATGAGAGAGGGACTTTTCTTAGTTCATCACGGCTGTTTTACCCATTTACAGAGCCATATTTCACAACTATAGGGGCCAATCTCACGTCCAGGGAAGCTAAACCTCTAAAATCTTGCGGACCACTTGAAACAGTTCAATTAATACTTAAAAGCACTCAATAACAAAATAATCAAATTCATTGTAACATCGAGAGTAGATCTCGAAAATATAAAACGGTTGTTCGGTGGGGGGTACACACGACAGATGGTTAGAAGGGGGGTTCACGATTAATTTAACATTAAATTCAATAATAACCTCCCATTTATTGCGTAATTTCCTTTCAATTACCTTTCATTTATCGCTCTGTAACTGGATTACAGATGTGATCAACGTTTGAAATGTTTCTGTCTAGCACATAGAGCTACTTTTTGATTTTTTGATAGCAGTTAGCATGTTTTCGAATATTTGGTTCTACTTAGCCGTTCTTTGAATTGCGCTACTATGCTTTTTTTTAAATGTAAAAATCTATTATATTATTTTTTTTGATAGATTACTTACGTACTTAGGTTTATTTAATATTGGACCTAGGATTTTATGGAGTTAAGCGTTTTTAATAACAAAGTCGATTAGTTTCGTTGATGTTATCTAGATTGATAAATTCATGGCTATCAGCGTATCCGGTATAATTGTGTTTTATGAAGTTTATTTGATGGATTCAATTATTATATTTTATTTTTTTGGGCGGGGTTTATACGTTGGAATTTACATTTTTGTTTAATGGCTGCGTATTTAAATAGGGGCAATATAACGGACACTCCCTGTGATTCTTTAGTTTTTCATTTTGGTATGTATTTTTAGGTGAGTGTGGGTGGGGTTAGCTGATTTTCTATGTCTAGAATGATTTGAAACTGTATTTTTTTTAAACAACTTAGTATTTGCTAAAAAAATATAATTGGCATCTATAATTCTATGCTTATGTAGCATAAACCATAATCAGCCCACTGCTGGGAAACAGGCCTCCTCTCTAGGAGAGGGAATGGGCCGTAATCCACCACGCGGGCCCAGTGAGGGTTGGTGAATGTCACATGTCTTCGAATTTTTGGTTCTAGGACATGTCGGTTTCCTTACGATGTTTTCCTTCACCGTTTTGAGAGCAATGGTGATGAAATTAACTACAAAAAGTAATGCGCCTGGCTGGGTTTGAACCCGCGACCTTTTCGTAAGTCGGGACCGTTACCACTCGGCCACTACTGCTCTCCATGCTTATGTAATACCGATTTATTAATAAACGACTATGCCCACTGTTTATTTTTTCGAACAATACTCGGTAACCCTCAGGTCCCGACACTTAGTCGACGTCACAGGGACACCGATATTGAATCAGCGCAGCCCCCACAGCGCGGCGCGTGCGCACTCGACTCAACGCACTCGATTGTTCAGACATAATCGTCTAAATTTAAAATTTTCAATCTACCATTGTAATGTTCTATTTAAAATTTTGATCGACGATGCAATTAGTGCGTACGTAATTATGATGCTTTTGTGATGTTAAGACAAAAGAAATTATAGTGCGTTATAGAAACGATTGAACGCTTTCAATAATGTTATAATGCCTTACACTACATGCGACTTTTGTGATCGCAATTACTTGGCTTTTCTATAAAGAAGAACATTTGGTAAAAGGACGTAGCCACGATTTTTTGTGTTACTTGAATAAGCTAATTTCGACTTTTCCGAATTTCCTTTTTTATTGAAAAGCCAAGTAAATACGATTCGATTACCGATATACGCGTGCCGCTTAAACCGAATCGCCATTCGTATTCGTAAAGAGTCAACAGCCGAAACTCACTAAGTACACCTGTTCAATCGACATCGCGTCCACTGTGGAGTAGTTTTTCAAATATGCAATTTACTGATTTAAAAAAAGAAGGCTCCGCCTGCGGGCCGCTCGCCCGATGGGGCCACGGAAAATGGCGAAAAAACACGACGAAAAAAACCGTGAAAATAGTAGGCCCACGTATGGTAAATAGCGTCGAATGTGAACCCCCTCTGCCACCCGTGTTAATTTGTTACTCTGGGTATGTCCGCGTATTGACTTTAATGTCTCATACATACTACGAGCGAGGCGACAGTTTCATAAGGACGTAAGTGCATCTGTCTTAATAATCCGTCACGCTTTTATTTGGATGATACCTAGAGTATCTAATTACCTGCCAGGGTTGCGGAATTTGGAGAAAAGGACATTTGGAGTAACGCGGGTGGGTTTTAGTCAGTAACAGTCTGACACTCCCTTCTGCTCCGCCCAGAGCGGAGAGAAAATCTTTAATTTTTCTGACTATTAG
This sequence comes from Hecatera dysodea, assembly GCA_905332915.2. Lineage (NCBI taxonomy): Eukaryota > Metazoa > Arthropoda > Insecta > Lepidoptera > Noctuidae > Hecatera > Hecatera dysodea. Next base: position 6,425,610 of record HG995299.1, read on the forward strand.
ATATGTACAAATGTTATTTTAAGTAAGCTCATAGTTTATGTTTTGTTTAATATTCAACAGTATCTATGAATAATAAATTTCTGTATTTGTTACAACGGTACCAAATTGAGTTTGTTCTACTGCATTATTGCTTGAGTAATTTAAGGAAATAAATAATTCAAAAAACCCAATTAGACAACCTCCGTTGTGACTTATGACCGGTTCCTGAATATGTTCCGGTTTTTTTTTTGTTAAACGCTACTTTAATGCGTTACTATGTCAAACTTTGGCATAAAAGTAAGCAAGTACTCGTTCTTTACTCAAAATACTTAAGTATCAGCACCAATGCTAATGACTCCAAATAAAATAGTAAAACATTGGTGCAAGCATAGGTGCTCTTAAAAAAACCGGTGATCAAATGGGCATACTTCAAAATACTCAATTTAATAACCAGCTAATCCTCGTACCTACAACTTATCTACATAGGTACATACTTAAAACAAAAGAACAACGGCCATACTTACTAACACACGTCTATATTCGCAAGTAGTCGGTAATGTTCACAATACCGCCAACCTAACATAATGGACATAAGTAATAAAGGCTATTATCATTAGTAGTAATTGCCAGTCTAGTTATACGATATAGCAAGTCGTTGGTAAGCAAATTAAACTCTTTTTTTAAGTTCAGAGGGTGTGCAATGAACTTTGATGTTGACTGCGAGAGAGGGATAGGGATGTCATTAAGAGCATCTCTTTCTTTAGTCGAGTTGAATCGATTGTTCTTTGCCGATCGCGTCAATTGCTGTGTAAACTAATTGGGGTTAGTGTTTTTGATTTTATTATAATTGTATGTATTTTCTTTTATGGATTAGAAATTATCAAATTACTTTTTCCGCTTTGGGCTGAGCGGAAGGCAGTGTCAGACTCTTACTAACTAAAACCCATTCGTGTTCCTCCAAATGCCCTTTGCGTTCCTGGGCCGCGGTGACATTTTAAAAAAAAAATCCGCGATCCTGTCAGACTTTGTAAATATACTAATATTATAAATGAGAAAAAAAAGGTTAGTCTGTCTGTCCATCTGTGTCACCTCTTGAGGTTTTAAAGGTTGAATTGATTAAGATGAAACTTAGTACACAGGTAGATAATAGAATACTTTTCACCCCGGGAGTATGTTTTCTTGGGATATTTTTCGATATTCACACGGGCGAAACAAAAAAATAGACAGAGTAAATACTAGAAGTTTGAATTCTAAAAAAAAAGAAGAAAACGAAAAGTATAAACCATCAAAATTGGAACAGCAAAAAATTAAGTTCCAAAGCAAAGGTGTCGAGAATAGAATCCGTACTTAAACACGAGGAAACTTGGCAACAACAACAATTCTTTTGCTTCAGTCCGCGACGCTCGGTACAAAACGCCGTAAGCACCACCGCTGTTTACACGAACTACGTCACGGCTCGCGGCGGCATTATCGTGTAGTTATTTTAAATTTTTAACAATGTGCGGTAAATTATAGGTACAATGTTTTACCTACTTATTTATTTTATTTTTCGTCGAGAATGTAAACATGGGAGAAAATCAGCCGGCACTTTAGTATAGTTTCTTGGTTAGAAATACCTGATTAGATACTTTTAAAGTGGTCAAAACGATGTAAGGGTTTTGTAAGTGACTATTTCCTATCTAACTACAAGTCAGTGCATAGCTCAGATCTAAATTATATTAGGTATTTGTAACCGAACGATACACAAAGTTGTCTCTTAGGTGATATCGTTTGTAATAATATGACATCTATCAAAATGATATTGACAGTAAACGTCACAATTACAACATTTTGTTTTTCCAGAATTTTCCGACAAAATTGGTTTACATAATTGTCGTAAGTAAATGAAAAATATAAACGTTTCTAATTACTTAAAATTTCGTAAAAAAAAAACGTTCCGCAAAGAAACTAGCACGACACAACAAACCTCGTATAATTAGTATTAGCATACATTATAATTTATCAACGTATCAGGAGACCGCGTTAAAACTGCTATTACGTACCATTATGGTATATTAAGTTTTTTTGATTAGCCCTTATTAAGTATGGCGAGTCCGCGACCAAAACATAGAATTTTATTTCCTACGAACTAATTGTCTTATAGGTGTGACAGCCATTATTTTAATTGTGAACTGTGGCTTTAATTGATGCTTATATTTTCTTTTTTTTTTTTTGTTACGTTGCTGAGAATGAAACTGAGTTAAAATATATTTGCTTTTAATTAATAAGGTCTTCACAAAAAGTCGCAATGCAATTAATGTTTCAGTTTGTAAAGCTACCGAGAGACACGTGCAATAAAAAGCAATGAAAAGGTTTTTATGTTTTATGTGTGAACTTAGGTTAATTTTTGCATTCGGACCAAAAGTATTCGGAAACCCTGTAGGTTTTAAATAATAAAATGACCAATCCTACAAATATTAAAACGCGAAAATTTGTAAGTATGGATGGATGGATGTTTGTTACTCTTTCACGCAAAAACTACTGAACGGATTTGGATTAAATTTGGCACACAGATGGTTTATAATCAGGATTAACATATAGGATAATTGTTTCCCCGATATTACCACGGAATCGAAACGTATGCGGTTGAAACCGCGATTCACTGCTAGTGAACAATATAAATGAATTTGATACCTAAAATATTAAAAACATTACTAAATATTCGAACTAATGTAATAGCAACAAAGCTCAAATACGGTTACCAAACCTTACTTTTTAATAATCCAAATAGGCAATTTCTTTCCAGTAAAAGTTCTAATGGGGAAATAATTGGGCCTTCCACTTACGGTGGATATTAGTCGACAGTGTGTAAGGCGCCTAATACCGCTGCGATTACAATGTGATAACTGATAAGTCAAATTTTAAAGTAAGGCGTAATTACTATGGCTGAATTATCAATAAATATATATTTTAATGTAATTTCCATACGTGGCGGAAAAGTTTATAAATAAACAAAAAAAATACTGAAGCTGACTTTCCACGATACAACTAAAAACAAAAAAGATGAATAAAGCTCAAGTTACAAAAATACAGTATTTCACTATACTTCTATAGTGAAATACTGTATTTTTGTAACTTGAGCTTTTTTGTAACAGCAAAGCAACTAGGTAGGAAGTACTCAATTCTCTCATAAATATAATATAAATTAAACTTCTATCACATAAAAGCTCAATTAATACAAATTACTTATGCTAAAGACAAGCACGGCTCTCGATTCAAAACAGCAGTACCATTTAGCAATTTTCCTATTCAACTTTCTACCTTATTCCTGCTATTAACTACCAAGTATCGTAAAGCAGTAATTATAGGCTATCGTATAACATAAGACATTTTGACAGCTCGTTCAATAATGTGGTATTTGTACAGACATGTCAAATGGAAAATGGCATGTGTGTTTGACTAGCCCGAGTAACTATTGCACGTAACTACTTAAGTCTGCTAACAATCGCTGGTCGTCTAATTGTCTTTTGTTACGTATGAATTAATTGTTAGGCTTGGCTTTGAAGACCTGTAATATTTTTAGTCCAATTAGTGATGTCCACTTAATTATACAACACTACGGTACTACACAGACATAGCTACAGATTATTTTTTGTAATATTTAGTGGTTGCAATACAATGCAGTGATAAAATTGGTTAATGATACTCTTGAGACAAATATGTAGGATTATGAGTAGCTTCTTTGCATGTTAGAAGAATATTTAAAGATATACATAGGAAACAATTTTACTATAGTAATTATAGTTGAATCTTCTAATAAAAGGTATCTATCAATGTTAAGGTATCGTTTATTTAGTTATGAATTATTATTTAGCATATTTGCACCACCAAATTATAAGTTGCAATGGAAGAAGCTCCCATTTTTTAATTAAAAAACTAAAACTTAGTGCCAATTTTACGGCAATTATCAGTTAAAATAATTACAAAAGTACCATCAAATAAGAATCCGTAACGAGCCTTGAAACTCGTAAAAGTTTAAAGTCTTTACATGAAAATGTTCCTAGTGTGTACCGAGTTATTACATTAAACACTAACTTGCTGTGTCGTAATAGTGTCTGAGTAAGGGGCCGGACTGCGCCATTAAGGAGGGGAAATTAGTGCATTATTGACTGATTTCCCTTTTCAACTAGCTGATAGACGGCAGTTCGCGTCAGCTTTTCGATTTAAAATACTCGCTGGCTGAATGTTTACTGCATTAGCTAGCTTTGATCGATTACGTTCTGATGTTTAGTTTTTTTTTTTCATCATGACTAAGCTAATGTAATGTTTTTGAATACAGCGCGCTTTTTAAAATGGAATTGTTATTGCCGGTAATTATTGTGCTTCCATCATTCTTTGTTGACATCTATACTTTTATTACTTACTGCATTTTTGAATAATTTGAGCGCATGTAACCATTAGCGGAGAATAATTTATGCATAATAAATACATTAAGAAGATTCTAATTAAAATGACTGCCCAGCCAAACACGCTGATTAATTGATTTGATTCAAGTTCATTAAAATTACTCTGTAGGTATGATGTAGATGATAAAGTAACGCTGGATTTGATTATGATTTAATTTTAATACAGCGGAAACAACAAAAGTCGAAGCTTTCGAAATCGTAAAGAAGTTCTCTCACCCTCGCGACACAACGATCGTAGGGTCTCCAATTAGTTTTTATGGTACGCTTCATTACAGCCAGTGTTAATTATTATTGTGCTGACGAACGCCCTGTTCTCACTCGACGACCTAATTAGAACGGGTGCCGAGTTTTTTCCTTTTTTGTTTTCTTGTCAGCAAATTATGAGCATTGGGGTGTGTGCGGTGCTTTGTGTGGGTACGTGTGTAGGGGCACTTATGTGCGCGCCGTCGCGTCGCGCGCGCTTAATTCTAAATTCGAATCGCATAGAATTAACAGTCCGAATTGAATTTATTTTTCTTAAACGCCATCTTGGATGGCTTTGTATTATTATCAAATAATCCGTTCTAATTAAGGCCTTGTTTTAAGTAGAATATAAATTTACTATCCATCTAAAAATATTCAAAATGTAATTATAGTGTAGGCGTTGGCGTATCAAATGTCTGTCAATAATCAAACATTAACCCTCATCAAAAACGAACAAAAGTCGTCAAATATTTTTAAACCTAATGTTTTTGCACTAGTAACAGTACAAACTGCGACAACACTCATGGGAAAACTAGAGAAATAGAATCTCTCACGTGGAAATTAACGCGCTATTCGATTGCATCGTTATTGTTTTTAAACGTTCATTGAGCACTTATCGAGCGTCTTGTCAGCGACGCAGCTTCCACGTTTATCGAGAGAATAATAGCTCAATAGCGTTACATTGTAAAAATAAGTATAAAAAGAGTGTTTCCTCACGCACTCAGAGACTGCTTCTATAAACTTGTAACCCGTAAAACGCGGTTGTTATAAGTGAAACCATAAATTCACCTAATTGGCACGATTAGAAATTTTAATCATTTTATAGATTTCTGTTGTAATTTTATCGAGTTCTTTATAGCCGTCCGATTAGTTTTCAACATAATAGTTAGTTAAAATTGATTGTTAACATGTTATTTTAGTCGATTTCACCAATTAAAGATTTTTTTTTTTCAAAACGTTTATTAAAAACTTATCGTGTGCTTTATAATTACGAATTGTTATGAAAAGTAGGTTAGTTAGACAGTAGTTAGATATTAGGTGCTTAATTTGTAGTTTTTTTTTCTATTGAAACGATAATTGTAGTTTAGCGCCGTATAATCATCTCATAATATTTCGTGTGGGTGTCATATTATTTTGTTTGTTTACATTTTTTGTCACAAAATTGTACACTGCTATGATTACGGTACAGTTTTTATTATAATTGAGTATCACTTTAATTAGCGTTGATGTAGACGCTATAATTGTTTAGAAAATATTCAAAATACGAACTTAAGTGCCATTAAATTAACAACTTAAGAAATTAAGTGCGATTTGCATATTTTGACCTTTACCAAAGTGATTGCGATTAAACAAAACTGGAGTACGAAACGGGCTAATTAGTTGTTTCTCCATTTTTGTAATCATGTTTTGGCCATAAGCTATAGTACAGATAATTCAGTTAATATATTTAATTTTGACAGAGTAACATTAATCAATAAGGATTGAACAATAAAACATGTCGCGGGTATTATTTCCTAATAAAATACCTGTTTGAAAGTCCTATAGTGGGTCGAGTAACACGGACTAAATTATGTTATTGTCGTTTTGAAAAAGTATTCCTTGCCTGTTACTTGCAATGTGACACAATTATGTTGACCTTTATTGTATTTGGGATTAACCCTGCTCGTGTATAGGTTTGCACTATCCCGTGTGACAGGGCCTTAACTTTTTCCCCTGAATTAGTAATCAATGTGTCACTATAATTTGTTTAAAATATCTGCAAATTGGAGCGTAATATATGCCAAGTTAACAGTTTCTTTCCATTTTTTCATCTGTGGCCATATTGTAATATGGCCATGGAATAGTATGTAACCAAAATATGTATGCAAAAGACAATTTGATTAATATCTACAGGTAATTCCATTTCAAACCTATTTATCCAAATTACTAGCTGCTCCCCGCGACTTCGTCCCCGTGGAATCCCCGATTTTAAAACATTCTTGATCGCTGCTCCGCTCCTATTGGCTTAAGCGTGATGATATATAGCCTAAAGCCTTCCTCGATAAATGGTCTATTCAACCCAAAAAGATTTTTTCAATTCGAACCAGTAGTTCCTGAGATTAGTGCGTTCAAACAAACAAACAAACAAACTATTCAGCTTTATAATATTAGTATAGATAAATGCGAAACCATTTCAGTGTATCTGTCTGTTTGTTAGCCCTCCAAGTTTTTACGGCTGAACAGATTTGAACTTGGCAGACCGTAGGTAATTGGGTAATTGGGTAGACCATATTCTGGATTAGGACATGGACATATACTTTTTTTATCCCGGTAGTATTATGTATCAAATTACTTCTTCCGTTCTGTGGCCGTATTACGAAGTGCCAATGCTATCATGATTCGTGTGAGAGATAGTGCTATTCGTCTTGTGTAACTTCGTCTCTCTCTGACACAGAAGTCATGATGGATTTAAGACGTCATAATAGGGCTGCAGGGCGCAGTGGAAGGGAGTGTCAGACTCTCACTGACTAAAACCCATAAGTATTCCTCCTAATGTCCTTTGCATTACAAGTGACCAATGGTGACTTTTTCGAACAAAATCGGCAACCATGGCAGGTGGATTTCTACAAGATTGTAGTGAATATATTAGGCTATCAATAATTTCGTCTCGAAAACCGTCAGTAAATTTCTCTGGCCGTAGGTACTTAATAAATAAATCAGCCTAGTTAGCGGTATTCGCCTATTAACATAGCATAAATTGCACATGGCCGGACTCCGTTATGGATTTATTATGGAACATTTATTGATCGGAACTAATAATATAAGATCTTACAATATTTAGTAGAGCACGAAGGTAATGTAATTTATAAGGAACTTTATTGTGTGACGGTCGTGTTGTTTGTTATAGACTTTTGATAACTCATCATCTGCCCAACTAACTATATTGGGGTCGGCTCCCAGCCAAACCGAATTCAACTGAAAAAACATTTTACGTGCAGCGACTGCCTACCAGATCTTCCCAACCCATTAACTGGGTAACACGGGCCTTTTTGGAGCCCGCACGGGCCAGAATGGAGTCAGATGAACTGGCTTCTGACAATCCGTAATGACTGTCAAAGATCTATAAATGACAGCCGGGGCCAACGGCTTGACGTGGGTTCCGAGACCCGGAGATGATGGTCATCCATCCACAGACCAACATTGGCGAGGAAGTTTCATTTGTCAACTGAGGTACGGATAATATAGCAAATAAATTTCATGAAAATGTTAGTGATCAAAAGCATTATCAAATGTGTTAATGACGTTTCAGTTATCTTCATCAGTTTGATAGACAAAATGTTTAACAAGCAGTGTAATTTTGACAAAAATAAATTATATGCCGATGTACAAAGTGCATAAATGGTCTACATTGTCACAATTTATTTGAGATCAGGCCATTTATTTTTAATTCATACTTCTGCCTTATAAGTCATCTCAGTTCCCCGAAAGGATAATTATAAATAAGTTCCTATTATAAACCCGTTTAAATAAAAAAGGGCATAAGTGAGTACCCACAGTATACTTATTTACGCCTTTTGGTTCTGTCTAAGAACATTATATTTTTATAATTAGTCACGTTTCCATTCATTTAATTGTTAACACGTCAAGGGTTTTTACCAGGTGTAAAATATTTCCATAAATAAGCGGAACACTAATTAAAATGAAACCCGTTGTAAATAATTTTCTTGCATTAGTTGTGGCAGTGTTTTTAATTTTAAGTATGTAAGTATTTATTTTTATTTGTTAATATCCAATTCCCAGTGTTGAAAAATGTGAAGTTCTACTTATATCTTAGTTATATTTTCGTTAGCCTGTAGTAAGGTAACTGCTATATTTTTATTACTCAGTTACTGAAAGTTATTTGTAGACAGTCACTTCTTATTACAAATAAACAATTTATAGAATAAAAAAACAAAAATAAATAGAAAATACAACGAAAGTGGCCATAGGCCCGAAATTTGGCACATAACTTTGTGGCCCATTATACTTACTCAAAGGTCATTTAGTACCTGTATAGTCGATACCGGAAATTTCAATTAACGTAAGAGACATATCGGCATTTATAAATAAATAAATAAATTATGCCCTATGCCAACAGTCATAAGGAACATTTCGGCTTTTTGGTTTAATGTCCCTTACGTTAATTGATGATAAATGATAAATGATAAATGATAAATGATTTATTTCTGTAAGTAGGTTGTAAAAAACACTTTTACACGTCAATCTTTTTTTGGCCGTTATAAAAACTAGATGAGGCCGGTGTTTCCTAGCTGACTACCCTGAGAAGAAACACCGAAACAAACTCAGAGGTCAAGGTCTCTTTTGAAGTCCATACAATTGTACTGGTCAAATCATATGAGAACCATGTAGGTTGGTGTCTGAAGTGGTCTTTTGAGGAAAGTACCACACAGATTTGAGTGGACCTGTCCAAACAGTGCAAGCATTTGTCAGTTATCGTGTAGCTCAAACTTAGAACTTTAAGGAGCTCAACGATTTGACGAACAATACCAAAGTAAGGACATTTGGGTAGGCCACGTAAGGAACTCAAACCGCCAGACTAATATGAATGAACCCCCGACGTAGCGATCTACATGGTCCTCATATTCACAATACGTTATATGAGGACCATGCAGATCAGTGTCTGAAATGGTCTTTTTAAGAAGGAACCACACCGTTTTGAGTGGACCTGTCCAGTCAGTGCAAGCCTTGGTCAGAGACAAGTAGCTCAACTTAGAATCAACAAGGAGCTCAACAACTCGACGAACAATGCCAATGAAAGGACATTTGGGTAGGCCACAAAAATACTCAAACAGCCAGACAACGTTAAAAAAAAATACTTTGAAGGGGAAAATGCTAATAATAACCCATATAGTCCTCATATTCACAATAGGGAATAAAATTAAAATAATAAAAAAAAATGATACTTTACAAAATAAGTATTCATGTCAAAATAAGAAATTGTAATGAAATAAAAAGAATACTTTAAAAAGTAAACATTCATGTCAAGAGTAAATGAAAAATTAAAATGTCAAACTGTATAAATATAAACAAAAAGAGAACAAAACAGGAAAAAAAAAAACATTAAAACATTGGGCCGTGTACAAAACTGAAGCAGCTCACTCCCAAGCCTTCTTGTCCTCAAGATAATCTTTCACTGTATAAAAAGCTTTCTGGCATAGCTTACGTTTTATAAATAATTTGAATTTATTTATGCTTAGTTCTTGAATAGGGCTAGGAAGTTTATTATAAAAATGTATACATTGGCATCGAAACGAACCACCTATTTTTTTGAGCCTGGTTTTAGGAACGACATAATTGTGTTTGTTCCTAGTATTTATGCTATGGATATCACTGTATTTTTTAAACAGATTAATATTTTTATGTGCATACAAGAGATTTTCATAGATATACTGGGATGGCACAGTCATAATATTAATCTCTTTAAATTTGTCTCTGAGGGACTGTCTGGGACTTAATTTGTAAATTGCACGAATAGCCCTTTTTTGTAAGACAAATATTGTCTGAATATCGGCGGCATTTCCCCACAGCAGAATGCCATATGACATCACACTATGAAAGTAGCTAAAATATACTAAACGGGCCGTCTCTAAATCAGTTAAGCCACGAATTTTCCTAACAGCATATGCTGCAGAACTGAGCTTTTTTGATAGTTTGTCTATATGGGGGCCCCACTGCAGCTTCGCATCTAAAGTAATGCCTAGGAACACCGTGGTATCTTCGGGTTTCAACTCTTCACCCTTTATCGATACAACAGTGTTCACTTGTCGCACATGAGGTAAGGTAAACTTTATACATTTTGTCTTTTTCTCGTTTAGTAAAAGATTATTAGCATTAAACCAGTTAACTACAGTTGCTAGGGCAGAATTTACATTGTCAGTAACTATCTGCTGGCGTTTTAGTTTAAACAAAAGCGACGTGTCGTCTGCAAATAACACTATATCGTGTTTGTCTTTTATGAGGTACGGCAAGTCATTAATATAAACGAGAAACAAGAAGGGACCTAAAATTGAGCCCTGGTACTTCTGGTATCGTAGTGGTCATATTTATTCGAAGTTAGAGAGACCGTTGGTTCGAGGAAATCATATGAAAATGGCATTATACCTCTACTAGCGACCCGCCCCGGCTTCGCACGGGTGCAATGCTGATACTAAATCTCCACTATATTATGCATGCAACATACATATAAACCGTCCTCTTGGACCACTCTATCTATTAAAAAAACACATCAAAATCCGCTGCGTAGTTTTAAAGATTTAAGCAGACATAGGCACAGACAGACAGCGGGAAGCGATTTTGTTTAATACTATGTAGTGATGATTAATGCATGTATGTATATATAGGTGTTAACTATTAGTGCAAAGAGTAATTGAAATAAAAATAAGTAACTCAAAAGTTCCAAAAAATAAATTTTCAAGCAGTCTGTTGCAGTCACTGGCATTCACTTTAGTTCAACCACAAACTTGATGCCACCAGTCAAATAATATCAGTAAGTGAACTTGAAAACATCTTGTCCAGCAAAAAATCCAATACAATTTGAAAGAATTACTAAACTAATTGCTTCACCACTTTTAGTTGGACATATCACTACGGTAATGACCTATGCTTGTTCCTCATTGTCTTCTTTAAAGCCACTGAAACCATTTACATATGAGTTTAGTCAAACCAACGGTCTCTCTGGTTCCAATTTACTTACAATAGTAGTGTCTGTGTGTCACACAATAATCTCCACGTTCCATTTCGATCCGTTTCTCAGTAAAGCTTTCAGACGGACAAACAGACAATCGCTCATTAAAATCTAGCTCACGTCTCCACTCACAACCGTCCATAGTTTGTTAACTAGGCAAATCCCCATAAGGATATCAATAACACCTACTTATATCAATCACGTATTCTCACAATGTAACGATTTAATGATCTCAAATATAAAACGTAATGATACTGCTGGCCTTAACTCGTTTTCTAACCTAACTCCAGCCATAGCTACACAAAACACAACCTTATTATCTAAACATTAAGATTGACATAAAATCTCTATGGTGATTCATGAGATCATACCGGGTGCTTGATTTATTCCTTTTAACCGACTTGACCTACATTCGTGTATTGCCTTTAATTGTTAATAAGCATAATTAAAATGCGTGTTAACATTATACGCACAAACACGATGGCGTTATAGAATGTGATCGCGGAGTCTTAAATGCTCGCTGGATATGGTATAATTGTGGATAAGTAGGTATGGGATATTGATAGGATTATGTCATGCCACATCTGAGATGTAACGAGTCTTCTTAAGATAGATACAACTTCTTTTGATTTCACTTCGTTCAAAATTTTTAAACAATGCAAAACCCTACCATAAGCACAAAACAGTTTATGACTTCTACATACGGCTGCAACGCGACAATGCCGCACTGATGCGGCGACCAATCTATATTATATGATAGAAAAAAGTAAGGGCTGTCTGCGGGAGCCTTTATTGAGAAGTTTGCTGTTTATTAATTTATTTCTAATCAATTATGTAACAAAACTTAATTAATATATGATTTTATTTTTATTAGTGCTATTTTTTAATCGGATTAATCAAATCATTGGAGCTAATTTAATTATGTTAAAGTTGAAATATTTTACAACTTAATCCATTTGAAATGTCACAATAAAAGACGAGTGATGGATGACGTAGCTAACTTGTTGTGTGCACAGAATTAAGTTAAGAATTCTAAATAGATGTTATAAATAATTTATGGAATTTTAAGATACATGAGTCTATAGATTAATTTCACAACGAGTATTTAAATAACAGACAAAATAAGTGGCTAGTGACACCAAATCAAAGACTGTTTTGAAAAGTAACGTTTTCGCGGTCCCAAACGGAAGATTAACTTGCAAATACTCTTCCCAGCTTCGCGACGTCACAATTTTATGGGCCGTTCCTCCCAAATCTTCTCAAAGGATTCCAGGCGCGAATAATTTCACTACCAATTAACAAATGACGACAGACATTATTTTTACCAATCATTAATGATAATTGCATCACATAAACATCTACGTGTCGAGATTTAAAACGTTTAATTACAAACAACTTCCCACATACTAATTATATAACTAATTAGCACACTTCCATAATTAGACATATAATTGCAGAACGATTAAAAAAACACATCATTTGCAATTTGAATGCCATAATCGTGAATTGTTAAATATAATTAATAGTCGTTCCAAGGTCGGGTATTAAATAAATTACATATTGATTTCGAATATCAGAATGCTGATTATAATTTATTATACATTACAATGTTGTTTAATTTCAATAATTATTGATTACTTGTTGCTGCTAACGACTTTGTTTGCGAATTATCTTCAGTGTCTTTAACCTTGTTTGACCCGCTCATGGGTCTTAGTATCAAAAAACCTTTTATTAGTGCTCTCTACTTCCGATATGAATGAAACTAATATAAATGAAAATAAAGTTCTTTTTTTAACTAAAATAGCACTAACTTAACTTACTAATGAATGAGTGACTAAACCGTTTTTGGTCAGTTTTTATTTTGACCAGTACCTAATCTTAGGTTAAGCAATTACGCGTCGATGGTGCAACTGAGTCTAGAAGTAAATATTTATTATTTCACGACTTAAAGACTCCCAAGTCACCACCGGGAAACACAGGCGAGGACTTCCACTCTTTATACAGACGGAAATATTTTATATAATTAAATATAGATTATAACGTTTTCAATAATTATCGATAATTATATTTTCCTTGCGAACGTGCGGTAGGTGTTTGAATAATAATCTGGGTTAAGTTATGATAATCGCTTGAATGTGTACCTGATTGTATAATGCGTTTATACACGGTAACATATACTTGTTACCTGTATAATTTGTTTAAAGGTTTCAATTGCTGGCTTGTGTCTGACGTCGTCTGGCCTCTTGGTCGAGATGGCTTTGAAGTAGTCTGTTTTATTACGGAAATGTTACAGTCGTTGTACCTAATTGCTTTCTAAACTACTTACTCAAAGTTTTCATGGTTGTAAAAAGTAAGGCCTACTACCTTGCTACCACGAGGTGGAGCGAAGCCGCGGGAAAAGGTGATGCTTTCATAATGTTTATGACTTTTTGCGGTATTGTAGTTCAATTGCTATACAATAAAGACTTATGTACATAGGGACCTCGAGGGATTTGTATTTTTAGGGATGCATGTTATTTTTAGGGTTCCAAACTCTGTATGGAAAAACGGATGCCTTACAGGATCACTTGGTTGTCTGTCTGCCAGTCTATCACTGCCGATTTTCTCCGATTGTACTGGGCCGATACTGTTGAAGTTTGGTAGGTATACACATACCTATTATACCTGACCCAAACGCTCTAAATGTGGTCACTTTTTGGGGGGAAAATTACATTACTAAATAAAAAGAAGTTATTCCAACTATACTATAACTATTTGTACCATGAGACATCAAATCAAAGAATTCACCGTCTGGGTCTCAAAAGTATTTATTTTAAAAATATTTCTTCCAAAGTTATTCAAGAAAATAGATGGAAATTGACCATTCCCCTTCCCTAACCGTCGAAGTTAAAATAAAAAAAAAGTGAAAACCTATAAGAATTTAATGATTAAAGTAACATATTAAAAATATTATTCGTTCGAAACCCTTTGCATGCGAGTCCCTCTCGCATTTGGCCAGGTTTTCTGTAAAGAATACTCCTTAGGCGATCTTAAAAGCGTAGCAACATTGACACCAAATAGAGCCTTAAATTAAACCCTTTTCAACTGTTGACATTTAGTACTTGTGATGAGTAGGTAGGGTACTTAAAGGGTACATAACATTATTTGCCAGGCCACCTAGATGTATAACTTTATTTGCAGTTCTGTACCACGTGTCTTAAACGAAATCGTTCGTGTTAAGACTTATTTTTTTTTAATAAAACTTTTCCCCACACTAGGAATTCGTCCTGTATCGTGGGTGTGTTTACAAACACACAATCTTACATACACAAACAGCCAGACTCGGAACAACTATCTGTAGGTCATACAAATATTTGTTCCGTGCGGGAATCGAACCCGCGACACGCGGCGCAACAGTCAATCGCTCAACCACTGCGCCAACCGTTTCGGTGTCGTCAAATAAACACGAATGCATGTGGATGCTTGTTACTCTTTCTCGCAAAAACTGAAAGGATTTGATGATTCTTTGCGGTCATGTAGCTTATAGGTACATAGGTATATAGCAATAACTCATACGGTATAATTTATAAAGGGGGAAGTACTAATTCCACGCATGCGCAGCTTGTTATAAAATGTGAAAAACTGTGTGCTTAGTCAATTACGCTGCAACTGCTGAACAAAGCTGGACTAAATGTTGCACATGAATATACTTTTACCTTGGTTAGGATATAAGAAACTTATTCCGGTAACATTCCCGTGGGATAATTTACAACTTTCACAGACGTGAGCAAAACCCCTGAAAAAAGCTAGTTAAAAAAAAAATCAGTTTAGTCCTGCGATAACAATTGTCGAGATATTATCACTTTCTCTTTTTAAAAAGAGACTGATTATACATAATCATATGCGCAGGAGTTGGAACAAGACTCATTTTCTTGAACAATGTGTTGGCATCCTTAAATTATGTTTGACACATTCTGTCATGTTGATGAGTAGCTGAAATTTATTTCTCTTTCATCCAATCGTTTAAGAATAATTGGGTATAAGTGGAACCAGTTATCGACATACAGAAAAATATACATATTTTAAGTTAGTTTATATCTTACTAGCAACGCCCCACCGTTCCATCCGTTATTCCCGTTTCCATGGGAACGTAGGAATACGGGGATAAAATATAGCTTATTATTTTTATCCCCTTATTTAGCGTTATTCGCTAATAATGTGTTTCCATTCCCATGGGAATTTGGAAATTAGGGGATAAATTATAGCTTATATTATTTGCTGATAATGTGGCTTTCGATGAAAAAGTGGTTAAAATCAGATCAGTAGTTTCAGCTAGCTTCTGCCATCGGTTTCTTGTGCATAACATACATCCAGGATATCAGCCTAGTAGCCTATGTGGTATTTCAGACTATAATCTATCTCTGTTTCAAACATAATCTAGATTCATTCAGCCAATTCCAATGCATTCAGGCAAACTGTCGCATGTATACCTACTTAATACTAGCAATGAGAAGTTTTTTCCTTCTTTTCATTCTCGTTTATTGTCTTGATTTATTTATATACACACCCCCTTTTTTTCGGAAAAAAGATGTTCGAGATATTAAACGCTCAAATTATAAACAACTTAGAAAAACAATACTTTCTCCGTCTCAATAATCGCTACAAATTAAACTTGTCTCAACATTTATGCGGTTAAGATGTGATTAAAACGTCAAGGTTATTTCCATTAATTATAGAAACGTGTATTATAATGATTTACAAGGAATCCATCAATAAATACAGGTAATGAGATGTGTGTCTCAAGAGAGTGACTTATAGCGATATGTTAATGTTTTATGAGAATTAATGAGGTGACAATTATGTATATACATCCGTTTATAAGTACGAGAATTTACAATAGTGTCAACAATACAATAGCACTGTGTTTACGTTTCTTAACCCACTCTTCTGTCGCAGGTCTGCTGGATGAAATTTCTATTGAAATAAGCAGTCCCTTTGTGCTTTTGAGCCTGTACAAAATTTTATTTTTAAGTATATTGTGTGTACATAAATAAATTGTGATGTAGATAGATAGGGTGGTTTATGAAATGTGGACGTGTAATTTTTTTCATAGCTGTGTTGATAAATGATTGTGTTTACTATGCGTGCTAAGAAAGTATTAAATATAAATTAACTCATAATTATCTACTGCCACCTACACTAAGCCCGAGATACACTTAGGTATTCGAAACTAATAATATTGGCTGCAATAACAAGGTAATTAGCTGTTGGGAAATATCTTGGGGAAACTAATGCATTGGGAAAGCTGAATTTGTACCTAGTGGGAGAACAGTGATAGTGTCAAGATTTATTGGTAGTAGACTTAATTATTGTAGTATTTACTTGAACATGTGGGCGGGAATCTTATCTTAAATTGCTGTTTTTTTTTAATCGCATACGGACGTTGTCAAGTGTGAACTGTGGCCGTACTAGGAACTGCCAAAGTTATCATGATTCAGTGTGAGGGAAAGGGATAGTGCTATTCGTCTTGTGTAACTCCGTCTCTCTCTGACACAGGAATCATGATGGATTTAAGACGTCATGGTAAGACGGCTGCTGTACTTGAAAGATTTATTGGAACGTCAAGTGATAATCTGCACTAATATTATAAAGAGGAAAGATTTGTATTTTTGTGTGTGTGTATATGTTTGTAATGAATAAACTCAAAAACTACTGGACCAATTTCAAAAATTATTTCACCATTAGAAAGCTACATTCACCCTGAGTAACATAGGCTACTTATATTTTATCCCCGTATTGCCACGGGAACGGGAACAACGCGGGTGTAACCGCGGGGCGCTGCTAGTATTTGATAATAGGGATGTTTCTTGAGTAAAACAATATGATTCTATTTTCCTTTAGTAGGATTATCGAAAAATATTGAATTTACATTTTTTGCTTAATCAAATCTATAAAACTTGACGAAGATAAAAATCATCAAAGATCAGGAGTGGGGCCTTGTGACGTCACGATTCGAAAGATCGTAGCATGTAGTGACGTCACACGAGTTTTCAATGCACTGTATAGTCTTCGTTTTTTATTTAGATACCTACGTGAAAAAAAAAAGAAATACGTGTCCAATATTTTATGGAAATCTATCTGACGGACTAATTAGATCTTCTCAGTCAACTATGTTTATTGCGTTTAGTTATACTATTTGGCTGTGAAAAGGTTTTTGGATTAGGTAATTTAAAAAAAAAAACAAACTTTTCGCAATATTCAATGTGATTCAAATTTTAAATTAATCAAAAGATGCAAACAATGTAAGTCTTTAGTTACCGTTTCGTCCACTTACCGCGGCCTAAGAAAACGTCGTGTCAACAATCTGAAAATGACCCTGCCTACAAAAAGCGTAGGATGATTTCTCCTCGATACGCTAAGTCACTTTTGCCTAGCACAAACCAATTCAGTATGTAAGTACTATCAATTTAGTAGCAGTAGTCCCCAATAAATATTAAACCCACCATTCCACTGCAAGCTATAGGACACTATATCTAAGTTCTGAGTTCGATCGCGTCGCATACATTATCAGCTAATTACGTTTCGATTATGATCGCGCCGAGGCGTTGCATATTTTATAGCGTCATTGTTCGCGACGCGTTCAGTGTGCACTGGCCTTTGCGCCTTTAAGCATTAATGATGTGTGCTGCGTTTGTTTTGTTACCAATACTTGTGTTTCGTGAATGTGTTTATTTTTGTTGTGGAGTGATAGGGTTTAGGATGTTGGTTAAAGGCTGGTTAGGGGCCATCCATAAATTATGTCACACGTTAAGGGGGAGGCAGGGGGTTGAAGAAATATGACAAGGGGGTAGAATCAAAATCTATTTTGATCGAAGTGTTAGTAGTTACTTAAGTAAAACACGAAAATATGTGACGTCACACTAGGGACCAAAAAACAAATGTGACCAACTGTGATGAACGAGGGATGGGTCCAAAATCATGAAATTCGTGGGACGTAATTTATGCATGGCCCCTTATCTATACTTAATATTATAAAGCTGAAGAGTTTGTTTGTTTGTTTGTTTGTTTGAACGCGCTAATCTCAGGAACTACTGGTCCGATTTGAAAAAATCTTTCAGTGTTAGATAGCCCATTTATCGAGGAAGGCTATAGGCTATATTTTATTCCCATATTCCCACGGGAACGGGAACTACGCGGGTGAAACCGCGAGGCGCTGCTAGTATATTGATAAAATTGTCATATTCAAAATCATAATTAAAACTGTCGTATTGGTAAAGGACCTTAGTAAAGTAAAGTCTCTGATCTCAATGACTTTAGAGATCATGCCAACGGGTCAATTTGTACTGAAGCTGAATGAGAGTTATATTTAAAATAACATAAACATTTACACAAAATTATGCGCCTCATCTATAACGAAATGTTTGACGTTAAAGCTCTAAAGATCATGCCTTAACATTTACAAAACCACAATTCCATAACTACAAAAATTAAACAGCAACACTTCTACAAACAAAATACCTTAATTCCGCATATTACACAACATTACCTAACTATATTAAAGCTTACAGACGAATCCGCAAACGTAAGTAGGCAACATTCCCGGGCGAACATTCACAAACACATATGGTGTGTTTGTAACAGTTCCTATACAGATACACCCACACACACAGATAGACTGAACCAGCTAATTATACATCATTATAACTAATTGTACGATACACAAGTAAGAAGTATTCGCGACTATTAATGACAAAAGCAATTAGGGTACCACACTAACGCAGTGTTTCAAGGAGACCGTTTCTGTGGGTGTATATGTCTATGTGTGTGTGTGTGTGTGTGTGAAAATGCAGTGTATTACTTTTGTGATATTTTTTCGTCTGTAAGTTTGTGCGCGATTGTGATCAGTAATTGCGTTTTAATAGGCTTTATTTGTTAGATTTTGAAAATGGCGTTTAATTATCTAATTGAACAACAAGTCACGCGAGCTTAGAAGTTGAGAATAGACGAACTGTTGTCTAATAGTGATGTAGAGCTTTCGTCATTCACCAGGGTTCTGAAGAAATGGGCAAGATGTCAGTGGCGTGCAGTGGTTCGAGTTGGGTAGGCCAGAAAATAATGTCCAAAAAAAAACACACCACATTATTCATAAAAAAAAACTCCTTTAATTAAAAATCAACATTTTCTCTGGCCTACCCTAACTCGAACCACTGCACGCGCCTGCAAGATGTATCCCTTATGGTGTACATATGTACGTATGACTATTTACAACTCTTTGGTAAAGTCCCGCCTGGAGAATTTAATTGAAATACTTATGTGGGGTGTGAAGTCGAATCTTAAAAACTTACAAATTTCACAAAACAATCTAATAGAACCATTATTTAAGTACCTATAACCGTTTCACAGAGATACGTACACTATACCGTAAAACAAAACACGGATGGGAAATCATCAAAATGACTTCTCCTACTCTGGGCGGAGCGCAAGGGAGTGTCAGACTCTTACTGACTAAAACCCACCCGTGATCCTTCTTGTGCCCTTTGCGTTCCAGGGCCGTGGTGACTCTTTCGAACAAAATTATTAACCTACAACAAATTTACACTTACACAACGTGCATAGTCTGTGGTAGGAAAGATAGAATGGTGAATTCAAATGTGATAAAAGAGTATTTTATTATAGCTTAACAAATACTAACTAAATTAAACTATGAGGACATAAAATTAACTACGGCAAAAAGACTGTAACCCATCAAGATACACAACTATACTATAATATACCAAATAATATTAAGGATATTAAAATACTCGCAGTGTAGAAAACAAGATTAAAAAATTACATTTACTAGAATGGCGGGCTTGATCGCGGAATGTTACTTACATAATTATTTATTTAAGCTCATTATAAAGTAAACTATGTATTGTTTTATAAA
Source organism: Hecatera dysodea (assembly GCA_905332915.2). Lineage (NCBI taxonomy): Eukaryota > Metazoa > Arthropoda > Insecta > Lepidoptera > Noctuidae > Hecatera > Hecatera dysodea. The sequence goes on from HG995299.1 coordinate 6,445,906, forward strand.
CAATAAATTCGTTAAACCTTATAATTGTGGGGAATACCGATCATGGTTTTTTATTTACTAGCTTTCGCCAACGGCTTCGCCCGCCCTTAGACTGTTTTGTATATGAAGGACATACAGCCAGGATTAAAAGTATCCTATTTCCAAGTATATCCGTAGGTATGCCATATTGCCAAGTTTTATAGTTCTGAAAACGTAACAAACAGACAGGCTTACAAAATTACTTTCGCATTAGTATATGAAGAACCAAGCATGGTGTTTCAACTCTATAGAATAGGCCTCTATGTTCTGGAATTAGTAAAACAGTTACCCACTACCCACAGGCTGCTACTTTTACTATGAATTTATGAGGTAATCGAGAAAACAATACACGCGCTAGTTAGGTGACATCATTCATATTTATTATCCTTACATTCTTTTCAAAACAAAACACGCACCTCGACAAAACTGAATTGTTTCATTACCATTGCTGCAATTGTATTAAAGAGGACTGTCAAAGCAAAACTGATAGCGCAATGGATATGAGTAATTGGCTTCAGTCGACCGACGTGTGATGGTGTGATGGGTCACGCGAACTTTTGAATGGCAATCGCTAAAGATTACAAACCTTTAGTGTTATTTAGTGGGTCTTTTGTAACCCATAGGTACTAATATTATAAGTGTGTTTGTCTGTCTGGAACATTTCACGCCTAAGCCGCTGGATGAATTAGATTGTTTTTAGGTATAAGAATAAACTGGACCTTGAAGGGTGTCAATACATACTTATCCTGGGATCACGTTGTCAATTTCAGACTTTGACTCGGGCAAAGCCGCTGACAGAAGCTAGTTATAAAATATAGTACTTAATTCTCTACTTACTTAAATCTTTAAGTTCGTTTCTTTGTCTACAAAAGCAATATCGATGTTTTTGCTGAGATTTACATTTAAACTGAAGATTCCAAATGAGGGCATTACTCTAAAGTTAAGAGGGGTTAAGTAAGATTGAAACTTGACTTATTGGGGCAGATAAAGACTGTTCGAGACTAATTTCGTAAAACAATCGACTGTTTGTAGTATGATATTGAAGTCACCTCACTTATTTATTACTAGGCCCACTTTTGACCACAATCGAACCTCATGGAAAGCAATGATTTGGTCGACGATGGAACACACTTGCCTAGAAGTAACCTCTTCCTTAGACCCCAGGTTGTACCCACCAGAAGCAGTAATGCTAGCGAAGGAGGAGGCGGAACGCGTGCGAGAGAGGGAAACCTCTCGCTCCAACCGCCGCAACAGAAGAAGACGTCCCGGGCGTCGGGAAACGCAGGGCGATTCCCGGCCACCGTAGGCGCGGGCCTGCGGATGGCGAGCTATGGGTGGCTCGTCGTCCGATAGCAACCAGTCCCGAGTCGACGGCGCGTCGTGTTCCACGCACGCCTCAAAGAGCCGTCAGCAAAGAAAACGGGGCCCATAGGGTCAGTGCCTGCTAGGGTTGCGGAATTTGTTCGAAAGAGTCACCGCGGCCCTGGAACGCAAAGGACACAAGTAGGAACACGGGTGGGTTTTAGTCAGTAAGAGTCTGACACTCTCTTCCGCTCCGCCTAGAGCGGGAGAAGTCATTTGATGATTTTCCATCCAAAAAAAAAGGTTGTACCCACCAGGAAACACTGAGTCAATGTAAAATTTCACACTTTCGAGCGACTATTTAGTTTACACGACCATCGGGATATCAAACAATACAAACACACCTTATTAAGTGTGAGTATAGACGGCCAGTGGCTCTCATTAGTTGGATGCTTAATGGTCCTAAGTATGCGGGCGAGATCGCTGCGTCAGAGCGGGTCCTATAAAAGTGTGGGTCCAATGTCGCACGGTAGTGACGTGACCGAAACGGTTGCGAAATTGGTGACATGTTAAAAATCTTGGTGACTTTCGAACTCTTCAATCAGTTACCGTTTGCCTTAATTGAGTTTACATATGAAGGGTCCACTGCAATAATTATGAAAGTCCATTTTTGTAAAAAAATAAGTAAGCACCTCTTTCAGCCACTGGTTATCTGTAGTTGGTAATCTCGTTAACAAACTTGGCAATATTACTTTTAATCCCGATATTTTTAAACTTTAAATAATATATTTTTTACTTAGTTCTCAAATAAGCCTTGAGTAAAGAAACAACATAATATCAATAATCAAAATGTGCTGTAACCAATAATGTTAATACATTATTGGTTACAGCACATTTTGATTATTATATTCACACCTGTAAACACGACTTTCCTTTTCCCATTAATACAATTGAAACGCGACTATCTCAAAACGAGGTAACAAGGACATTTATTGTTATTGCAGTGGACCCTACATATGGTAAAGAGTAAAAAGAAGAGTTGATCAATATTGAAATCTATCGTAAGCCTAGAAAACCTCGATTTCTAGATTAAGCATTTTAAATAGTATTATTTATTTCATAATTTCTACTTAAGCTTGAAAACCTGACAACGTTTGGCATTAAAGTAGGTTTGACACTTCTTAACTAAAAATATTCAATTCATAAACCCGCTTAAAGTTTTCAAGGACATTCGTTTTTCGCCAGTTAAGGTTTTAAAACCAATGTTGCAACTAAACGCCGTACAGAGAACGAAGTAAAATTTGAAGTCTGTAGTTATATTTCAATTACAGTAATCAAGTCAAAGGAGTCAATCAACTTCATTAAACAGTATCTGCATTATCAGGAACCATCTAACTAAATTATTTATCCTGTGCCCGGACAGTGGAAACTATCATCAATTCGGAGGTACCAGCCATTGCTCCTTGCCGGGGCGTTAATGACAATAACTCGCGATTAACTGGCCAACGCGACCCGTTTAAGATGCCCCCTGCTACCATACAACTACTGGACTAATCAATACGGCTTAATTCAGCCTGGTTATACCCAAGAATTCTCGCTTATTAAGAATTTGTATCGGCAAGCTACTAAGTTGCAGATAAATATGTAGATACTTATAAGTAGCGATTAAACTAGTGCATAAATGTTTGTCCTGAGGGTTAACCGATTAAGTTCTTTGAAATAACTGTTTTTTAACCGACTTCTAAAAAAGGAGGAGGTTCTCAATTCGGATGTTTGTATGTTTTTTTTTTTTATTGTTTGTTCGCGCATAACTCCGTCGCTTGTGAACCGATTTGAAAAATTCTTTTTTGCTGGAAAGGGTATACTTCCCAAATGGTCCCATGAAAATTTTATCGAAATCAACCAAGCGGTTTTCGAAAAATCTAAAAAAAAGTATCTACATTGTCTACATTGACGACCTCTTAGTTTACTCTGCAAAGGTACGTTTTTTTACACCAATGTGGTTGGTTCGTTTAGGTGGGGGGAGGGGAGGGGGTGTAGGTACCACTAAAAATTGAAAAATAAAAAACTATTTACAAAAAAATACAACCGACTTTTACACAAAAATCAAAAAAGTTCAAAATAACTTTAATTTCGGAAGTCGGTGTTCAAAAAACGAAAAAGCAACCACAAACACCGAGTTCCGAAATTAAAGTTATTTTGCACTTTTTTGATTTTTGTGTAAAAGTCGGTTGTATTTTTTTGTAAAAAGTTTTTTTGTTTGTGTTGGTGTGAAGAAGATATAGTGGTTTGTTTTTGTGCAAATAAAAGTTCCGTGGATGTGGTAAAGCTTAGGCTAGACCGAGCTGCGGTGAGGGTGGGTGTGAGCTCGTGGAAAGGAGTCTTTATATTTTGCTATGCTCAGTTTAAATGTTTAGAAGGGGTCCTATAAGGGCTTGCATACATTATTATATTGCTTTACAACGTAATACTTGTATCAGTTTAAACAGCAGGCCCACTTAAGGGGTATTAGGAATTTGGCATATAATTTTATTTATCACATTACCAGCTCATTATAATTGTGCTGTTTTCCACACACTCACAATTCTTAAAGATAAATTCCAGGGTTGGAGTGAACGGGTCGAGTAGATTTGAATAAGTATCTTTTTATGTAGCCTAGTATTAGTTAATTACTTTTGTATGTACCAATAATAACGATGCGCTGTCTTACATTGTAATTAAGTTCTAATACGGATAATATTCAACTTCTATAATAATAAGGTATAAAAATAAAATCTTGCGGTTTAATGACGAATCAGTGTCGCCTAGATGACGAGGTTATTCACAACACAATTTCTTAGAATTCTTGGACACTTACATACCTATTTTATCCCACGTGAGAGGATTGGTTAAGTCACACGTAAGTTTTGTACAGACTTTTCCTTCATTACGTACTTAAACAAAGAAGGTCAAAGACTACTTCTTTGACCTTCTTCTTCTTTATTAGCCTTCATTATAGATCATCATTCATGTTCGTGAACGGGCGCCGTCGGTTGAGACTGGTCACCTCTAAACTGCCACTGATTTGTTTTAATCTTTATACTTTGAATTGTTTATGGTTTCCTTTTTTTTTTTCTTTGCATTGTCCTCACATATAGAAGCACCAAATGATGTATTAAACGTAATGTAATACAGAACATGATTTAAAAGAGTGTCCGTGGAGTTTCTTGCACGTTCTTCTCCATAGAGATCTACGCTTTGGAACGTGCAGATAGCTTCACCTCTTTCGACTTGACAATTCAAAAGTGCCTGTAAAGGGTTTAATTGAAATAAATGCTTTGAGTTTTGAGTTTGATCTTTCTGCTTCAGAAAGGTGTGTCAGAAGTCTTATGTGACGCTAAAATATCCTCAGATGAGGACGTACCGGTTTTCTATGTTGGAAAACGAGTTATAGAACTCCAAAGCAGGCAAAGCTGTGATGATGGGAGTACTAGGCTGAAAATGAGTGGCGACGAAGGACTGGTACAAGGAATGTTGGTAATCTGACAGCGACAACAGATGACGTTATTGCCATCGTGGCAATCACAATCTGGTTCTACAACCAGAATGTGAGTAGTACTACAAAAGAGTGGGGATTGGCACAGGAAAAGAGATTCCTGCGCCCATCAGTGGGCGAAGATTTTGGCATTTTCATGGGTAAATTTATTACTAACCTGCTTGCAGTTTAATGACAATCTTCAAGTTATTACTATTTCCTTATAAATCACCTGCTTCGAATTCGGGGAGTACCGAACCCCAAAGGATTTACGTCATTCAAGCTTACGAATAAAATAGTGACGTAACACGTCGTCGTACGGCTCTTACGTAGTCACAAACACACCCACATTAACACCCACACAATCACAGCTTAAAAAGCCTAATCAACATCGGATTTTTCGTTTCGCAATCAAGCGAGCGAATTTCCACCAGCGAACGGGGCAATTGGAAAAATATAATTACGTACATAATCCTCGGCAAATTGGATTAAAAAAAATGATGAAAAAAAAAGAAAGTGTTTTAGGGGTGCGTCATTATTTTTGCGCTGGGAAAGGGATCGGCTAATTACGACAGATGGATGGTTGTACATGTAATCACGCTAATTAATCGATCGCTGGGTAAGAGGACTTTTTTTCTGAATTTCGAGTGGGCTTGGCGGTACGAATTATCGATGTTGATTATGTTGAACTCATACGAGTGTGTTACGGTTGGTTTTTTGAGTGTTGCTTGTGAAATGTTGGTTACATTTTTAGCAAAAATAATTTTATTTTACATTTTTATATTTCTGTCGGGCTAACAAAAGCTTTGATGAATGATTGTATCACAGTCCACCTTCTCGTAAGACAAGATTGACTTATAGTAGCACCAAATTCAGTTAGATAAGGTAATAGTGTTATTTTCCATACATTAATATAATTATAACGATTGAGGAACAGACTGATGGATGAGACGAAAATGAGCTTCGCGAGTGCTTTAAAAAATCTAAGATCACGGTTAACATATTCAGTATACGTCAACATAAAATGTTTTACGCCTGACCGACAGACAAGCTAGAAAAAACATTAAAAATTCAAAATTATCACTACCGAAGTATGAAGTGGCGAAAGCATGACTACACAGCAAGTAGCGGCGAGGGGTACGCGAATAGAGCCACTTAATATCACCCTTCTACCCTTCATTATAATCACTAACTCACACACACAAAGTATCGATCCTACCAGCCTATCCGTACACACTGCGTTTATACAAGTGATTAGTGTATTTAATTTGAAAATGCTAAGTAGTTGCGTTGTTTTACTGTAGTGTTGTGACACACACACCGTGTGTGTCTGTGTGTGTGTAATTATGTGCCGTAGGGGTAGGCTAACCCTTTCATATCGCGCCGAGAACTGATCGCGATCGTAATATCACGATTAATGTGTTAGTTCGTGTTTTGGTTTTATTTTACCTACTAATGTTGGTTTGTAATTGTAGATATTGTCTACGGTTTTCTTTGCTGTTTCTTTGTAAGTTGATGTGGATATTTAGTGGAAGACCTAAGAAATTATCGTTGGCAAAATGATATCCGTGAAGAAGAGAGTCCCCAAATAAATTGGTATAAAGGTACGAGAGTGGTAATCATGATGATTTGTCGTCAGTGAAACGGAGATGTTCGAATGTTATTTTATAATACTTGTTTCATGCTTCCCTGACTCAAGAATCAAGGTCACAGTGACCAAATCAGATTTCTAACATACGCAGTTTCCTTAGCAGCATTGTCTTAGTCAAAATGACGTAACCTCTAGTTTCTGAACAAAGAATTTATAGTTGAGTTACTATTTGTCTGACTGTAGTTTTGGCTAAAAACCGAATAAAGTATAGTAGGGTTTTAGACATTCTTAACTCCATATTCTGAATTCAGAAACCAGACGTTAGATCTTGAAACTCATAAAGTGCGACTTCGACTGCTTACTACTCATTTGGACAACCTCATTGTCCATTTTGTCCAAAAATTAGTTAATAATAATAATAATAATATGTTTATTAGCAAGGTACAAGTTTGACACATAAAAAGTACACATAATTGTCACAAGGGTACAGAGAAACTAACAAAATTAGTGTGATAAAGTTGTTTAAAGTACAGTCAAAACAAAATATGAGCCCTGACTCCTAAACTAGGAAGGTCCTGTATCTTAGGAGGCAGTGTCTTCGCATAAATAGTGGACAAGAAAAATTTTGAGCGTACAAGTAGTCTTATAGTCACATACCTACAAGATATAGACTATAAGGCATGGCACATCTAAAGATACAGATTTTAATTTTATTAGAAATTAATTAATTAAGACCAAGTGTCCGTATGGATTAATTATAAGTATAAGGTGTACTTGTGTTGGATGTGGTGTCATGTGTGTGTATGAGTAAGGGAGAGGTGTGTGTGGTGTGGTGTGGTGAGGTGTGATGTGATGTGTTGTGAAGTGGTGTGGTGTGCTGACTGAGTGTGCATATCTGAATGTGGGTCGAGTTTATAGTTTATTGGGGGCTGCTCCCGTATATGTGATGTGATTGATATAACCGATTTAAGAGATCCAGGTAAGTAGACTTTCAGTCGCCTCGTAGTCTTGTTGTTGTATCCACTCCTTAATTTTAACTTTAGCCCTATAAGTATCCAATTCAATTATGTTGGTTTTTTTGTTTATTACTGTGTATAGGTGTGAGCTTAGAACGTAATGCTGGCGTCTAGCGAAAGCGGTATTATGCGTTACGGTGAGGATAAAAGGTTTTTTTTTACGTCGTGTTGGGGCTGGTGGGGGCACCTTGGTGTGTCTTCTCAGAACAGAGCGTAGCACAAACAGTTGCCTAACGGTGAGTACATTTGCGTCTTTATATAATTGTGTGGTGGGGTACATGAAATGCTTCTTTGAAATCACCTTCAGAACAGCCCTCTGTGCCCGCTCCAACTTGAGAAATTTAGTTCGCGCTGCGCCTCCCCATACTGTGATGCAGTAGGAGATAACGGACTGACAGATAGCAATATACACCATTCTAATCGTGTTGAAATCAGCGGAAGACTTAAGACGCTTGAATACGTAAATCATTCTTCTAACTCTTGTACTTATAGTGTCCAAGTGCGAGTACCAGTCAAGTCCGCTATCAATAACAACACCCAAATACTTGAGATGGTTTACCTCACGGAGAGAAAAGCATGAGCAGGGCAAACGGCCAATACATGTGTGGGCGTTAATGACAAAGTCTGTAGGAGGTTTAGTTGTAGGGTGCAGCTTAAACGGGATGAAGTAGGTCTTGTCCAGGTTCAGAGTAAGAAGATTTAGCTGCAACCAACTGATAACAGATCTAAGTGACGTTTCAGCCGTATGTTTCAATTGCTCCCAATCAGTTCCATGAACAATAACTGCTGTGTCATGAGTTCAATGTTTTCCAAACAAGTGCTAGGAGATAATAACTTCTAAGAGAATGCAGGTGTTTTAATAAATTCTACGTAGTGTTAGTTAATTAGCTCGACGAGGGCTCATCCGTGTCTTATTAGATATTATGCTTTCATTGAAGCGATTTGTATATGACCCGGTTATAACTATTTGTGAAATGTGTTTCATTTCTAAATAAACATTTAATTTATAAAACTTTTAGAACTGCCTTATATGCTTATCAACAATCTGTACAAGTATAAAGTAACAAAGAACTATGTTAACCTTTATCTAACCTTTATTCCGCAAATCATCACCATTTGAACCCCTACCCTACCTCCACAAATCCTCTGCTATCGCCAATTTTCCCCAAAAACACCTAATTCTCTCAGCAAAACTGCTAAAGAAAACCCAATAAAACAAAATCAATTCACTTCTAAACCTACTTAATCCTCAATAATGAAAATGAGCGTTCAAATGTGACAGTCAACTAGACTCTCCATCCCTTGTGACTGCCGACTACGGGGCAGTGCAGTGAGTGCGAAAGTGCTCAACACACCGACACGGAGTAAGTAGATGATGCAGAAGGTCAACTCCATATAAGGACGTCATAAGTCATAAGTCATTTATTTCAGAACAATATACATTGTGTAGAAATTTTGTAAAATAAAACAGTACCAAAAATATTATAATCGTAAACATGTCAAAAAGAGTACATTTAATAAGCGATGAGTAATATAATAACGAACAAACTTACATAGTGAAAATAAATGACGCGGCTATTTCAAATGATCTTGACACCATAGTTAACTCTGCTCGAGACTACAAATATTAGTTGATGGATTCTTGTCAGATGATTTCGGACTACAGAATCTAAAGATATATTTTTCTTAAGATATATACCATTTGAACATTCGTGTCTCTCGTTTTGTCCTGTCAATTCTTCGGCAGGGCCAAAAAATGCAGTAACTACTTTTTTAGACCTCGGCTAGTTGATAGAGCTAATTTGAAAAGAAATAACTAACAAATTAGGTATCTAGAAGCTGATTAGTCGTTGCTTGAAACGAATAATGCACGCTTCACGTACATCACCGCTGAAAAGTATTTGGATATTTAAAATAAACTATTTTGTAAAAGTTAGAATAAATGAAGCGAATTCATAGTAATTTCAATTAATTATTAGGAATTCCTTTAGACTTATATATATGTGTACACCTTTCTTTTTAAGAACATCATCACAAAACTTTTGGAGCAAGTTATGTTTCCCTTGTCGCATGAAGCTGGTCTTCTGTACCAATCTATTCTGTAGCAACGACTGCGCACGGAATGTTGGCAATGCAAAAAGTTGGACCTCTTCTATTTGCGTCGGCTTCCACTGAGGGTCGTGGCTTCTCAACGTAAACACCTCTGTTCTGAACGCAAAAACGTTAAATGAGACGCTAAATAAATCTGCTTCAGCTTTGCTTTAGAGGATTTAGAATTACGTTTCAGACTGTTACGGGTTAAGAAGTTGAGAAAAGGGGCGCATCGTAGCGGTTACAATAAAAATGGATGAAGAAAACTTGTTGCGCTGACACCAAAAACATAACATGGGACAGTGGCAGGCTTTCTGATCAATATTGAGAAAGTTTTAAGAAAACATCGTATCATTTTGTTTACAGGAATTTGAATCATGCTAGCTACGTATTACATAAAAACCTGTGATTAACCCTTTCTTAGGCCCATTTGCTGGACACAGTTATCAAGACAGTTAGATCCTGAAGAAATCTTATAGCTTTCCCCCAAGAAAGATTGTTCTCCTCGAGAAAAGGCGAAAGTAACGTATATATCCTGGATGAAATTTTAAGAAATCTTTATACCAGCTTATAGAGTCAAAGTATGAGTACCATCTTATTCTTCCACGCATCGTCTTAGTCCAAGAAATTAAATGGCCCCTACAATTTTATGTTAATTTTCTCATATCTCGCCCTCAATAAAAGCCATAACAGACTTCCACAAAAAACATTCAATATAACTCCGTAAACTCCACAACACATACGTACATAATGTAGCCATTAGGTGAGCGCCCCAAAACAGTAATTGAAGTTAAAGTAACGATTAATTTGTGTGTGTAAAACTGTGAAGGCACAACATTAGCAATTCGCAACAACACTTACACAGGAGTAATGACTCGTCTGTCCATATAATCATAGAGCAGCCATTACTCCCTCGGAGTAGGGGGACCATGAACGCGTTTTTGAATGGATCAAAATTAGAAGAGATGTAAAGATTTGACGAGTGTGTGAGTGAGTGCACATGTAATGACAAATGATACATGAAAAGACGATAATTCAATGATAAGTTGATAGTTACTCCAGTTTTTTGCTCTGTTTATAATTTTGCTGAGTTTTAGCAATGAGAAATTTAAGTTATGAGGCACAGCAACTGTAGCGAACCTGGCTACTATTTTAATTATTTGTCAATCGCTAACCATAGAGGCTATTTTAATGTATAGTGTTTAATCAGTCCCTTGAATCTTTTCAGAATATTAATGTTAATTGTAAAACTGATAAGGCAATATACCAAAGGAAATACACAAAAGAAAAACTATCAAAAGTAGTTTCAGTAAAAAAAGATGTGAACAATGTGAACTTTTCGAGCGTTAATGATATTGCTTCGCTTTCTTAAAACTGCAACTAACAAATTTTCAGAAACTGTACCTACATACGAATATTAATCTATCCAATCCACTCCACGAGACACATTAAAATAAATTAAAAAGCCCTTTCGAGAGCATCTTAATCAAAATTCGACGTACAAATCACCATGAAAAATATTAAATACAAAGTATCACGAACAGAAACACGAAGAAATTAAAACGGCGATCATAAACAGTCATTAAACATGACACAATGATAAAACTTAATACGTTTAACAGGACTTGTACCGAGAAGTGTGCGACGGATGGTCACTGCTCGCCGGGGGTGGGGTGTTCACGACATTAATTTCGTGAAATGAACCTAATTTACATTTAAATAAGGACTCGCCTTAGCCGGGATAAGTTGTGAAACTACCGGCCAGAGGCGCCCGCTAGCCCAAAGCAACGGGCTATTTCATTACTATAATTCAATTCGTAAGTTGCACATATTCGCGTGTTTGATGCGCTAACGGTACATATTGATGATTTAGAGGATTACAATACTGTTTATATTTTATCATCCTGTGTTTTGGAACACAGGATGATAAAGGTTTCATAGGTATAATATTCGCAAGTACGTTATTTCTTAAATAAGTCACAAAGGCTCTACTAGTAGTTATCTCACTGATATGACGTGATTTTCATGATCAATGTCCAAGTTTCCGAAAACTACTTCACTCTGTTTGTATTTAATAAGAAAATAAAATAAACAAGCAATTTTCTCTCGATAAGCATAGCTTTCAACTTCGCTCAAAAAAGTTTTCAACAACGCACAATACAATCCATCCGCGAAAGAGGGTCATCAATAACAAAATTAAAAATCCTCCAATTTGAATTTTAATTGCGTACGATTATAATCAAGCGAACGCGAATTCGGGAGCCCTTCGGACCGCCCGATTTTTTAATTCGAAGAATCATCTTCTAAATAATTCATCCACCGAACTCGCCCAAACTAGTTATGTCTGGATCCAACCGGTTCGAGGCGGAGGGGGGTGTAAGTTTAATCCTTATAAATTTCCTTTTTACACAAAGCAATATAAGTAATTAGCATAATTTCGTTGAGTAAATGAAATATGGTAATGAGGGGGGTGTTAAACCCCTTCTTGGGGGGGTTGAAGTTGTCGTGAAGGGGTTGAGGGTGGTCCCTTCTAGTCGCATCTCGTTGATACTCGTCACAGGCCGATGTAGTGATGATTACAATTAAATTATACGCCATTCAGGCCGCTACGGCCATTTTGTTCTGATTTAATGCTTTATACCCCCTTTTGTACGATCTATGTTGTTGTTTTGCTTCAGTCTAAGTAGTTTTGTTGACCTAAATTTTAATGACAAGGAGGATGAGTAGATCATGTTTGACATTTCGTTATTAAAATGGCTTCCTAAACTGATTTTTTTTTAAAGTATGGAGGTGTATTTCCGAGTAAAAATCCTATGCTTTGCTTAACAACTATTTGGTAGGATACAATTAATTTACTTAACTTTTATAAGTAAATAGAAAGAAACTTCATCATGCAAAATTCTACTTTATTGTACAGTTACAAAAACTTGTTTCCAACTGAAACCACATTAAGGAACAACCTTTTGTAAAAACTTTTCATAAACACTTCGCTCATACGCGAACCGTGTCTGCAATTATATCACTTGATAATTTTAATGAGATCGTTTCCACTAACTCATTCACTCTGTTGTTAAGTGGTGGCTCTCAATCATCCCATCGAAATATTAATGAAAATGAACCGCCAATAAGTAGCAGCCTTAAAAAAAAAATTAAAATAGAATGCCAATTAAAATCTGAGGACTAATAAAATCGTATTGGAATCGAACTAACGACTACTCTACTTCGTGAAATGCCTCGTGATAAAAGGTCTTCGAAAACACAATACCGCGTCTACCCTCGCCTTTGCGACAGACGGAGATGGATGTATCCAAGATATAGTGTGTTAGAAAGAGATACCGTCCAATTGGAATTAATTAATTATAATTAAGTTTTAAGTTGACGCGCCGGTTACGGGTACGCGTAGACTTTCATTTACTTTGTGTTTGTGTGTGTTAATAGTTTGTATGTGTTCGTAGTTAGGTAGTATCGATTGAGACTATGGGCCAGAGATAATGAGCTGGGTAGGGCGGATTGTAATAAGTTTTTGAGGTCGATGTAGTTCAGAATGCTACCCGGCTAGATAATGACGGTGGCCGTTCGCCAAACCGTTGCTGCGGAACAAGAGATTTTAAATTTCAACGGATTATCGATTTTTTAAGACACACTTCGGTTTTATATCATTATAGGCAGTTTGTTACGACAGTATAATTAATTTTGATTGATTAATAATCGTTAATTATAAAGCTTATAATAATCGGCTTAGTAATAAAGCTGTGGAAAACATGCCTTTGTAATAATTATGATGATACATTGACGCAATAAAAATGTTGAACCCAAAATTTATGTTGTTAGGGTTGGATTTAGATAATGACGTATACTTATAGGTACCTACTTATTTAGTCTTACACGCCGCCGTATCAATCGCGTAATTTAAAAATAGATATTTTAAAACGTAGTTTTAACAGTAGTTAAAAACCGAACAGTTGTTTAAAGTCTCATCACAAAAAAGATTACAAAATAAATGAATTAAAAGAGAATTTAATTATTATTCCAACTCTTTTTTTTAATTTTTCCTTGAAAATATGTGTAATGAATACTTAGTTACAGCTTGATTTCATCAATTTCATTTTGACACGGTTTCAAAAGAGTTAACCCGGCGATACTCACCCTTCGAAACGCAGTCTGGTTCTGCTAAACAGCTGATTCTGACTGACATTAGCAATTCTCCCCACATATACAGTAACAGCCAAACTAGGTAACCATTCATTTAAGAAGATGGGTAAGAGATTTTCCATTGCAAAATAGGTATTGTTTTATCTTTACAAAAGCAAGTTATTTTTTGTGTAATTCGTAGACACGTTGGTTAATTAAGAAGGTATCTAGTTAACAGAGAATGACGTCAAAATAATAGGAATATACTTAAGATAAACTAACTTGTAATGTAAATGAGCAAAAAAACTAAAATTAACTAAGTATGTTTACTGCTTATCTAAAAGCCGCTGGGTCGAACAGAGTTTTACAGAAGTGCGCCGTCTTAAGGATGGTTTTCTGTATCTACTATACAATAAAGAAAAAATATCGTAATAATTTAGATTATAGATAGATTTAGATTTTTTTTTGGTTGGCGCAGTGGTTGTGCGTTCGGCTGCTGCGCTACATGTCGCGGATTCGATCCCCGCACGGAAGAAATGTCTGTATGGCCTGCAGATAATTGTTCCGGGTCTGAGTGTCTTGTGTATGTGAATTTACATGTTTGTGAGCGCACCCACGATACGGGAGTAAATCCTAGTGTCAACGTTTTGTAAAGAGAAAAAATAAATATCGTGTAAAAAAATTATATATTGAATCTGCTAAAAAAAGCGACCGTAAAAGACGACTAAACAATTCAATGAAAATCTATTCTCAATCAATCCGATGCAGTTAGTGGAATCTGTGATTGAATTAAAGTTAACGCCAACAATTGCGTAAGGTTGCTCAAAAAGTGGTTTTATTTTTGGAATTTTTTAGTTGTTTTGCGATGGGGTGTTTTGAAAAAAGTAGTATATTTTTATTGTATTGTTTTTTTACTCTCTAGCAGATACAAAACAATACCCTTAAAGAATACAACGACATCTGAAACACGCTGTATAGCTGGCGATACTTATATTATTATAAAACAAAACTATAAACGTGAGTGAGTACACTTAACGTAGAAAGAGAACATGACAACAGAGTAATCAAATAAACGTATATACAGATACGATAAAGTATTTCATAAGACAATAACTTACTATTCTCATATTTTTTTAGAAAGAAAGAATAATATTTATTCAGCACATACATGAAACACGCACGGTACATGGTAAAAACAAAAGAAAAAGATAGTTATGACAAGAACTAAGTGTGTGTCTCACGGCTGCACTAAATAGGTCCATTTCAGCGATATGTCAGACAGACTGATGCTGTTTGACGCTGGTTTTCTAATGAACCTTTCAAAAGACGAGTGGCGGTTCATTTGAATCCTTATAAAAGAAAATATATATAAATAGGTATATATCATCGAAATATAGTAAATTATGTAATAGAATAAACAAATATACTTGAACGTGCAATTATAGTAAAAATAAAAACAAAGTTTTTGACCTAAACATGCATATGAAACTCCTTACAATAGCTCAAGGTACCAGGCAAGCATAGCACGTAGGAACAAAACTCCACCTGCCACAGTACACACGAGAAAGATCGAAGTACGTATGGAGTACGAATTAGGAGTGGCCGTCTCTAGATATAACAACCGGGGGTGCACCCCTGGGGGGTAGCTATCGATTTTGGATGAGAAACTGGACTAGAGACATGCAAGGCTTAATAACAATGGCCGATAACCTACGTTGCAGCCTCTTCTGATTGAGCTATTGTTTTATTTGGGATTTCTCTTGTGTTTTGTTGTTGCTTTTGGTTTTCGTTGCACCATTGATATTATAGTTGGGTATTGGAAGTTAACATTTAGTAAATGTTACAAAATCATGTTAAAATTTAATTAAATTTGATATTGTTTGAAAAATTTGAAAGCTTAATCTAGTCGGAAGGATATACTTATATAACAAAAAAAAAAACAAGGCAGCCGTATTAGTAGAATTGAATTAACTAGTAGTGTAGAATATTTTAATTTTTTTGAGACACATCACAATTTATTAAAATAAAATTTCGTTAGTATTTTATTTTTACATTTATTTTAATTCTTTAAAGAATAACATAACACATAAAATATTTTTTAAATAATAGATTATCATAATCACACAATTTACCTGCACAAAATTGGCCCTCAATTTGCAACTGTTCATTAATAAAAACTCCGTTACTTACTAATACATAGTTATCACGCTCAAAGATGCGTGAATGCAGACTGTGTACGATTCTAGGAGCAATCATATGATGATCTGCATTACCTAATAGGAACTTGTAGAATTAATAACATAGTTATACACTGTGTATTTAATACTGCAATGCATTACGACACTGTAATCGTAGTAAGTTTAATTTAATTGTGTGGGTTAGTTTATTTAACTAGCCAATTTAGAAATATAAAAAAAAACAAGTTGATTTTTCAGGATAATTTAGTTGATTTCTAAAATGAAAACCAATTAAATTATCATAAAAAATTAACATGTACGAAGTAAAATTTAATTATTAGCTTATAACTAATAATTTAAATTTAAAATGAAAACCTACGTATACATTTAAACGAATAATATAAATAAATAATAAACGAATTAATTTTAACAGGAACATAATGCGAGACTTTGTTATAATTATATACTGTGAGATTAAAAGAAGCATAAAAGGAGAAACATCTCTTTTTGACCATATAGGTATATCATATCTATATATCATCCACCTCTTTTGCGAAACAGGATACATTTGGATGGTAGTACATACTCAGAAAATTTATTTCATTTGTTCATAAAACTTTAAATGTAATTGCCAATAGCAGTTACGAATTTAAAATTCCAAGCATTCATTCAAAGAATGCTCAATATCAATAATATCAATTCAATTGTTATTGCGATTGCAAATATCTGTAAATAATGACTTCGGATCATTTGATTCGCATAATCTGATCAAATCTCATCGGTATTTGGGACAGATGCTCAACAATCGGGTTGAGGCAAAAAACAAAGAACGCTTAACAACAGAGAATAATGTGAAAAGTCACTAATTTATTAAAAGTTCAGATAAACAAGAAAATAACAGCGAAATACATCTTGAAATAAAATATGGTCCCCAATAAAAAAAAGTGAAGTAGGTAGCTATCCTACACATCCCACATCTTGACCATTAAAAGTACTTTTTATTCCAAAGCAATAGCTACTAAAAAGTTCTCTTCATTTATCAAAAACAGTAATCTGACAAAACCCGCGACCAAGATCCACAACACACAAATATCTTTCAGCGCATAAAAGTTGTCCATGAATACAGGGCATACTTCTAAACATTGTTCTGAAATGGAAGTCATCACAAGCCTCCAGATAAAAAGAACAGCCCAACAACAGAAGAAGTTTTCAATGTATCCTTCTCACGCAAATCACCTAACACAACACGGAACTACGAATAAATGAAACAAAAACCCCGCACACATGACCAAAGAATCTACAACAAAGTTTCAGTCCCACAGTCCTGCAACAAATCACATAATTTGTCCAAAACTTCGTAGCATCCGAAACATCGGGCCACAACCGACGCCGACGTCCGGATAAAGGCAAGTGTAGTAAGTGGGGCCCGAGGCGTCTAACGTTCGCGCCCAAGTAAATAAAATGGAAAAAAAATCCGGTAAAGTGCGGAGGGAAATGCAAAGGATGCCGTTGAGGGGTCTCGCCGCTGCGGCCCGGTGCCATGATCACTTAACGATGGTTAGCTGAGCGACCAGATCTAGTTTTCCTGTTATAGTGAGGATTTTTAATAAGATTAAGAACGAAAAATACATGAGAGAGTTGTTTAAGTCTAAGATTTTTAGATTAAGCCAATGACAAAATAGAACTAGCTATAGCTCCAAATGCAATAAAACTTCAGGACTAAATTGAGCGGAGTCTCGCGTATGTTAAAAGCAGTTTTTATTAATTATAACTATGGTACTGCATTCATACCAATCAAAACCCATAATTGTCAAAAACAAGACCGCAAACTACGACCTACTTAAACTATCCATCTAAAAAACTCTTAGAACGCATGAAAAAATGTTATACAATAAGTAAAACTAACACAAAATCAGCGAGGCTTTGTAAACGTCGGTTAAGCACCGCTTAAGCCGCGGTGCCGGCAGCCGGCGGCCCGTCGGCAAAGCACATATTTGTTCGCGCCCCGACGTTTTTGACATTCCTACCTCGCCTCAACTTTTCTTAGGGCTGTTACGCACTCTTTGCACTTGATTAGGATTCGTGAAACGACTTTGGTCGTATCTTGAGTTCTTGGTGATTTGATTTGCTTGAAAATTACGAGTCAGTTTTCTGATGTTTTCTCACAGGTTTTTGTTCAAAATGCCTCAAAAATATTTTTGGTGACAACGTAGTCGTTCACAATCTTTAGTGCAATAATAATAATAAATATACTTGCAATATGAACTAAGTTTGGTAAGTATCAAATACATAAATAGGTACAAGACACATAATAATATGTACATACGTAATTTTTCTCTCAATCGGCAGGATTGCATTATTATAAGCTATAATAGCAATTATGGTCCGCATTGCCTTACAATGCTGACATCAATGTACAAAAAGCAAAAGAAACGCCCCAGTATAACATGGATTATTAGTAAATATAAAAAAAAAACATTATCAAGCAATATCATGTTCCAAGCCACTTTACTTACAACAGCTCATTTAAAATGTAAGCTGTACGCCAAACACGCAATAAGAAAAAGTTCAGTTGAAACATTCAGTGGCAACCATAAAAAGACATCAACTCAACGCGCGCGGCAGCCCTAGGCGAGGCAATGAAAAGTCGGTTAAGCTAATGTTATCGAGAAATAAAAATGTATAATAAAATACAAACACGCGGAGCGAGGAAACAATTTGCCGCGGGAGACGCAAGATTTCATGCCTTCGACGCCAAACACACCATTGAAAAACCAGCCTTGTTCAACTCGAACACGTCTCAAAATCCAACGACTCTGTTAAGTAGAAAATTCCTTAAATTTTCCCGAGAGTTGTGAGAGGATTTGCGTTCTATTCTTGGGGATATAAGGTGTGTTTTGGCGTGTATCGTTCGTGCGGTAATTCAGGAAGAAAAGAGAGTTTTCCGGCTCGTCGGGGCGCCGTGACATTTGTGTTAAGCGGGGCCGAGGGAGCCCGCCATTCATAAAGGAGCCACCTACTTGTTTCGAAGTAAACTTTTTGGATATACGCTTTTTGGCTGCACAGAACTTTGCTTTGTTACTGGCCTGTTTTGTGTTCACTATAGTCTATACTTATTGTTCAGTTATTTTGTGCGTTGTTTTTTGAGGTAAATAGCTCAGTGGATGGGAATTTTGTTTGATCAGCCACTTTGCATTGGCTATGAGAATATTTTACACGTATTTTTTTAACGTTAGCTTTGTAGAAGCTTTATTAGCCTGTAAACTATTTAGTGGATCTCTGAGGTTTCTCTTTTTGACTATCCAGTACAGCTCAATATTGTTCAGTATGGGTTTTTGTCTTTTATCACGCTTTTCTGGTTTTTGGTAGTTCTAAGCGTTTTATTATGAAGTGCTACTTCTTTGTTATAGAACGGGGTATTAACTTAATTCGTGACAAGTAACAAGCACTAGACAATGAAGT
Organism: Hecatera dysodea; assembly: GCA_905332915.2. Taxonomy (NCBI): domain Eukaryota; kingdom Metazoa; phylum Arthropoda; class Insecta; order Lepidoptera; family Noctuidae; genus Hecatera; species Hecatera dysodea. The sequence continues at coordinate 6,465,208 of HG995299.1, forward strand.
TACGTTCATTGTAGATGCCATTGCATTTATAATTATTCACAACCTGACAGATTCTAAACAAACATACGAAGGGCAAACAAATGTTGGTCTTGATGATGCAATATACCCGGCGAGATTGACAATAAGTATAGGAGACCGCTCTTGCTCATTCAAGTTTCGTTTGTTTATTACTTAACTCAAATTCTTCATACATTTAGACTCATAATTGAATCGCTCTTGATCGAATACGTACGCATTTACGCCAATCTAAGCAAGCAGGTCTTAAAACCATTAGCCAGCCTTATGCACAACTCGAGCCAAACACACCAAAACCAATCCAAAAACCCGACTCTTCAAAAAAAGAATCGTCCAAGAATTCGAACTTCAAGCGCAACTTTTTTTTTCTAATCCGCGCGCAAGGACACACTCACGGCGCCACCTGTTGAACGGGGTCACGTGACTTTTTTGCTCCAAGGACGCAAACCTCCTTCGTTCATTCACGGGCGGCTCGCCCCCTCGCTCCTTACGCGGGGGTTAGGGGTTTTTTTGTTCCCCTACGTGAAACTCCCGAGGGCTTTCACCTACGTGCATTTTCGAGGTCACGGCGGGAATGTTTTGAGGTTATGTTTTCGAGTGTTCGCGGGTTAGGAATTGGGTGAACCCGTCTTCGGATGTCTGGGTTCTGGTGTTTTGTGATGAAAACGTGTCGGTTTGTTGTGAGCAACGGATTCAGGCTGAAGAAAGCTTCTTTAGTTTATGTGGATAAATTAAATGAAGTACGAATTAAATCAAGGTTAAAGATTGCTACTTGAAAATGGTCACAGTTTCGTTGAAGGTAGCTCCAGAGTTAAGTCAATGAAATTAATGACATACCAATTCACACCTCCGTTTTCATAGGTACGGTATAACATTTGTTTAGAAACACTGAATAATAATACGCTTCCATCAACGTAAAGTTTACCGTATTTCAAATCCTTCCTTTCATTACTAGTAAACAGAAATAAATTAACATTATTTCCACATTGAAATTGACTAGTTTCCCTTTAATGTAGGGTGACAGACCCAAATGTCGTCTACTTGCGAAAATAATTATTCTAATTGCCGTCGTGGCCGAACTTTTCTAAATTCGACCATTCTTTAGTGAACATAAGAGCGAGTTTGCGAAACACTATAGAATTATTAGACTTAACCGGATTCTAATTAAACCCTGTCCCTGATAGTGCACCGTAGCTGTAGACTGCGTAATTTACATTAATCCAATAATTGCATGGAGGTTTCCTAGTTAGAAATTCAAATGAGATGATGTACAGCCAGGGTGGGGGTGGGCCGGTCTTCGGGGAGCCGTGCGAGACGCGAGGAAACGCGCGGCGGCGGCGGGCGGGACGCGCGTTTATTGGCCGTCCGTGCTTTGTACCGAATGTATACGAAGCAAACGAATTAATTTTGAGAACTAGAATATTGATGACAACTATTCAAGAAGTAAGCGGTGTGGGTTTTTGTTCAGTGTAGCGTTTAACCTGCTATTATGTTATATGATATTATATTGTTAAAGAGAAGAAAAATAGTAGTACCTACAGTTGCTTCATTAGATAAAAAGTTAGACTGATATGATCGTAATAAAATCAAAAATATATATCTGAATTTTAGGGTGAGAGGAAATTAACAACCTACACAATTAAAACAAAACACAAAATTGATTTAACCTAGAAGCCTTAATTTTAGAGTTAACTTAATTAATTGAGGCAGACTATGGCGGTGTTTATCATACAATATCATTCGCCCATGAAATAAATCTAGCACACATAAGCATACATCCTTGGTCTGCAAACATTAATGTAATCTATTCATGCATAATCATAGATTACAAACATGTTTTATTGAATGCACTATAAGAATCAAGATACCACCGTTGGTCTGTGCATCTTGGTTTAAGAACCTTTTTTTTAACTTAGAAATTTTCGATAAGTACTTAATTTTAGATTACGAGTTAGGAAACCAACGAATTTCTGTAAAAAACACAAAACATTTTGTTATTACAGTATTTTTGTCACTCAATCACTGAAAACGGCTGAGCAGAATGAGATGACATTTTGTTATAACTTATAAAGTGTCTTGAATAGGCGATTCGATAGAACACAATAGAATAGAATGCTCTTTATTATGTATACCATATAAGCTACGTTATATCCCGAAAAATTGATAACTTTGCGAAAGTTCATCACGTGTTTGACCACTATCTCACCAGATTGAAGGCGACGAAGACATTAAATTAACTGGTATAAAAATAAATAAATGAATACTCATACCGACTTTACTAATACGAGAACAAGAATACTCCATGTCAAGCACAATGCTAGCTCCGTATCTTAATGTGGAGTGGGTTGATTAATTTAATTGTTATGCTAATGTAAAGCGGGGATTTTTGGTCGATATGACTATGTTCTAGAAACGTCAGCGTCCTTGCCGAATATTGGGTTAGCTACCCTGTTTGGTGAGTTAGTGACGTCTGTTCTGTGAGTGATAGATTTATTGTATTTTTTTTAAATCTATTATTTTAGTAGAATTTGTGTTTGTGAAAATGAAATTGGCTCATTAAAATTTAGCGAGTTTTGTAACTTAAAAGTTATTTAATTTTAATCTAAGTCTATATTTACTCTGCACTATCTACTCGTGTGACAAGAAATGCAATGACAGAAAAACCTAATCATAGAATGATAGAAAAATCTAATGGAAAAAATTGAAAAATATTTTCAAATCTATCAATACAAATCTCCATCACCCATATGTCAAACCATATAAGTAACAATGATACATACAACACCATCAAACATTATTGCGAACTCCATGAAAATTTATAGGGTGACTGTACCAGTGACTGACCGTCTAACCGAAACGCAAGGAACAGGGTGGTCGGAATGAGCGGGGCGGCGGCGTCGACGCCTTAGTAATTTCCGAAATCGCTTGTCGACAATCAGAATAGTGCTGTGCCAGCTCAAGCCGAATTCGAATAATTAGATCCCGATCTGCATCTAATTGGTATGGCTGTAAGTCCTTATATCGTATAGTTTGATTGATTATGTTGGTATTGATCTAAAAAATGAGGAAAGATTGAGATAACTTAAGCTGTTTCTGGGGCAAAATAAAAATGAAAATTAACGTAGTTTGACCAATTTTAAAAGATGTAGCGTCTTTCCTATTCAATGCCTGGACAAGACAAATGAGGGCACAATATCGCCAAAATAAATCTTGTAATACAATTCAAATCTTTCTGCCATTACTAAATCATCCAATTAGAGCCACGACAAATACTAATTCGGACAGCATAAATCAAAATCAGTAATTACGGCAATAATCTCCAAGGCTACGGTGTCCTGTTACGTCTGTTGCGGAGGCACATGGTGTAAATCAGCAGATGAAGCAATGCGTCGCCACCAGCCCAATTAGAAATATAATTAGATTGAGACCGGGGACCAATTGTAATGGTCTCAAGTTGCGAGCCTGTGCGGGGTGTGCCAAAATCAATAGTTGACCTTACGTGCGGCCCTTAAGGATGAACCACACAAATATGATTCATAATTAATTTTGTTTCGGAGATTTTCAGAACATTTTGAACGTGCTTGAAAGGTTAGGTAGGGGTTTACGAAATATTGATAAATTGATTAAGAAACTATTTGAATAAAACGATAATTGCAAAGTATTAATTAAAATTGATTGCAGCAAATCTATTGAAATGATTCAGCATTGAGTACACACGACTAGGTATTTCTCCGCTCTACTTAACGTAGTTAGAAGTTAATAATACAATGCAATAAGTTCCCATAAACGTCGGGCCGTTAAATAAAATACGCGGGTCGAGGAACCGATAACTGTTCTTTCAACCGCTAATCACCCCATGAATTCCGCAGAAACCTACGGACAGTCCGTCATAATTTCCAACTTCAAAAGTAATACCATCAACTCGGTGTTAACTTAATTTGACTCACTTTAACAAGTCCAATTAAAGGAATTTGTGTTTCTCTTATCTTCAATATAACATTGAGCATAATTTCAAATTATATTTCAAACTTTCCGATAATGAAGGGTGGATGGAGCGGGTTGGGCGGGTCGGGGCGCGGGGCGCGGGGCGCGCCACTTCGCTTATTTCATTAGTTACATAAATTCTCCTATTGAGGATGGCTGGCAGAAAGGGGACGGTTTACCCTTATTACGAGAGTCTCCTTATCAATACAATTATTAATATAATAATATTATTATTGTAATAATTTCGGAGCGGAGTGGAGAGAGGAGTCGTAGCTTAACTTTGCCAGCAATAAAGGGTGGTGAGAGATAATGGAATGGAAAACAGTTTGAAGTTTTATTGGAAAATTGGTACCGGCTAATTGGCAGCATTATCGATTTGTTGGCGACTCAAGGAGCTCCAGTAAATAACATTTTTAACGAAACCGTTTCGGTTATTGGCGAATGATTAAAGCACAATTTTATACTCTAACTCCATTAATGGACTCTAATCAAAGAAGTTTTTAATAGAGAGCACTCTTTAAAGTGCTTCAAAATTTGTTTCTTAATATAACTTGAATTGTTAGAGAAGTGATCTCAGTAGCAGTGCCCATGGTAACAAGGCTACGTGTAGGACTTGCATTCGTCTTATCATCACGACCAAAGATCTGTTCAGTAAAGATGAAGGCTAAACAGTAAACCATAAACTTCTACACTAAAATCAAAACAATAGCGGCTATCAGATTTAAAACATTGAGATATGATATTATCGACCCCATCCCACGAAACCTCTCATATATAGAAATTGAAACTAGGTTGGGGTTAATCCCGACCCCAGAGATCCACAAGTATAGCCATAATTCCTTAGGGCCACGTCTCATTATAACACTAATACAAGACTCATCCCGAAGTTACGGTGAATACATTAAAGGGTTCAATCCTTACTGATGAGACATCGGTCGGGGTGGGGGCGTCCCCCCGGGGGGTCGCTGCGGGCACTGGCCTGGCTGAGGGGGAAATAAGGCAGGCATTATAGGAGATAGCGTTCATTTACATTGTCCAATAACTCCAAGTAGTGTCCGAGCGAATATTAGTTTATGGCATGCGGTGTTTCCAACAATATGTATGTACCGATTTTGTGTACATTCACCCTACTAGACGTTGTCTTGCGTTTTTAAGGTTGCTGGAAAAGGGGTGGAATAATTTCCACTCTGTAATTAATTCGATTTGGTTTTAATTAACGAGACGCCAATTTCAATAAAAAAAAATTGAAGTCTCTAAAGGATTTCTGATTACAAAACGTTCGACCGGCAAAAATTAAATTTAGAATTCGGTTTTTAATATTGGCATTTGATGGTAGTGTTTTGATTGGTCGACAACCGTCGCTCAAAACTTTCGCCGTACAACGAAAGAAGTTAAAGCATCGTCTGTAAATGCAGCAAATATACAGTCCACATTAGTTTGTAACTGGCACGCTAATGTCTGTTTAAGTCAGCTGTCCAGCTAAAACATAATAAGACGGCTAGTGTACGCACGACCGAAACATACGACATTACTATCGCAGAATGGCATGCGGAGGACGACGCCGTGCCCCCACAGGCACACATAAATACGGAGAATAAAGATGCATGCACACACACAGGCAGCCAGGGGGTCTCCTCACACAGGCACAAAGGGTAGGCTTTATTCTCATTCGGTAAACGGAGATGCACTATCCTAATTATTGAGAGGCCGGCAAGGCTCGGTTGAACACTATTGTTGACGTGCGTCGCTACCAATAATAATTGCTTTGTGTTTTACTGGTGCGATGTTTCTTGGAAGATTGTCAGATTTTTGTGTTGGGTTTCGTACAAAGATGTTGAAATTGGTTTTGTTCGATTTGGAGCAGTTTTAAAATGTTTTTGGGCATAGAGACAACAAGAAATAAGATTTGATTATATGTATTACATTTGTAGATAGTTTATATGTATATCTTTGTATTACATGAACATTACTCGCGTATTTTTTTTTCAACATTGATCTTACCACTATTCGTCTTGACTTTTGACTGGGAGAAAACGCCTAAGACATTAATACCACCTCTGTAAGCACATACAATAACATCGTGAATATTTAAGAATATGTGCCTAAAGCCTAATTCCTCCAAACTTTTCACTATCTATATAGTCTACCTTTGACCGTACCTTTGAACTTAGTGCCCAGGTTCGTAACCTAAATGCCTAAGTCACTACGTTTAGGTGACCATAGACAGGATTATTGATATAATTTGTTGTAGGTCTATGAACCTGGCTGAATTGCCTACAATTATAGCATCAGTAAGTAGTTCTAGTACTAAGTGAAGATATGGTTTCAGGTTATAGAATTCTGCACAGGCAGATGATGATGAATTCTATAACCGAATCCGGTTTGACAGACATAGAAAAGGACCAGTCAAACCGTCAAACCGGATTCAGTTGAATACCAGTATTTTTTATTAGAATCGCAATTCAGATTAGAATTGCGATTGTAAAATTTAGTATTCTGAATTGCGAATTGAGATTGCCAAATTTTTGTTGTTTGTAAGGCTAATGTTATGTTTGAGACGTTTATCAACTGTGAGGTAATGGAAATTGGAAAAGTACAATATAGTTACATATTACAGTATAGTTACATATTATATTATAGTACATTATAAATAGAATTTTGAAATGGCTAATATGGCGACACACTACGCTTTTAAAGTCAATAAACTACGCTTCTTTTGTGAAAGTTGGGTGAAAAACAGTTTTTTTAGGATACAGGGATGGTCCAAATCCCAACTATAAGTATGTAGTATCAATTGCGTCGTGTATTCCAATATGTTTGAAATAAAATAGCTTGTATTTCAGTTTTAAAATTGCATGTTTTACTTATGATCGAGCTGAGTTTATACAAAGTAATGATAGGCATGTATTTTGGAAATCATCTATGAATACGTCATTGATACAAACTCTTGAAATGAATCTCGTTTCAAATGTTCATCGAAGAGACACTGCATAAACTCATTTACTGTACTTATGAAAAATTAAGAGATCATTGCAGGATAAATGGCGTAAGAAAATGCAAAAGGGTTACAATTTACAAAGTTGCTAAGATGTCCTTTGAGGTTCCTACTCGTTTTTTTACTTCGCGCTACCAACACCGAGAAAACCTTCTGAAGGGGATAAGTTCTTCAAGAGATCCTGTGATTCATTTACTTGTAGTTTAGCTCTGTTTACAAAGGCTATTTCACCTTAAGGTCAAACCAAGATCTTGTAACCAAAGCAATGACCGGTAGAAAATACCTTGGTGCACAAAGTCCGCCCATGTATCACTGCTGTACATGAATTTTAAACAAATTGGTAAATATCGTTTTCAAAGTCCCAAGTCGACGAAATCTTCGCAAAACTCGGTCCACCGCCCACGGACGGACACGATACTCCTTCCAAATCCTAAATCTTCGATCATAATTCCATATTCGGTCGTCGTCTAAACATAAATTCATACGTGGTCGCACGCACGCAACGTACCGTCAAATAAACTGGCAGTTTAATCAAAGCCATTAGACAAGTGAGCCAAGCACCTAGCTCCAGCGTAACTTGACCGGTCTACGCCGTCTCACTGCCCCGCGGAGCGTACAAACAGTTGGGTTTCAGAGAGGGTGGGAAGGTCTATCGCTAGTGGTGGGTGGTGTAGCTGATGCCTTTAACGCCTTGCTGGCTGTTGACCAACGCCAGGAGGCGGGAGGCCATGCGTTCTTAATAAAGATGGCGGAAACATGGCCGTTTTGGCGGTGCTAGGTCGGTGGTAAACTGATTATGTACTGCAGGGTGTATTAGATTGATAATTTGGGTATATATGGGTTTGGTGTAAATACCTAGCTGGTTATATAAGAAAAGCACCTTATCTAAGAAAACATGATGTAAAAGTTTGGCTTTTAAGTGAACTTGTTCGTATTGTATTCTCTCGAATTTTAAAGCCACGTTCCATTTGCAATGGAAGTGGACTCTACACGATTTCTATAGTAGTAAAAGATACGCTAGTACGGTATTATTTCTAGCTACGTTTGTAGACACCATAGTTTTACCAAACCCATCCCTTCCACTTTTCTTCATTTACCATCCGAGCGGGCTCAAAACAATACACTCAGAAGCAAAAGCTAAGCTGGGGACACACGAGCGAAATCCGCATCTCGCATCTAGACAGCATTTATCAAACAGGACGCAACATACATTATAGTGGCCGATACAACTACTGTATAATGAGAGTCCGCCGTATATAACTCATCTCCCGGGCTTCCATTTAAATTATTCAGGGGAGGGTAATCTTATTACATTTACATATTAATCAACGGATTTTAATTATACCTCCCCCCTGCCCCCCTTCTAGGTTGATAATTTGCTTTCGAAATGCGACTTGCCTTGATTGAAGACGCGCCTGTGTGCGTGCTAACGTTCATTAAATAGTTTGTTTGTGTTATCATAATGTGCGTAAAATGTTTCATGTGTTTTAACTTACTGGTGATGTGGAATGCGACTTTACCTGAAACAAAAGAGTTATACATTAGTTTGTTAGTTTAATTCGGCTGAGAATGTTTGGATTGTAAATGGAAGATTTAGTTATGCTACACATAGAATTTCAGGATCTAATAATATAAATTCAGCTTATAATTATTGCGCATCTGCATGACATACGCCTATCTTATTTATCCTGGTAGCTATCATTGCAAAAGAATATACAATTCCACATCAAAGATAACTTGAACTGCCACTGTAAACTTAATCAAATCGAATAAAATGAAAAAGAAAAAACAATCGTAGTCCGATATATCAGCACAACCCATAAACATTACACCAACCATATGAAACTAAAATAAGTAGCCGATACGAGCAAAGAAAAACGAGAAATAAAGAATAGAGCACACGAGTTTAATCAGCATACTCATTTGTCTGACGACGATGGCAACGCATTAATGTCTGCAAGTCCAACGCATAGGGCGGAGTCGTGGACTCGTAAAGCATTGGAGAAATATTATAAAGCTACCAGTGTACCCCCGGAGGCAGCAATTAATAAGTATGTTAATACCGACGGGAATGAAGAAAGCAGTATTTATATACTCGATGTTATACCGAATGGTGTACGGTTCGCAAGTGTGAACTTGGCTTAATCGAAGATAAAGGTTGAGATAATGTTTGCAGCTTGAGGTAGATTTAGATAAGCTGGAGAGATGAGTCAAAATTATGTGTATCGGTGTTTTATTTAGATGTAATTACAAGCAGACTTAAACAACAGCTTTGCATCCAAAAAGGCAAGGCAACTTTGTCAGTTCTACATTTGGCTGAAAAAGTTGCTAATACTATGTTTGAAGCGAAAGCGTTAACGGCATTTGCAATGGCCTATATCAAAAGACAATGCGTCTGTAATTTTGTGTAATTTTATCATTTGAACAATTCTTAGAACTTCCTTTATCTTTGTTTGAAGATACAATTGAAAAACCGCAGTATCAAACCGCAAATAGTTACGGGGGCAAACTAAAATGTAATTTGTTTTTTGAATTAAACAATGTTTCCTGTTTTAAGTCAGTTTTTTTTTTAATTTACGACGGCAAAAATTCACAAGCAATAAATTAATAAAACCAAGTGCCAAAGTAAGCATAAACATGAATTTCGTAACTAAATTGCATAATGAACAATGACATACGGAATTGATTGTCAATTGTCGGTAACTGTATATATAATACATGAATACAAGGTTTTAGTGATCCTAGTAATGGAAGGAAAAAGTTATTTTCTAATAAATCTTCAGATTGTTCAGAAATAGACTTTCAGCATCATCATTGACTTGCCCTTGATGCAACTTTCGAGTCGACGCAACATGTCTATTTATATTTTTTATATATGTATATTCTGTCACACATTTTCTAGGCATTTCATCTTACAACAGTGCATTCATCAATTCTTTGGTATATAATCTACCCTAATACTTCTATACTAATATTATAAAGAGGTAAAGTTTGTGAGTTCGTGAAGTTGTAGGGGGTAATCTCTGTATGTACTGAACCGATTTTGAAAATTCTTATACCAATAGAAAGCCACATTATCAGACAGTGGGTGTCATAGGCTACATTTTATGTCCGTGTTCCCACGTAAATGAAACCGCGGGTTATGCTAGTATATTATAAAAAGATTTGTACTTTTGTATGTTTGTAACGAATACATTCATAAAATACTGGACCTATTAAAAAATCCTTTCACCATTATAATGTTACATTATCTCTGAGTAACATAGGCTATATTGAAATAAATAAATATGCGAAGTCGGAACGTGCCGCTAGTACATTATTTTTAGATTTGTTGGACGTGTTTGTAAACTGTCATATACGGTTGCTATATTTCTTGGATGGTGCACATATTCAATACATTATGTATTCATCTTGGAGAAGGGGTAGTGACAGCAAATTCAATTAAAATCTATTCTACGTTCTGTTCCTGCAACTGACTATATGGAAGAAGATTAGACGTAGGGATAGCAAGAGAGTTACTTGATAAAATTGATTGAGTCAGGCGTTACTTTGCGGAAATCCATTTTAATTTAAAATTGAAAGCAATATATCTAGTTTTAATTTCCGCGAATATTAGTGGGTTGCAGGTATGCACCTCCCTCCCGCCCGCTATATTATGCACATGCAAGATTACAAGGCAAATGCAAGGATTTTATGCACATGCAGGAAGGCAAAGCAATACCCAACACCATTACCGACACGTGTTTCGCCTCTCCACGAGGCATCCTCAGGGGACGTGTTGACTCGCTGACCGTTGAGTCGCAACTCAACGGTCGGTAATGGTGTTGGGTATTGCTTTGCCTTCCTGCATGTGCATAAAATCCTTGCATTTGCCTTGTAATCTTGCATGTGCATAATATAGCGGGCGGGAGGGAGGTGCATACCTGCAACCCACTAATATTCGCGGAAATTAAAACTAGATATATTGCTTTCAATTTTTTTAGAGTTACTTGAGTTATATTTTCTCATATTCATCATGATCATATCAGCCGAAAGACGTCCACTGCTGGACATAGGCCTTCCCTAGGTGTCACCACAACAACCGGTCCTGTGCGTCTTCTATCCGTCACGTACCCGCGATCCTCACCAGGTCATCGGTCCACCTTGTGGGGGGCCTTCCAACGCTGTGTCTTCCAGTGCGCAGTCGCCATTAGGCACCTCGTGCACTAGACGGCCACGACCACGACCAGTGGCCGCAACGATCAGATTTAGCCAGTTAGCTGTTGCGGCTAAGTGCGCGACGTTTATATGGTTTCTTTAGTAAATCTGATCGTTGCGGCCACTGGTCGTGGTCGTGGCCGTCTAGTGCGCGAGGTGCCTTACTGTTCTGCGAGCAATGTGCCCTGCCCACTGCCACTTCAGCTTGGCCATCTTTCGCGCTATATCACTAACCTTGGTTTTCTTGCGGATATCATCATTCCTGATTCCCCAGTACCGTGTTCCCCAGTTAATGGGTTGTGGAGGTCTGGTATGCAGCCGCTTCACGTAAAATATTGGTATTCAGCTGAATCCGGCATGACTGGGAGCCGACCCCAAGATAGTTGGGAAAAGGCTAGGCAGATGATGATCATCATTCCTGATTCGATCACACAAGTAAACTCCTAGCAATGTTCCATACGGTAAATACAGAAATGTGTTTTCATATTATTAAAAACGAGCTATGTACAGCAGTTTCGTTCCTGTGACCTACTCACTGCTATACACAATATGACAATCCATTTTAGTGTAGCTTTATATGAATCAAATAATTTAACCCCTTTATTAAATTACTGTGAAGAATATTCAAGAAAAAAATCAAAATCGACACACCCAGAGAGACACGTCAACCTTATAAACACCCTGCCGTTTTCCGTCGGGGGTTAAAAAGTGTAAAAGGAGAACTTGCTTAAATATCAACAGTTCTGTAAAATAAATGAAAATTATGAAAAATAAAAGGAAAGGGGGATCTTTTTCAGGAATTCAGAAATTTTCACATTTTATTAAGTTTTTATGATTTACCTACTTTTTTACCGTTTAATAAATCGAATACGTGAACTTTAAAAGATCCTTTGTGAAATTAAAAGTAGTTTAAAATTATTAAAATAATTGCACAGTGCTGAAAAATTCTAATCTGCAATACAAAATTACGAAGTTTTCTTCTGTGAAACGTTTTTAATTTTTTGTGATTGCGTCTATTGTTCAAGTCGTAGCTGACTTTATCTTTCAACCCTTTTGAACGTTTTTATATACTTTCGACAACTTTCGGGTTAGTTAGTACCCAGGCGTTTATTTTAACAAATTGAGTTTATAATAAAAATGGAAAATTACTTTGTATTTAAATGGAATTGGGTTTTTTGTCTTGTTTTTTCTAAATCAATGTTACGAATGACGCGTGTGTATAGTACTTACAATATTATTAAGTAGATGATTTTGCAAAATCAAAATATCGTCAGTTACCACTAAAACATAACTTATTTTTGTAAGATTTTTTTTTTATTAAGGACTCACACAAAACAGGCACTAAAAAGTAAAAAATCATTAAAACCTTCACATTAATTTTAAACTGTGCGAGGCCAAAAAAGGTCCCTATCTCAGCATATGCTGCGATATTTAAAAACAAATAAATGCCACAGCGCTGGTGTTCTGATAGGGCCTATGATGCCACGGATGAGCAGAGCTAGAGAGTAGAATTTCCTAATAAAGTCTGTATTTCCTGATAACTATGTCACCGGAAAATTGCAGACTCCGTAAGATTGTATATATGTAATAATAATTATAATATCTCGATATATTATGAAAAAAAACTATCCAAATTCAGTTTTCAAAATATCCATGTCTTATTAAGAGAAAAATAGTTATTTTACAATTTTACGGCGTTTGCAATTTTCCGGGCACAGTTACAACCCTCAGGTTGTAGCTTTAGGGTTATAGGTACAGGGTTTAGGGTACTTAGTATTTAAGTCAAGAGTGAATAATTTACTCTGAGCTTGCCTCAGAGTAAATTATTCACTCTTCCATTCCATTCGTGTTCCATTGTTTACCATTTGATCACTTTCCATCAAGTGAAATTATGCAAAACACGAGGCTACCAATAGTAAAAAAAAAACTTCAATATTGTTTTAAATATGTTTTTTATAGGAAAAGGATTAATATACGAAAGAGTTCTGTTGTTTTGACGACACGATGGCGCAGTGGTTGGGTGATTGTTTGCTGTGCAGTGTGTCGCAGACTCGATTCCCGCATGATACAAATATTGTATGGCCTACCGATAGTTGTTCCGGATCTGGCTGTTTGTGTATATTTGAACACGCACCAAAGATACAGCAGAAATTCCTAGTGAGGGGCAACCTTTTATTTATAAAGAAAAGAAAAAGTTGCAAGTTCCTGGCAGTTCTATATTTCCTTTGTTTTTGGTTTTCTTGCTGTTATTTAAGAGTGACCGACTGCATAATACGACTTCTTTTTTGTCTGTGAGATGGTGATGTATGTATGTTTTGGAATCTAATGAATATGTTAAAGTACTTCATTTACAAATATATCTTTTGTGTATTATGTATTTAGTATCGAATTGAATTAATTGAGACCACTGTGTCAGTTGTAAGTTGCAACCAAATGCTGTCTACACCTGGTAGCAATAAAATATTCAAGCAAAATAATTGTAATATTTCGTACTTCAATAAGCTATAATTACTGCGAAGTGGTTTCGATACGAACGTAGCATTATTACAAAGCTAGTTGTTTAAATGGATTTCCGCAAAGTAACGCCTGACTCAATCAATTTTACAAAGCTAGTTACCTAAATAAAAAAATCAGATAGCTAGACAATCCCAAATGTACGAGCATCGTTGTTTGTAAATAAGATGCGAAACAATTTCTGTTAACTTCTTATATATTTTACTTTTACCCTTATTATTCTTCGCTTACTTTAACCGTCTTTTCGTCATCATGAATAAATGAATTGCTTGATGATGTTTTCAAGCAGATAAAAATTAGAAAAAAAATTTTTTTTTTTCACAAACCACTTTACCAGTGCTGCGGAACAACATATGTTAAATATGCTTATGCTTTAAATATATTAAGGCTATATTTCCGCCAGTGTTGCGGAATTCGTTCGAAAGTATCACCGCGGCCCGGCCCTGGAACGCAAAGGACATTAGGAAGAACACAGATGAGTTTTAGTCAGTAAGAGACTGACACTCTCGCTCCGTCCAGAGCGGAAGATTTGATGATTTGCCATACCTACTTAAAAAAAAAAAACCACTAGCGACCCATCCCAGCTTTGCACGGTACCAATTTATACATGATAAATGATGATTATTTTGGAAGTAGATTGTAAAAAACGTCAATCTTACACACAAGCCTTCCCCGTTTTGAAACCGTAACAAAATCCATTGCGTGATTTAGAGGAAGTAAACCAAGAAACAGACACGGGTGACTTTGTAGTATTTAGAGATTATATTTTTAGTAAATACATACTAACTAGATACCAAAAATAATTTATTTTTATGGTCATGATTCTAGTAGTGAAGACAAAGGAAATCAGTTGTGTGTTTTATATATTTTTATTTTATGTTTACAAAACATTAAATTGTCTTTTTGATGGAGACTAGTAGTGGACCTAGGTATTGGTCAGTAGGTAACACAAATAAACAAGACACAAAATTAACTTAATGTTGAACGCATAATCTAAATGAGGACTTGTTTTAATAATCGAGGAGGAAGGGAAACCAAACAGATTGATGGCGATATTATTATTCAAATTAGGGGAGACTCGGGCCGCCTGGACCGGCTTTAAAATACTAATATTGTGTAAATCGATGAGCCTATTTATTGTTATGCCAATATCATACTTAGAACTCAATCTGTTTGTGTTAATTAGTTTCTTCAGGGTTATCGGGCGTTTTAATAATTTTCCAATATTATTAGGCTAGTTGGTTCTCTTGCTTTATCTAGGTTGATATCTAAAACTATAAGAAATTAAATAGTAATAAAGTTATGAAATGAAATTACTACGTGCCGACATTTAAATTACTTTTATCCATATTTATAACTAAATTAATTCCGATATCTAAAGTTTGCTTACGAAATACTTTGTCAATGGACTGCTGTACTAAAGCTGCCAACAACATAGACTAATAAATAATAAAAGCATAATTTTAACAAACAAATAAATCCAATACTACAAAAACAAACAAAATCTAATTCATATAAAATTTTAAAATTAAAACCTCACGCGAACAAATACAGCGCCAACGACAGCGTGTTACAAAAAAACAGAGCACTCCTAATTTCCCGCGCCATGAATTATCGCCCACTCAGCCCGTTGTCCGAATCACCCCGACTTCCCTCAAACGCAATCCCCATAATGGTGGCTCGGCCTTATTAAACGCTTGCATCATGCGAGGAAGATAAATGCATCTCGAAATTAATTAATAAAATTGCATCCATAAGTGTTCTTCTCTGATATGGGCCAGTCAAAAAGAATAAACTGAAATTTTGGATCCTTGATTGGAGCGCCGTCTTGTTTTCTTTAAGCATTAATCTTGAGTGGCTAATGAAGTAAAATATTCATCTGTTTTTACTTTTAATTGTGATTTATATTTGTTGTTTGTGTTTAAGAATGGTGTTTGCGCCTTCTTGTGTGATTATTCGCGTTAATACAAGACTATAATTAAAGTAGCCACGATTCTTGAAGAAATCTTTTTTCAAATTGATTAAACGTTGCTTTGACATTAAAAAAAAGTTATGCATTTTCATTACTTTAATTTGCATGTGCAGTCACGGATCCGACACTATCTTAACTCATCACAACAAAATCGACATCCATATCAAGTAAATCAATTTCAGAAGTCAACAAACAAGTTCACACTGCACGAGAGATCTTATAAATAATCTCGATCTACATTTTTACGATATCCTTACAGAAAAAGGGACTAGTTTATAACTGTGGCAATGAGATATCCGCGTAATGTAACATTAATCGAATGGTTAATTAAACAAAGAGCTAGTATTTCGCGGTCGCACGCGATCTCGTATCGCCACTTAGCATATTGATTAGAATCGGCGATCGACGCGAGCGCAGCGCGGCGCGGGAGCAGTCGCGCGGCTGCGTAGGTGCAGCGCGGGCTACCGGCTGCCGCACAGAGCGAGGAACCGATGGGCCGGCCGCGACAACAGACGCCATCTTAACTTCTTCTTCTCATTCTTCGTGTCGTTTGCGAAACCGTGGGAAAACCTATCGATATAATTGTGCTGCGCACAGGTTTTAGCTGTCACAGCAATTGTCAGAATGATCACAGATGTCAATTTCTCTGGATTAATGGTTTCATTTATAGGAATAATATATAGTTTCGTCTGATTCCTCCACTGTTCTTTTCTGATCAATTGGATCCCGCAGCGAGTAGAACATGACACTGTAAGTAGTATACATAGTTTCTCCAGGACTTTTTCCCTCGGCGCTTTTCTGGTGGTCGCCTATATTGAATCTGGCTTTCAGGAATTATGAGAATACTCGGAAATACGGAGGAGCTCGTGGCTAAATTATAACAGCCGCACGCGTCGATCTTCGAGGTTAAGAAACGCTTGCCGAGGTTGGTCTGTGGATGGGTGACCATCTTAACATAACGAGACTTCTCCGTGCCTCAGAAAGCACGTTAAGCCGTTGGTCCCGGCTGTCATTTGGAGATCTTTGGCAGTCGTTACAGATTATCAGAAAGCCAGAAAGTACTGTGTTTCCCAGTTAATCACGTAAAGTACTGGTATTCAGCTGAATCCTTGATCCCGGCTTGAATGGGAGCCGACCCCCATTATAGTTGGGAAAAGGCTAGGTAGATGATGAGTGAGGTGCTACCGCTGCCATGTGGGCAACCACACGGGAGCTATGTGCCCCTCGGAGGTGGACCGCAGTGGACTTTGTTTCCGCTGTGGTCAGCCCGGTCATCGGGCCGGCTCGTGCGAGGCCACGCCGCACTGCAGTGCATGTGCGGCTGTTGGCAAGCCGGCCGAGCACTGGGCTGGGGGAAGGGCCTGCGCGCCATCCGCCCCGACCAAGTGCAAGAGGTCCGCCTCCGCCGCCGCCTCTGCCGCCGCCGCGGCTTCCGTCGCCGCTTCTGCCGCTTCTGCTGTGGGTGCTGCGACTCCCGGTACTCGGGAGGGGGCTGAAATGGAGTGCCAGTAATGGTCCCATTTCGGCCTCCTCCAGAGACAAGTCGGCCGCTGTGCTATTGCGCAGTGGCTGATGCCTGTGGACGGTGAGCGTGGGTGGCTCGCCGTCCGATACCAGGCTGAGTCGACGACGCGTTGTGCTTCACGCGCGCCTCAAGGAGTCGTCAGCACCAGAGACGGGGCCCCATAGGGTCGGTGCCTGCTAGGGTTGCGGAATTTGTTCGAAAGAGTTACCGCGGCCCTGGAACGCAAAGGGCACATGGAGGAGCACGGGTGGGTTTTAGTCAGTAAAAGTCTGACACTCCCTACCGCTCCACCCAGGGCGGGAGGGGTCATTTGATGATTTCCCATCCAAAAAAAAAAAAAAAAAAGGTGATGAGGAGTTATAAGAACAACGTGGCGGTCTGTTTTGCATGTAGCGTTTTTTTGTCACAGTGTCGTCTCTGGCAATGGCCACGAAGTTTCTTAGTAGTCTGTGGGTTGTTGATAAACGTGCGACAAGACGCTAATCTTGTACCGATTACTTATTACTATGAAAGTGTGGATGATCGCTGTTGAAAGTTGTGTCGTATGTCTTTCGTGAGGCATTTGACATTGGGGCGTGCGTGACGCTGCTAAGTTGAGTGGTGGAATTATTGCGCACCCAGTCATTATTTTGTGAACTTTGATTTCAATAGGTAGGTATAAGCTATTGCAGGATCCTATAATAATTGATTTAACGACTAAGTACTGCCAAATATAAAACGTTGAAGGTTAAACCCTTAGACTTCAAAAGAGACTGATCTCTGAGTTTGTTTCGGTGTTTCTTCTCAGGATAGTCAGCTTATCAGCTACGAAACACCGGCCTCATCTAGTTTATAACGACCAAAAAGATTGACGTGTAAAAGTGTTATTTACAACCTACTTACAAAATAAATATCATTTATAATTTAGCTTTCGGTGGCAGCTAGCAGATGAAAGTTTCTTTTTTCATGTTTTGCAGGTATATGAAATAAACTGATCATGTTTTCGTTTCCTAATACTGAAAAAGACAGAGCCGGTAGCTAACTACTTGGTTATGTTAGGTTACTTTCAAAGAGATATATAATAATTATAGTAATCAATAAAACTTGATGTACAGATGTATAGCAAGTTTACAGTTTTCCATAAACAAATAAATTAAAAAATGCATTTGTAGAACACTACGATTAGGTACATATTTGTTATGTTAACAAAAACGCGTGAAAATCGCGCGTCATAGGTATCGCATGTCGCGCGAAACAGTAGCTGTGTTTTACGCCTTAAACAATTTAATGTAAGTTCGCAGTTTTCTGCGCAAGCACACATCCAACAACGAGTCCTCTTACTCTTTCGCACTCATTAACGTTCGATAAGATTGAAGGAGACGGAATAAAACCTGATTCTGGTTTCATGAGATTACATTCTAGGTTTGGCATAATTAGATTAAATTGCTAATACCGCGCAATAGTGTTGTGTGATAATTTTATTTGGTTATATTTGCATGTATTAAGAAACGTAATTGGATTTAGGTAGTAGGTACTTGATTCTCCTTATTTAATGTATTTGCTTAGTTTTTTTGTGTTTACTATTTATTTGTCCCAAACAAACATTTTTTTTTAGTTACTGAGTTGTTGAAGATTGGTTTTAGGGCCGTATTTTAGGCAAAAGAGAATGGCAATAAGTTAAGTTGCGTAGCCGGGAACTGTGAAAAAAGTTTGCCTCCTATTGGGATAGTACAGGCAAATTATAAAAATACTAGCAGCGCCTCGCGGTTTCACCCGCGTAGTTCCCGTTCCCATGGGAATACGGGGATAAAATATAGCCTATGTTACTTAGGGTGAATGTAGATTTCTATTGGTGAAAGAATTTTTGAAATTGGTCCAGTAGTTTTTGATTTTATTCGTTACATACAAAAATACAAATCTTTCCTCTTTATAATATTTGTATAGAAATAGATAAGTAGGTAAATTTGCAGCCCCGACAATGACATGACTCTGCCATCATGAATCCGTTTTGACGAAGAGATAGTCCTATTTGTCCTGTGTAACTCCATCTCTCAAAACTGCCCCGCTAATATTCTTAAGATTTTCATACATTTTTGCACAGCTAATTTATTCATTAAATACTTAATCTTGTATCGATTACCTAACAAACCAATGAAAAGAAGTTAACATGGCGTACCAGTCATTAAACCATATTTGTAGAACCTTTATTATTTTATGTAACTATCCACCGACATTTATATACATTTGCATAACAAGGAAGCAATTGGTACGATTAATACAATCATTACATATAATAAACATTGATTTTAATTAAGGAGTGAGTACACTTGTACGAAGCGGCTCCGGCGACTAGGAAACAGCCCTACCACCTATGGCCTTCAAATCAAAAGAGAAACAGGCATCCGGCAGGCTCGTTCATTCCATCGTAGATCTTATTAATCGCTTACCAGCAGGAAAGATTGAGTTCAAGAGCTAGATCATCGCAAACATTAGGTAGTCCAGTGGCCGTACTACGAAGTGCCAATGCTATCATGATTCAGTGTGAGGGAAAGGGATAGTGCTATTCGTCTTGTGTAACTCCGTCTCTCTCTGACACAGGAATCATGATGGATTTAAGACGTCATGGTAGGGCTGCAGTTTTTTGTTTTTAAATGTTCCTTTTTTACACTGAAAAATATTGCCTATAAATGTGAATGTGAGGGTTGAATAGATTTTACACTTACACGCAAAAACTTCTGAGCGGGTTTGGATGAAATTCTTCACACATTAAGTTTACAATTCGGAATAACGCATTGAGTACTTTTTATCAAAACACATGTCTATAAAAGAAAATCATGGGCAGAATTCAAACATAGACAGTTAAATTGCTATTCTGTGAATAGTAAAATTGGATAATTTGAAATCTAAGGGATGTAGGTAGGTCAGAACCTCAGAAGGTATAGTAGAGCTGTGGTCCACGACAAACTTGGTAGTGCTTCTGTCTGCATCCGTTGCCTTGCAATTCATTACAGAGCCGATAAGTAAGTGCACAGTTCATAGTTAAATACTGCTCCATTTCATACACAATTTGGCCCTTGGCTGAAGTTAAAGGTTTTTTTTTTAAAGAGGACTTCTATCTGTCAAGAAAGCTTTGTGTCTGAATGTGGCTGGTTATAAGAGATTGTGTGAAGAAATATGTGTGTAGAAACGTAATTTTGAAAACGTTGGAATGGGAAGTAGGATGTGGAGTGGAACTTACCATGATATAACTTTACAATTCAAAGTTAAAGTTACAAGTAGGTAATATTTCACAAATGCAATGCAACATTTTTAGGTACTTGTGTATCGATGGATTCGAATTACAATAATGGTCTCGAATTATCATCTTTAAAATGTTGAGTTGCTAGCTAGCTCATTTTCTTTTTTTCATATTGTTTAACTAAAAATGCATTTTCTACTTTTCTCTCTCTTTCGGAACACTATCAGGTGCATGTAAAGATTAGTTCAGCATAAACAGCAAGTCATCAATTCCGGTGCATTGCGGTCTCGTACAAATGTATTTAGTCCTTAATGCGGTTGTAAAACGAGCTGGCTTCATTAAATGTTCTTATGCTATTGAGAAACATTCTGTGGTGCATTTAATCTCATTTAGTGACAGGAAACCTAGTAACAGAACCGCAATCATAGGCCGGGAGCGTGGACCGTGGATTTATAACGGGTAACATAGAATTATTGTCGGCGTTGTATATCTGTTGTTGAAGTACCTACCACTAAAAATGAAAAATAAAACATTTTCTTTAACATACTACTTTATAATGCAAATATCTGTTTTTTTTTTTTAATTTCTGTCTCAATACTTTCGGAGATCAGGGGAATTTAATTTTCATCTATTTTCTTTAATAACTTCGCAATGGATTGTTTTTAATTATTAAAAAAAGGAAAGTTATATGTATACCGAATTTCAACTGAATCAGACAGCCGAGCGATCCTAAACGGGTTCCGTTTTACCAAACACGGCAAATATTGTCAAGACTACCGCGTTTATTAGTTGCTGACATAATTTAGCACTTTTTTTTGGGCTGTCACAAATTATATAGGTAAGCCGTTTGTGTTAAGATACATTAACCTGAGTGTAGCAAAAAAGCAGCGTTATAAAAACAAAGCCTTACAGACATAACTTACTTACTAAACCTTTCTTAAAAACCGATACCCGCCATCGACACTACATTAAACTAAATAATAGCGTTCAAAAACAAAACCCCAACTCCCGCGCTACCGCCGCCGGACCGAGCAACAATCTTACTTTAATTGCTTGTAACATAAATTATGGCGACTTATTACAATCCGCTCCTGATACACGCTGGCCCGAGGTAGTATTATGTACTGACGTGTTGCCAGCTGATATTTTAGTATTAAACGTGAATTAGATATTAAAAACAAGGTTTCGAGTACAAATGTCAATTTTAAAGAACCGCCAAAGAAGTGGAGATCATTGACTGCATAATCTTTCAAAAAACATATTCTATCAATAGGTTTCAGGAAGAACGAGTCCAAAAACCTCACGCGTGGAGAAAAGATCTTAAATGTTTAATTAATGTCCCTGATGGACTTGAAAGTTTGTATGAAACATCATGAACTTAGAAACAACTTAAAAAATTACAACATAAAGCATGATTTACGTAAAGCGTTGCTTTACCATGGTATTACAAAACCTCAGACTGTAGCAACTGTCACGTGCTTTTTTTTGCTTCCTATTCAAAAATCGTGGACCAGACAACGGCCTTTTAAGTCTAGCAACCTAAACCTAGCAACAAAATAAATAATATCTACAATATCTGTGCTCTCTAATTACGATGTCACTTCAAGCAATATATAAAAGTATGATCAGTATATAATTAACACAAACACACACACACACACACACACCGTGTGAGCAGCTTTGTGATCTCAATAAGTTATAGCTTCCGTTCAACCGCTCTCAGATCGTATCCTAAACAATATTACTGAAGATAGTATTTTGATAACAATTATGTTTTATTGCTTGAATTAATTTATTTGGTCTTGTAATTATGTGGTATGAAGTATTAGTCGAGTTTAAAGAAGGTGGGAAAGTTGCATCATCATTAAATTGAGATTTTAGACCGAGTTTGTTCCAAGTCACAGGCAATGACGTATGCATATACTTGTATATTATATAGACGCGTCATGTACCAACATCACAGATCTAAAAAACAGCGCACGCATCATCGGTAGCAAAATAGCTACATACTTATGCGCGCCCGATTACAGGTATAGGGTAAAGGGTCGCGGTAGTTACCTTCTTTTTGTGTTGCTATTGTGTACTTTTTATATCGTTGGTCATTGGGCCTTTTTTAACGTGACATCTAGTCCATTCGGGTCATGTCATATGCAAGTTCTTGATATTCGTATTTATCTATACTAATCTGTACTAATATTTGTATTTTTGTATGTAACGAATAAACTCAAAAACTGCTGGACCGATTTCAAATTCTTTCACCATTAGAAACCTACATTCACCCTGAGTAACATAGGCTATATTTGATTCCTATATTCCCACAATAAGGGAACTACGCAGGTAAAACCGCGGGGCGCTGCTAGTATAGTATAAAGCTGAACTGTTTGTTTGTTTGCGTAAACGCGCTAATATCAGGAACAGTGGGTCCAATTTAAAAAAATATTTCATTGTTAGATAGCCCATTTATCAAGGAAGACTATAGGTTATATATCATCACGCTAGGACCAATAGGAGCGGAGTACCAATGAAGAATTTTGCAAAAACGGGGTTATTTTTCTCTCTCTCTTATGTGACGCAGGCGAAGTTGCGTGGGTCAGCTAGTCTATACTAATATTATAAAGAGGAAAGATTTGTATTTTTGTATGTAACGAATAAACTGAAAAACTACTGGACCGATTTGAAAAATTCTTTCATTCTTGGGAAGCTATACTATCCCCGGGTGACATTGGCTATATTTTATCCTTGTATTCCCACGGGAACGGGAACTACGTGGGTGAAACCGCGGGGCGCTGCTAGTAATGAATAAAGGTGACAACTACCGCACCCAATCGTTCTTCAGGACTATAAGTAACAGTTATCTGTTACTCTACCGTATACTGAATGACCACGCTTATGCATCAGCAGTCAATGGTACTTATAATGAATTTTCATTCAATTCGGTACTGATAGTGATGCTGATGACTGATAAGGTTACACGAATATTCATAAGAGCCATGGAGCCAATACGGCAGATAACAATCAGGTAAAGGTAGGTATTCTAAATCCGGATCCTCAGCACGATTCCCGGATGTAGCGGTACCTTTTTTTTCTGTATGGGAAATCATCAAATGACTTTTCCCGCTCTGAGCGGCGCGGAAGGGAGTGTCAGACTCTTACTGACTAAAACCTACCCGTGATCCTTCTTGTGCCCTTTGCGTTCCAGGGCCGCAGTGACTCTTTCGAACAAATTCGGCAACATGTAGCGGAACCTTGTTTTATTATAATTTTTATTTATTTTATAAACATAACCTTAATTTATGTAATGTTATTGTTTTAATAAGTTGACATTTTTACTTTGTAAATTTCACTGTATAAGCTTTGGATTTTCCAATCTGCAATATAGTTCATGTAAATAGATCAGTCCTATCTGCGTCTTTTATTCACATTTCTTTAGTTTAATGAGAGACTGATAGTGTCAGTACTTTTACATTCAAAGACATGAAGAGATGTGACAGTTGAATATCGATGTTTTCATAATGTGCCAGTAATAAATAAAATATTAATGAAATCTTTTGTGGTCATCTTCTTATTCTCGGCTTTTGTGCATGGCTGTACATAATGATAGTTCCGATTTTACACGGACGTGACACTTTCCCTTCTACGGTTGAAAAGATAAACGTAAGTTATTATAGTAAGCTTGAATTTCTCTTAGACCTTAAGCTTGTTTTGTGCGTTGTCAACTATTGCAAACATTCCATATTAACATTAGTTATAAATGCGAATCTAATCTGGTCATCTGTTTGTTACCTCTTCACGTCTAAACAGCTGAGCAGATCAGGTTAAAACTTAGTTAGAATATAAAAAGGACAAAGGATAATTATTGTCCACTCAAGCGACGCTCCTTGCTTCTGCATTTACTGCTGCTATTACTGAAACATTACCTGCCAGTTTTTCTTAGTAGATATTTGCGTGTTGACAAGAAACAATAAACAGGTAAGAAATAATTGATATTTCTTACACATTGTGGTTTAACGGACTATCTTCTAATAACATCAAATTGATAATATTGTCATCACAAGAAAATTAGTGAGGCGCGACATTTACAAATTGGTTCTTATCGATAAACAACTGAGAGATCTTTATTAAAAAAACGTGAATGACAGGCAACATATAATCATCGATAAACGTAACTCGATTAAGCGACGGACTAAAACGGTAACAGAATACGGCTCCCGCGCAGATTATTCATAGTCTGATTATCATAAAATTAACTGATAATAAATCATAGGTGTTCCAATTATGTGGTGGTTTTAGATCGGATAAAATTACTAAGGAACGCGGAAAAGCATTTTGAGTTAATTATTCGAATGAACGTACTGAGATCAGATGTTTAAGGTTTAGTGATGTGATTGTGTCAACGAATAGTTGCGAATGTGTCGATGATGGACAAAAAATGTTTTATTTTGCGTTTTTTTTTAATTGCTGTAATGACTTGTTTTAAGACGAAGTTAGTAAGATGTAGTAGTTATATTAGTATCGAACAGATAAAATTACGTAACATGCGGAAAGTGAAGCAGTTCTGAATGTTCTAATGCTGTCCTGAATGTCATTATTATGTATCTACGTAACTTTTGCTTGTACTCACTCGAAGAGAACAATAATTCATTCATTGATATTATTGTTGGGAAAGCTTTTACAGAAACGCTAAGACATGGAAAGTATATTTTGAATACAATGAGAATAGAAATACAATATCTTTGCCCAGTGGCGTAGCTTGCCTAAGAAGGGCCCTGTATCAAAATGGTTTGGGGGGCCCAAAGGACGAGTAAAATTTTTCATACAAGAAATAAAATATGCTCCAATTTAATATTTATTTGAAAGTAAAAATGATTAAAAATTAAAGGTTAACTTTCGTTTCTTATTTATTAACACGTTGTATTGTGATTTTTAAATAAAATGGTTGTCACAGCAGTTATTTTCAAACATGTTATAAATCTATAAAATATTGTGGATAATATTTTAGTAATTTTTGCATACACACTTTCGGGGCCACTCTAGCCTGGGGGCCCCGTATAATTGATACGGCTGATACGGCGGTAGCTACGCCCCTGTCTTTGCCTAAAAGAGCATCTACAAATGACTAAATTCCTAGGCAGTCTTTGTAGAAACTACACTGTATGTCTAACACTCATTATCTCGAAAGACAATATCGCCGTTTCATACATTTATGTTATTGGCAGGCAGACACATTACGATCATTTACGTTCCAGAAACTGGGCTTAATTCTTTTACTCTTCAAAATAAGTACTGCTTTATAAGGTCCTATGAAGTACACTCTTTTTTTGCCAATTTGAATGACGGTCCTGATAAAAAAAAACGAAGTATTTTCTATCGGAACAGCTCAAACTGATTGAATAAACAATACAGTATCATTTTCACACAGAACGTCTTGTTCTTTGTCGTAAAAACTTGTACAAGGTTTTTTATAAGCTTCTGTGGTATAATTGCTTCATTAAACACTAGCAAGAAAATTATAAAGTGATTTGAGAATATAGATTCCTAGTCGTTTTTTATGTGTTTGGGTATACGAGTAAGTATTCAGTTTTAAGGCTTAATGAGCTGTGAGCTTATGACGGGATTTCTTGTGGATTCCAACATTTCTGCAATTTTAACTTCAAACTGCAACTTAATTGTATAAAACACTAAAACCACAGTATCAGTGAAAACCGAATGAAATTCCTAACCAATGTATTACTTGTTATGTTCCAAAATGTGTCTGCTCGACCATGTAAAACAAGCCATGAATACTGTTGAATTGTCAATTGAATCGTTAGTACCTCATTCGCCATTCAAAATCAAACTTCATTATCCTCATAATCAAAAGATAAGCTCCCGAACTCGATTTATTAAAAAAAGAACTCTTGATAGTTTCTCGGGCGGGTTCGGGGCTGGTCGGGGACGGTCGGGAGGCAACACGATCCCGGCAATGATCTAATTACGTTGATTAATGATACACATTTATATTCCTCGTAAACGTACACTTACCCATCCGGCCCTTTAAGAATGTTTCATACAAGCGGATGGGGAATTCGCGTATAGATTTTTTAGATCGTTGTATTTGTGGTCGATATTATTCTCCCTTAGAAACCCAATGAATGACGTAAAATAGACGTTCGAAGTTTTTTCTAAATTCAAATTTCGATACTTTCGTTGAAAGGCGCGGCTCTATGTGGCTTCTTTTAGTTCGTGTTTGTATAAAACAACATTGTAACCAAGAACTACCTTTCCTCTCAAAATCCATTGCTATCGACTTCGTTCTTTTCATTTTGATGGATCTGACTCAAATTTTATCCTTCATTGGCTTCGCTTTGATCTAGACCTGACCCATTTGGTCCGTAGCGGCCAATCTCAACGGAGACTAACCATCGGCGCGGGAGAAACAGGTAGTGCAATAAGTGTGTGCAAACACAGATGCACTCCCTACTCTGCCATTGTCATAGTACGAATAGATGGTAAATATAATCCGACTCGACCGAGCGGATCGGAAGATCAACGTGCTTTTCAGGGCACAAGGAGGTCCAACCACTAACTACCAAACTCCGGCCAGTTTTAATACAAAGTATCTAAATATATATGTATAACTCAAAAGTGCCTGATTGACATAGTGATCTATCAACGCACAGCCCAAACCACTGAACGGATCGGGCTGAAATTTGACATGCAGGTAGATGTTATGACGTAGGCATCCGCTAAGAAAGGATTTTGATTAATTCTACCCCCAAGGGGATAAAATAGGGGATGAAACTTTGTAAATTTTAAACCGATCGGGCTGAGAGTTTCAAAATCGGGGGTAAAGTAAATATGCCACGCGGACGAAGTCGCGGGCAGAAGCTAGTCGATTTATAATGTTTAAGAGATCCAAGACAAAAGGTATCAATGTTACCATAACTATTCCCAAACATGTTCTTTTTTTAGTACACTATTTGTCCACGTTAAGCAGCAGACATTTTCAGGCTGTTTCGGTATTCTCCCTGGATCGTCATCTAAGCAGGCCTAGGTCGCAGTGCTGTGACGATTTAGACACTTTTCAAAAGGATTGCTCGTAGCTAGCGATACAAAGAGAAATGTGGGAAGCTTTGGAATTACGACTATCAGTAGGAATTAGGAGGTAAGTCCAGGTAAGTGTCTCATTTATCCGCTAGCTGTTTAGAAAACTAAGGTCAGTGAAACAGAAAACGGCAAAATAGTGTGTACAATCCAATTTCAAAATTTTTGATGGCTTAGTGCCAATCAATTTGGATCTAATGCATCTTTAGCAGATCACGCAGAAGTTTATGTTTTTATTTTTTTGTTATTCCTAACTTATTTTATAAACGGAAGGGTTTCGTTTATCTTTTCATATAAGTTTGTCCTATGTTTATTATGTACAATAAAGAATATAATCAATGTGAAAGGTTTTAAGCTAAAGATTATTGACCACCGTTTATATTTGTATTTTCTATATATTCCATGTTAAGTGTTCCTCTTTAGACACAGTTTTTACGTAATTAAGTCCAAATATCTCAATTAAAAACTGTCGTATCTTCAATCTGACACGTCCTAATAATTTCAATAGCCCACACTTATAGGGCACTTTCGTATAACTAATGACTTCATGCTACTTTGTTCTTTGTGATATTATCTATAAAAAAATGATTTCTTTGTACTCTTACTCTCTAATTATATAAAGTAGTGCATTTTAATTATATAGAAGGGTGCAGAATACTGGCGTTGCTTGAGGCGTGGGTATTGCCACCAGGATGGCTTTGGACTTACGACTTTAAATGGGATGCATTTAGTTTGTTTCTATTGGTATTTAGTCAGTTTTTATCGCATTTTCTTTACATCGATTGTCACTATTTTATGTACCTAATGACATAGAGTCTTCTATGTCATTAGGTACATTGCTTAGGTAAGATGGTATTATGCAATGGTTTATGTTATAGTGTCTTGGCATTTTTATGTTGATTCGATGACTTCTTTCGAATAAACAGGACAATTATTGCATAGGAAAACTTATGGTATATTCCAATGTCTCCAGTTTGTTACAAATCAAAACGAATGCGTTCTTCAAGATTAAATATTATTGATATATTGATTTTTTTTTTAATTTTTGTGACGTAGTTATAACAGTTTTGCTGTGCATAGAATATCTTTGTATAGAAACTCAATTTACTCTGTTTCATTTGAATGCTTATTTTAGTTTATCTAGCCTTTTCACAACTACTTTAGGTCCACTCTACCCGGATGGAGTTGAATACCAGTATTTTACATGGATCGACTGACAAAAACGTAGTAGGTAATACAATGCCAGGGTTGCGAAATTTGTCCGAAAGATTCACCGCGGCACTGGAACGCAAAGAACATTAGGAGGAACACGGATGGGTTTTAGTAAGAAGACATTTGATGATTTCACATCCTTAAAAACAGGCAATACGACATCCTTGGCTCCATCTTCTTTCAAAGCTAACAAATACAATATTTGCATGCAACCGTCACCGCGTCGCCATCTCTCCTCATAACGTATTTTTCCTCCACAATTAAAACCCAGTCTATAATTTCACAAGTCTCTAGTCTACTGGGTGTCACTATAAACTCCTTGTGATTAGTACCCACCGCTTAATAATCGTCTCGGCAATATTTATTGCTTCAGCTCGCTAATTATTAAGGAATTTTGATACTGACTTATTGGTCTACAGCCTGGTAAGTCGTTAATTATATTTAATTTTAATACTGTTTATAATTGATCTGCGAATGATAGTTTTGAAATCTTATCGTGAAGTTTAACTGGAACTTGGTAAAAGCTTGGTCAGTTTTATGTGACGTTTGTTTAATTAGTGGGCGAACTTGTTATTTTTAGAAGTTGAATGTAAATTTTATGCATTTTTTTTAAACAGGTCTGTTTTTTTCTTAGACCGTTTATCGTAATCATGGTTAGTCACAGATTCCACATTAAGTTCTATGGAAAATTAAAAGATTGAAGATTAGAAAAACCATCGAGGTCCCTATTCCAAGTCCAAGAGAAATAATAATGTAATGGTATTATTTCTCTTGGACTTGGATTATATTTAAAGTTGTAAGAATGCTTGATTTCTTCCTTCATCATTGTTTTATATCGGTTTCATATTATGCATCTCAAAAGAAATGTGACATACATAATTTATACTGAACGCTAAAACGCACAAGTAACAAGCGCAGGAAGTAAGATTCATTCAATACTTGGTATTTTTATAAGCATTAGAACAGGGTCATGCTTTGAGACTCCTTAGACATAGTATTTTTTTGTGGAATTAAGTCAAATAAAAATATCGGACGAAAACAGCTGAGGACCGGTCACAAAATCACGTGAGAAGAAATAATAATACGAAGCAGTAGGCGTGAATAGGTCGACGAAGGAGCAGTAAAAGGGGGGAAATGGATTGAAGAAAAGGCAAAAGTTTTTCTTACCATTCGTCGCTAGCGAGTTAAAGCTCACGTACCCTCAAACCCTGGCTTCCCCTTTGTTTTTATTTTACACAGAAATTTAATTTCCTGCACTCACGTGTCACGAGCCTCAAAAACTATTGCGCATCGCTCAGCCGGTAATACAAAGCAATCTAAATTGGAAAATAGGCAATGCGCAGTGTGTGCTTACCAAAAACGACCATGCTGAATGCGACGCGATTAAAAAAAGAAGTCTGATGCCGATCGCGCCGCGGGAGGGGTGTGGGAACCCCGCTTTCCCCCCTTTTTTCCTATTTTTTCCTTTTTTTTCGGGGAGTGGGTGACGCGGGTGCATGCGCCCGGCACCCACCTTTGTTTCGCATAAACAAATTAATTTCGGACGCTGTTTTTGATGGTTAATATGTTCGAAAATTGGGATTTTTTCGTGTGAGACCAATTGGGTGAAAAGAAAACTTTGGGTAGGGCATTATTAAGTTACATGCGATCGGATGAGATTATACCTCGCATTTTATTTTTATGGTTGTAACAAGTTTTTCAGAAACAGGAGCGAAAAAAAAAATCATACCATATTTAGTACTTTTAAAAGTTTTTAAAATTCACGAATAATTTGACATGAGGAATTTTTAAAGTAAAAAGAAAAAGTATAAGAATTCCACTGAAAAGCTTATCAACAACGAAGCAGTGTCCAAATAGCTTCAAAAGAAAGACAGTGAGCCAAAAGTTGTCGAAAAGTTGCGAACAAGCTATGAACTTCACTACAACTTCATTGGCTAAACAAACCCGTCTCGTACGCTCGAGATGTACCTACACAAGTCTTTGTCTGTAATCTGTACCACAAACGCCGCGACCTATTTAGCGGCCCAACAATTGACGCAGATGGAATCAGGTGATAATCAGCCACTTCAGACACACGTTGCGCGTACGGGGGAGGCCGCTCCCCGCACCCACTCATTAAGGGGGGTGGTGGCGAGGACAATGCATGTTTGTACTGCTTTTTGCCCATTTTTTTCATTATTTCATTTCATTTCGCCCACCGCCCACACGTCCGCGCTCGCGATTGTGCGCCTCCGCTTTTTTATAATTCGTTACCTTTTTTATCGGTCGCTCCATTTTCAGAGGATGGGTGGAGAGCGTTGTAGCAGACGAGTGTGCAAACGCGGCGTTTTAAACGCTGATGTATAAAAATATTAAAATCAGTCAAGATAAGCAACGCAGTATAATCAAGACTGGTAATTCCAAATTTTTAATTGAGCGAGGGTGTGTTTAGTTATATGTTTTTCCTAACGATCTTATAAAACATATTTGAGAAAATTCACCATAACGTGGAATTCGAGGTTAACTTTTTATTAATCGTAAAAAAGATATAGAATTAAAATATTTCACACAATTTCTGGCTCTAAAACAATTTCACAGTCGTTTTATTGAAATAATAATCGAATTAAATGCTCAAACACAATTATTAATTAGTAATCGGCTGTATAGATTTTTGGTAACGAACGTTTATGATTCACGGTTTCAATTAAGTAAATCGGAGATTAGTTTTATTTTGATTTAATTTTTTTTATGAGTATGGTACTTTCTATATCCACCTGAGTTTTAACCCTATTTACCTAAGCTAAAGCCTTATTTCCAGTGGCAAAAAATATAAGGATTTATTTGCAGCGTTTGTGTTGTTGTTACTAACCGCCCGTCTGTTCCCTCGGTTTCATATATCAGATAGCCACTCGATCTAAGTTGTGCATTACTCATATTGTTAATAGGTTCTTTGTTGGGTGCGATAGGTGAATTGTATTGTTTCTGGCCAGTCTCCCAGTAGCGATGGGAGATGTCCTATTGCTGAATCAATTGATGATTGCAACATTTTATTTTTGTTTAATAGACTTTGTAATTTATCTCTTTTGTGTACGTAATAGAACGTCTGTGGTGTACGAGAGTTGTTTTGACATATATCGTTAGATTTTAACGAGATAGATATTTTTGTAGTGGATTTAGACTACGATTTTACTTTATGCAAGATATTTGTGACTTCGGTGTTGAAATTCTTGTATAGGGTTGAATTTATAAATTCATTCGAGTTTAAAACAATATTATTATGTAGAACGAATGAAAAGCAACGATATCTCTTTTATCAGTAACATTAAATAAAAATGAAATTTGTTAATAAATACAGGATTAGAACCGACCATTAAGCAGTGTTTCCATTAATTTTAATGTGGACCGCCGATATTACGGGACAAAAGGCAATAGAGATGCCTAAACATTAAAAAGATTCAATAATAAAATCATCGCACGCGATATCGAATAAACGATTCCCAAATTATGCTTCATAATTTTACTAAAGTTATCAACACACCGTTACAGCAAATTTAATTAAAAACCTGATGATACAAAACGCGGTATCCTGAACAGTTACTCCGGCAAACATGATCAAAAAACAATTACAAATATAAAAAAAAATACAATCGAGACACTCCACCCGTTCCGCTGTTCGAATTTATAAGTGTATTGAAAAAAAAAGTATCGAAACTGGTTGTAATGTACGTGATTTCGCATTTTAATTCGTCTGTAATGTTGGGACATCTCCCTTTTTAAATGTTTATTGCGTATTTTTTTTCTTCGCGCATTATTAAACCGGAGGGCGCACGTACGCTTGCATATCTACGCGTACTTTGCATCAGATCTCATAGGCGTAAGATATAACATAAACTTTATACTATTGTGTTATTATTTGATCGATGCGTGGCTGTCATAAACTGTTTTGAATATTCATACTTAGTTAATTGGATTTCTGTTATTAAGATCGTAAAAGTTGTGTGAATTATCTTCTGGAATTTTTGTAATGTTTATATAATGTGTTGTTCGTGTTTTAGCACCCGATTCTTACTCGTTGTCTTGGCAAAAGCTGGAAGAAGTATCGATGTGCCAACTCAAGCTGTACTATTCGCAGTTAGTTTCTCGGAGAATTGGCAATTCATCATACTTCGACACATACCTATCTATTCGTAAGTGACATATTTAATACCATTATTTTGATGAGATGACTAAAAATCAACGAAAATACGTTTAAAGTGACCTCCTTATTCTGTGCTATGTTTGGATACACATGTGAAAAGTTATCCAAACATTTTTGCAAGGAAATTCGAAACTCGGAAGCAACTTTCAATGCGAAAAGGCTTTGCTGGTTTTTAATTATTCTGTTTATAAGTTTAATTCATGTTTCTCTAGTATTAAATGTTTTGATTTATGTGTGGAGGGTTTAATTTTATCGTTTGTCACCCTTATCCATTAAACTTGTTGCGGACAAAATGACCTGTTAACGAAACCCATTCAAGATTTTCCATGGATGAATTAGTAAACACAATCATTAATATATAAAAAAACCTTTGATGGTCAAATTTTAGTCTTAATTAATGTAGCCTGAAGTAAACTCTTACCTATAGTTCGGTAAAATAAAAAATACAAATGAAATAATTTGTCAACCAGTTTTTTTAGGATAAATATGAATTGTTAGTTTTTTACGATGTCTTGTAATTATTTTGTCAATTTGTATTCGTGTTATTGTAAATTATTAAGCAACAGAGTCAAATCATAACGACCAAATCTCTCTAGGAAACATACTACCTATCTTAAAAACAAAAGAAGACATAAAATCACAAATTTAAACCAATTCGACTAACGCGAGCACTTCACAGAAACCATTTAAAGTTCGAATAACAGAACACACAGATTCCATAGCAACAGCATTCCATAATTAAAACCAAATTCGTGCATTAGACGCCCAGAATCATGTGCTAATTGCGCAGGGCTACCAACACTCGCGACGCGAGCCTGACAAACGACTTTGATCAATCACGTCCGTCCTCCGTGGTAGCCCTGGCCACGGCTGCGACGCGGCCGCCGAGATTTATATTTGTAGCAACCCTAGCTTCCGAGGCGCTACACCGTATTTACCGCTGTCAATATTAATTTTGATGCAATTTGAACTTTATATCTTTTGTTTTAACGTTTTGTTTCGTGGTGGGATATTTTGCAAAGTTCTGGATAACCATTTGGTGAGAATCCGATGGGTTTATGCGTAGGATATTGTTTTATGACGTGAGAAGTGCTGTGTAATCTAATGTTGTTTGTTCAACTTATGGTCCGAAGAAGAAATATCTCATTTGCGTACTTAGGTATGTATGCATCAGTAGCTTGAACACTGACCATTTGAAAGATGTAAGTTTAGTTTTGATGTGGTAGACGCTTGACTTTCAGGTTTATCATATCAGGAAAAATAGACTCAGATAGAGCACGGAATTCCACTTGAACGCGCCATGAAAGTAGACTAAGGTCTACTAATTTCATGGCGCGTTCAGCTAAGGAACGTTTAGTACGAAGATACTTAAGATTTCATTAAAATGACTAAAGCGCTAACAAATTCATAATTATAAACGTCTCCTGATCGATTTTGTTTTCAGTGCAATTCTTGTTTTTCTCTAATTCAGATCGATTGCAATGTTAATGAAATAATCCATTTTTTTTCTTTTCTTACGCCTATCACGAGCGCATTTTCTCTGCATCAAGGCATTCATGGCTAGCACCGAGTGTAAATTCTTTTCGTAAAATGCGATTGGTTTGTTCTTAATATTTTTGAATATCTGAGATCCAATTCTACAATTTTTTAAAGTAACGTACGCATTCGTATCTCAGTCGTAATCTGTCAAAAAAGCCTCAATATCCATATCTAGATACTAATATTAAAAAGAGGAAAGATTTGTATTTTTGTATGTAGCGAATAAACTCAAAAACTCCTAGACCGATTTCAAAAAATCTTTCACCATTAGAAAGCTTCATTCACCCTGATTAACATGGCTATATTTTGATGATTTCCCATCCAAAAAAAAGTCCTCCCACTTTCTTTTAATTCTGTTAAAACATATTTTCTCAATTTGTAGGAATTCTTTTTCATATAAATGTTTTGGTCATCATTCCTTATTTGCATACGGTGCGTTTCAAATTATATTTTTACAAGCCAAGAACGTTTCAGCAAACAAAACAATATCACACCGGATCACCTTATTTCATGGGACTTGGTGTAATATGAATGTACTATAAGTATACCTTTGCAGAACCCGGCGATAAAACAAGTGCGATGTTATGATTACGAGTTAAAGCAGCCCCAAAAAATAAGGAAGCACACAAACGACACGACTTCCCGAACTCAGAACAACCTCATAACTTATTTAATCAGGCGCAACTTATTTCCATAGTAATACATTTTACCTTGGGTAAGCGACAAAATTTAAAACCGCATAATGATACCGAAAAAACGGTCTCAACGTTTTCACTATAACTTTTGTAATTTACAAGCCAATTAAAATAAAAAATGGGATGCACCCCACCACCCACCCCTTTAATTATGATTTTTTGCATTTTTTAATGATAATAAATTCGCTTGACTGCAGTGCCGTCCGTTGTTCTACGTGGGACATGCATTATTTTGTGTCTTATTATAATGTTTACTTTGTATTGATGAGTTTTCTTAAGCTATTAAACTTTGACATCAACCTAAGATGACTTAGAATCGATTCAGACTGAGTTATCGCACAAAGAAACAAAACCAGACCCAATTACAACATCTTAATGTAAACCAAGCATGCTCAGTCCTTAAGTATACAATAGCCTAAAACCATGTTTATCATCAATGGTATTGACAAGTATCAAACTAAAAAAGGGTGGTCAGACGCCGACGACGAAGGGTCAACGTAAATTGGTTTGTAAAAGAAAAACCAAACGTCCTAGGGAAAGGGGGATCTATTTTGTAGCAACCTTGGCAATGAGCCGAGAAAACATAGATTTATAGAAGTCGAGGTTCGTTGGTTTTAAGATCTGTTTTGAAGAAGCTATATAGGTTGATACTTTCTTGACTATTATGCTAAATCAGGTCATTAAGTGATCAAGGAAAGATAGAGATTCTTTGATCGAAAGAGTTCCGAATTAAAGTATGGTCTTTAAATAAAGTTGACATTGAGAATAAAAAACTAAACCGGTCAAGTTAAAAGAAATTAAGGACGGGACAGGCAAAAACTTGATGTTTTCTTAACAAGCAACCCCAACGTTGTTGGGTTGTTGTTGCGATATTAGTAAAATATTTTGATAAAAGCGACTTCAAAATATGGAATATTCGTGTGTGCTATCAAATCATACGAATGATTAATTACGGTGACCCGGTGTTAGTAGTGCTAAATATGCAGTCGTTCGTTTTTTTTTCATCAGAAGTGGGATATGTAAGGATATTTAGAACATTTTTGTTAGCATTGTTTAGAATATTTTGTGGACATTGGTACATTGATGTATAATGTAAGTAATAATATCATACAATTTGCTTCATGGAAGTTTTTAGTTACAGAAATAATGACTTATTCGTCTCGTATCATGCGTGAGCCAATCATCCAAGCTACGTTTGAAAAAACCGATTGTGGCGGATTGATGCACTGGAAAAATATTAATTGAAGCTAAAAAACAACTTATGCACTAGCGTACCTGCTCAAAGGAAGTAGATACAAATTGAACGGCAACCGACGTGGCCGCGAGCGTATCTCACAAAAAGCCCAATGGTTAATGAAAAAACTACACGCAGTCAATATTTGATGAGAGCCAATTTAAATGTTCGTCCACTTGTAGACATCGCATAGTTCGATTCTGGTGAGCACCGCTCCGCGCGGCCATGTGTGGGGGTGCCGCGCCCCCGTCGATTTCCCGAAAAAAGAAAAAGGAAGAAAAAAAATAAAAATGGCGTGCGCGCCCGAGTCTGTGTGCGTGAAAAAAATGCAGATATAATGCAAGTAATAATAATAATAATAGGCGATCGGCGGCCGCGCGCGCCACCCCCTCACCACCCAATTTTCATTCAAATGTGCTCGACGATTTTTTTAAACTATTTTTTTCACCGCCAATATTTTTTCGGGATTTTCCATTAGCAATGCGACTGTCCGAATAGTTCGTGTTGTCCGCTGAATAACTGCTCTGTCCGCTCTTTTTGTACAATACTCGCTTAGATAGTAGATTTCATTAAAAGTTAAACTGAGCAAGCGGTCTCAGTATTATTGTTTCATAACACACATTAGTTTTAATGCAATTCTCGGTCATTGTGACAAGACTAGGACAGTAATTGAACTGAAACTAAGTAACGTCGTAGTCTGACGTCATTCATCTATGTTTAGTTAAGCACTAACAATTCAGTGGATAAAAGGAAGCAAGAAAACAACTAATACTCTTAAGACGTAGTACTACTACATTCATCTTCTCAAAGTTCGGAGAAGTCGTGCGAAGAAAACAAGAACCAAAGAATCAACAAAGTTAGTAGAAAAGATTACTAGCGTACACACTGTCTTCCCGTACTTTGTGAATGAAAATAAAAGTCGTTCTAGCTACCGGCGTTTAGCGCGACCGTCTAACTAGCATTAACAGTTTTACTAGCACGTTAATAGAGCTCAATTTTGATAAAAGCCAATAATGTGGTTCCGCTAAGTCCACGTACGGGCCAAAAGTTGCCAATCGAGTTTTGTTCAAAATTCGCTACATACAAAATATACGGCTTGTCCGAATTTCGACATGTGCGATTATTAATTTAGCACGAACAGAGAGTAAAAATTAAAATTATAACGTACACGCGAAACGGAATAGAAGAGTAAAAGCGTGCGTTTCCACGACACACGACACGACGACGCGACGACGCGACGGACGCGTACGACATGACATTCAATTTAAACTCGGACGGAGCACGCGTTCAATAATTAACATAATGTACTTTTTCTCCGTTTTTTCACTTCCCGTTTGACACTCCATCACTCATGGAAATTCCATTTTCAATGCTGCTATATGAGGGGTGGGGCGAGAGGGGTGGTCTTTGCATCCGCGCAATGGACATGGCGGTTTTGGGGGAGAGAGGGTGGACGAAAAAAAGATTGTTAAAAAGGCTGGCCCCGCCGCGGCGGTGTGTGAGTGCGTGTGGGTAAAAAAGCGCTCACTAATCGATACTATAGATTCTGAGGCAAGTAGGTTGCGGCAGTGCAGAGCAGATTGCTCGGCGTCGGATCGTACGGCGATTTTTTCGCGGGGGCACTAACGAAGCGATGAATGTTTAGTCTTTGCGAGGACCTTTTGAGCCCGGGATGTCGTCGTCTTTTTGGTGAGCCGAGCGGCCACTTGAGGACCGAGCGCGTTTATTCGCACTCAACTTTGTCCGCGTTTTAAAGGCCACGTGTTAGTTAAGTAGCGGTGGTGAGCTTGTCAGCCCTGTTTTTAGTAGTCCAGAGTGGGACTTGGAGCTGTCGGAATGAAAATAAATTAGCGGAACATTTTGTATTTGAACACAGATTTCCTTTAATACAGGCTAAAGCAACAGTTGCTTCAACAGATTGCTTGATTGGAACAAGTAATAAAACATTTTCTCAAACAAAACTCCCGTTATATTTGTTTTGTGTTGCCAATGCGCCCCATCGACTAGCCACTACTAACCTCGTCATAGGGCTGCTACTAAATGCATTTATTTAGTTTATTATCTATCAGTTTTCTTTTTATAAAATGCATTTTTTATTCTGAAATTAACTTGTAGGCATCACTTCTAAAATTAAGTCATTTTAGAAGTGATACAAGCGTACAAAATTTTTGTTTTATAATAGGACACATTTAGGTACAAGATAAATAAGTGGAATTTATGAACTCAATAAAACACACGACGTTTAAGAAAAACGTCCTAGAACTCACCCTATTCTTAATGTTGACGGGTCATATCAATTAATGTCACTTCGTCAATATTGTCCTTCACAGAGCACGTAAGTTTCATTCTTGCCCTTAATTAAGTACTCCACTCCACTTTGTCTTTATCTTATGTCCTATGTTAAGCACGAGTTGCTAAGTGGACTTTCAAGATGATAGGTTCCTTTCCATTATTGTCGCTTCGATAGCTCTATAATATCATTCTTAAAATCAGATGAGAAGTAGAATAGATATCAATGCTGGAACTCACTTTATTTTTCTAATACTCTTGTCTATATAATATTTC
The DNA here is from genome assembly GCA_905332915.2 of Hecatera dysodea. NCBI lineage: Eukaryota > Metazoa > Arthropoda > Insecta > Lepidoptera > Noctuidae > Hecatera > Hecatera dysodea. Next base: position 6,504,132 of record HG995299.1, read on the forward strand.
GTATTTAAAAAATACTCCACTTTGTGTTACAAAGAGGACTAGACTCATTTCTGAGTTTGCAAGATTTATAATGAAAATCTTAAAGTAGGTACTTTGATATACTAAATTTGGTAATACCTACTTTCGTTTGTGGTCCTTCATTTATCACTTTGTAAAAAAAATGCTAGATGCCTAGTATATTTAGCTACTAACTTAAATATTTTTTACAAAAATAAAAACCCCTAAATTTTGAGGTTGATGTGCTCCTAAATATTATAATCATAACTATTGCGGACGTATCTAAACACAACACGGCGCTCATTAAATCTACTTCCCGTAACTTTGTCCTAAATGAAGTACAAAGTAAAACAAAGTCCTCCACTCGTCTTAATCTCGTGTCCTACATAAGGCACGCGTTACAAAGAGGACTCACCTCATTCTTGAGGTTGATGGGCTCTTGCTGCGGCCGGGGCGGCGAGTGCCGTCCCACCTCCGCGCCCTCCAGCATATCAGCCTCGCATCCCGACTCGTCTGTGGACAAAATAAGTAAACATATAACATTCATGCGACAAAAAAAAAAACTGATGTAAACACCTGAAGAAAAAAAGAAACAAGAAAATTCTACAAAAATATTGATCTGTTTCTCTGTGTGTACATTAATAATTATATAAAATTACATTAATTCGTGAAAAAAAAAGTATTTTGAGTAAATAGCTAACTTTTACTGTTGGGGGACATAACATAACCTACCTCGATGTCAAAATTGAAATTTAGTTATGAATCTGTCAAACTTTGTGTAAGTTTGACAACTTCTCATGTTAAAGTAGACTTTTCTTAAGTTCACACCTTCTACCTCAGTTCAGAAACAGGGAACAGTAGTTTGTCTCAGCACCGAAGTTTGAATCACGCGAAATATTTTATTTCACCCTGTATTGTCGCTAGCGTTAAAGTAAGATAAGCGTATCCTGGAACCTAAATCTATCTCTGTACAAAAATACATCAAAACGCTTCGGCGAGTCGTGAAAGCGTAACAAACAAACTCATTTTCAGGATTAGGATAAGTTAAATAACTTAGGATCGTTTCGTCTATTGACGTAAAACACATTATCCTAGTTAAATCTTACATAGAATCTGAGGCAATAAGTCCAAAGTTGCTACCTACCCAAAATCTTCACCAAATATTATTCAAACGACCTACGTCAACTCTTAAACACGCATTCATCACAAATCATTGTACAAAACGCTACACTACTTTAAAAAAAAAAACTACCTTCTTTCCTAACCCTAAAAAGCTCCTAACCTTCTAAAAACTCTCTCCAGACACAGTAAACACGACCTACACCAATCGGACGACACAAATAGGTCAAGACACGTTCTCCCGACTCCTTTGTTCCCTCTTTCGCTCGTATTCCATGTATTTACACGATTATCAACCTTAGCCTGAGCCTAACAAGGTGGTATTTGGAATGTGTTGGATGTAGGAAGAAGAAAAAGTGTATCAGCTGTTTGGTATCGCGAGTCAATTGAAGGACGGATTATTATGGCGTTGGGAAGAATGGTTTGTTTGTGTTGCTTTAGGGTTAGCGCGTTCTTTTTTTGTTTTGTTTGTTGGTTTTAAGACTTAAAATGCGTTTATTTTTAGGTTTATCTACGCTAGATTTCTAGAATGTGTTAGAATCTAGATACTACAATCTTTATCTGTAGATAAGTTTAATCGGACGCGCAACTTCAATGTCTTGTGCCAATTTTATAAAGGCATTAATTGACATTTCTAACTGTCAAATTTGACAGCTCGGCGCAACTTTTTCTCTCTTAATTCTATCAATACCACTTCTTTTAAACGTGTTAAATTACTTAACAAACTTTAATTATCCTGAACTGTGTATTTCCTACGTATTTTTCACTTATTTACTGCAAGTAGACCCAAGCAGGAGTAAATTCCGTTCACAAGATATGTTGATCCTGTATCTTATGTGTATAATACCGTGTGCCGAGGTAACATAGTACCGATTATGTACAAGCGGCTTTAGACTTAGGTAGGAAACTAATAACGCACCAATACCCGCATACAAATCCTTTTTATTAGGGCTGGTAAGTAAATTAGGATTGCACATGCTTTAATTATTCCTGAATTGTGCCTTAAGAGACCTGCTTTGATGCGAAAACCACATTTTGCCTGTTATTATATTATCAGGACAATAATCGAGTTTACAACTAAGGTTTTTATGTATTGTGCTTTTGTAGTATTTTTCTACTATCGTTTCTGGCTTTCAGGAACTGGGAAGTTGAGATTAGATTGGCGGACTGGCTCCAAAAATCATAAAAAATGGTTTGATTTTAAAGTAGCGATGACTAAAATATGGTGGATTATGAACAAAATGTTCAATAGAAACTTGTAATAAGTTTGAAGCAGTCTATTGGTAGAAGCGACGGTTTCGATAATTTGCTACGCCGACGCCAAGTTTGATCAATTTTAAATGATTTACTAAGTTGTCTTAAATGCGATAGAGAATTACATATGGAAGACCACGCGGGACCCGTTGCCGTCCATATGGTGTCCAACTAGTCCATCGAACAGGGTGTTGGAACCCAGGAGATTCTGAAGTAATTTGTGCTCCATTGGTGTTATTGCTGCAAGGTTTTCCACGACGATGGAATATTTAGATATATTACCCGTCACATATGGATGGAAAGGAAGAGAGTCTAAATAAAAGATTGACGGATTGCATGTAAAGAAAAGTAAGTGAGTGATAGCGTCATGATTAATTGTACAGAATGGAGGAAAAAAACGTGTTGTGCCGAACACAAGTGCCGTAGCATAAGGGCAGGAAGATGATGATGATCGCTCACAGGACCAGAAAATTACACACAAAACAAAATTAAGAATATTGCTAAAATTACCAGAAGCGATCATAATACCTGGAATGATCCAAGTAAATGTTTATGAAAGTTCATACGTACACCGTATTAGACCGCAGAAGCTCCAATACTTGGAAATGCATTAGAGAACGATGAACAAATATCTTTGCGGCAGTAAACTATAGATTCTGAGTAACGAATAATAGAATTTGAATGTGTGCTGATTAAGCTGGGATTTGGTTACGTTCATTCTTAATTTATCTTTGATTTTCATCCAGTCTGAGATGGATTAGCTGAAAACTATTATGATCTAAGCTTAAATTAATTGACGCTTAAGTAAATTATGTATACGGTTTACAAATATAGTTCGAAATGTAAAAAAAAATTAAATGTGAAAATATGAAATGTGAAATATATTTTGTGGATTAAAAAAAATATAAAATAGATAAAAGAAGTGCATCCCAAGAGTCTTCAGACAGAAAAGTGAGATGAACCGACCCTAAGAAATAAGAAAATGAAGAGCAAAGAAAAAGACGTAAGCAATATTCCGAACATTGCTGATTTCCATTTGGTAAACGACATCACACAAACCGTGCTTAAGAAAACATTGATATACCTTTTTTTAAGGATGGGAAATCATCAAACGACTTCTTCCTCACTGGGTGGAGCGGAAGGGAGTGTCAGACTCTTACTGACTAAAACCCATACGAATACGTGTTCTTCCAAATGCCCTTTACGTTTAAAGGCCGCTGTCATTCTTTCTAACATAAACCGTAAACATTGATATCCCTACTTAAGAAAAAATGAGGAGTCACCTATCGAAATTTAATCTTCAGAATATGATAAGAGAATTAGGCTTGTTGATAGCTTTTTAGAAAACAATATTGCCAACGGTAACACGTATGTTATCATCACTAAGAAAGTTATCCTAAAGACCGTACTATCGCATTGTCTCCCAGTTAAGATTATAGTGTTTTAGGGAGATGTAAACAAATAAATGATCATATCGGAAGCGTCTGTCTATTGAAAGAAGCTATAAACATTTATCTATCATAGACATCAATCTAGAATCCCTTCATCCATTCACGAGGAATAGAAACGATGGAAAAATATTCGCAGCCGTCCCCTGTCGAACGCATGGCTCGTATTTAGTTAGCTTGTCGGTCACTAGTGCAGGTGTGGCTGTATCCAAACTTATGTATATGTTGTGTAGGCTGTGAGGGTCGATGTGTGGCAGGAGGGTTCGGTCTGGGATTTATTTTGACTGAGAAAGTAGATGAATGTGAGAAGATTTTGTCTGTGTTTAGTCTCAACAATAGTTTGCTGGATTGGTAGCTTGTTCAAAATTAAAGAAACCGAAAACGCATCCTAGTTCAAACTAGGATGCGTTTTCGGTTTCTTTAATTTTGGAAATTGATTAATTTCCAAAATTATTTTCCATCTATTTATTCTGCTTGTGTTGTTATAATTATAATTTAATGTTGTTGTTATCTCCCAATCATACAAATAAATGATGTTGATCTAAGGCCATGTTCTGAGGCATTTCCTCCTCTCTGACTCTCTCTCCACTCAAATCAAATTGATAGTTTGGTAGACAAAATCGAGTGTAATAGATAAAGTTACCTTCAAAAGGACTTGCAATATAGCCTTAGCTTTCATGTCCTGCAGGAGTGTTTCACAAAGTAAAGATGAAGACTCAATTTTGCTATTTCGAAACTACAGTATTTAGACAGGACAATATCCTGCCGTAGAGGCTGTACACCGAGAAATGTCTAGGCGACGTCCACATAATCACGATGCGGCAGCCCATCCTTTTGCCGTAGCTATTCCTTTAGCCACCTCTTACGCAAGTGAAAGGATGGTCTTTACGTACGACCACATGGCACACAAGAAACCTTTGAACGTAAGTAATAAACTTACGCACAAAGCTTGGCTGTGGGCACTAGTCTTAGGCTGACAGGTCACACCTAGGTTTACAAGCAAACTCCAGAGCTTGATTAAGAAGCGATTTATACGGGACCCAAGAATTCTTGAACAGTTTTTGCATGGATGACCGATACACTTAATTCTGTACAAGATTAGAAAGAAGATTAGAAATTGCAAAAAAAATCTCTGGATACAAACGAAAATGGTCCTAGCCGACGTTACAAACTAAGACAAGACCAATCATTGTTCCACAAATAGCTGGCCGAGGCTAAGCAACACAGACCGATGCCAAAACCTAGCAGCCGTCGAATATGATTGCTCCTAATGCGGCGGACAAGGGAGGGGGTGAGGTTAGGCCGTAGGGTGTGTGGCGCGGGTGTGCGGGGGGTGGGTTACTGCGTCGCGCCGTGTTCCTGACCGAGCAGTAAGTCTGGCTTAATCCTATCGGAAACGCGGGCCCCCATTGAAGATCGGCAAAGGCTCAGCACGAGGTACTAAAACGACGACATGTCTGAAGATTTCGAATATGTTGCATGTCATCGGTAGGCGTTTGGGGAACGGTGTGTTGATCTTGGATGTGAGTTTGGTGAATATGGTTTGGCTATTGTGTTGTTGGGTTTTGAAAATATTTGTTACCAGATATTCTGGATTTACTTATCATTGGACACTGAGAAAATAATGAAAAAACTCCAGATATTCTTTTGATATTCAACTTCAGCCTCAGAAAGAAACAACTACTCAACTTTTCATTATTCTAATAGCAAACATTTTTAAACTATACACACACCGTTCCAAATTCAAACACTTCCTTCAGCCAAAAAAAAAATAGATATCCTCACATCATCCCTCCATCCACACCGAAACTTAACTTCGCAACAAGCAAGAGCGTACGCACTCAAAACCTTAGCCCAAAGCTGTCGACTTATCCCCCCACACGCTCTCTCGTATACCCGAGCTATGCATCTAGCAGGCAAAGGGGGACATTACAAATTAATAGCACAAAGACCGGCCACAGATCGCCGCTGCGAAAATTTACAGGCAGCAGACACTTATAGCAGTACACTATAAAGGCTAGCTTTAGTAACTGTGCTGATATTAAGGCGATTTGTGATCTTCGTGTTAGTTCTTCATTTATTTATGTATATGTAGATATGGAGGTGGTGTATGATGTTGAGGTGGTAGATCAACTTCGATGGTACAAAAGTATGCTGCAAAGCATTTCTGCGTGACCAGCTTACAAAACATGCTTTTGCAAGAGTGGCAGATTGGCTCAGTCTTTTTTTTTCTGAATTGTAGTAATGTTCAAATAATAATACATACTCAGCATTATCATTGAACAGTAATACGCCCTTGTTTTACTTTGAAAGATTGAAATCATCTTAGCAATGACAACGGCATGCCAAAACATCGATTTCTGCAACATTCTTATTTTTTTCTTTAGAAATAACGAGATCATTTACATGAACTTTTTACTTCAAGACCGGTCACAGGTTACCACTATGAAAATTTACAGGCAGTAGACATTTATATCAGTACTTATAGCACTGATATTAAGAAGATTTGTGATCTTCGTCTTTGTGCCTTCGTACCTTTGAACAACAGCATGCTAGCACAGCTTGCTTAGGAAGCATGCGTTTGTTCAACAGGCGAGAGTGGCGGATTTGCTCTAATCGTTTAGATGCAGTTTGTTTATCATGCATTATAGGAATGTAAAAATCACGATACTTAATCTGTTTTATGATTGACTAATGACCCTTTGTTTCGCCGAGAAAGGGTAAAATTTACCAAAAACCATATTAAAATCCAATGTCTAGTTTATAACATCTCAGCGATTACATATACCCGCCCTAGCTTCATACGGGTGCAATATAACGGCATGCCAACACATATAGATTTCTGCGACTTTCTTATCTTCGGGTTTTCAAGTTATGAGATCATTTACAATTTGTTTTTCATCATCATCATCCCTTTGCTCTCAAGACTGAAAGAATCACCACGGAAAAAAATCACAAGCGGCAGAAGGTTCTATCTCTGAGTTTGAAAAGTGAAAGATAGAAATGAGTGATAATGAAGATAAGAGAGAGAGAGAGACAATCCTCCCGGACTCCTCTGTTTTTGATAAAAACGGGCTTGAGACAACAATGCAAGAAGTTTCATACACCTCGAAAGACAATCAACCACATACGTATGTATAACTATAAACACATACCATGAACATAAGTAGCTATAAAACCCAAGTCCAACTAGTAAGTAAGTCACACATTTAAGTGGATATGACTTTACACAAACTACTAGTGACGGTCCGTTACGGATGGTAGATTTTTAAATCGAGGTGTCATATAAACGTGTTATAAGCTGGGTGTGAGTTCTTGCATTATTGAGTATGGCTTGTTCCGTAGGGGCAAAGTACTCGTCGAAATGAAACTATTTTTGCGATATGTGAACGATTTTGTTCAATATTTTTACGGTTTATTTTGATGGGTGGTTGTCGTTTGTGGTTAGGGGTGGTAGTCATATTGAATAATTTAACTTGACGAGTAAAACAAAAAAGAAACATTCTTCGTAAATTGAGCTTTCGGGGTTACGTTTAGTGGATGTTGTAAATCTATACTAAAATAATATGAAGGCGAAAAGTTTGCTTCTTTATTTGGTTGAAGGCGCTTATCTCAGGAACTACTGTTTCGAATTGAAAATAATATTTTAGTGTTTGATAGCCCATGTATCGAGAAAGGCCATAATAACATCAACAACTACAACCGCCAGGACAGGCCATCTAGTTAAGAAAGACAGGATCATCTAGTTAAGAATATATTAAAAAGCTCAATTTGGATTGCCATCGGCACAAAAAAGAAGAAAGAACATAATGTAATAAAAATCGACGAAAAGATTTCTTTATGATTGAATCTCTTATGGATGTGTCGTATTGTTTCCAACAAAACATTGTATGTACACTTTGTTGGGGAGAGTAACTGTAGGACTAGAAGGAAAATAATTAGAATATAATATCTGAATGTAATAATGCACCTTTGTGTTTTTCTATATAAATACATACATGTATTTGTTCTTTTATCTTTTTAATTATTTATATTGTGTATGTAGATGCAGACAAAAATCCTGTATCTAAAAAAATCGTTAGGTCTAATGCTGATGATTATTTCTTTTCAGTTAACACTCCTAACATTAATATTGGTCCATTTGTGTTAAGTGACTATTATATTTATTTACTATATTTGGTGACTTTAGTTACCGGCTTCCAGCGTTAACGGTCGGCAACAGGCACTTGTTCCGAATTGTTGTTTTCTGGTGGTTAGCTTGTGACCTATTAATATGTTATTTGTTTTACTTAAGTTTAACTTTGTTGTCATTGTATTTTTCATCTGTGACTGTGTTATCTTTATTATTATTCCGTACGTCTGTATATTTTATGGTTTTTGTGAACTGATTTTGTTGTTTAAGTTCAACATAACATAAAAAGAAGGTAACTACCGCCTACTTATTCCCAGTGCGCATATGACATAGCATTTTTATATTTTATACCTATCAGTGACAAAAGTGTTTACGCTGTTTTTCAAAATTGTAACGTGTTTACATGACGCGTATACACATAATAGTCATTACCCCGAACGGTTTAAATTCACAATTTGACCCGGTAGATGGCGATGCAATTGGGTTCAAGGATCTTTTTTTAAAAAGAAGAGAGAAGAGAGAGTGGATTTTCATCTTTTATTCGTTAGTTTTATTTTTCTCGTTCTTGTTAGTTTTTTTTCTTTCGATTTGATTAGTTTTAGAGGGCTTGATATAATAGTTCGTTTTCGTCAACTAGAGTTCAGTTGAAATGCAACTGAAATCGAATACATGAAACCCTTTTTGTCGCCACTTTTTTATTCCGTTCCAATATCATTTGTGGAGGCTTTAACGACTGCCTCTCTACAAAAGTAAGCGGACAAATTGCTTCTAAAACAACAAAAGCCGACCGGAAAAATTCACAATCGTACCGAATCATTAATCTCAGAAACAAATGGAAATCGGCCGACATCTGCTATACTCGGCTCGAAAAAATGGCGGCCATAGTCGACAGTTGTCACGTTATTCTCGACGGGATTAATTAGAAATGCGATTAAAAGCAAACAAAACAGGGAATGGTGAACTTAAATTAATGAAAAATTACCACCCTCCGAGCACTCGTCAACTCTTTTTTTTTAACGGGGTCGCTCCCGCGCATTAAGCGGCTTTAATTTGAATTCGGAATTAGAATTACGCGCGCTTTATAATTATTGTTTTTTTTTTCGGCCAGTGACGGTTGATTTCTAATTCTAACGAGGGTTTATTCGGAAAGTCACTTATGATATTTTTTTTTGTTTGTTTCGGTATGAATATGCGAAATTGGATTTTGTTTAACCCACTCTGTAATATTCAAACATAGGAACAGGTAACTTGTTATACCTATACTCAGGTGGCGTAGAAATTATGAATTCTAATTTTTGCTGACGTACTTCATTGTATATTTGGATGGAACAGCTCTAGACGCCATAGCTCAGTCAAGAAGATAGCAAAACATTCTACACTAAACTGACCCAAATAGTAAGTTCATATATGGACGTAATATTAAACTTCTGTTCAATAAATAACTCTGAGCCTCTTCAAAGATGGACTAACACAAAGCAATCGGAATAACAAAGTAGGATCGGTAGATTTGCCAATGGAGACTATATGTACCATTTGGTTGTAATATATCGAACTTTCTCCATATCAAATTGGAGCTATTATTTATATATTTAAATAATTCTACATCTAAATCGGATACGAACCGAAATAAAACATAAAAAAACAAAAAAAAATCTCAAGAAAAACGATTTTCAACAATTTTCCAATCCGAATCAAAAAACGAAATGATGAATTGATTGCGGGAAGTGCAAATATTTCGAAATCAATGAAAAAAAATCTCCATGCAGACAATCGAATCTAGAATCGTCTGAAATCTTCTTGGTTTGCCAAGAAGTAACCAGTCTTGAATGATCAGATGTGTCAGATTTTCTGGCTTCTGACAATCTGAAACGACTGCCAAAGATTTACAAATATAGACGCTAACAACGGCTTAATTTGCTTTTCGAGGCACGCAGGAATATCGGTAAGTTAAGATGGTCACCCATCTACAGACCAACCTCGGCAAGCGTTGCTTAACCATGATAATCGATCCGTGCGGCTATTATTATTTAGCAACGAGCTCTGTAAACATAATCCTATCACTGGTTTAAAATCATTAACGTTTAGATCAGTTGATCACACCTGCCAGCTACAATTAACGAAATACTAATACAAAATGTCAATTATTCTGTTTCTGTTGTTAGTTGTCAATTGTTTCTGACATCGTGATTAGTATCCAATAGTGTAAGTTCAACATTTTCGCATTTCCATTGACTTTAGTATCATGGTCGATAATTATTTTTTGGATTTGTGAGTAATCATTTTGGAATATTGTTTACTGAAATCTATAGCTGATGGATTGGTTTAGATGAAAATGTAGCCATGTTTGTGGAATATTCTAGGTTGTCTCTTGGTCACCGAAAGTGATGAGCTACAAGAACAGCATTATTTGTATCATAATCTTTATCCCGCTGTCCCATGATACTTGAAATTGGTGCAGCTCATTATGCTCTTTCATTTTCCCCTGAAAACTGTTACTTATCACTTATCATTTTGATGACAGACGCTATCAGATTGCCATGATTATTTAAACGTTCACAGAGGCTGTATTGAAGTAAAACTAAACATAGATGATGGCGATAAAAGGGGAATTCCCCAAACTTCGGAAAACAACATACCAAAATTTACCACAACCCCAAACAAATTCTAACAAGACAAAATGGAAAACGTCAAACAATAGCGTGAACCGTGAAGCCAACAATAATAATAAGGAAATAATAAGTGATCGGTGCTCACGCGCGAGGAATGATGCTGGAGTGCCATTGTCACGGTGTGAGAGGGACGAGGGCCCTCCGTGAGTACACACCTCCGGGTATGGGAGGGTTTGTGTAATTTTGTATTGCATCTTATTATACATGAGTGGAGATTTTTGAAGTAAGGAATTGACGGAAAATTGGGGGTTCATTTAAAATTGACAAGGTAAAAATATCTTCATTATTTTTAAATCTCTAGTTTAGGAGCCTAACATGATACCCATAGATTTTGGTATCCCTAATTCAAAGCAACGAAGATATGTGTGCAGAGTACTTAAGTGTCCAGCTAATAAAGTGACATTCAGCGGCGATAACAATTGTCAAGAAGTAAAAAAATACATGCGAATGACTTAAGCTAAATATCAGGGGATCAATCCCAAACATTTTGGCATTTCTACTTTGTTCGGGGCTAACCTTCGGTTACACTAACTGGACTTTGGTGATTCAAAAACTCTGTGATTCGAGAACTGGATGTTGTATCCTACTCGGTCACAACACTGTACTCTTTAGTTTACTAAACTTGAGCCCTAAACGATGTACGAGTTACCAGCGTTGGAATTTTTTGTCGGAGATAACCTTGTTTAAATTAACAAATACGTGCAATTTTTGAAGTGAAAACTTCTTTAGCATCGTTGTGATTTGAAAGTTTATGAAACGAAAAAGCGACGGTAAAAAGAGACAGATATATATAAATTCATGTGTCTGTCTCTTTTTACTGTCGCTTCGTCTCATTATCTTGAAGCCAACATTTTTGAAGGTTTCACTTCTACCACGTGTGAATTGCACACATGTATTTTTTCTTAGAGTTAGTTATGTATTTAAAGATCAATAGCCGATCAAACCAAGTGACGTCATATCTGTCAAAATCAAAATGTTACCGCGAAATTCCTCTTAACGATGAACCTCTTTCATTGAAATTGAATCAGTTTAATCGTTTATTTGTCGGTTTATTTAACTTTTCACACCGACGTCGACATACCGATCATTTCGACGTTCAACGCTCGTAGGGGAGTGATTTCCACAGTTGCATAATTATTACATTTTGCGCGGGAAGATGGGTCGCTGAATATATACTTTTTTTATTGTTACGTGTCTATGGACGGACTAGTGATAAAATAATAAAAAATATACTTAGGTACCTACTAAATTAAACGAAGTTTTGTACAAAATTAATAACATTTTATGACCTCTTTTCTAAAGATGAAATTTCAAGAGTTTTTTTTATATTTTTAATAGGTTACCTCGCATTCAAAAACTTAAATATCTACGCAAAAAAGTGCTCCTATCTAATTATATCTCTGTTTTAGATCAACATGGACATATGCATGGAACTAAGAAGTATACTCACGGTTTTGATTGAAGTGGGTAAACAGTGCAGTAAGCATCCAGGTATCTTTTGAAGGGTATGCACAATTGTACATGTTATATTTCGACTCTAAGACCCCGTTATATCCATGTCGATCTGGGAATGAAACAAAAACATCGAATGTAGCAGCTTCTTAAAGCCCAGTTTACTATAAAATAAATGTACTAAATACAGAAGAACACATCATATTTTCCCAGGGAATGGGAAGAAAGTACAAATCTTGAATCCTCTTGCTCTTCGTCTACCGTTTCGTCCACATTCATACTTTTTTTCTTTTATGCCAGTAGCGATTTTACTTTGCACCAAATATTTTTGTTGGAAAGACAATAAGGTTTGAGTAAGATAATTTGATGATGTTAAAACAGTTCGACGTTATCCTCACATTGCGGTTATGAGAAACTATCAGCACCCCGTTCCCGTTGCAATTCTGAGATAAAAATAAATCTTATGACACTCAGAAATAATGTGGCCTTCTATTAGTAAAAGTATTTTCAAAATCGGTGCAGTAGATCCAGAGCTTACCCCCCACCACTTCACAAACTCACAAACTTCACCTCTTTAAAATGTCAGTATAGATGATGGAACGGATTCTTAGCCAGTGACCAAATCCAAACCTACACTATGTGATAAAGAATCCGAAATGACACAGCTGTTTAATTTTTAAGATGTAATAAGTGACTGGTATTGATGATGATGACTACTAATTAATTGAAAAAAAAGAAGAATCCTTCGTTCAAGACACAGATAATCCCAAACACAAGACAACAGCACAACGACCTAAAGAAAAACAGACGGAAAAATCATAACTTAATCGTCCACTAGCAAATAATAGTATACGATGAAGCGTCGACAACTCCTTTGAACTAAATATTAATGGCGGCAGAGAAACTGAGCTTTTATTGCGAACACATCACAAGAACAATCGTAATGGTCAAGGAAATGCAGCGAACGCGTAAAATTTCCTCTAATGTGTTATTTAGAGACGGCTAAGCGCGTAAATTCATGATGGTATTGTTATTAAGCACGGTGGCAGCTAAAGAGAGTTGAAGTTTTACTTTGACTGGTCTTTTTGTTTGAAGTTTGTTGGGGTCTTTGGAAATTTTACCACGATCAGATCATTATATCTCTGTTCTTGTGGAGCCAGTCAAATCTGTTCTTTTAGTACAGGTAATTAAAAAACTGCTATCGCAATGCATCGCATCCCCTTACGGGGAGGAGAAGTTATGCGATCAGCAATCTTAGTAGACCTAATGGAAAACCAGACTTTTTTCTGATCTATTTACATCGATTGTTCCTTCAAAGTGTTTCATAGCTAAGAAAAGTGCTGATCCCGACTTTTCAGTCAGACTAGTCTGTATGAAATGTTAAATGGAAGTCCAGTCTTCGCTTTCAGAAGTAATCCCACATTTGCTCTGACTTAGTACACTTTCCAATCACGGGTGGTCTAGCTTCAGACCACACTACAATATCACCAACAGCTTGATAAACGAAGCTTCTAAGAAAAAGAGGTGTTTATGCACTCTCGTCATGGACAATCAAAGTATTTGAGCACAAAGCACAATGGAATAATCTTCTATACTCCCGTCGAAATGTTCTGTTTATTACACTTCGCGACATTATATGTTTTGCTATAATAAAAGCGTCCTGTTTAGAATGCAAACGAGATTAGGGATGAGCTGTAAAAAGTTTGAGTTGCGGTGACAATGATGTGCGCTGTTTGAGAGACGGGTTTTAGTTGTTTTATGATTTGGATGTGGGTTCGTTTAATTGATTAGTTTATTTTGCATTTATTATGTGTTGCAGGACGAAATAAGTTGATATCTAATGTTGTTATAGCTAAGAAGTTTTCATTTTATTTTTTCATTTAACAATATAATTTACATAGATTTACACAGCTTTTTTATTAATTAACTAGCTTCTGCCAGCGACTTCGTCCGCGTGGAATAGTTACTTTACCCCCGATTTTGAAACTCTCAGCCCGATCGGTTTAAAATTGACAAAAGATAGACATGCTGTTTCGGGATGTTTTTTAGATAATTTTATGTAGATGACTTCTTCCGTTTTCCCAAAATTTTCCTTCACTGCTCTGCTCCTATTGATTGTAGCGTGATGAAAAGTATACTATAACCTGCCCAGGAGTATGAAGAATAATTGCACCAAGTTTCGTTAAAATCGGTCGAGTAGTTTTTGTTTCTATAAAGAACATACAGACAGACAGACAGACAGACAGAAAGACAGACAGACAGACAAAAATTTTACTGATTGCATTTTTGGCACCAGTATCGATCACTAATCACGCCCTGATAGTTATTTTGAAAATATATTCCTTGTACAGAATTGACCTCTCTACAGATTTATTATAAGTATAGATAATGTCTATTTACTATGGTCGCATTTTTTAATTCCTATAACGTGCGTTTGTCTTTGCAGAATGAACCATTTTTCTTTGTTTCATTCTATCTATAGGGATAGCTATCTACATATCGCACCATTAGAATGAAAGGGATCGGGGGATTTTTGGCAAATCAGCCAGACACAAAATCTTTAAAAAATGTTGGGTAAAAAAACAAATATCTCCCGAGACCTATGTATAAGCTGTCCCTTTCCCAATTATATTTAGTTTTTTTTTTCTGTTTTTACGTTCAGTTATACTTTACAGAAATTTTGAGTTGAGTCAATTTCATTCTGAGACGGCGATATATTTGAAATGGGAACATATGAAAACTATCTATTACGTCCTAAAAATTGAAAACTGTCTATGAAAAATTGATTTTCAACTACTACTCACAATGACCAATTACAAACTACTTTGTCATCCCTTTGTACTCTAATAGAGGCAAGATCAAACGGATGCTGTGTACGGAAATTGAGTTAACGTTGTACTGAGGGCGACGTGATTATTAGTTAGGTAGCCTATTTTCTGTCCACCGTAATTTTATTTATGATATATCAGGGCGAACCCAACATGAAACTGGAACAACCGAACTGGAAGGTTTACGAACGGGCTTGCGGAAAACGCAAGAACTGAAGAAAAACCTTTGTAAAGGATTGAGCTAGAGGAGGTTAATTTAATAATGGCACCTAATTTTTTAAATCGTTCTACACGAAAAATGTTTCCAGTATTGATTCTGAGAAGTCCGACTGCTGAGCTTCGTGCAATCACACAGAATAATGTAGTCAGTCATGATGAATGAATAATGAGTCATGTAGTCAGACTAAAAATCAAGATCTTTCAAAATTACCTACCTACCACCTTATCAAGATAAATGTGACCAGAACCATATTTTCCCTACCATAATAGTTCATATCCCCCTTAGATCGTACCTCCATGTCTGACGATCGTGGTCATAGAAGCAAGTAAGTCTGGAACGACAAATTGTCTCTATCGACTTCAGTCAGTAGGAATATCAGCAACAGCAAAATTTTGCCATCTATTCTTCGTCGATTCTTTACAGCTGAGTATCGCGACCATATACGACGTGTCTCCAAGACATGCGGTCTTCTACAACGTGGACCGCTCTGCCTTGAACGCATTTTCCTTCGACCCAGCCCAGTGTCATGAATTTTTGCAGACTATGCTTAGATGTCTGAAAAGGCTGAGGGCTATCCCACTACACATCCCCAAAACTAGTCCACAACGCAAAAACATTCCAACGCGCAAGCAACCCATCGCGTATCGCTGAAAACGCAAATTAACCACTGGCTTTTACAAATATCGGTCAATTAAGCGGTGAGAGGGATAACAATTGAAAACGGTTTCGCTTTCACCGAGGCCAGGCATAAACGCATTCGTAAATATAATAATAGATGAGATGAGAGATACATCAATGAATGTCCACTGCGTTTTCGGGCGGGCACTTTCAATTTCGATGTGCGCGGCAGCCATGATTTTGCCTTACTGGAAATTGCAATTCGGTGTTTATTTTCCTGCTTTTGGTCGGTCTGTTTCATTTTTTTAATGGGTTTTGATTTGTAGCTGGGTAATGGCAGGTGCAAGCAATTTTATATTTCTGTATTGATTTAGGTGCTGCTTGATTGTTAAAATAATGCAGAAACTATTTTACTCAGAACTAACAAAATACTCAATTAGTCTTTGCTTAAATAAAACACGCAACCCTCTTTAAATTGCATTTAAAACTCTTTACCCCAAACATTCCATCTCCCAAATCCGTAAGCCATTCAGACTCACGATATTCAATTGTTTTCCCAAAATAAATCAACAGTCACGTCCCGATTGTATCGACTACGACGCCTGGTCACCCTACCGTCGGCGTTCCCTGCCGATCCCGCGTGATCGCCGCTGACCACACGTTCGTAAAATGTGGATAATTATTTCAGTTTTATATTAAATGACAATTTTAAATTGTTTGTTTTTGGTTTGCTGTGGGATTGGCAGATAATGGCGAGGAATGCCTTTGATTAAAGTTCAAACTTTCATGTTTTAACAAGTCGTGGTTGATACCATCGGGACGTGACCTATAAGTCCTTAAAACCTTTTCTCCACTTGAGGAGAAAAGATTTAAAGGACTTATAGGTTGATCAGGCAAAGTTACAATTACTGATATACTGACATTGTTAGCTTGATATAGACGAGTGGGCCATGATTTAAGATACCTAGAATTTATGAATATTGCAATATCAGCTTATATTGATTCCACTGCTTGGATCATTCTCTATGACTATTAAATATGATGACTTGACCAGTACAGATTGTTTGGACTTTAAAAGAGACTTTGACCTCTAGAGTTTGTTTCGGTGTTTCTTCGCAGGGTAGTCGGCAAGGAAACACCGGCTTCATCTAGCTTAAAATGACCAGAAATATTTAACGTGTAAAAGTGTTATGTTTAATCTACTTACAAAATAAATATAATTTATCGTTTATGTGAAGGAGGCGGCTGTCCACCACGTGAGCCCAGTGCGGGTTAGAAGACACATGTTCTTTACTGTTTGAATCTAGAACAGTCTCCTGATAAAAAAAAAATACAAAAACAAAGTACCTGCCTGGATTCAAATCCAAGTAGCAGCTACGACTGCCAAAAAATATTACTTAATATATAAATCTAGGGAGGTTTCTAACTATTGAAAGTGAGACTCTTAAGTCCACCCATTGCCTTTCGTTTGTTTATGCATCACCAACCTATATACAAGGTAAATTATTTGATGATTGAAGCAACAATAAGTGTTCGTCGCAGTAACAACACTATTTTCAGTGTGTTCGTAGATCAGTGGGATTTTATAAATGTCGGTACCTACTAACACTAGTTGTAAATTGTCACTGACCCTATGGATTTTGACCAAAATAAAAGTTTTTTTTTTATTATTATTATTATAAGCTCCCATAATAACGCTATTGCCCGTTTAAATTTAAATTCAAAAGCAGCCATTAAAAAGTAAAACGGCTAAGGGGAAACAGGGAATAAATGGCCCATCCAGACAGACTCCCAATTTCTAATAAAAAATAGTATTATTTTATTAAACTCTTAACTTTTGTTTACTTAATCAGAAAACCTGTATTATTATGACATTATGGTAGGATTTGACACGTTCTCAACTAAGAATTCTCAATACAGTAACAAGCCGTTACAACGCGCCAGTGGTCTTCCTGTTTTACATTTATCATGGCGTCTGCACATAAAGTTTCCAGTGCTACTATTTGTCATTTAAATTAAAAAACGATACGTATAACTATTAACTAAGAGTCGTGCTTTTAGTAGCGGCCAAAGATTTTAACGATTAACTAAACAATAACTCAACATCTGTGCAATATGTACCTACTGCACAATAGAAGCACAATCATAAAAATTGCTCATCCATAAAATGTTCTTTAATTATGCATTACCATCTACGCACAATTTGTAATAAACTCTATGAATCATGAATTAAAGTTCTTAATTCCTTGTTGGACTCCTCTATTCATTAGTGACTCGAATCAAAGGGTTGGCAAATCCAACTTCTATTGTTAATAGTCACGCGTCTAACTTGGTATTAAGTATACGTGTTTTTATATTTCCGTTACCATAGAAATTAATGCTTTACATTTGTATAGGTGTTCATAATAAGTTTTTTTTGTGCTTATAGAAAAAAGCGTTTAAAATTGTGCTTATGATACGGTTTTTTTTTTTCTGTTTTGTCATAATTAAACATTGAAAACGTTATAGATGAATATCATTATTTTTACTACTAGTTCTTCGTCTATTGTTTCTATTAAACAATCAAGGAGTTCCCTTTAATATTCTTAGATATTATATTTAGATATAGAGTGATCTATTCTATCACGTGATCTAATGACTGTTTTGTAGATTCTCCAGTAAGGGTCATTTCAAAACGCGCGAACATACTGACATAATCTTACAGAATTAAAGTCAGTAAAATCAGTCCTCAATACTAAAATTATTGAGAAATAATGTCTGTTTAAAAGCACATACGCTACTGCACCGTTTATGGGTTAATAAAATCTCCCTCATCACCGAAAAAAAAACAACAACCAAGGTGTAAAATAAAAATCAGTAAATGCTCACTACTGGAAGCGACACAAAAGTAAAAATTCGCACGATCTCACTCTCGACAAATAACAAAACATAAGACGACAGCTAAAACACGCCGTAAAACGACAAACGCAGCTTAAAACGCACAGAACCCTAATAATATTAAAAACACAAACACCACTGGGTGACATCTCGTAATTTCGATTCTAATTACATTTAATGTCCACTGTTATTTTTTCGAGTTTTAATGCGCGCCCGCCATAAAAAGATAATCACAAAAATAATTGAAACGAAATAATAAAGGCTGTAAGGAAAGGGGGAGGGGGGGGGGGGGATTAATGACGGCTCGGGGAGGTGCGGGATAGTCGGCGCATTAAGGCCTAAATAATCAACATAATTACACTTTTTACCTTGGCATCCCCTTTTCACCCTCTAATAAGTGCCGTTGAAAAGATTCTCTATTTATATCAAGGCCTTTTTATGAACATGATAGTTGATGCACAGTTTCGTGTTTTTGATGACAAATTTTGGTGTTCTGTCTGTTAAGCATGGAGCTTGGTGAAAACACCGGAAAAAATGATACGAAATAAAAAAATAACATTTGTACTTTGACTCGTAAGACAATAATCCTTTAAAGCAGACAGTTAAAAAGGGTTGAAAAAAAGTGCTTTATCATTAACCTACTGTTTGTTGGCGACAGGTCGAGATATAGGTAAGGATGAGTCTCAACATGACAACATGTTAAAAATTGTCCAACACTAGGACGACTGAAGACGAGATATTACTTTGGAACTATTGTAAAACTGTAACGCACTAAGTCCGTTTCTCAAGCAAATAATTTCGTACACCTTAAGAAAATTTACTGTCATATCCTTTTCGCACATAAACCCGACACTAATTCCAATACTACGAACCCTTTTTAATTGTTTAAAGATCACAGACTATAAAGTCAGATGCAGTCAAAAACAGAAATTAAAGGTCTTGATTACGAATGCTTAATACATTTAAGTATAAAACTAAATATATAGCAGTTTATAATTGGGAACGGAGCAATAAGTAAAGCGGGCACCCTTCTGCCGAAGAATCAGTATATAATTAAAGATAATGAGACGCTATTCAGATGTCCGTCTGGATCTTTTCGACCTGTTCAGCTGTGAAGCGATGGATGCGGCATATTTTGCCGAGCTTTGTTTGAAGTTTTTACCAAAAGGTTTGTCGTTTATAAATACGCGTGTTTCAGAAGTACGGGTAACGTTGGGTACCTAGCTGACATATATTAAAGAAAAAAAAAACGCAAAACAAAAAATAGGTTGTTTTTTTTTTCAAAAAACCCGACCGCGGAATCCGACTAAGAAGTTTCAAACAAATCCCTTTTCGAGTAATCTGATGCAATTGGTGACATTAGTTCTGTCTTTGAAGTAAAGTATTTTCAAGAAATGTAACAAACTATTTAAAAACAACTTGTTCGGAACTTTTTAGTAGTTTTATACGGTCGATGTATTTTTAAAAGTTTTTTTTTCTTGTGTTCTACTCAACGTCACCCTTAAAGATGGCCAGGCACTCTGGAACATCTGTAGATTCATTGTTTGCAATTTTTAATCCTTTAACTGCTGCTGAATGATGAAATCGAATTCCCGAAACAAGAAATAAAAAAGTAATTTTTTTTCATAAATTACCAAATATATCCTTTTTTTTTGTATTATATGGCGTGCCTGCAAAACTAGAGTTAGCTTTAAGAATTCATATTTCCATAGATATTTTGTGCGCTGTGCGTTTAAGTAACATAAAGTACCAAGTTTAAAATACAAAGTCGGCAGGTCTAGCAGCGGAATATTCGTTCGTACCTCCTAAACACATCCTTCACGAAATCACGACTGACGAAGACAGGGACTAAATGAAGGGGTTTTTAATTCAGTGAAATGGTAATACTTACAAATCTAGAAGCCTTTCGTTAATCAGTGTATTGAGTCGCGAATTTTATTATTTATTATAAAGTAAGCGGAGTTTTGCGTATTATGATATAGTCTTACTTTTTTTATTCTTCCAAATGTTTTTTGTTAGTGAACTTCGCTCTCTTTACAAGGTATAATAAAATTAATAAATTCAATTAAGTAGCCCGTTCAATTGGTTACAAAAAAAAAGTCTAATTTTATCACCCCAATAAATGACAAACCCGCTTCAGACTCGTTTGTGTCTTTATTTATGACATTCGATAGATTTTAGTACGGCTACTGTACAAGGCTCTAATTAAAATAAGCTCCAATTAATTTGTAATACATTGCCGGTTTAAACAGAAGCTTAACTAGGGAATAATGAAGTAAACTGGTATTGTATCAGAGTCAAGCGAAACGGTCGCGGTAGCCGCCGCTACAATATTACCCCGGTCTCCCCTTTACACGAAAAAATATAGAAACGCAAGCGTACACCAACGTCTAATTAAAATGATTAACTTAATGGTCTTAGTCATTAGCGATTTTAATTCTGAATAGTCTATTTTTTTTCTTTCCGTTGAAATTATAAGTTGGACTACCATTTTACGATTGGCATCGCGGTTTTCAACATTTACGAGCAATCGTAATATCGCCATTGTACTTAGTATTTGTTTGTTTAGTCAAAGAACGATATAGTCGACTGTTTTACATGTTGGGCTTTAGTTTTTATTAACTTTGTTATAGAAACAGCGTGAAAATATATCGTAAACGTGTGGTTTTCAGTATAAATGCGAATTTTAATTTATACTTATAAAGATTTAACTATTTATATGAAAACTTCACAGTAAAAGTATAAATGTGATATTCCTATATAAGATATCTGCCTAGCCTTTTTCCCAACTATGTATATTGGGGTCAGCTCCCAGTTAAGCCGGATTCAGCTGAATACCAGTATTTTACGTGAAGCGGCTGCCTACCAGACCACCACAACCCATTAACTGGAGAACACGTTACCTCTTGGCAAGACTGGTTTCAGATTTTCTGGCTTCTGACAATCCGATATAAGACAAGTGATTCTTTAAATATATTTATTTTACCATACTAAAATAGAACAGGACGATTCAAATAAGATTGCATTTGACTTTAAAAAATCGACACAGAATTGCTTCCAAATAATTCAATATTTTCTTAATTCAAACAATAAGTAAAAAAAACAAACGTTTCTATTTTCAAAACGGTAGCCTTTTCTTTCACCATAGACAAGTTATTCTAAACACCTACGGCCGAACGTTTATGCTCTATGGCTATCGGTTTTAGTCTCATTTGAGTCATGAGTCGACCTATTCGCGCCACCCTTGCTCGCTCCCCCACTGAAGCTTGTCGATTTTAACCGACAGGAGCAACAAAGCATAACTTTTGGTCAAGGGTACGTCGAGATGAACCCTTTCCGTTGTTTTTTATTAGAGAATGATACAGATTTTGTTTACGATGTTTTGGAGTAGGTTTCTAGGACTTTATCGTGTTTTTATGCACTTATTTTTGGATGTTTGTCTTTGTAAGTTGAAGTTTTGTTGGTAAAACTAGTGGAAAGTTGAATTCGAGTGAATCTTTGCACGGTACCTACCTTCTGCTTTTTGTTTTGTTTACTTTATTAATTTGGGACGCAGATTTCATTTGATGCAACATGTCAGATACTGGTTAGATTTTCATTCTGAATGGATTTTTTACGCAATTTTATGAATATTGTCAGTAAACCGTCCTTTTATAAATGCTAATACGATGTCTTGCATATTACAATTTGTTTTTTTAAACAATTTCTTTTCTCGCAATCGTAATTTATAATCATGATCATAATCTATCTACAATAAAATTACCAGATATCCATCTAGACTGAATTGAGACGTTACTCTTAAAAATATTAATTCAAAATGAGCGCGGAATAAGCTCTAATTATTATTAATTTAATGCGCAAACGCCTCCACAGATCCCTGCTTTATCTAATCATAGATTAATTCATAAAGTCAGACGGGACACGCCCATAAATTAAAGCAGATTTTAGCGCTACCATTGAACCCATTAAAACATTCTTTCTTATTCTGGCAAAGACATAAAACTTATACTGTAACAAAAACCAAAATGTACGTTAATAATTATGTTAATGATTTTAAAATTATCACTTCAAACAAACCGCACAAGATGGCGGACTATTATTATTTTATAATGTGCTCTGACGTCACTAAATGAGGTATTAATTATTATTCGGACAGTGTTGCTAGCCCTGTGTTATCGCGGTGTAAACAACTGCTAATTAAAAGGTACATCAAAGATCGACAAGTAATTACAACGCGCCGTACTAATTAGTTTGTTTGTTGAAGATTTTTTTTATACTGTAACCTTTTCAATGGTGGAATTAATAACGAAGCTGTCGACTGTCAGCGCTGCATTATCGCCTAGTTGTCAAATATTTCTGAGAACTTTATAGTTATTTATGAGTTGTAAGTACCTGGTGCCTTTTCTGCGTAGGAGTCTGTGGAATTAGATGTGTTTTTTCCGCTAGTAAGGAACAGGGTTCCATGGAGTCAATTCCGAAAATATTTATCCCACCAAAAACATTTTCATGTAAAAATGTTGCCAAGACGAGTGTACGTAAAGTTCCTGTGACAAAGTTATCAGATATGTGAAAAAGTGGTCAGATCTCATATAGAGCCAAGCTTCAAAAATTCTAAATTTTAGTCAAAACGTGTGGCTTGACAGTTTTATTTCACACGCAATGAACGAATGCCTATGAAATCTTCGTGACGGTAGCAAAACGGCCAAGCCACACGTTTTGACTAAAATGTAGAATATGCATTTATTCTGAGTAAGGTGTAATGTAGAGCTTATAGGTTTAGAGCGTGCAGTCTTTAAAGCTTGGCTTTATACGAGATCTTCACAGGGAAAATGTTTTTGGTGGGATTTCATTTATTTTTTTCCCCTTTTTTTGGGTGTATCAGTTCTTACTTGCAGCGCTACGTCAAAGTAAATTTTTTCGTACATCACATCATAAGGAACCATCTCCCGGCATGTGTACCACACGATGACAGCCCTCCCACCTCTTCTTTCAGTACAACAATTTCAGAAACCATGTTAAAATCAGAAGAATATCGATAATACTCAATCTAAAGCAATTAAACCTACACCTTACGACCTTACTATAAACAAAACTAATCCTATACCTAATTCTATTCAAACTTCCAATATTAAATTCTAAGAAAATAACAAAGAAATACTTAAAATCGTAATATATAAGCTCGTGGCTAAATTATAACAGCCGCACGGGTCAATCTTCTAGGTTAAGCAACGCTTGCCGAGGTTGGTCTGTGGATGGGTGACCATCTTAACATAACGAGACTTCTCCGTGCCTCGGAAAGCACGTTAAGCCGTTGGTCCCGGCTGTCATTTGGAGATCTTTGGCAGTCGTTACGGATTGTCAGAAGCCAGAAAATTGACACCAGTCTTGCCAAGATATACCGTGTTCCCCAGTTAATGGGTTGTGGAGGTCTGGTAGGCAGCAGCTTCACGTAAAATACTGGTATTCAGCTGAATCCGGCTTGACTGGGAGCCGACCCCAATGTAGTTGGGAAAAGGCTAGGCAGATGAATTTGTACCAGTAACCTACTTAACTCGAATTATGGTATTCTATCTTAAACATTTTTAACTATTTAGCATCATCCAAAGCAAAGTTATTAGAGTTAAAAAAAAAACGACTAATAGCGTTTCGAGAAAAGGTAGGGAGTGCCATTGCGCTTTGCTTGGCTTGTCTTGGCGGGGGCACTACAGTGCCCCCAGATTTATTTTTTCATGACAGTGAAAATGTCAATCGTCTCTTAATTCATAAAACTGAGACATGATGAACGGGTAATACATGTTTTTATAACGGTAGCGACGTTTTTAGAACTTCATTCTAAGTAAAACGAAATTAAAAGATGCTTATCAAACGGCTTAAAAATGCTAAACAAAATTCTTTATGAGGTGTTGAGCAACAATGTGAAGATTGAATTATAACAGCTGAATTATGTTTTCTTAAACATCACAGTGGGTAGTCCAAAAGTAACTAAATGTTTTTTTTTTATAAGCTCGCTATTGTCAACTTTCTTACCTGATGGAAAGCTACGATATGATCGACGATGGACCACGCATTTAAAAACTTCTACAGCGCTGTCGACTCCACGGTTGCTACTGTCTTCAAAAAGGCACCGTTCATTAATGAGGCGTAATATTTTCGTAATTAAGTTACGCACTGGGAAAACAGCGTTATAAACATTGTGTAACTTTGCGGTCTTACATTAGGATAGATAAGCGATAGATTAGCTGTTTCCTTGTACCGCTAATGAGACCTCATTAATACATAATTAGACTTGAACAATATTATTCTTCTTGTAAACCCAATGGAGATACTGAAAAACTGGTTCTGTGAATTTGTGTTCGAAGTTTTTGAATGTTATGCCTGCATTTGGCGGTGTAAAATGTCTGTTTATTTTAGCAATTTGTCAATTGTAAGACACGGTATGTCGTTGTAGAATGCTCAGTTTTTATAAAGCACCATAATATCTTAAAATGGAACGTACTGGAAATATAATTTGCATAATTACGAGGAATATTTTTTTATCGAAAACATTACATTGTCACATTGTAGAATGCTAAATTAATTAAGACCATTCGATTTTCATAGTTAAGATCGCTGCTATGATATTTTACGTGTGGGACGATGTGGGACTAACCAGCTAGTAGGTATTTTTGATGTTTCGATTGTACTTTTGGATGTTAGCAACTCTCAACGGGGTGTTTTTTAAGGACTTGCTATTTATAACCTCTGGCAGAAGACGTCCATCAGCGTCTGAAGGACTTTGAGGACATTCGATTATAATATTGATGATCATTACGTGTCTGCTTCCCGAGAAAGACATATAACTCTGAACGAGTTTCTCACTAGGCAAAGATTCAATGAGAGAAGGTGATTGAGATGTTCTCTATTCTCTTCACAAAGTAAATATCCTATATGCGAAAAACGATAGTTCAAAAATAAGGATTGAACTTGTGACATTTCAGTAGTGCTTGTTTACAATCTCTAGTGATCTTCTAAGATAAAAGCATGTCGAAGAAGAGTTGGGACATCGTTTTCAAAACTGTGACAATTCTGTGCAACCTTATAGTAAAGAGTTATAAATAGGTCACAATTGTAAAACAAATATCCCTCTTAGTTTCCATGCAAAATATTTCCGCTTCTATTCCCCTCCTCGGAAGAAGACACTTGATTTAAACAAGGTTATTATACTAACGATTCGACGGGAGACGGTTTAAACAATCATTATAAGTAGCCACATCCCTCAGTGCTTGTGCTTGCCGCGATTCTAACATACACTCGAAAATGTTTCAATTGGCTGTATGGGCTTATCAAGGACGATACGGTTAGGAAGTAACGAACTAATTTAATTACTGATTTAGGTTTGTTCGTTTATTTTATTTTAGTTAATTAAAAGGCAGTTTGTAGTGAAGCGTTTGTTCTCCTGTTTGTTCAAATCTTTCTGCCAAATACTTTAATATATTTTCATGGTCATTGAGTAATATTTTACTTCTATCAAAATGTTAGGAAGATTTTGACTAATAGGCATAAAAAATTGAACTAAATGGAATTTGGAAGAACAATTAATACCATCAAAGCCATTAGTGGCTAATACAAGAATTGTATTAAGCAATCAATTGCAATTAACAAAGGAGAGAAAATCCTCAGTGTTCAAAAAGTAGAGAGACACTACCAAAACAAAGTTCACTCGAGAACCGACGAAAAATTTAAAAGCCATGAAAATATTTGTGAAAATAAGAAAGAGCAAATCTCAATGGCTGGGACGTGTTGAAAGAATACCGGAGGGAAGAGTGAATGAGGACAAAGCGAAAAAGGATAGAGGAGGAACGGTCTCGGAGGTTCGAAGCAAACAAATGATGCGTTTATTCGTGGAAATGGAGCCAATCTGTGTATGTGGTGCGGGCTAGTTGAAACGGGAACTTCTTTGTTGAGTATTTCGAAGTGAGATTGTAATAAATACGGAGGTGGAAAAGGAAAAATTAGTGTAGAACATAAACGTCTCGGATTAAAGAAATATAAATCATTTTTTAGTTTTGATTGCGACATTTAACTTCTTAACTTAAGAAAAAGCCTATGCTAGACTGACAGAGAATTTGCGAAAGACAATTGAGGGGCGATTCTCGTATTTTATGGAGCGTTCACAAAGTTAAAAATACTTCTCATTTCCTTCATTTTGATAAATTTTTGACATTGACTGTTGCTGATATGATATTGTGACTTAAATGCATTTTAATTAAGAGAATCGGTCTTCTTTTTGCACGTACTGACCAACGGAGTGAGAAATCGGCACCTCCAAAATAATACATCCTTTTCCAAACTTGGATACTAATACAACCAGCTTTGACATCACATTTTTACGTTGTAGATACACAAATGGAAGAAAAGAAAACCATTGGGAAGCGAAAAAATTCGTTTCCATATAGGAACTGGTTGAAGTAGTTTTAGAATTTTGATGATATCGAGTGAAACACAAGACTGATACTATTTCTGGCTTGTCTTCTAAAGACAGTTGTGTCAATTACAGTGCTAACTGTTTCGTGTTGGTTCACTGCAGAGCTAGCGTTTAGAACATAATTAATCTACCTACTGTAGATAGTAGATTTGTAGTCAGTCTTGGTGGTTTGCAAATGCATCGGTAGGTGCGTGGATTTATCTATGCAACTACCCGGTGTATCTTCAAAATCTCTATACTTATATTATACTATAGTTTGAGGAGTGATGAGTTAAATATACGTATTATATTTGCACAAAAGTTTAGATCCAAAATGTTCCTATGCGACTTAGTATTGAGTAGATATCCTAATCGATGAAAGAAATTCACATCGTCTTGATTGTTAGGTCTATTGAAATTTTATTGTGGTAAGTTTGAATACAACGAGCCAGGTTTATATGTGGGACTATGATTTGTTATTCTTAAGTTGCAAACTGACCATAAATTCAAGTCAATCTCACTTGCTTAGCTTGGGAAACTGGTCTTTGCAAAAAATTACAAATTATGAATAAATAGATATACTAACAATACGTAAAAAAATGAATCAATTTTTAACCAGAAAAGAACATAAATTGAAGTTGAATTCACAAAAAAAATCGATAACAATAAAACACAGATAAGAATTTGGGTCAACACAAGTAATTCCAAGGGTTGGAATGACTTGTGTTACTACGATTATTATTAATAATGATGCAAACGTATTTTTTTTTTACAATTATTATTTGTCCAAATGGGTTGCAGGTGATAAATGCCGTGTTTTAATTCTCACTTGCCTTTATTTATTGCTATAGTTTTAATAACTGGTGATAATACAGTAGTCGCATGCTTGAGGGTTAACACCTTGACTGAGAATGTTAAGGGCCTTTTTTGTTGAATAGTTTTTGAATATATGTGTGTATATATAATCTCGAGCTGCATAGCCCCCCGAGCCAAGTTACAAACGTTTCGTGTTTCTCTAATCGATAACGCTTCGGCGTCAGCAACTGTAGAAAACGATAAGTTGATAGCTATGCTGACGCGCCTGAGTCGGCCGCTCGTTCTACAATGTCTTTAGAAAAAACACCCATTCTTTAGTCTCTGGCGAGCGTTCCTCCAAACGTCAAACAGGTTAAAATTTAAACTCTGTTTTAATGCTTTAAGTTTAAACATTTCACCGAAGGATGTAGCGTTGAACATTGTAGAAACGATAACAATTCATTTTATCATTTTGAACGATGTGAGCTTGGCTACGAATTTTCTTAATTCGTTTGTTCTAGCCACGTGAGTTAAAGTTGAGATGATTTCATTCCCATTCATTTGATTCGTTTTCTACTAGCGTTAACGATTGCAGATTATCAACTTGGCTAGGGGGGCAGATCTTTAAGATTAGCGTACTAATTGTTAAATAGTTACATTGCGAATGCCTCGAACATTTGGCCTTATACAGTTTGCACGTATTTTCGTGAATTTACTTCAATTTCTTTCGTTAATTAATATTCAATATCTATTTCCGTTTTTGCTAAAGCTTCATAGCAGTTTCTTTCGTTTATAATGTTTGTAACTTAAGTTTACGGAACTTTGCGGTTTTTCAAAACAGAAGCGTTTTCTAGCAGTGAGTTTTGCCAATCAATTATTTGAAGCCGAATAGATTATATGAAATTGACAAAGCCAAACTTTGGGAATCAAAATGAAAACAGTTGTAATGTATGTGCTAGAGGAGCGATGAATATTAAATGTTGACGAGAAGAGGAGAATCAGGGAGTAAATGTATGGATGGTGTGAAGAATGATACAAAAGAACAGGGAGGTGAAGAAGCAACGTGTTGCGCCGATACCAGAACATGGGACAATGGCTGAAAGATGACGATGAAGTGATGTAGTGTAGACAGCAGACATTTTCTTCCTAAAGGAATCTGAACGATGACTCAGTTGTAATCCATAATGGAGGGACAGGAACTTCCTCCAGTGATCTGACGCTATTACAAGCCTTGATCGTGATTCTGCTGGTCAAGCATGTTTAACGCACAAGAGGACACTTGTTACCTATTTAAAATGATTTACCTGATTACCATTCAGTCGATTGCTTTTATAACATGTTTAAATATGGCTCTTTATGGTGTACTTGATGATGTCTGTAATTTATAAGTGGACTGTAATAAATGTAAAAGAGTCAGGGAATCACTGGTGCGTGAATTGAAATTGAATATGATGGATGTTGGATTTTTTTTAATAATTTTGGCAAATCCCCTTTTATTTGCTGCTATCAAACTATTTAATGTGTTCACGCGTCAGTGACGTAGTGTTACTTATATCCTAGAATAGTAAAGATTAATATTGATAGTGTAGTTATAGTGTTTAGTTATGACTCAACGGGGCTGGCATGTTCTTAGCATAAAAATCCCTAAAACAAAAGATTAAGATAAAAAAAAATATATATGGCTCTTATTAGGGTGGATAATCATCAAATGACTCCTTCCGCTCTAACTGACTGAAACCCATCCGTGTTCCTGCAAACGCCTTTTGCGTTCCAGAGCCGCGGTGACTCTTTCGAACAAATTTCGCAACCCTAGAAGAAATATAGCCTTTATATTTTTAAAGTATATTCAGCATACATAGTTCCCGTTGCTGAGACGCAAGCTTTTCCTCACTTTGCAAGGGATTGTGTTATCTGATGTAAGATGTCAAATGTCTCCAAAATATTTAGTTCTTCAGTTCACCATGCTTTCATTTTGGAGAGTAAAGGTGATGAAATTCATTTGGATTACTAATCAGTCTGTGTAGCCTTTCTGCCACTATGTTGGGGTCTGCTTGCTTCCAATCTAACCGAGTGCGGTCGAATACCAGTATTCAACATAGAGTTAGCGAATCAACTATCTGGGATATAGATCGTCATCATCTGCCTAGCCTTTTCCCTGGACATGCCGGTTTCCTCAAGATGTTTTCCTTCACCGTTTTGAGAGCAGTGGTGATGAAATTAATTACACAAAGCAATGTGCCTGGCTGGGTTTGAACCCGCGACCTACAATTCGTAAGTCGGAGCCGTTACCACTTGGCCACCACTGCTCTCTCTGGATTTAACTGAATACCTACCAGTATTGTACGTGAAGCGGTTGCCTACCGTTGTGTGTTGTGATATTACGATTACTGCCTACCGTTTGGGTTTCAAATGTTATAGTAAGATTAAATGTTACGCAGCCCATTCATAAATCCACAATAAGTTTACTTCATCCAGCCATATGGCTACATTCAACTAATCAACGGATTTTGGAACTCTTAAACAAGTGACAATTAGTTTCCTCCTAATTTTAGAACAAGGAAATGAATCATCCAGTATTGTGCTTCCACTATTGTTTAGTTGGCAAGTACTAAGTGATATAAATTTCTATAAATAGAACTAATTAATCCAGTTTAGTTTTAGCACGAAAGACTTTAGTTTCAATGTATGGATGGGGATTATATGTCTTTTAATGTATATTTCAAGGAGTCGAGAAATAGGTCGCTACGAAAATAGGATGATCGAATTATGGACAAATTCTATTTTAAAGGGACCACTGATATAAATATGGATTATGCTAATTGTGTCTTTAAGTACAGACGGAACTGTTATGAAATGTAAGATTAGAAGTAAGAATCTTACTTTTCACAAATGCTTAAACCCTAGTTAGGAAGTAAGTCACAATGTGTTAAAAAATTAAAGTTTTCAACTGATTTTGACAAATAGGCTTGTTTCCTGAGTAAAAAATATATGATTTTGTTTAGTCCGTCAGTTAGATTATAGAAAAATATTGGACACGTATTTTTTCCTTTATCAAATCTATAAAAACTAACGAAGATACAAAGCATCAAAGATCAGGCGTGGGAGCTTGTGACGTCACGGCTCGCTAAAAATTGTAGCGAGTAGTGACGTCATACGAGTTTTCAACGCACTGTATCGTCTTCATTTTTTGTTTACGTGAAAAAAGAAAAAATACGTGTCCAATATTTTTCTATAATCTAACTGACGGACTAAACAAAATCATATATTTTTTACTCAGGAAACAAGCCTAATTTCAGATTCATCACCTTTTATTTTTTAATCCCTGCTAATATTATAAAGCTGAAGAGTTTGTTTGTTTGATTGAACGCTCTGATCTCAGGATCTATTTGATTCGAATTGACATTTTTTTTTAGTGTTGGATAGCCCATTTATCGAGGAAGGCTATGGGCTATATAACATCACGCTAGGATTAATAGGAGCGGAGTATCAACGAAAAATGTTGCAATAACGGATTTTTGTTATCTCTTGTGACGCAGACGAAGCTGCGTGGGTTAGCTAGTTTACAGATAAAAGGTTAGGTACTTTTTAAATTTAAAATAACTGTTACATTATGTGTCTGTTGTATGAGAAACTAGCTTCTGCCCGCGACTTCGTACGCGTGGAATAGTTACTTTACCCCCGATTTTGAAACTCTCAGCCCGAAGTTTCATACAAACTTTCATCCCCTATTTTATCCCCTTGGGGGTAGAATTAAACAAAATCCTTTCTTAGCGGATGCCTACGTCATAACATGTATCTGCATGCCAAATTTCAGCCCGATCCGTTCAGTGGTTTGGGCTGTGCGTTGATAGATCACTATGTCAGTCAGTCAGTCACTTTTGAGTTATATATATTTAGATACCTATAAAGTAGGTACAATACTATGGTTCCCGCCAATCCTATCGGAATCCCTGTATAGCCCCCAAACGTATACGTTTTCCTGTATGTATACAACGTATTGGATTTTTGTCGTACATGGTAAACAATTATAATTATTACCTACTCATTTTCCTGTTAATTTACGCGATCGTAAGCAGCTGATGAATGTTCATGGTTTTTTTTGTTTTCAACAGGAACTCGTCAATTTATAAGGAAATATTATATTTAACTTTAAATGTTTCTAGGAAAAAAAGTCGTCTACTACCGCTAATTAAATAAAAATAATATTAAATACATACCTACATAGGTCAAGGAAATTATGTATATTTAAGTTCTTTTAAGAGATTTATAAAAAAACAGCCGTAAAAGTTGCAACATGTGTGCTTACACTCCACTCCAGCTGTCTAGTTAGACAAGCCAAAAATCTAGTCTACTAAGTATGAAGCAAACTAAGTCTAAACGTAGACGAAAGTACTAAAAATAAAAGCTCTAAAATCGATACCGACTACTTCGACATTAACATTAACTCGATACTCCAACTTAATATACATTAACGGTCGGATTAAATGGATCCCATTCATCAACGTCAGTACAAAAATGCTATTTCCACACAAAATTAGGCACTCACCTACACTTAGAGGATTTCGCGAACAATCGTATCCCAGGCTAATAACTACCAAATGAAGGGTTGTAAGCTCTCCGAATTTTAATGAAATATTTGATTTATGCCCACCAAGCATCAGGTAGCTTATTATAAGAATATATCATTAAACATTACATATATAATTAAACCGAATCTTAGCCTCCAGCTACCCCAATTTGGAATCGGCCGCTGCATTATAATTTTAATAAAATTGCCCGTTGTCCAATAAAAAAGTTTAAAAAAATAAAGTAATAATAAGAAAATTATAACACATCTGATTGATGTATTATTTGGTAATTTATTGGTTGTAATTACATCGTGTAATAATGGTCGATAATGCTGCGAGCCGGCGGAGTGAGGGCACAATTTATTAGTATTTATTAAAGTATGAATTATTGTATAATTACTGGGATGGGTGCTTCCAAACTAAACAGAGCGGTTGTTTTAGGGTTGAATTTATGGGCAGTTCTCGGAGTCGATCTAATCGGGCTTGTTTGCGATGTAATTCGGGCGCCTCGGCCGCTATAAAACTATGCCGATGAGTGTGTTTGCCTGCTGTGAGCTCGGCCGGAGCAAAACCGGAGTAATGATAACTCAATTTTGATGTGAATGTGTTATTGTATTGCTCTAGTTTCGGTTAAGAATATTTATGGCGGTTTTTGAGTAACTTACGACGTAGTTCAGAGCTAAGCTTGAGCTATCAATGGAGACTTGTGTTGTGAAAATAATGTTTTGTTGTGAGTGTACCGGTGTTATGGGTTTCCTATTCTTGATGTACGCAACAAAACTATGTATTAATAAAGCCTCGTAACTTCGTCAAAGTTTGATCACAATTGCTAAAAATAAGGGCCTTTTTTACTTCCTATAATAATGTGAGTCTTGAAAATAGCTGAAAAAAAAAACATTTTCCTTTTTTAAAGTACCCATTAAACAGCTGTGTGGTCTCCAGTAATCCCATAATTGATTATGACAAACAGCGCACATCGTAAAATCGATAAAATTTAATCGATACCATCCATACCTATGTCAAATGGTGCCATCACTCTCGATACAAACTAATTCAGTTGATCCCCGTAATCGACTTATGTTTCGATAAATAAGATGGATAATACTTCAAAAGAATTAACTTTACATAAACAAACATTTGTAGTGAATTGTTAATAGTTTTTACTGGCCCTTATAGCAGACACACGGCGTTTCGTAGATCGTACTTAAGATAAAATAGTTTACAGATGCGTACAAAAGCTGTTATTACGCGCTTCACATAATTTATGCATTGACAATTTTAATTACTTCAACCGTATGCAAGTTGGTTTTTATAATGAAGCCGAATTAATTTAACTTTCACCTTAATTATTATGTTTAAAATAAGTTTTCGTTTTGTTCGGAGGCTGTGAAATGTTGCTTTGGTGGCCAGAGCACGAGTTCTGTTCTTTTTGTTTTTTTTTTTTTTTGTTAACGGTTGAAATTTCGAAATATGAATTACGAAAATTCAGTTGGTATAAATATTGATCCAAGCTTTGAATAAGTGCCTGCAATATCTGTACTTGAGTGCTTTTTTATCGTTAGAATTTTTGAATTAAGAAAATTATATTTTGATTGAAGCTTTGCCATCCTTAGTTTGTCTAATCAACTGGTCATGGTTTAAAGTTGAAGAAAATCTTTCTTATAGGTAGGTACTAACTTCTAAATGCAACTTCAAAGAGTAGTTCAAACTTAATGGCTTCGACAAAGTCCACTTAGTGTTCATCAAGTCTATCGTGATCTACAAATAAACTGTGCCTAACTACGAGCTACGTACCGGAGCCACTGGCAAATAGGAAGTCCCTTTGTAGGGAAGACGTCTTCAAGTAGGGGTAAAACAGCTTGCCGCCGTCCTGGGGACTGCCGCCGCAACTGTACAATAAGAAACTCTATAGAAATACCATGTTACATAAAGTAAAGAAAACAACGGAAAAAGTCAAGTTGTGTTAAACTTCGCTACTTCGGTACATCTCATATCTTCCCGCCTAGATCACTTAGAAAGGAGTCCTCAGGCGTCCTACCGTACCGCCGAGAGGGTGAGGGGGGAGGGTGCAAGGAACGCGCGACGCTGCGCGATTTTTCACCCAAGACCACGTGTTAGCCACGTGCATGGAAACTTTCGGCGAAGTTTTTCCTCGCGTGCATGCGTGAGGCGGTCCTTTTTTTAGAAGCTCAACTTCCTCCCGCTTCGCAGTTTTATT
Organism: Hecatera dysodea; assembly: GCA_905332915.2. Taxonomy (NCBI): domain Eukaryota; kingdom Metazoa; phylum Arthropoda; class Insecta; order Lepidoptera; family Noctuidae; genus Hecatera; species Hecatera dysodea. Next base: position 6,538,770 of record HG995299.1, read on the forward strand.
TCTTAGCGCGTTCTCTTTACGTACGGTCTATCACATAGACTGTTCTATTTTATGGACGCATTTTGTATAGTTACGATATCTTTTATGGACGGATAATTTGAAAATTAAACGCGCGTAATTTTTGAATTTGTTCGAAACCGTTCTGTCGGTTTAAACAAAACCGTTTTCGAATTCGAATTGTAGCCGTTAAAGTACGTATTCGGAAAGATTGGAACTTATGGATATTAAAAATTAAAATACGTCGATTAGTTCCAAATTTCGGAATGATCATTAATATTGATTGATACGAGCCGTGTCTAACACTCATAAAATTTATAGACTATCGACGTCAGATTTCACCCACAGACAAGGGAAATAATAATAACGTAATAGTAATAAAAGAGCCGCTTTCTCAACACAATGCATCACTAGACTAAACCATTTTGCAATCAACATATCAACTAAACCGTGTCTAGAAAATTCTTAATTGAACTAATGAGAAGTAATTACAATTTTTATTGCGGCCATAATGATTACGATGCCTTAAAATAATAAAAGCAATTAGACATTGATGGGCGTAGCAGAGTAGTTTATAGTCGTCTCTGTCGCTCTCGTGGCCTGGTGGGCTCGCGGGGACATCACGATCAGATGTAATTGTTTGAACGGTTATAAAAGTTGATGTCAGAGACGGTGTTCTGTTTGTCGTAAAATGGCGAGATGTTTCCATTTCCAGCGTTTTGATGTTAAAAAATATATTAACCGAGCCCTAGATATTTTACATACAAATCGTGCTCGATTATTGTGACTGACACAATTGAACAATCTAAATATTAATCAAAGCTACACAATTTTAATGACCGCGTGTACAATTAAAATGACTGATTCATAGCAACGAAGTTGGGATACAAATGAGTCACGTGATATACTCTAATTAGGTACAATGGACTAAGAATTCAAAGGAATAAAATGATGCGATCACGTCTAAATACAACTGACGAATAGATTACACTGTGACATAGTGAGGGGCTTATGATTGACTTCGCGCGGTCAGTCGCCGAAATGTCAACGATTTCGGACAGAGAGAACTTTTTTTTAGTCACTTTAGTAGTATTTCATTTTTTTTTTAATAAAAAGAGTCTCACTAGACTCTATTTGGTAAACTTTTTCTAATAGTTGGTTATTCTAGGCGGGTCTTTACATTCCATCTTTAAATTCAAAATTCTGGCAATTGTCTAAAAAGCTTTTTCCTTTTCCTTTTAAATATTTTACGTGATTTTTTACGACTTTCCAAGTAAGATTATTTATGATGATGCTTAGTTATGATCTTTTTTTTATTTTTTCGGAACTGTACAGTTATATGGTAACATTTTAAAATGTCATAATATTGTGAAAAGGATTTTGTAAAAAAAATCAGACAGCAAAGAACAGAAAACTATTGGGTTTTAGGAAAAATATATGAAAAAATACAAATAAAACAGAGCTTGTAAGATTACTCCAGAATAAAAGGTATTGTAATTTATAATATTTATTCATATAATACATACTAAAACTTATCATTTAATAGTACATAGATATTAAACGATAGAAAAAAAATATAATTTCAAGAGTTAACACACACTTCATTATTATGTAAAAAGAGGAGGAAAAAATTTAGAAGAAAAAAAACTATCTTTGTATGCGCAGGAGCATGTTTGAACATTGTCTAGAAAAAGTTATCAAGCAATCAATCTTTACAATCATATTTTTACTGTATCATATATTGCGTTAGCCTATTATTTGTGTATTTTATCTTGTTTTTTTATCATCTTTATTCATTACGCACTGTAATACGATCTTTGTTCTTGATCAGTTTGATTAATTTTAATAATGTTTCATCATTATCTTCTTGATAGCAAGTGAGGGGAATATTTTTATTTTTTTAATTGTATCTAGCTTTAATTTTTCGATCGAACATGGTCCGGGCTTCTTTTATTTGGTACTTACATGTGTTTGCATTTAGAATACATTTCAATCATTATTTTTAGTAAATTAAATGAACAGTTGAAATTTTTAGAAGTATATTTGAAATTTTAAGAAAAAAGTGGAAGACTCATATTTTGATAAAATAAAAAATGATTTTGTGTACAGTATGCGTTTTATTAATGAGGGAGAATAATAGATTCCTTTTGTATTCAATTTATAGTTTCCATAAGAATTAATAATCTAATTAGAATATTTTATGGTTGTAAAATGAATAAATTTAAAATATTCTAAAACACAAATTAGGTGTTACATTTTGAGGATAATAGTGATTTTATCATAAAAATAAATGGGTGATAACAAAATGATGTAATGAATAACGTTCCACTTAATACTTAATATCATAATAATGAGAAAATTAATGATGTAGCAATAAATTCAAGCTCTAATGATAATGCACCTGTTTTTATCGTTACAATCAAATTACTTTACAAATTATGTGTTGAGCTGCGGAAATGAATATTCAAAATAATTTCATGTTCCAAATAATTTTTGAACGAACTTTTACGTGGACTACAAAAATATATTCAGTACTCGTTCAGATACACGCATGATGATGCACTTTAAACGGAAAATCAATACGGCCTACAAAAAAAGTTGGCCAAAGAAAAGAAAAAAAGTTAAAAAAAATACCTACAGAAAAACGCGACACATGTATTCGAACCAATCAGCTGTTTGTTGGCTTCGTTCGCCCCGCCCCGCGTAACTTTTCCTCTTTGGTACGTCAAAAATATAACCATGCCATCATTTTCCCGATACGTGTGATAAACTTTTTTAAGGGATTCAATTTCTTTTTTTTATCTCTCTCTCTGTCCCACATTCATACTATTTCTTTCTTAAACTTCATGATTGACATATGCAAGCTACTAGACGTGGACTTGCCGGTAGCGAAATATTATTTTATTTCGAGTTCAATAAATAAAAAATAAAAATACGTGACTTAAAAATGGCTTCATTAGTTTATATTACTTTAAAAGCTATATAAAAAAATAAGAAGTAGGTAGTTTGAAGAAAAAAAATACATAAAAGTAAAACTATCAAAACAAAACTTATTTCTGCAAGAAAACACAAAAGCAAGAAAATACATTGTTTAACAATACAAAACTCAACACTTACAATATCCCAGAAGCTTAATTATAGTAGTTAGAGCTTTAGATTTGTTTTGTAGCAGTGACGTTGTTAATTAGCCGGCGCTCGCTGATTCATCACTTTATAGCGTCTCAGCGGCTAGTTCAAGCCGATACTTAATTATTACACTCCCAACACGTTACCAGTTTCCTTCAAATAAAATCCTTGTTAGCTTACAACAACACTCAGTTCGATATCCGAACGCACTCGAAAGTTTCAAATCAAAATGACAGAAGACGCGCGAAACGTTTTTTTTTTTCAACTGTCAAACGTGACACGAACAAACGCAGATGCGGCCGGTCACGTCAGTGCGCTGACGTTCACTAGTCGCGACTCGGCGTAAGTCGAGGAGAAGAAGGCAGCGGTCTCGGCCAACACGCCTTTCGTTCGTCTCTCTCTCGCGCGGCTATACCCGCCCGACCATTTTTACGGTTTAACCGACTCAATTCAATTCAACTCAACTCAATTGTCGTGGCGCGAATGCCTTCGCACTGGACGCTAGAGTGAGACGTATAGCTTTCGCCTTATTTCAGTGACTGCGTTTCATTAAATACAATATTTAATTGTTTATGTGTTAATGCAGTGCGGAGTAGTGCACGGAGGATCAGGTCTTGGTGTTGAAACGTTGACGTTACATGCGTTTGGACTAAGAATCTGCGTTCGGAAAAGCGGAATAGAGCCTTAATCTTAGTTTAAGACGCAGCAGTGGGCATGGATCGTTCGTTTCGCTCGCGCCACTATCGTCCGGCGGGCCGGCGGCGCGCGCGCGAGCGAGACTTCCGAGCGCCGAGAGGCGTTACCGTTTCCATCGGCTCTCACTTCTGGGTGTGTAAAGTTTTAGGCCGAAACATGTAAAAATGCATCTTGAAAAAAAGTTATGTATTAAAAAAAGAAGCTTAGTGCGAGGTGGGGGGGACATTAATGCTGGCGGGAGGTGGTGAGGATGGCTTTTTTCGCATGCTGTATTTTCGGGGGTGTTCGCGTAACTGGACAATGCATTATCGAGCAGTGCCGGCGAATCGGACGCATCACCTTAGTGGCCCATTTGAACTCGAAAACAACTGGATTTGAATGGGATATAGCCAGCCGGGTGATAAAATGGCTTTACCGCATTCCGAATATATTCCTAAAATGAATCTAAACATTACGTACACTATAGTAAAACAGTAACAAAAACGCATTAAACTCAATTAAAAATTTCACGGATTTCAATTTTAAGTACCCGAAATGAGTAACAATCAATAAATACGCTATAAAATGATTTGGGTGTATCATTGAATTGATTTCTTGATCTTTAAAAAAAGGATGATTAATTGGATTAGATAAGTCACAGGTGCAATGCACTAATAAAGTTGAATTTCACGTATTTATTGAGTTTCTAGATGGTCTGATATATATTATCCATACTTTTTCTAAGTCACTGTGTCCATTTTTTAGCCGTACATAGATACAATTCATATTTCTATCAAATTCTTTCACCTTTGCGTCATCTAGTTCGCGTGATAGTTCTTCATCTTTAAAAAAGTTTCGATTTTTGTGATCATAAACTTCAATAGACTTATCATTTGTTTTTAAATAGAAGATTTTTTTTCTGTATTTCATCGTGAATACTATGATAATGATATCTAATAAGGAATTTTCCTTTGTTTACTTCTTACACCGAATTGGATCAGAACTAACTTTCCCGACCGGTAACTTATCTTCCGGGTTGCTGTTCAGTTGAACTCACCCAAAACTTCTCACATTAAGTTACGATCACTTGACCAATATTAACTGACTCAATAAGTAAAAACTTTCAAAATATATTTATATAGAGCAAAAATATATGAGCTATCTGTTAATCAGTGCTTTAAAATGACTTTTGATAGACTATTGCCAAAATTAACCATTAGCAAGGAAAAAAGGATTAAGTGGTTGAAATAAGATTTCTTGTTTTCAGATACTTTATTTCTGCTGCCTGTCCGCCGTCATTTGTATAGGTAAACATGGCTGTTACTTTAACCTCTTCCTCAACAGACAAAGATGAAACGAAAGTATGAAGTTTTTTTTTCGTCTTAAAATTTCCAGCCTAGAGTATACATTCAACAAGCTCTCTAAAGGACTTTAGGTAGAACATTTCCCGAATAAGTCATAAACAAGAATAAAAATTTGAATATACTTTTCACATTTAATAAACTTGACCACTTTTAAAGTATTGTGTTTCGAGATCCTGATTCAAGATAATTGGATTTCTCCTGCCTGTCCTATCCGATATGTGCATTTAAGTCTACCTGTACACGTGTCTGGACACAGGCCTTCTCTTCACTAAGACACATTGTGTAGATTCTGAGTTAGTCTCATCCATCTTCTCCCTGTGATATTGCAACGACTTTGGACTTGTGTCTGGAGAAAGTTATTAGTTGATTACATATATAAAATCGATGATGTGGTGTTATCTTTTATTCAGAAAAAGTTCTACTATTTAGAAATGTTGTTACTTAGAAAGAGTAGTTCAAGATCTACGCAATATTAGACATTTGATTGAGTGTATCAAGTAAGCTTGCATCTATTCGGAAATCGACGCAAAATAGTACCTATAGGTATGGCCTTATAATTTCAAATAATAAAAGCCATAATATTTTTTATTTTTCTATGGATGGGAAATCATCAAACGAGTTGTTCCGCTCTGAGCGGAGCGGAAAGGAGTGTCAGACTCTTACTGACTAAAACCCATCCGTGATCCTTCTTGTGTCCTTTACGTTCCAGGGCCGCGGTGACTCTTTCGAACAAATTCCGCAAACCTTGCAGGCACTGATAATAATTATAATTATGTTTTAGTCGTAAGGTTATCAATGTAACATGAACGAATAAACTTTATTCTTATTTTCTTCCAACTGTTAAAAATATTTTTTTGGACAATTGCATGATGATTTCATTTTCTTTTCGGGGACAGTTTCTCCCCTCTTATTTATAATAATCTTTATTTAAAATCTTTTACACAATATAGTTACAGATTAATAGCAACAAGTAATCTTAAATAAAATAATTATGTTAGTATCCAACAAATAACTATGTGTTTAACTAAATTATCAATATTTCAGGACGTATGGTAAATTTATTTTAAACCTACAATTATGTGTGATTAGCGACTTTCCTGAGCTAGGTTTATAAAACCTGTGTTTCAGGTCATCACTTAACAAGACTAATCATTTATGGTGCATGAATACAAAAATTAAAGAATAACAACTTACGAATTAAACCTTACAATTATACTAGAACTTCCAATAGCTTCTCTGTGTCTGTGTAATTGAGTCTGAATAGATACTCTGATATCAATTTTCTACATTGAATGTAATTTACGCTATATATATCTAACAATTTGTTTAGCTTATTGTATAAAAAAGGTCCTAAAAATACGTAAAATCTATGAGCAAATGCATGTCTTGTCTGTGGTTTTATGCAAACCAAATCTTTCCTCCTCCTGGTTGAAGATACTGGGTCAAAAGGAAGCTCAGAGTGCTGATGAAGTATGATGTGCATTATAAATAGTTGACGTACTGTTAGTATTTTGCATGCTGTGTATAATTAAATCCGTTTTGGGCATGTTCATACGCTTCACCTCGAGACTCAGCAGAAAACAACAGAGCCGTGTCATCCGCATATGATAACTCTATGGAGCCCCGTCCACTGACCCTATGGAGCCCCGTCTTCGTTGCTTGACAGCTCTTTGAGGCGCGCGTGGAACACGACGCGCCGTCGACCCGGGCCTGGTTGCTATCGGACGACAAGCCACCCATAGCTCGCCGTCCGTAGGCCCGCGCCTACGATGGCCGGGAATCGCCCTGCGTTTCCCGACGCCCGGGGCGTCTTCTTCTGTTGCGGCGGCTGGAGCGAGAGGTTTCCCTCTCCCGCACGCGTTGCACCTCCTCCTTCGCTAGCATTACTGCTTCGCAAAAGAAGGTGACCGCTTCCCATGCCTCCTCGCTCCAGACAATGGATTGAACCAGGGCCGGACCACTGAAGTGATACAACGAAGAACTAACTAACCGACTTGAGCTGAATTTATTAAAGGTTAGTGAAAACAAAAGATGTGTAAGAAGAGGCTTCAGGAAGACTTGTAACTGACAAATCACCACAGTATGTTTTCTTTTTTATGAGTCATGGACTATTTTAAACCCCATGTGTACCTAAAACCCGCTCAAACTTAAATTAACTTTGTCCGCTCCATTATTAGCCCTAAAACTCCGTTATAACTAAATGTCAAGACATTATACGTCGTACGTTAGTTTACCGTAAACGGGCTTGGCCGCGGGCGATCGCTAGTTAATCAATAATCTGCTTGACCTCTCATATCAAAGAGGTTCTAACTGTAAAAGCTCTAAGTAATTGTATTAGGCGATGTTTGCCAATATATCAACTCGAAGCCTAGGTTGCGTTTATATGGAACACCTTTGGACGTTAGGCTTTAATTTTAGATGTTGATTTTAGCTTGCTTATAGAGGACTATCGACCCGCCCCGGCTTGGCTCGGGTCCCGTATTACAAAAAATCTGCCTCATTAATTAAAAGATAGAATTTTTTTTTGGCAACTGATATTACTGTTCAAATCAATGTCTTTTAGGTACACATACACAAAATAAAACAAAAAAGTACATGAAAAACAACAAAACTTATTGTATGCCTGACGGCTGCGCTAATAATGTTTATTCCAGTATCTAATGAGCAAACGTTGATAAATGATATTTATTTTGTAAGTAGGTTAAACATAACACTTTTGCAAGCCAAATATTTCTGACTATTTTAAGCTAGATGAAGCCGGTGTTCCCTAGCCGAGTACCCTGAGAAGAAACACTGAAACAAACTCAGAGGTCAAAATCTGTATTAAAGTCTCGTCTTTTTACTAGTCAAAAAGGTATGAAAATTAAAAGTAAGCAGAGAAACAGACTGAGGCGAACGGTGACATTGTTGATAGTTTGATTTGATGAATTGATGTAATATAAGTCTTACGCCAAAATCTAATTAACAGATCATAATGATACCATACTGTAATATACATATATACTTATACGATATATACTTTAGACTAACAGATATGTATGTTTATGCTTTTATTTTCATAGCATTAGCATTGTTGTTGGAAACTGAAAAACAGCGCTGGGTGTCTGACGCCCAGCAAATGCTGAGGTGGTAACCCTTTCGGTTCGGACACGCTCGGCGCGTTCTCTACTTTTCTTCTCCTTTAATTTGTGTTTGTAACCGTTGTACTGTGCCTGTCCTGAATAAAAGTTTTTCTATTCTATTCTAAAATAAAGAATTTATTATCTCTTCGACTATCTTGGAGCCCTGGGCTCCAGCACCTTTGGTAGGCATGCGAGCTAAGCCAACTGGCAGAGGACCCAGTATGACATTTCAAATGGAATATGGCTCCAACCGTCAATAGGGAAGTTAACTAAAAAAATCTAATTAGTCCGTCTGATAGATTTCCAAAAAATATTGGACACGTATTTTTTCTTTTTTCACGTAAACAAAAAATTAAGACGATAGTGCGTTGAAAACTCGTGTGACGTAGTGACGTCACACGAGTTTTCAACGCACTATCGTCTTAATTTTTTAAAAATTGTAGCGGGTAGTGACTCGCTACAATTTTTACCGAGCCGTGACGTCACAAGCCCCCACTCCTGATCTTTGATGCTTTGTATCTTCGTCAGTTTTTATAGATTTGATAAAGGAAAAAATACGTGTCCAATATTTTTCTATAATCTAACTGACGGACTAAACATAATCATATATTTTTTACTCAGGAAACATCCCTATTATTCCTGTATGCTGCGGGCGTCAAATCTATCCTATTATAAACGCGAAAGTTTGAAAGTGTGGATGGATGTGTGTTACTCTTTCACGCAAAAACTGCTGAACGGATTTAGATGAAATTTGGCACACTGATGGTTTATAATCAGGATTTATTTTAAATATAGGATAATTTTTATCGAGATCAAAACTTTTGCGGGTGAAACCGCGGGGCGCTGCTAGTATACCAATATATAAAACTGAAGAGTTTGTTTGTTCGTTTGTACGCGCTAACCTCAGGAAATACTGGTCCGATTTGAAAAATTATTTCAGTTTTAGATAGCCCATTTATTTAGGAAGGCTATATACATATATCATCACGCTCAAACCAATAGAAGCGGGTGAAAAATGTGACACAAACGAAGTGGCGCGGGTCAGTTAGTAGCTCATTGTTATAAGTGATTTAAATACTTCCAACCAGTGGAATTGAAACTTTTGAAATGAATGAGGAAGAAGATCAATGACCTGTTCGTTTCATTCATATACGTACAAACTGTTTAGACACAGCTACGCTTTATCTCATGGAAAAATTCAAGGTTGGTTGGGTAAGATTTCGCGGTATCACAATAATTCTTCAATGGCTGAATGGTTTATACAGGATGACTTTGAATAGATGCGACAAAATGAAATGGGAGCTTCAGTTACAGTAACATAGTAATTATAAACTGTTTTTTCTACAATCTAAATCGTTAAAAAAAGTTACGTGGTTGGCGTTTTAAAATGATCCATCGATTTTAATATCTTTATTTAAGTACGAATTATCGGTATTCCAGAAAAATAATTAATATGCAAAATAAATAAGAAAAATTAAAGTATCAAAAAATCTCGTCCAACTAATCGCAGTGCTCAATGATCGTTGTGGAGTACTCGCGTTATTAAACGTTGCCATTCATAGCGGTGATAAAAGTTCATTAATTTTACATTTGGTATGTTCTAAATTTTCTTGACAACACGTATTATTGTATATTTAAATATGTCGCATCTATTCAATTTCACCCTGTATTAATGAATCTTCAATGCCTTATTATCATCGTTTTTAACACTCACACTTTTAAAGAAATGTTTTTTACCAGCAAATATCTTAGCACCGATTACTTCTTCTTCTTCGTCGTTCCATTCACACCACACACATTCCACATTATGTATGTTCGGAAAAATCTTCATATGTTTAATAAGATCAGCGACAGGCATAATTTTAATACCAGAAATAAAAACAAATTAGATCAACCTAGGTTTAGATTGGCTAAAGTACACACTTCTTTTATTGCATAAAATTTTATAACAAAATACCAGTCGATATTCTTCAATTGAAAGAGAGAAAATTTAAAACATGCATAAAACGCACACTATGTAGGCAAGCATATTATAAACTGGAAGATTATATCCTTGATAAAAATGCTTGGTTAAATGCCGGTCCTGCTCCACAGCCTCAACCACTTGGGTTAACAAGTTAGGATTATATATATTTGGAAGAGATGCTCGCCCCTTTTTTTTTTTTTTGTGTCATTTATTTATTCATTTTTTATTATATTATTTTGAGAATAAATAATTTATCTTTTTTTACTGTATTTGCTTGGTTAATGTAAACCATAGTTTTGTATACTGTAGAAGCATTTTATTTTCAAATATTGTAAATGGAGCATGGAGCCATTTACATGTGATACCTTATAGTTTACTTTGTGACTTGAACTAAAATGGCAGTTGAGAGCATGTCATGCTCGCTCAAATGTCTCGCTGATGGTGGCGTGCGTGTTGGATCGTTCGGTTCCCTTCAAAATGGTTGAGCTAAACGGTGCCGATACACGCGTCATGTTCGTGAACGGGCGCCGTCGGTTGAGACAGGTCACCTCTTAACTGCCACTGATTTGTTTTAATCTTTATACTTTGAATTGTTTTGTGGTTTCCTTTCTTTTTTTTTCTTTGCATTGTCCTCACATATAGAAGCACCAAAGGATGTATTAAACGTAATGTAATACAGAACATGATTTAAAAGAGTGTCCGTGGAGTTTCTTGCACGTTCTTCTCCATAGAGATCTACGCTTTGGAACGTGCAGATAGCTTCACCTCTTTCGACTTGACAATTCAAAAGTGCCTGTAAAGGGTTTAATTGAAATAAATGCTTTGAGTTTGAGTTTGAGTTTGAGTTCCCTCACTGTTGAGGATCGCGACCACATACGACGCGTTTCCAAGCCATGCGGTCCTCTGAAGCGAGGACCGCTCTGTACACGCTGCCACCAACTGCTCTCTTTATGGCATCGGACCATCTTGCCGGTGTTCTACCCTGAGCGCGCCTTCCTTCGACCCGGCCCAATATCATGAAACTTTCCAGATTATGCTTGGATGAACGCATAATATGCCCAAAAAGGCTGAGGGTACGTTCCTGGTATATTGTAGAACCCGTTTGGTAATATTAAATTCTACCAGTATGGACTCATTCGTTCTCATGGCAGTCCATGGTATACGAAGAAGTCTAAGCCAAACCCACATATCGAAGGCGTCGATCTTTTTGCCGATCGATTATATTACTTAAATAATGTTGTTTTTTTTTACTTTCTTCTCAAAAGGCCAAAGTTCCTGAATACAGTACCTATACTGTCACTGTATTCAGGAACAGGCCCCTAAATACTGTTATCAATTCATCCAAGCATCGGTAGTATTTTGTAGCCATGTGTCCGCGTGGATAATTTAGTTACGAGTTTGAGGACAGTTTAATGGGTTCCCAAGGACTTTCTAACCTCCATTGCTTAGTTTTTCGATGTTCACCTTTGAAGATTTACCTTTTGTGATGGTGACAGTGTTCTATTATCGGGTTTTTAAATTAAAATTTCAAATATGATCGTCTGCGTCTTTGATAAGCGCTATATTCGCGGACGAAGTCTCGGGCTTAGTTAGTGTGAAATATTGTACATTTTGATGTAAGTCGACAAATATTGTCTAAATGCAGCCGAGGCGGCGAGGTCGTTCAGGAGCCGAGAGATACCTACTGGAATGAAAAATGACCATGGGTTTCAAACGACGTTTCTCAACTTTTACAAGATGCAGTTTTTTCACTCATAAAAAAAAACAATTGAATTATTTCAATTGAATAATTGCGGCAGTTATTTACAACCTATTTTCACGGACCCAAAAACGACCAGAAGTTTTATAACCATTCTAGATTATTCACTCCAGGGACACAATCAGTGGGTCGCTGAACCGGCAACTGTCAGCGCTCAAGCACAATTGTGATGGCAACACCTACGTAACGCGTCACCGAGCTGATACCTGTAACTGTGGACATATGCATTGCTAGTATTGATGCTGTGACGAAGCTTTTGTTGGCGTCTGGGTAGATATGATTATGTATGATGATGGATTCTCACTTTATATGTGCCAATTAAACATGCTTTCTTCATTTTCTTTCCTTTTTTTTTATTTAGTTGGCCATATCGTGGGGGGTTTGTAGAAAATTCATCGCTCACACCAGCAATATAATTTTTTTTCTGGATGGGAAATCATCAAATGAATTCTCCCGCTCTGGGCCGAGCGGAAGGGAGTGTCAGACTCTTACTGACTATTATAACCCACCCGTAATCCTTCTTGTGCGTTCCACGGCCGCGGTGACACTTTCTAACAAATTCCGCAACGACTTTTTAGACCTGCGTATGCGTATGAAGTTCTATTAAAAGCAGTTTATTCATATATCCGTATCCTCAACTCTTACAGACTATAAACCCACCCGTGTTCCTCCTAGTGTCCTTTGCACTCCAAGCCACAGTGAATCTTTAGAACAAATTCCGCAACCCTAACAGGCACTGACCCTATGGGGCCCCGTCTTCTTACACCAGTAACGCCAGGAACACAATCAGTGGTTTGCTCAACCGCGGCAACTGTCAGACTGACAGTTGCTTAAGGATAATTATTGTTATGGCAACACCTACCTAACACGTCACTGAGTATTGATGATATGTACAACGTTGACGTAGCCGTCACCACATAACACTGGCAGAATAGTCGTCATCGGATCAGTTGCCAAAGAAAAAAAAAATCATTGACGTAGCTTTTGTTATGGCATTTAGTAGTAGCTTGACATGGAAGGATTCAGTTTCACTTAGCAATTTCATGGGACAAGTTTTAATATTTTACTTACATGTTTATTTATAATTATTTTGCTAAATAGGCACGGTAGGTTGTGTTTATTGCAATTATAAAATTATATTCTCTCCTTTCTAAAATTAAAAGATAATTTAGAAAGTTTGCTTCAAACAATCAATTCATTAATGTGTTAAATCTGAATAATTCTACCTACCTATTAACGTTACATGCAACATCGAACCGAAGATTCGCACAAATATAAAATTGCACTAAAACTTCTCGTTCTCCTTCATTTTGTATCTTGTTCGCTCAAAACAACTCATTTTTTAGTTAACGGTCTAAAATCGACTTATCTGTCCTTTCACATTCACTAGTTCATTCTACATAATTGATCATTAGTTAAATAAATAATTATAAATTATTTATTGGACTAAAAATGTTGTATAATCAAACACTTACGAACAACTATTATGCAATAAAAGCGAAGACATATTGGAGAGTAACAATCGTTTCAGTAGCATTTGTATTGAATTCGGGTACCAAAGGAAAGATTTAACTTGTGTTATGGGTACCAGGATTCCCACGCAAGTTTATATACATCAAGAGTTACATCAGAAGGTCAGAAGTTGGACAAGTGATAATTTGAACGACAGCCCGTTTGTGTGTGAGTGTGGTGAATGAGGAGTTACGACTCTGTGAGGATGTGTGTTGGATGGTGGACTGAGAATTCATGTGTAGGTCGTGTAAAATTAAATTAAAGAAATGATAACTTAAGGAGATTTTCTGTTTCATCGTAGCTCTGCATCTATAACCAGCCATACACCGTTCTCTTACATTTCTGTTGAGTTGTAGCATAAATGGAGCAGTGTTTGTTTGTTTTATTGTATAGGTGACTTCCGATACCATAAAAGTTGAAAAAGTAGAAAAAAAAAAGTAGTAAAAGTGACCATTTCTCAACAATAAAACTCTTTAACAATATCGTCTTGGTCACCTGGGCCGTACCGTCCCATCTGCCCACCCCTAAAACTAGTTAGTTCATTCTACACACATTATCGCGGTAACAGAATTACTATCGAGCAGCGAACATCGCTTGCGCTTCCTAATCATATCAACTTGATAGTTAGTTTATCTATAACATGTATGTATTTATAAATTATATAAGTATGTATATCAGTTGTCTGGTTACCATAACACAAGCTCTGCTTAGCTTGGGATCAGATAGCCGTGTGTGAGTTGTCCCAAGATATTTATTTAAAAAAAAAAAAAAAAAAAAAAAGTTAGTACCTCAACCTAGGCTTTATTATATGGGAGACTAAATAATCAAGGCTGGAAAAAGGTCCTTTTTCAATTTTTATTTGCCCTATAAAACGTTATATTGAAAACTTGCCCGTGACTTCGTCCACGCGGAATTGTTATTAAACATTCTTACCTTGTGCTCCGCTTCTATTAGTCTTACCGTGAAGATATATGTATAGTGGATATCCTTCCTCAATAAATGGGCTATCTACCACTGAAAGAATTTTTCTAATCGGTCCACTAGTTACTGAGATTTACGCGTTCAAGCAAACAAACTCTTCAGATTTATAATATTAGTATAGATATGATCATGGTGAATGTTTTCTTTGTTCATGGTTTGAAATAGGTTGATTTTGGTATTTATTTTTACATACAGTGAGGTTGATGACCACGATCACTCCGTGGTCATCAACCTCACTGTATGTATGTATTTAATTCCATCATTTTGTTCTAGTTTTTATATTTTCGTTTCTAATGATGTCTACTATGTCGGGCCAGTGACGCTTTAGCCATCTGATATTCAGGCAGCGATAGCATGGCGTTAAAGATGTATGTGATTGACAAACGCTGTCTATATTTATGTATACGTAATTAATCTATACTAATATTATAAAGAGGAAAAAATTTTTGTCTGTTCGTGCCGAATAAGTTCCGAAACAACTGGACCGAATTTAACCATTCTTTCACCAATGGAAAGCATTATCAGCGAATAACATAGGCTTTATACTTTATCCCCGTATTCCCACAGGAATTTCTTCTCTCGGTACCTTGCCGGATCCTACCAACTAAAGACGCATGAAAGTTTTTGTAAAAAGTCGGTAATACTGTTCATTTTTGCATGTCAATTACTTTGTATCTCATTGTAAGTTTTTAAAACATTTAGGGGGATGAAAAATAGATCTTGTCCGATTCGCCACCCTAGCCGATATGCACGCTAAGATTCACGAAAATCGTTCGAGCCGTTTCGGAGGAGTTCAAACACAAACAGCGTGACACGAGAATTTTAAGATTTGGAACAGTGCAACTTGCTCTACCTTTCATTAGAGCCTCTAAAAAGTGAATCGTATTTCGTCTAATTACGGTGGCTTCATAAATGACATCCCTCTAAACACCAGCACTAACACGAAACTAAAACAGAACAAGAACCAATCGAATCAAAACTATAATCGGTAACAAATCATGTAAAGAATCGAGACATCGTCTGTCTCAGGTAACACGTGACTTTACGTATAAATAGCGCATGACGTCACGACTTCAAATCCGACTAACTTGCAACGGACGAAAGTTGCCGATTCAATTATTTATTGATGCCGAGTGAATGTTACGTGTGCTGTTTTGTTTGGGGATGAAATTGCTATCAGATGTGAGTGTAGTTTGCGTTGATAAGTTGTGTGTGGGGAAAATATTGTTTTTGATGTGTTATCTTTCCTCTCGCTTTCCTGCAATCTGTGGGAGTGATTTCGTGAAATGGGATGGAAGTGTGTAACAAAAAGCCGGGGAAGCGCGGGCTATTTTATTTGACCAACGAGGGCGCGCGTTGGTAGAGTTGGCTGTCAAATGGGACCAGCTTTTGTCTGAAGACAAAAAAGAATTGCATTACTCCAAGTGCAATTTAAATCAAATACATTTGTCATTTCGAATTATTCTTCGTTACGAAAAATCGGTTCGTCACACTGGTGCAAACAAGTCGACATTAAGTAGGAAGCCTATTGAAACTAAGTGCACTCCTTATTGAGAAACATTCCGCCTATAATTTGTCATTGCAAAAGGTACATTTAATAGTGGCCGCTGACGAAATCCCATGAAATTTGCGCGTAATGACAGACTAGCAATGAGTTTTTACTATTCACTATCTTGGGATGATGGATAGAAACTCATTGCTAGTCCATATAAAAATCCCAAAGCTAATTAAGAAAATAAACAAGGCTTGTCCTGTGTACCAAGAACACTTTTCTAACACAAGAATCAAACCCTCACTCACGAAAAGTTCAAACTGCCATACACAAAGTAGGTCATCAGCGTCACTGCACGCGTGATCTTTAATTCAACAGGTTATATACACGTGCAAGTTTAAATTCAACCCTTCGCTGCAAGCTTTGTGTCTTACTAGTCCTGTCTTTTTTTTTGTATGGGAAATCATCAAATGACTTCTCCCGCTCTGGGCGGAGCGGAAGGGAGTGTCAGACTCTTACTGACTAAAACCCACCCGTGATCCTTCTTGTGCCCTTTGCGTTCCAGGGCTGCGGTGACTCTTTCGAACAAAATCCGCAACCCTAGCAGGCACTGACCCTATGGGGCCCCGTCTACATTGCTGACGGCTCTTTGAGGCGCGCGTGGAACACGACGCGCCGTCGACTCGGGCCTGGTTGCTATCGGACGGCGAGCCACCCATAGCTCGCCATCCGCAGGCCCGCGCCTACGGTGGCCGGGAATCGCCCTGCGTTTCCCGACGCCCGGGGCGTCTTCTTCTGTTGCGGCGGCTTGGGCGTGAGGTTTCCCTCTCACGCACGCGTTCCGCCTCCTCCTTCGCTAGCATTACTGCTTCGCAGAAGGAGGCGACCGCTTCCCATGCCTCCTCGCTCCGGACCATGGCTTGAACCAGGGCCGGACGCGAGAGGTCGCCGCCGCCGATCGCCTCGACGAGGACACGGCGGTGCTCCGCCCAAGCAGGGCAGACCTCCACCGTATGCTCCACCGTGTCCTCCGGGCGATCCACACAGTGATGACACCCGGACGTATCCTCCCGCTGGATCCGACACAGGTACCTCCCGAAACAGCCGTGTCCGGTAAGCACCTGCGTCAGGCGGAAGGTGAGGACGCCGTGACGTCTCTCCAGCCACGCCTCAAAGAGGGGACTTATCGCCAAAATAGTGGCGTGCCCAGCACTGGGTTGCGATAGTCGCTGTCTCCAAACCTCCGTGAGATCCCGCCGGAGCTCCGTCCGCTGCGCAGCAATTTGCCGTGGCAGCAGAGTTTCACCCCGGCTTAGCGCCTCCACGCGCAACGCGTAAACATGCGCGAGGGCTCTCGCCTCCAGATCCCACGGCAGCAATCCGGCAAGGAGATTCGCCGCCTCGCCAGAGACCGTGCGGTATCCCCGGACTAGCCGAATGGCCATGACCCTCTGGGCCGAGACCAGGTGGCGCGCTGGCAGTCGCCTTAGCGACAGCGCCCACACTGGGGCCCCGTAAAGGGCCATGGACCGCACGATCCCCGCGTACAGCCTCCGGCAGGAGGCGCTTGGACCCCCTAGATTGGGCAAGAGCCGCTTGAAGGCTGCCCCGGCCCGCCCTAGTTTGGGGGCCAAACGTCGGAAATGCTCCGCGAAGTTCCACCGGCTGTCGAGGACGAGGCCCAGGTACCTCATCGTTGACCCGACGCCGATGTGAACCCCTCCTACCGTTAGCTGGGGTCCCGGTGGTGGCCGGTTCCGAGAGCCATGAAAGCACATGGCCTCGGACTTGTGCAGGGCCACCTCGAGACCCAGTTGCCGGATTCTGTCAACGACTATCGCAACCCCGCGTGTCATCAACTCAGCCGCCGCCTGGTGCGACCCCCCTTGCGCCAGAACCAGCGTGTCGTCAGCGTAGCAGACTACGCTGACGCCGCGAGGGAGGTCGGCGCGCAGCACCCAGTCGTAGCCGATGTTCCACAGGGGCGGCCCCAGAACCGAACCCTGTGGAACACCGCACGACATCTCTCGCCGGTTCCACTCTCCCCGGTGACCGGGGTAGATGACGGCTCTGTCCGTCAGGTAGTCCTCAACCACGCGACGGAGGTAGGTTGGCACCCGGTGATACCGGAGTGCCTCCCTGATGCAACTCCAGGGCAGGGAATTAAAGGCGTTGGCGATGTCAAGGGACATCGCCACGACCACCCCACCCCGGGAAATCGCCTCCCCCGTCGTGAGGGCTCTCACACGCATGATGGCGTCCACCGTCGAGCGCCCTGTGCGGAAACCAAACTGGTTCTCCGCCAGATCCGGCCCAACTCTAACCAAGTGCTTGACGAGGCGGTTTGCAATTACTCTTTCAAAGAGCTTGCCCACCTCGTCAAGCAGCACGATGGGCCGGTATGCGGACGGAGAGTCCGCAGGGCGCCCTGGCTTCCCAATGAGGACCAGTTTCCCAGTCTTCCAGCGACGTGGGAACTGGCCCCTCTCCATGCACGCGCTTAGGAGCCCACGTAGTCGAGGCCCGAGAGCCTCCGAGGCCAGGACCCAGGCTTTCCCAGGTAAGCCATCGGGTCCTGGGGCGGTGTTTCTGGCCTTGAGCCTATTAACCGCCGCTCTCAGGTCTACCTCGGTCACCTCCGGAGTATCGTCGTCGTCGGTGTGGTCCGCATCGGGCACCGCGGATGGCGGAGCCATAGGTGGGGGAGCATGGTCCCCTCGCAACGGGAACAGAGCGCTCACCACGTCCTCCACTAGCTGGGGCCGGAGACTCTGCGTCAACGGGGGGGCCCAGGTGCGGAGTTTGTTCCGCACCATTTTGTAGGGCCTTCCCCACGGGTCCCCGTCCAGAGACTCCAGCAGCTCTCTGCGAGCCAGATCCCTGGCCCGCAAGATCCCCGCTTGGAGGGCGGTCTTCGCCACTCTGTACTCCTCGTACAGCTCCGCCTCCCTGGCCTGCGCATTCGGAGGGCGAATGCGGAGCCGGCGATGCCTGGTGTACGGGCGACGCGCGGCAACACACGCTTCTCTCAGCGTCGTCAGCTCGCGCGACCACCAGTACACCTGACGGCGGGCGCGTCCTGGTCGGACCCGGGGCATTGCCACGTCGCATATATCCGACATGGTCTCCCGGAACCACTCCGCCTCATCGTTGATGTCAGCAGGCCTTTCCGGTGATGACACCCAGGCCTGCACGATCGAGGCTTCCAGGAGAAGCTCCCGGTCCAGCTGCTTCAGCGCCCACCGCGGACCACTCGGGGTCTGTCGGACTGGCGCGCTTGAGGTCTGGGCGGAGACGTCGAACCGGATATACCGGTGGTCGGAATAGGTCTCCACCTCCTCCACAACACGCCAGTCGACGACACGCGGCGACAGAGCGGGGCTGGCAAACGAGATGTCCACCACAGAGTCACCCCGCATCCGCACACACGTGGGACAGATCCCCGATTAAGGACGACCAGGCCTGTCTCCAGGGCCCAGTCCTCCACCATCCTACCCCGTACGTTCGTATAACGGGAACCCCAAGCCAAATTCTTGGCATTGAAGTCCCCGAACTAAAATCCACCTGTGATCCTTCTAGTGCCCTTTGCGTTCCAGGGTCGCGGTGACTCTTTCGAACAAATTCCGAACAGACCTGTGTCCCTGAGAGTAGGTATGTGTGATTGTGGACCTGTGTATTCTGGACCGTGATGAAAAAGGTTAAAGACCGGTGACAGAAATGCTTGGAATGATTAGGAAAACTTTTTTTTTTACTTTGGCTGTTGTTGTTGGTCATCTAATAGTTAAACATTGATATATCAGTAATGTAAATCAAATACGTTTATTTGTTTACGTTTTTTTTAATAGGTGGAAGAATTACAGGGTAGTGTGTATCTGTGAACTGCCATAGTATATAATCAGCCTTTTAATGTTCCCACTGCTGGGACTCAGGCCTCTTCTCTAGGAGAGGGATTGGGCCGTAATCCAGCACGCGGGCCCAGTGCGGGCTGGTGAATGTCACATGTCTTCGTATTTTTGGTTTTAGGACATGCCGGTTTCCCCACGATGTTGGCGACTGTTGCTTGGCGTATTTGCCAAAATATTAGAACAATAAAAAATAACCTTATTTCGAATTTCATTTTGTAAGGTACTAGTGGCTCGTCTCGGCTTCGCACGGGTGGCCATTAATTTATTTTAATATAGCCTACGTTACTCAGGGATAATGTAGCATTCTAATGGTGAAAGAATATTTAAAATCGAACCAGTAGTTTTTGGGTTTTTCGTTACAAACATGCACAAATATAAAACTTTCCTCTTTGTAATATTAGTGTAGAAATTTTGTATTGCAGAAGTGATGCGAATAGCTTGACACATACGTCAAGGGAAGTTCCAACATAAAACATAAACATGAAACTAATTTGATCTCTACAACAGCCCGAATAAAAAAAAAACATGTTTAGATAAATTTATTATCACAACGTTACATCAAAACTTTCAAAACGTACACTTTAGCTGAATATTATATCATAAAGTCAAAATGATCCCTATTTGGGATTCCTCAACGCCTGAGCTGTTACGACAATCTTTTCATTAGAAATTATTGTTTATTCGTTTAAATTTCCCAAAATAAAAAAATACACTCACACATAAATGTTAAATTGCTCGGTTTTCACAAATTCTCTGTGCCATTTAATATGAATACAATACATGCATGAAAAGAAGGCCGCAATATGTGTACCAACTACCACTAAAATAGGAAGCCACAAATCGTCTTACCAGAAAATGCAGAGTCTATGGAGTAATTGGAAAAAAAAACACTTCCTTCCATATAAAGCAGGAGACAGAACAGAGCTGACCATCATCTGCCTAGCCTTTTCACAATTATATTGGGGTCGGCCGCCAGTCATACCGGATTCAGCTGAATACCAATATTTAACGTGGAGCGGCTGCCTACCAGACCTCCACAACCCAATATCTGGAGAACACGGTACTTCTTGGCAAGATTTTCTGACTTCTGACAATCCGTAACGACTACCAAAGATCTACAAATGATAGCCGGGACCAACGGCTTAACGTGCTTTCCGAGGCACGGAGGAAACTCGGCATGTTAAGATCGTCACCCATCCACAGACCAACCTTGGCAAGCGTTGCTTAACCTTGAAGATCGACCTTTGCGGCTGTTATTATTTAGCCACGAGCTCCTTAAACTAATAGACACCAATAGGCATTTTAAATAGCAATAGCCTTTAACAATACGTAACAGGTCGAAGTTTTAGATCTCCGAGCATTGTATTCTGACGCCGAGGTCGGGCTAAAAATTAACCAATCCGGAACCAATGTTACTGTGACGTCTACTCTTGTTTGCAGCACTACAAGACAGCTTTAATAATGGTTAGAAATAGTTTTTGATAGGACAGTTAAGATCATAATGAAGCTGCCAGGATTGCGGAATTTGTTCAAAAGAGTCACTGCGGCCCTGGAACGAAAAGGTCATAATAGAGGAACACAGATGGAATTTTGTCTTTAATATATATATTATATAGTCTGAGTTTGAGGAGCTCGTGGCTAAATTACAACAGCCGCACGGGTCGATCTTCGAGGTAAGGCAACGCTTGCCGAGCTTGGTTGTGGATGGGTGAGCATCTTAACATAACGAGACTTCTCCGTGCCTCGGAAAGCACGTTAAGCCGTTGGTCCCGACTGTCATTTGGAGATCTTAAAGTAGTCGTTACGGATTGTCAGAAGCGTTTCTTGGCCAATGTCTTATTGAGTTTGATAAATTTAATAAAACATCGAGATTGTATTTGTCATGCATTTGTATATGTAACTAATATATTATGGCAAGTACTTTTTTCATAATTGAACCTAACACTATAATTCTCTGCATCACCCAAAAGTTGACTAGTAAGAAAAGCCTAAGGCATTAAGAGCGTATATAAAGAAAAAATAAAAGCGCATAAAAATAAAAGCGTATACACAATTAGTTAAAAACATTTTCGAAATGCCTTATTTAAAAAAAGATAACTGGAAATTTATGTTTGTATGGAAAATTTTGTAATTTAAATAATGTAATAGGTACTATTTAACGAAAATGTTTTTAACTAAATTTTTAGACCTATGCTTATATGCGTGAAGTTTCATTAAAATCGGTTCATTCATTTCGGAAAATAACGACTTGGAAATTTGTATGAAATGCCGTTTCGCGTATAAGCTCTTAAGTTCGTCTCTAAACATCGGTGTGCGTAAAGTATCAAATAAATAAGTACCGCTAACACTTCCTCCAATAGTAAGTCCACTAGACAACATAATGCCTTATGACTCATTCGCCTTCAACATACAATACAAAGTATACTGCACATGCACAGCAATGGCTGCGATAGAGATTGTGCATACTTAAGTGTTGATAGTCAGTCAATTGTCAGCAGTGCCTCAATGACCTATTTTCTGAGCTGACCGCTCTACGATTTGCAGACAATGGCAATCAGCTCTGTGACCCTCTAAGTACGCATAAAGGATTGACTGTTGCTACTTTATCTGGGGCAGTAGTGCGAGATTTTATACGTTCTCTATCACTTTAAGGGAAGGTTCATATCTGACGGAACATGCGTCGCGTATTATCGGTCGCGTTACGCCAGAACAGACAAATGTATAGAAAAACACTTGACCGTTCACACTCGACGCACTAACGTATCATCCGTTGAGTGTGAATGGTCAAGTTTTTTTCTATACATTTGTCTGTTCTGGCGTTACGCGACCAATAATACGCGACGCATGTTCTCTCAGATATGAACCTTCCCTAAAGTTTGTACTTATGTCAATTAAATAAAATCTTTCCTTTGCTACTACTTTACAATATTAGTATAGACTAGCAGCGCCCCGCGGTTTCACCCGCTTAGTTCCCGTTCCCGTGTGAATATGGGGATAAAATATAGCCTATGTTCACCGGAGATAGTATAGTTTGCCAATAGTGAAAGAATTTTTCAAATCGGTCAAGTAGTTTCGGAGTATATTAAATGCAAACAAAAAAACAATGAAATCTTTCCTGTTTATAATATAATTAGTAGTAGATAAAACTGTAGGATTTTTCAGCTCACACAGCTAAATCTTAAGTATATTACCAACGAGCAATATTTAATTTAAATTTTGAATAAATTAAGTCAATGTTAAGTATAACCATAAAGAAAAAGGCGGGAACACGAAAAAGAAATGGCAACCGCGAACCCAAAAACTTGTAGAATGGGGTAACGAGACATGAATAAATTATGAGAGACGGTGCAAAGAGAAAAATCTTTTAAACAACTTGTGAACAAAAACTTTTTTATTCGATCCTAGTGTTTACAATGCGTAATTATTATTTTAAAATTTGTAACTTAATAAAATCGTCCATGGATTTGCATAAATGGAGAGAGGTTTCTTGGGTACCTACTTTAAAAAAGTTGAGTTGTTTTTCGAGGCTTGCGGTTTTTTATTTAAATATTTTAAGATAAGAACTGGAAATTGATTTAAATCTTTAAAAAAAGGAACATGCATTAGTAAAACTAGGTTAGAATCAATGAAAGGCTTACTCATTTTTATTTAGAATTTATTTCGATATAACAAGTACCATAACAAACACAATTTCTGAAAATGGATCATTGTACTCATCATTATGAACAACTTTTACTGAGTGAAACAAATTAATCAATCTATCTACACTTTACCCAACCATGTTGGGGTCTAACTGATCTCCACAACCCAGTAACTGGGTAAAACGATACCCCTTGGCAAGATTGATGTCAGAATTACTGTCTTCTGACTCGCTATGACCTTCATACATCCCCAAAGGACAGCCGTGACCAACTTAGCTTAACGTGCTTTCCAAAGCACAGAAGAATAGGGATGTTTCCTGAGTAAAAACTATATGATTATGTTTAGTCCGTCAGTTAGATTATAGAAAAATATTAGACACGTATTTTTTCCTTTATCAAATCTATAAGAACTGACGAAGATACAAAGCATCAAAGATCAGGAGTGGGGCTTGTGACGTCACGGTACGGTAAAAATTGTAGCGAGTAGTGACGTCACACGAGTTTTCAACGCACTGTATAGTCTTCATTTTTTGTTTACGTGAAAAAAGAAAAAATACGTCCCCAATATTTTTTGGAAATCTATCTGACGGACTAATTAGATTTTTTTAGTCAACTACCCTATTCGTTTTGTTAAGATGGTCACCCATCAATGGACGGACTTCGACCGCGGCTAACTTCGACCAGGAGCCGTATTATGACCTCTTAAAACCATCATGTTTTCGGTGTGAAAAAGAGACGGAGCTATACAGGACGAATAGCACTATCCTTTTCTCACACAGAAAACATGATGGTTTTAAGATGTCATAATACGGCCCCTGCGCTTAAAGATCGACGAGCCACGAGCTCCCATTCAAACAAACTAAATAAAAACGAAATGATTCATTTATATACAGTGAAAGCTAATCAAAAAGGCAATGTTTCGTTTCTATACACATTCACGTATAGACTAAGCAGTTAAACGGATTTGAACAAATCGGGAAAGACAAATCGAACTAGGCTTTTCCATTGCAAACTCGCTGGCCAGTTAAAAGTTTTGAAATACGAGCACAGATAGCAGAACTAATTGAAGTTTTATGAAATGAAAAAGTTTTATGAACCATTTGGGTTGTTGAGTCTCGTAAATAGTAATAGTGTTTAGAGGTATGTTATGGTGATAATAAGTTCATTATTATTTATTACTAGCAGTGCCCGGCGGTTTCATTCGCATAAGTTACGATCCCGTGGGAATATCGGGGTAAAAATTATTCTATATGTTAATCCTGGTTATAAACCATCTATGGGCCAAATTTCCTCCAAATCCGTTCTGTAGTTTTTGCGTGAAAGAGTAACAAACATCCATCCATACTTACAGATTTTCGCGTTTACAATATTAGTAAGATAGTAGCATATACTTTAATGTACCACTACCAAACAACTTATGTATTTTTTTCTTCTTACTGGTCGCACACAACTTTTGGATAAACTGAACTAAAGAAGTTAGATTTAGAGCGGTCAGTGTACAAACATCATAAATAATATTAAATAGTTATATCAATAATAGTGTACTTATTGGACTTCAAGAAATCATCATCATCATTCTAGCTGAAAGATGTCCACTGCTTGACATAGGCCTCTCCTAAATGTCACCACATCGACTGGTATGGAGCTTCTCGCATCCATCAGAAGTCTGCGACCTTCATCAGATCATCGATCTAAATAAGCATTAGAAGTTTTCATAGCACATCTTTATCGAGTATTTTCCCAACTGTGTTGGGGTCGCTTCCGGTCTAACCGGATGCAGCTGAGTATCAGTATTTGACATGGAGTGACTGCCTATCCAAGCTTCACAACCCAGTAACTGGGCAGGCTTACACTTCTTCTACAACTTTTTCCTTGGTCAGACCGCTTACAGCAAAACCATGAAAGAAACCAACACAGCTTATATTATAACACGATTCTTTGCAGACTAATTGATTATGCCAATAGCTTCTAAACATTACTACCTACGACATTAATGTCGATCCCCTTAAACTCGAAGGCATGTTGATGTGTAAACATCCAAGCGATCACTGGCAGACATTCGGTTTAACATCTCCGATTAACTCCCAAAGGGTTATCGTAGTCACTGTAGTTTATACAAACATACCTACGTACTACACAAATACGAACAGTTACTTTGGTACCAGAAAATCTTCTTAAGTGTGTACCCAGCGTTAACTTTAACGCTTCGCATAGCATTCTTCTATATAGTTACGTCCTAGATGTGGATAATAGATGTAGCAAAGACGCTGCGTAGCAGTAATGTCGTCATAGTAGACGATGCTTAGCTGTAGCGTCTTAGCAGTAATGCAGAAGAATTTGGGTAGCAGTTAAGTCGTAGATGTGGCTTAGCAGTGGTGCAGAAGACTTCCCGAAGCAGTTCAGTCGTAGATGTGGCTTAGCAGTGATGCAGAAGACTTCTTTAGCAGTTAAGTCGTAGATGTGGCTTAGCAGTGATACAGAAGACTTCAGGAAGCAGTTAATCGTAGATGTGGCTTAGCAGTGATGCAGAAGACTTCTTTAGCAGTTAAGTCGTAGATGTGGCTTAGCAGTGATGCAGAAGACTTCTTTAGCAGTTAAGTCGTAGATGTGGCTTAGCAGTGATGCAGAAGACTTTGGGTAGCAGTTAAGTCGTAGATGTGGCTTAGCAGTGATGCAGAAGACTTCTTTAGCAGTTAAGTCGTAGATGTGGCTTAGCAGTGATGCAGAAGACTTTGGGTAGCAGTTAAGTCGTAGATGTGGCTTAGCAGTGTTGCAGAAGACTTCCGGAAGCAGTTCAGTCGTAGATGTGGCTTAGCAGTGATGCAGAAGACTTCTTTAGCAGTTAAGTCGTAGATGTGGCTTAGCAGTGATGCAGAAGACTTCAGGAAGCAGTTAAGTCGTAGATGTGGCTTAGCAGTGATGCAGAAGACTTTGGGTAGCAGTTGAGTCGTAGATGTGGCTTAGCAGTGATGCAGAAGACTTCGGGTAGCAGTTAGGTCGTAGATGTGGCTTAGCAGTGATGCAGAAGACTTTGGGTAGCAGTTAAGCCGTATTTGTGACTTATGCGTGATGCAGAAGACTTCGGGTAGCAGTTAAGACGTAGATGTGGCTTAGCAGTGATGCAGAAGACTTTGGGTAGCAGTTAAGTCGTAGATGTGGCTTAGCAGTGATGCAGAAGACTTCTTTAGCAGTTAAGTCGTAGATGTGGCTTAGCAGTGATGCAGAACACTTCGGGTAGCAGTTAAGTCGTAGATGTGGCTTAGCAGTGATGCAGAAGACTTTGGGTAGCAGTTAAGTCGTAGATGTGGCTTAGCAGTGATGCAGAAGACTTTGGGTAGCTGTTAAGTCGTAGATGTGGCTTAGCAGTGATGCAGAAGACTTTGGGTAGCAGTTAAGTCGTAGATGTGGCTTAGCAGTGATGCAGAAGACTTTGGGTAGCTGTTAAGTCGTAGATGTGGCTTAGCAGTGATGCAGAACACTTCGGGTAGCAGTTAAGTCGTAGATGTGGCTTAGCAGTGATGCAGAAGACTTCGGGTAGCAGTTAAGTCGTAGATGTGGCTTAGCAGTGATGCAGAAGACTTCGGGTAGCAGTTAAGTCGTAGATGTGGCTTAGCAGTGATGCAGAAGACTTCGGGTAGCAGTTAAGTCGTAGATGTGGCTTAGCAGTGATGCAGAAGACTTCGGGTAGCAGTTCAGTCGTAGATGTGGCTTAGCAGTGATGCAGAAGACTTCGGGTAGCAGTTCAGTCGTAGATGTGGCTTAGCAGTGATGCAGAAGACTTCGGGTAGCAGTTAAGTCAAAGTAATGTCAGGGGTTAATTTCATGTTAGTCTGGCGGTTTGAGTACTTTATGTGGCCTACCCATTTGGGTACAATACCAAAGTAAGGACATTTCATTCATTTTTCATTTCATTTTTTTTCATTAGATGAGCTCCTTAAAGTTTTAAGTTTGAGCTACACGATAACTGACAAATGCTTGCACTGTTTGGACAGGTCCACTCAAATCTGTGTGGTACTTTCCTCAAAATACCACTTCAGACACCAACCTACATGGTTCTCATATGATTTGACCAGTACAATTGTATGGACTTCAAAAGAGACCTTGACAACCGAAACAAACTCAGAGGGAGTTTGTTTCGGTGTTACTTCTCAGGGTAGTCAGATAGGAAACACCGGCCTCATTTAGTTTATAACGGCCAAAAAATATTGACATGTAAAAGTGTTTTGTACAACCCACTTACGAAATAAAAATCATTTATTATTTAATTTATCGTAGATGTGGCTTAGCAGTGATGTGCCCTAGACGCTGTGTAGCACATACGTCTTGAAGACCGCGTAGTAGATGTGTCGTAGACGCGTAGCAGTCACGTTGTCACGTAGCAACTACGAAATATCTTCTACGCAATGCCTACACACAGCAGTCACATCATAGACGTCGCATTGCTGATACGTCGTAGACCTACAACGCCGTACTTGTTGTAGATTATATTTCCTGCCTACCCCTTGTGTGTTATATAAAATCAATTTTGTCGTGTATTGAATAAAACAAAAAATATACAACAATAACCTAGACAAAAACATCGAACAATCACCAAAAACTTCAACCATCTATCAAAATAAATAAATTGGCGAATCTTCAGTTAAGCAAAATAATACCTACTTTTAAACACAGCGGGCATCAGATAAACTTGATTAATCTACCAAGAAAGTTTACGTTCTTATTATAATAAACTAATTAATGATGGAGGCGAACAATTCATTATCGAAGCAAAACTGCCTTCCAAACAATAATGATAATGAGTATAATTAATTATGGAAAGTTGGTTCAAGACGTACGTACCTACTGAGGGGTTGGTGGGTGGTGGAGGAAGTATAATAAAACTAGAGTAGGAGAAGGCATTTAAAAAAAATATATAAGCACAGGTTCGTCAAAAAACAAGAGCTTCTACCGCTCTGGATGGTGGTTGACTGATATTTTTAACATGACAGATAATATTATTTGGTTTTCAATTGCACGTTGGTTAGCTTTCATTATTAAGCAGTAATAATAACATGGTTACAGATACAGAGCTACGATGAAACAGAAAATCTCCTTAAGTTATCATTTCTCTAATACACGACCTACACATGAATTCTCAGTCTACCATCGAACATACAACCTCACAAAGTCATAACTCCTCATTCACCACACTCACACACATAAACGAGCTGTCGTTCAAATTATCACTTATCCAACTTCTGACCTTCTGATGTAACTCTTGATGTATATAAACTTGCGCGGGAATCCTGGTACCCATAACACAAGTTAAATCTTTCCTTGGGTACCAGAATTCAATACAAATACTACTGACACGATTGTTACTCTCCAATATGTCTTCGCTTTTGTTGCATAATAGTTGTTCGTAAGTGTTTGATTGTACAACATTTTTAGTCCAATAAACTATTTATTTATTTTATTTATAACATGTGCGCTAAAAGGAGGTTGGAATAGAAAAACTCTTATTTTTTATTTGAGTTGGGTTTGAACTTAAAATCTAGTCTAGATTAGAAGTGACAGAGACACAGACGACGATGGAATGAGCTTACCCAGAAGAAGCCTGTTCACTCTAACTTTGAAGAGATTAGGGTTAATGGACAATAACAAATTACAAACGGAGGTAAACCTTTCTAAAAAAAGAAGGAGCTTATTGATAATACTCTTCTGACAACTCACGACTACAAGTACATTTTAGACCATTAATTGAATAGTCACCTATTCATTTGATACAAATCTTAATAAGTTATTGATAGACAAGACAATGCCCATAAAATTGAACAATCAACTTGATATTTATCCACTGTCAATGTACCTAACGTCTACATTCACGAACACAAATGCCGCATCAACCTTCATTGTGTGACCATAGCTCCATGTCACAGGGGTGCGAGACGGTAGGTCAACCCGTTGTCACGCTGATGGCTCTAATCATTATTGCTTATAATTAAAATTCAGATGGAAGTATCTATTGTTCTTCTTAGACGCTCTTTGTGTATTAGTTCGAGTGTGGTTTGGTTCGGCGATGCTCATTTGTTTTTGTTTGCGATCGTTTCGGGGATTATAGTAAGTGCATTGGTAGATTCCGTGGAGTTCTCCGCCATAGGATCTGTAGGTGAGAGACCTCGCGCACGTTTACTCGTGGTACATGGCGATACGCCCGCCGGGGCGAAACTCCGGTGCCGATCGAATAGGTACCACAGCGCATTGTGTTCCACGCGCGCCTCAGAGAGATGTCAGCATAGAAGACGGAGTTTGCTAAATTCACCGTGATGGAACGCAAAGGGCATTAGTAGGAACACAAACGAGTTTTAGTCAGTAAGAGTCTGACACTCCCTTCCGCTCCGCCCAGAGCGGGAGAAGTCATTTGATGTTTTCATAAAAATGGTGCCATTGAGTCTGTTGGTCGGGTATTCTGCCAGAAATAATACCACGTTGGCTATATCAAGGATAAAAAATAAGCTCACAGTTAGTTAAATAAGACAGTGACGTTTCTTTGTTATATTTGATGCTTTTTTAGTTTCATGCCTGAAGATATTGGTATGTTAATTACTGTATTAGAGTTAAAATAAAATATGTGGATTTTCATCGTGCACAGCAAAAATATGATAATACTAATGGTACCATAGTTTCGGATATGGCAATTCACGCCCACTTGAAAAATTCACCCTGAATAAATTTATCGATATATGCGAATATGTTAAAATGATTGCCAACGAATTAAATGTCCAAAATCTCATTCATCATTCAAATTAAACCATTCCTCTGAGAAATTTGACTCAAAATTGTACTTATGAAATAGAAATACCTACCCAATCCCAAAATCAAGAATTTACAAACCATGCACACACATTCAGAAATCTCGTTAATCTACACTGCGATAACCCTATCAAGGGTAACGCATTTCTGTTAGAAATCGTCGTAACTGCGAATCCAGATAATTTTCGCAGCTCCACTACGTTGTTGCGGATTTTTTTCGAAAGATCGATCGCAAAGGGCATTAGGGACGCGGATGGGTTTTAGACAGTAAGAGTCTGACACTCCCTTCCGTTCCACCCAGAGCGGAACAAGTCATTTGATGATTTTCCATAAAAAAAGTCTGCAACGTTATACGTACGATACGTACTCATTAATATTAGGTGTACTGATATTTTCTTTAGCATAGCATAAGCATAATCAGCCTTTTAATGTTCCCACTGCTCGGACACAGGCCTCCTCTCTAGAAGAGGGAATGGGCCGTAATCCACCACGCGGGCCCAGTGCGGGTTGGTGAATGTCACATGTCTTCGAATTTTTGGTTCTAGGACATGCCGGTTTCCTCACGATGTTTTCCTTCACTGATTTGAGAGCAGTGGTGATGAAATTAATTACACAAAGTAATGCGCCTGGCTGGGTTTGAACCCGCGACCTACAATTCGTAAGTCGGGGCCGTTACCATTCGGCCACCACTGCTCTTTACGAGCTCAATAAATGTGTGTTAATTGCAGTTTATCTACATTCTGTGTGAGTATTTGAACACTAGCTGCTGCCCGCGACTTCGTCCCCGTGGAATCCCCGATTTTAAAACATAGAAAATAAATTTTCAATTCGAACCAGTAATTCCTGAGATTAGCGCGTTCAAACAAACAAACAAACTCTTCAGCTTTATAATATTAGTATAGATGAGTCGAGTTTGTTCTGATACTACCCACACTATTGCTCAACAATGTTTGGCCATCTGTACTTTGTGAAGCCAAAGCTTTGAGGCCTTCATTAAAAAACAAACATTGATTAGTCGAACATTTTTAAATACCTAGTATTGTTTTATGATCCATTTTTCTGAATGGCCAAATAATTTTCAATGGTATTGTGTTCGTTTAGCACCATTAAAAATATATTAATTTGATTATTACCGAAATATTATATTGAATATGATTGTTAAGTTTGGCTAAGCATTCAAAATTAGAAAGGTTTCTGAATCTGAATGTCAATCTCTGATGAAATCTCTGGTAAAATTGTCTCATGACGAAAATCAACATTAAACTATGTTATCGAAAAGAGACTTAAGTATGCTTCCAAACGCTATATCTGTAATGAAGCAGGATATCGAGTTCCACGATATAAAAAATAACTTGGCTCTTACAAGCCGAACACTATGAACCAGCACAATAGAATCACCCCTGCAACCCTAAAACGCAAACGATACATTATCTACTGTATCCTATCCAAATCGAAGTACAGGGGTCTCGGAAAGGGGCATAGGTTCACTCATTAGTTCCGTGGTATCATCCATAAATACACTATTTCGGCCAGGCGAAGCTGGGGGCAAAGGAAATGGCGCAAAGAAAAACTAAATACTGATTTGAAAAACATATTATATAATAAGTTTAGTTAGGACGTTTGGTGTATGCTTAACCTTAAGTAAAAAGGTTTATAAACAAAATAGCGTCAATCAATCCGATCAAATGTTTAGTGAAGTAACCTATCTCTATTTTTTAAGTCCTATCTTGAAAGTCACAGCAATCTTTGGTATCGATGAAAACCTTCAATCGATTTCTATGTAAACTATCTATGACTGAAAGGAAACAAGATAACGATTCTCATAGAATATCATAGAAAACCTTAGCTTTAGCTGAACGCAACACAATAGAATCGCCCCTTTAACCCGAAAACGGTACATTATATCGAACGTATCCTAACCAAATCTAAGTACGGGGGTCGCGTAAAGAGGCATAGGTTCGCTCATTAGGCCCGTGGTTATCGTCCATAAATACATTATCGCGGCCAGACGAAGCCGGGGCAAAGGGGGTAAGGCCGCGGCCAGCCGGTGGGTTATCGAATTAAAACTTCACTAGCAATAGTTGAGTTGAACAGCGTATTAATACACCATGTATAATTCGTGCGCCCTGGACAAACTTAAGAGTTTTCCATTGGTGTCGACACGGGTTCTTGCAAGTTTTTTTCGATTCAACTTTTTGTTTTATATGTCGTTTTGAGATGGATTTCAAATAATAATTGTTTATTAATGGGACCTTTATGTTGGAATCTCAGAAATAGTCTGAGCAACTTGTTTCTTTTTCAAATCGTGTGTTCAAAAATAAAAAAGCCACTAAGGAATTTAGCGGCAAAACGGAAACAATCAATGAACTAAGCTTTTAAGACATATGTACGTTTTTTCAAAGGCTCTACTTTCAGTTTTTGGATAAGCTTCCTAACTTTACCTTCATGTTTTCTATTATATTATATTCTTTTATTTATATTCCTTAATAAGTTGTCATTTTGTCCACTTCAAAATTTTGTTGAAAAATCTATAGAATAGACCTTCCAGTGTCGATCACATTATCATACTTTTCCTGTAATAACTTCCTAGCTTCCTACGATAACCGATCGAATATCAACGCAATGGTCAATTACAATAAATGCTAACAAAAACGACGTGTCGATCAAAACAAAACGTCGAGTGTCGACACGAGTGGAGAACGCGCCGTGGGCGGCGGCTGGGCGGCGCGAAGGAACGATCGAGGTAAGGGTACCGGCTACGTAATTAGATTTTCAAAGTCCGAATACACTGCTCGTACTTGTCTTCATAATAATGTGAGCGGATTTAGTGGAGTTGATACTTTCATATTTCTTTAATTTTATTGTATCGTCTGGCATACATCGACCCTTACGTTTTGGTGTTCAAAAATCTCACTCTCTGAAAAAATGGCACTTTGTTTAGAGCCTCATGTCATCAGTCTTTACGGAGGCCTATGTCTAATAATAGACTTTTACAGCAAAATAATTATGATGATGATTAAATTGATGCCTGGATGTGGAGTTGAAAAACTATGACCCATCTCCTATTGTACAGTTAAAAATGAGACTAGCTTTTGTGAATACTGAATACAGCAATTTATTTTCAAATCTTGGCAAAATACTCATTAATACACTACATAACACATTACATTAATATACTACTACATAATAATACACACAATTTTTGGTACTTTCACTTGTCATCTGATGGCAAGACGGCATCTGATGGTAGTAAAGGGGAGAAAAGACGATGATGATGAACAGCATAATTCTTTCATTGTTGTCTCTAAAACTCATATCCTAAGTCAGATTGAAGTCTTCGACTTGACTCAGTCTCCATGACAGCGACAGAAACCCTTGATTAATGTCAACAAATATAATGAACCACCTTGATCTATAAAACTGCCAGCTATTGCTGCAATGCAATGCAATGTATCTATAGGTAAAACTATTATGTTCTAAGTAAAAACAAGTTTCGTGCGACAGATTTTCTATCAAAAGATTTCTATGCAAATCACTTCCTTATAAATACAATACATTTAGCTAATGCTTATCTTTTCAGTCTTTATTTTACAGACATAGAAAGTAATGTGTATTGACTAAAAATAAATTCAAGTATCAAAACCATTAACTCAGCAGTCAACATCGAGGTATTGGATATTTAGTTTGCTTTGGGCCGGCGGGGCGCGCGGGACGGGGTGCTTAAGTCCAACTATAAATTAGGTAGGGTACAGTTTCATTAATCACCCATACGCCGTTATTATTAATTAACCCCCTTTCGAAGTACCGACAGAATTAACTATCGACCCTACCCCCAACCCCTCGTGGCAACTTTTAAGTTTGAGCTTGTAAAAAAATTTAGTTCGCAGTTTGGTTGTAGTCACTTGTAGTTCCTTAGCTTGTGAGAGTAAGCAAGATCGCTTTCTTTGTGGTAACTTCCCGAGAACTAGAGTTTAGGAACAACACTGCAGTAACTTACTGAGCTAGAACTTCATCAAGATTCGCCACACTATAAATGCATCAGCTTTAAATTCATAACGTCAAAATTAACCTTGAAAAACCGAAAAGAAACCATCGATTCTTAGTTCATCAACACTTTTTAAACGTTACGGTACACGTGTGTATCTTCGTCACGTTCTACCCAATTATCTAATAAACATAACACCGTGTTAATTCATCATAATTTCATAATGTGGGCTGTAAAAATTCTATTAACAATATCCATATAATGTTCGTTTGAGTTCTCTTTGACGATGCCGACTGAGTTAAGTGTTGCCAGAAAAATAATGATGAAGCAGGTCTACGAGTTCACATGTTGTAGAATAATAATTTAACGGCTATCTTATTACGGAAGTTAATGTCTCATTATGCATGTATTCATTGAAAGACGTCTTCGTTTTATTGGTGGAAGAATCTGTTCTACGTTAAGTACAGCTTGTTAAAGAGATGATCTCTAGAATAGTAGGTAGGTACATGACAATTTGAGCAAGTTTTCATGGATGAAGAAAATTTTAAGAGATAATTTCTTCGCAAAGTATGTCCAATATGTTTGTAGATAACAAGCATATTGAACACGCTTGACTAAGAACTTAATACTAAAAACTGCTATTCCTAACATTTTGTCGACGTATGCGAACAAAAATATACAGCTGATTGTTTTTAACCGACTTCCAAAAGCAGTGGTTACGGTCTGTCAGAAGCCAGAAAAATCTGACACCAAGTCTAGCTAAGAAATACCGTGTTACCCAGTTAATGGGTTGTGGAAGTGAGGTCGGCAACCCCTCTACGTTAAATACTGGTATTCAGCTGAATCCGATTTGAGTGGAAGTCGACTCCAATATACATAATTGGGAAAAGGCTAGGCAGATGACCTTATAACTTTGCACTCGGTGTCCCGATTTTGATCATTCTTTTTATATTCGAAAGCAGGTGCTTGTCATGTGGTTTGTTTATTTTTCTTCTTTTTAACAATTGATTTTTGTATAAATCGTGTTTGTTGATATCTACCTGGAAAAATTGTACCATTAATGATACAAAATGTCTTTGTACGGTCGTGTATTATTTTTATTTTTGTATGACAGTTTTTAAATATTTACAGTTATATTCTGTGGCTTCAATTTCGTTTTTTGTTCAGGAAAAATCCTGCCCAACCATCATGAAAACTTCTAACACAAAGTTGGAGCAACGTCATCGTATCGCCCGTTTCAGCCAGCGATTTGTCCCCAGCCGGCAGTGTAAATCATTTGGAGCACCAATCCATCAGCGAGCAAGGCGCTATCCTGTTGACGCCGATTTATCCGACACATGCGATATTATTTTTGTAAAGCCATTCCCGTGTAAAAATGGAGAACATCTTTGAAAGTGATTGGGACGTGCCCTTTTTTAACTGTATAGTTTTTTGTTTTGCTGCGTCATAAATATCATTAAGTATTTGAAAGATAACTCATACTTGCTTCTCCAATCTACTTTAGACATTGAGAGCATCGGCTTTGCTTGCCCTATATAAAAATAGGATAGAGAACTGAGACTAATCTTATAATGAGCTTGTTTGTTTGTTACGCTTTCACAATGTTTTATTTTTTTGTACAGAGATAGATGGGCTCTGGAGACGTTTATAGGCTACTTTTGTTTGAGTGGAGCTGTGGGTAAAAGTTAATTACCCTCTGCAGAAACCTTTCTTGGTTTGCTACAGATTTGCTAAATCACGAGAGGTTTCACTTCTCTCTCTCTCTCTGAGTCGAGATGTCTCTCTCAGAGTACAATAAAGCACATCTTTTTTTTCTCTCTCTCACTCTTTCGAACAAATTCCGCAACCCTAGCACAATAAAGCATATCCTACCTTCTAAATGTATCGTGTTCGAAAATTTTACGGTTTCTCTAATCCTATGTTGTCTGCCGTGTATATTAGATATATATTTATCTTTCGTAGTTGTTAACTTTTTGCTAGATACTGTGTGCAGTAAGTAGTTGCGGAATTTGTTCGAAAGAGTCACCGCGACCCTGGAACACAAAGGGCATTAAGAGCGTGTACGCCGTATGGCATTTCATACTAACTTTTTAGACCTATGTATCCCGCTTATATGTGTGAAGTTTCATTAAAATCGGTTCAGTAATTTCGGAAAATAACGAATTGAAAATTTGTATGAAGCTCTTAAGAGGAACACGGATGGGTTTTAATCAGTGATAATCTGACACTTCCTTCCACTCCGCCCAATGCGGAAGAAGTCATTTGATGATTTCTCAACTTTAAAAAAATGTAATAAGTTATTTATAAAATAACTATGTATGTAAAGTTAAGCTTTTTTTAAAAAAAATATCTGTATTTGCCTTGAATAGTACCTATTCTTAACAATCAGTTTCGTGTCAACCCTACTAAAAACTTATGAAACTATAGTAGAATTTGTAAAAGGTTGTTTGTTTTGCGAAATAATGGTGTTTATTTTTCTGGTCTACGAATTAGTATCATTAATCGGTAAAAAGATCGAGTTTAGAATACATAGTTCCTTCCCTTCCCTTTCTCATAAAAGAATCGTCTGTCAGTGGATACGATACCCAAATAATTCAACATTCACAGTTACTCTACTTAACCGACAATGTTCGAATAATTATCATAAATTAAGCATAATCGTGTACTTGTTTTAATGTGATGGCTGCTAATATGCTTGTCTGAACAAAAAATGGTGATAATATTCATGAAACGACTCGAAAACAGACGTACATACGTAAATTAACTACTGTTTGTTGTACTACTTCATTAATTAGTTACTGTTTAAATACTAATTATGAGGTATCGTTGAATAGGGCTATAGGTTTGAGTAGGGCTATCGTTGAATCCAATTTTGGTTTTAGTTTCACAAGCGACTTTGAAACTGTTCTTAATTATTTTTTGTGCCTATTAGTTCGCTTAAATATTTTCCACAGATTATAAAATAAGAATATACTACTAAATTACAGAAATTCAATTCTAAGCTTGTATGCTTAGAATTGAACTTCTGTAATTTGGCTGCCTTATTAGAATGATTTCCTAAAAATTGAGTAAACATCATACAAGTAAAACTATTTAATACGGCACACAGTGGGAAACACCACCATCTAGTCAAAACATTAAGACAAAGTCACATTGTGTGTATAAATCAATCCAAATAATCCTAGACCAGAAGAGAATGACCTAAAGTTCACACTATCAAAACAGGAACGAGTTCCAATTCTGCTAATTTATAAGTAACATTCGGACATTTGCACATTCGACAGTTGCAATCTGTCAAAACAGAAACCTTAAAGTTCTAAGTTTGAGCTACCTACACGATAACTGACAAATGCTTGCAATGTTTGGACAGGTCCACTCAAATCTGTGTGGTACTTTCCTCAAAAGATCACTTCAGACATCAACCTACATGGTTCTCATATGATTTGACCAGTACAATTGTATGGACTTCAAAATAGACCTTGCCCTCTGAGTTTGTTTCTGTGTTTCTTCTCAGGGTAGTCAGCTAGGAAACATCGGCCTCATCTAGTTTATAACAACCTACTTACAAAATAAAAATCATTTATCAATACTAAAGGAGAATGACCTAAAGCCACGTTAGCAAAACAGCAA
Organism: Hecatera dysodea; assembly: GCA_905332915.2. Lineage (NCBI taxonomy): Eukaryota > Metazoa > Arthropoda > Insecta > Lepidoptera > Noctuidae > Hecatera > Hecatera dysodea. The sequence continues at coordinate 6,576,717 of HG995299.1, forward strand.
TGTTCGGATCCGCATCACACTAAGTAACCTCTTTACATTACCTTACGATTCATTGGGTTTGACAAACGGACCGCGATTGACACATTTATCAGTTTCATTCGTTCGTTCATAAGCAGTTCAGTGAACGTAACTCTAAACTTGCCCAGTGTCCCATAGTCTGAAGAGACTCTTCTAAATCAATCCTAGACTTGAGGAGAATGACCTAAAGATCACGCTAAGTAATATCATCGTTCAGATCCGCATCACAATAAGACACTTCCCTCTATTACTTCACAATTTGTAGGGGGTGACAAACGGACCGCGGTTGACACACTTATCGGTCAGTTTCGTTCGTTAATTCTCATAAGAAAAATGAATGATAAGTTGAGATACATTATTGATTTTTTACAAAACGTGAGGAATGAAAGAAATGCAAATAGGCGAAAAAAACCTACCATTTTGATATTTTTTTTAGTTGATTTTAAAGAAATTATTTAATGGATTTTACTAAAACGATTTCTTCGAATTTTAAACCAATGCTTTCATCATTTTTCAGTGTATTTCATCAATTTTCCATTTTAGTGAATGATTACCTAATTAAAAGGTAAGGTAGGTCTTTTAAGAGTTCCGTACCTCAAAAAGAAAAAACGGACCCCTCCCTATAAGGAGTCCGTTGACCCTTCACTTTATTGTCCATCTGTCGGTCTGTCACGAGCCTTTTTCTCAGGAATGTGTGGAGAGATCATTTTGAAATTAATATCAAGTCAACGACCCCCTTGAGCCCTAAAAAAATCATCGTAACACAAAAAACCGCTCATTATGCATCATTTTTGCATCACATAAATTCTGCCCGGTTCTTTTCGTTAAATAATAAAGTAGTGTTCTACTTATGTCTGATAGTAACAGTTATTAGCTAAATTAAGTTCTAAGATTATAGGACAATGAAATAGTGTGGCAATTTCCTTCCTCAATTTGGATACATAAACGTCAACCATACAATACCTACGTCATTATATGTCCTTAAATACCTATACAATAATATCACTAAGACCGGATCTAACTATAATAAGAAACATTATAATTAACCACTAAGTTTCCTAGAATTCGTTATCCTCAATTCCTCATAACACGTTGTACGGTCATAGATATTACACGGTTCTCTTATCAAATTATACATGCAATCACTAACCCATGTATAATTTAAGCCTAATTATACTGTAAAGTCCTATACAGCGTATAACAGATTAAATGGAAAACCTTAAAACGGGTCACTGTACTGCTACTGATTATTATGAGCAACTTTTATTACGGCACGAACCCATGTTACCTATAGCCTGTAAATAAGTCATACCGCGATAATATTTGTTCAGTAGGGAAATGAATCTGCTACCCAGTGCATGGCTGCTTCCGAATATCTAAGTCACTTACCCGAATGTCTGAGAAAATTAGATCAACCGTGATCAAAATTTTATTAATCACTCCATCATATTGGAAAATAATGCTGTACTTCTATGATTTTGTTCCTTTATATCAGATTTAAAATTCATAATTTTCAGTACACTAGATACATCCAGAATTCAGCGGTTGAGAATCCACCTAATTAGTTAGCCCGAACCTTTCCATCAACCAACTTCGCAGCTACGTCAGCTCAAAACAATCCACTAAAATTATTTATAATTAATTAGAAGTTCCAAGCAGCCGTAAACATGGCGAGTGCATTCCTAACTCGTCGACATCAATATTCAACTGAAGCGTTTATTATCATATCTCATTATACAAGTTAGTGCTCGTGTACGGAGATGTTGCCTCCTTGGGTTATGACCTGACGACTAAACACTCAATCCATCCCCAAGCCCAAACGAGAAAAGACCCTGAAGATATCAGGATAGGGTGGGTTTTGGATCGGTCTTGTCCAGTTGTAAGGTCGAGATTCGGTTTCGAAATGCAATTTGGAAATGAGATCCGGAGTGTACCCTTTAAGGGGGTAGGGGGCACGGATGGGCGCCTTGCCACTATTATTTATAAGGGTGGGTCAGTCTACGATAGTCGGCTATGTACGTTTCGCTTAACTGCAACCGCTTACGCTTTAAGCTTATTCGCAGATTGTTTTGTTATATTATTAATTAGCATATCCTGAAGTACGGGATAGTTTGTTTTTGATGTAACAACTGTTGGAATAATTTGATATAATGTTGACTTGTGTTTTTCAGACGTTGTGCTTACATAGTTGACTTTTTATTACAATGCCTCATAATGAAACTTTGAATGACTGGCTTTTCTTTCTCGAGGAAATCTACACGAGATAATTACTAAAAAGTGTGTAAAGAAGTTTCGTACTGAGTGTCTAAACTCTGTATTAAAGTTAGGAGTGCTGAGGAACAGGTGAGGAACTAATTAACAGGGACTCCACGTGGGTCCAGTTCCGATTGGTTGAAGGTGCATACACATTTTAATTTTTGGAATGAAGTTTTCTTCACGATATTTTCTGATATCGCTATTTGAGAGTTGTAGTGTTGGGTGATATTATCAAAATCTAAGAAAAAGGTATCTTTCTCTAAAAAAACTCCCTGAAAAAAGCATTCAGCTTTCGAAAAAGCCTTCAACCGCCTTTAAGAAACTGACTGCCGACAAACACACCTTCTTGATTATTAGCATTGTTTGCACAGCAGCTGCAATGGTTTGTCAACTACCAACCACACAATTAATTGTTCTGACGCTGCCGTTTGGGTATCAGTTACACCCTGTTTCTAAATAGAACAAATTGCGGAACAAGTGATTTGCTTGACCGCATGCTTGGGGTAACTTATGTAAAACGTCATGAATTTTGTCAACTATTGTTAGGCTGTGTAGGTAGCGTTGTTGTTGAAAGTAGCACTTATGATATTGCAAAATAAAAGATATGATTCTACCTATGTAATATAGGCAATAAACAATCATCAGGACCCATAAGAGATTATAAATAGATTAATTTAGCCCATCACAGTTCAAGGCTGAACGTAGGCCTCTCCTAACACTCGTGAGGAACACGGGTTTTAGTCAGTAGGAGTCTGACACTCCCTCCCGCTCCGCCCAGAGCTGGAGAAGTCATTTAATGATTTTCAAATCTCGTCTGTTCCAGCCACGTTTTTAGGGTCATCTGTCGGTTTGCTTAGATAAAAGCACCCCACGAAACGCTTGGAATTACGCGGTCTCCACTCAAGGAATCACCTGTTTTACGATACACAAATTATGCCAAAAACTTAGTCTGCAATCTACAATAAATAAAGATCATCTTGATTCAACATTATTTAACAGACTATTACACCATCACCAGAAAATTATTCCAAACTTATCTATCTACTCGAATGCTTAGCCGAAATCTATCTATCGTTTGCCTAATCGATTTGTTGGTACATAAAAAGAAATGGCTGCGTGTAAAAGGTCGATGTCATAGTGGCATCGTGGCGAATCGTCTAATACCTCAATCCGTCCAGATCCGTGGGAATCGAGGAAACTTTGAACAATAAACACACGTGTATAAGTGGCATGTACAGGTGTTTACGAATATTTAAGTGGTCTCTATCATTAGTACCTTAGAATTGTAAAAAGCGTGTAGTAGTTAATTTATGCAAGCAATCATTGATCATGTAACTGTCGATATGAGAACCAAATTGTGTAGACTCTTTTACTAACGGTGAGAAAATAATATCAACTTTAAATAAGCCTGAGTAAAATAATGTAAGTAGTAACAATGCAAATATAGCAATACTAAGGTTACTTATGTAGAATAAATCCCGGAGCTATCTTAGAATCGCTCATATTACTGAAGTTTGATTTGGATTGCTTGGATTTTTACTTGGGTTCTATGCTTTATTTTCATAATTATTATTTTATATTATATTTATCTCTTATGTATTTATTGTATATATAAATATTACGCCTAAGACTACCAACAGTACTTTATTTCCTTCTCTTTAAAATCCATCAAAAAGTTGTCTTGGAATGTTCGGTTTTAGCGATAAGGCCGCCCATTGTGTCATCCTATATAATATTTTCATCTATACTTTCTGTAACTTAGATGGTGTACATAATAAAGAGTATTCTTTTCAATTCAATTCTAGTCTTAAGCATCTTTAATAAACTTAAAAAATCACACTACAGATTAGTAGTTTCTGAAAACGTAATCTACAGACAGACAGACTAACCTCATAAAGTTAATTCCGCTGTAACCTGAAACTCATTCAACGAAACATAATCGAGAATCTGACTAAATATAATCGCACTTATAATAATTGCTATGACATCATTAATTAATATGATAGCGTTATACGTATGAAATGACTCACCCACTCCTTCACAGTACAATTATCGGGCCAAGCCTGGTACTTATGCCAATTAATTGTTACGACTTATTTGTGAACCGGCTAAGACAATAGATCGACGTAGAATATGGAAACTGAGATAGGTTTTTTCTTGGGAGTTTTTATTCTAGATAAAAAAAAAAAACAAATATTTGGTAGATTCTGATTCGTTCAGCATTACGATTCTGTTCATATCTTGCCATGTATTCCAGTGGCGTGCAGGGGTTCGAGTTAGGGTAGGCCAGAGAAAATGTCCAAAAAAAACACACCACATTATTCGGGGTTGAAATGTGGTGTTTTTTTTTATTAATAGCGTATTTAAAAAAAAAAACTCATTTCATTAAAAATCAACCCTGAATAATGTGGTTATTTTTTTAAATTTATTTGGACATTTTCTCTGGCCTACCCTAACTCGAACCACTGCACGCCACATAAGTATACATAAGTGAAGTGAACTGTCAGAATAGGCTGATTTTATCCAAATGGCAGAGGGCAGGGAATCCTACTCCTTGTGTTTTCTGTCAATTTACGAACCGCGTTTCAACATTGATAACATCATCGCTTAGCTTGTGGTAATATGGAGTTCAAACGGAAGCCTATAAATAATTATAATAAAAATCCTTCGCAAATAATAAAATCAAATCGTGACGTACGCACAAAAATGAAATCGGTCATATGCGAATTACACTTGCGCGATGCAGGCACTTCCAAAATAAGTACAACATAGTTTACATTCAAATCAACAGATGGCATTATTTTCATTTTTTTTTCTTAACATCTTTGTCACTTCTAGACCCATCAATACACTATATTAGCACAACAATGGAGCTAGCAATTAATACTTTTATGGTGGCGCCTAAATGCGGCTGCGGCTGTAGCGTAGAGGCTGTATTGTAGCTGTTTAAGGCCTGATGATAGGAGTAAGTGGTCTGATTCAGAGGTGTTGTGTGACTCATGAGTATCTTTGGCACAGTACTGTACAGATATGACTAAAGATATGTGGAAAATTATATGGGTTGGATATGAAAAATTATATCCTGCACAACAAAAATTGGATTATAATTCCAGTTGTAAACGAATTTTTGTGCGTATTGGCCTATCGCTTGATAAGAAAATTTCAAAGACATGTCACCAACCCGCACTGGGCCCGCGTGGTGGATTACGGCCCATTCCCTCTCCTATAGAGGAGGCTCGTGTCCCAGCAGTGGGAACATTAAAAGGCTGATTATGCTTATGCTTGATAAGGAGGGAAGTCAAACTCCCTCGCTGTTCTTGTCTAATTAATTTCTTTGCGGAATCCATGACTGTTGCTTTGTTTCTCTGGAGCTCGACGAGCATCATTGTTAGACTCGGCGTTTAACTGGTTGTCGCTACTGTTGTTCTGGCTGTCACGAGTTGCAGAGGTTGGGAAAAGCATGGCAGACTGGCACATTATACATGTTCTTTATTTCGTAAGAGCTGAAGCTCTACACCGAGTGACTTTATATCAGTGTTAACGATTATCGTGATAAAATTGATTGAGTCAGGCGTTACTTTGCGGAAATCCATTTTAAATTTGAAAATGAAAACAATATATCTAGTTTCTAGATATATTGTTTTCATTTTCAAAATTAAAACTAGATATATTGTTTTCATTTTCAGATTATCGTGATGTATAAAGGTCATATGTAACAGTTTATAAAGGTTTTAAGCGCTTGACAATCCTATAGCTGATCTCTATAGACCACTAGCAGCGCCTTCAGGTTTTTCCTTGCGTTATTCCCGTTCTCGTGGGAATACGGGGATAAAATATAGCCTATGTTACTCGCTGATAATGTAGCTTTCCATTGGTGAAAAAATCCTTAATTCGATCCAGTAGTTTCGGAGCTTATTCGTTACAAACAAACAAAAAAATCTTTCCTCTTATTAAGATTAGTATAAATTAATTAGTTGCTTTCAGGGTCCCTATATACATATATTTAATTATAATATCAATACTTTTGATGTGTTTTACCGTCTTAACTCAATGGAGCCCTATCTTGAGAATAAAAGCGAGTTGTTAGCAAATCTGTACGAGTAAAATGAAAAGTTTATTTGATGTTAGGAAGTGGTTGAAAAACGGATTACTTACCTACAAATTTCCAACCGGATACACATACGAATGAAGCAATATAGAGCGCATATAAAGACGCAGTATATTCTCTAGATCTAACATTCGAAATCAACAAGTTGCAAGGAGGCGAATAAAATAAAAACGCCTCCAGGATACTCCAGGGCTAAAAGGATTACCGTTGCCAGTTCCGTAAGAAATATAGATAGGTGCCTAACTACATGTAAACTGGAGCGCAATTCCTGAAATAGAAACTTAACCTTGAACGACTTATACAAGGATCTGCCGTGCTATTCTGAAAAATTTATTTGCAAAATCACTTCTGAATCCGCAGTGAAATCATGAGAAACTCTTTAGTTTCACATGATTTCACTGCGGATTCAAATAAAGTTAACCAAACGAGTTAATAAAAGTAAACGAGTATTCGTCGGATACTCGTAAGTAAAACTTAAAAACTCTTTTTTTTTATTTTCGAATACATGATGACCTGTCAAAACCTATGATTTCAATTATGGAACTGGCTAATTTGATTATGGACCTCGTATTTTTTACATTTTATTTTACGTTTCAAAGGTTTAATTGGGAATTACAACAAAGATTACTTGAGTTCAACCTGAAACAATCACAATGCTACTATTTAAACTTGCAGATCTCAATTAGTTCTCAAAAAGTAAATTCTCCACTTTATAGATATACATCCATTCTAACATACCAGACAAGTCACAAGGGTCCTTAAAGCGGCTAGACAAATAACTAACAGATGAAGCGGAGTTCGCGTGTCATATCGCTTTGTTGCCAAAAACATCGAATGTTGTCAAGTTTTTGTTCACAAGACGTCTGATTCGAACAATTAAGCGATTCGAGCGCTGCTTAAAGCTATAACCTCTCGTAAAATCTGCATAAGAAGCCAGCCTTAAGGCGGACGGCTTGTGGTTTGTTCTCTACAGTGGGCGCAGATTTGTTAGGACAGAGTAAAATAGTTGAATCTGTTGGATGCAAGACACAAAGGACAGACACAATTTGTATTCATCCCGTATCGTACCGTAACCCGTATTCATCTGGATCCAGTGAAGTAATTGGTTTACCCTATTTTTGTACAAGGTAAGTAACAAAACACGGTCTAGGAACTAACTAGTACTATTATTTACCTAGCTACATATATTTTCGTCTATTCTATCTGAATTTATTACGAATGCAAATAAATGAAACAATCACATATTTTGGTTCCCACTTAATAAAAGCTGACTTAAAACTTCCCAACTACAATGAAAGCCGCGTCCATTATAAAACAACCCCTGGCTCGTCGACTCATTACTACGGTTCCAGATTATTGTTTCAAGTCCACACAATAGGATGGGACACAAGTTCGCGCCCTGTCTACGCCGTTTCCACTGGTGTCGACACAGTCCGCTGTCCGAGTATTGAGCGCAAATGAATTTGTTCCGCTTAGTCGATGTAGTCGAAATATATCAGGGACTAGATTAGTGAATTCTGGGGAACAGAAGTTGGAAACCAGTGTGTGGTTGTGTTTGATTCATTGGTCGAAATTTTATCACAGTTAATAATACGATACGTCATCCTGTACACGCTTGTTATCTATCACAACAAAGGGAGATATTTGCCAGGGTGGTATACCGAGTAAAGAGAGTTTACCATTCTATGCCATTTCTTTCAATAGAGTGTCAGTAGTTGACCATTGGAAAGTCATAGTGACGCTTTTATATTAGAAGATTACCAAACTTGTAAAAATCAACCGTTACGAAATCAATGATAGACTATTCTGACACTATTGTAATAGCAGACTTGAGGCCCAAGTCATTTACCAGATACATAGGTAGAAGCATGTAGCTGTCCCACAGCAGCTACAAGCATTTTCACCACAATTACCCGAGGTTGGTGAATTAAGACCCAAGTTCCTTCGCGACATGCTCCTCCGTTTTCACCAAAGTAATCGTAAAATACACATTTAGCTCCAAATATAGAGCCTCCGTCGTACCAAATGGATAAGCACGAACTATTCAGTGATGCGCTATTTGGCGACAGTAAGTAATTTACAGCTGAAGCTACATTGTGTCTGAGCGAGTAATGTACGCTTTATTACGTACACATTTAATGAGCCCCTTGTTTTATTGTAATAACTTCTACTGACACGTGACTATGTATAAATAGTACTGGGTTTGTTTTTAGAAATGATTCTACAACCACTCTTGCTAAGTACGAGGCTGTTAGAAATAAAAAACGATTTTAGAAATTGAATGAAATAATTGTCTGAAGTTGACAAAGGTAAGCCATCATATCGTCGTGTTAAAAGTATCTTTTTTTTATAAAATTAATATTAAAATAGGCACATAATCAACCTACTTAATCTGAAACAATTTCAAGTGGGAAAATAACGAGGAGCCATTTTACCGTCGTATTAACTATAAAAACTAACAGAATTAATATTCGGTGCCGATTTTTAAATAGTCAGATACTTGTTAACGGATCAATGACTATGGACTTTTGACATATCTTTTATACAGAACCTGTCAAACAGCCATATTTATTCAACACGTAAAAGTTACTGAATGTTGAAAAATCGGTTCTTGAATACATAATAAATCTACTAAATCACAAACAGTTTGAAACAGCAAAATAAGCAGGAGTAAAGCAACAAGGGGTATGACTACTAAGCCATCATATCGTCGTGTTAACTATAAAAGACTGGAGGTGGCGCCTGATATGTGGGACCACCGGACTTACGCCGACCGCCCTTGTGGGAGGATATGTATAGAGCTGTTTGATGTGGGTTTTGGTTGATTTGGGTGTGTCGATTATATTTAATATGAGAAGTCTGGACAGTTCTACAAATATGAGTATTTTTGTCTTCTGAGTTGCGAGAATAAAAAACCTATACCCGTCTTCAGGATCCCTTTTATATCTGTACCAAAATTCATGCGACAAAGCATAACAAATAAACATAAAACGTATTTTATATTAGTTAAATAAAATATGCTCGGTTGTCAGATAGTAATGTATCAGAAAATCACAAACCAACAACCACAGACCGTAATACCTAGGTAACCATTAGAGAAATTAAAGTAGCAGAAGTTATTTGAGATAGTTATCACAAACTACTTTAAATGACCTAGTTTAAATATCCGCTAATTTCAGATATTTTTAAAAGCTAGTCATTATAAGACAGGTAAAATACCTATTTTCTAAAAAAAAACTTTTTTTACAAAACACACAACCGACTTCTAAACAAAAAAAAATATTGCGGAAGTCGGTGGTTTTTTATATTTCTTAATTATTTGAACACGGATTGACATAAAAAAATATATTTATATATTATATCTGTTAACTAACAGAGGGCGGTCCCGTTAACCCGCAATAGTAGGTATAGCATCCATATAAATATGATAAAAAAAGTATTACAATTCGAAAACAAAATGTTTTTTTTTTTTTAATATTAAAATATTCACTAAAAATGTTAAATTGATACGTTAAAGAAACACTCTGTAAACGCGTATTTGCCGGTTTGGGCATTGCTACTACGGGTACTATTCCGCGCTACTATTATAATTTTAAACAGGTGTTTCGAATTTATTGTCAATTAATTATTTTTTTGAATTCGGATATTTTTATTTTAATCTATTAAAATGTTGATTGACGGTTATTAACGAGTTTGATGATTAACGAGTTTAAGGGAACGCCCTCTGTTATTTAACATACTGTATATATATTTGATGGGTTCGTGTTATAAATTGGTGTTAAACGATAAACAGACATGCGATTTCAGTTATCCCGGAAGATTTGCTATCATTTATTAAAGAGTCCTATCTCCGAAGTTCTTCATCAGATCTTCACCAAACTAGAAAGGGACAGAATACTACGATGCTCTTCCAAACCATCGTATACAGTTTTTTTTTTTCATTTTAAATCGACAAGTGAGTGATGTTCTCATCATCAATGTAGTCGAAGCCCTGCATTATTAGGAGTAACTCAAATACTAGTAGTCAGATCTTTCTCAAATTACATTAAATGGGACCACATGACAAGTACCAGCTTTCGAATATAAAAAAGCATCTTCAAAATCGGTACACCCAGTAAAAATTACCGAGGTGCCACACGCAAAAAAATACAGTTAACTTGAGAAACTCCTCCTTCTTTGGAAATCGGTTAAAAAAATATAATATAAACCTAGTTCAAAATTCAGACAAATAGAACTAAGAGCTCCTCACAAGAAAACCTTTCATTTGATCCGCGCGGTGTAGATATTTTATCTTTTGCTTTTAAAGTGACCCGTATTTCGCGTCCGTCTTTGGATCACAGCTGATTAGGTCTGTAGATTCTGAGCATATTGGCAGTGACAAACGTACAGGTAGATGGTAAGACAGACAGACAAATGATTGATCCAATAAGAGTTCAGCAATGCTATTCTGTAAGAACTCACTCCAGTTCTCACTTCCGATTCTGCGGTGAAAACTGTATTTGGTATTCTGTAACTTGATGAAAACTACACTAGCGCCACTAAGTGAGAACATAGGTGAAGCGAACTTAACTTGACAGTCAGAATATCAAATACTTTTCTTTCAGGTGAGTAACGAAGTGTAATCGAAAATGAGAAATGAATCGAATTCGCACGTGAGTTCTTACAGAATAGCACTGCTGTTTTATATTCAGAACCTAAAATATAAAATTGATTGAGTCAGGCGTTACTTTGCGGAAATCCATTTTAAATTTGAAAATGAAAATAATATATCTAGTTTTAATTTCCGCGAATATTAGTGGGTTACAGGTATGCACCTCCCTCCCGCCCGCTATATTATGCACATGCAAGATTACAAGGCAAATGCAAGGATCTTATGCACCCACTAATATTCGCGGAAATTAAAACTAGATATATTATTTTCATTTATTTTTCAAACCTAAGATATAAATATTGAGCTAAATTAACAGCTCTATACAATTCCAAATTTCTCCCAAACTCGTTTTTATTTGGTCCGAGTAAGTGAGTAGCGTTGTACTGTCTATCTAAGCATGTATGTTCGTGTATGGATGTTCGGATGTTCGTGTATGTTGCATACACGCTCCGTCTTTGTGGTGCGACCTTCACCTCGCGACGTTCGTTTTGTTCGTTCTTATGTCGTTCTCCTTGTTTTATGAACGATTTGTTGACCTTTGCGACTGTGAATGGGATTTTCGTTACTTGTATAGTGAATGAGTGAACGGGAACTCGGGTGTGTCTGTTTGTTTGTATACTTTTGAGGGTTTGTATTAGTGTTTTATACGGGATGTTTAGATGAGTGGGGCGTTTTCTACTCTAATTTTTAATGGCTCGTTGCTAACGTTTATGTGTGAATTCATAAGGTACCCGAGAAAATGTATGGTGACTTATTTCTATGAGTACCTGATCATTATATGTATAACCGTATGGTACATAAGCGACAACGTGGTCGATAATGGAGCCAGCTCTCTTAGAAGTAGCCTTTTTTCAGAAGCGACTTCGTAAGCCCGTCCATGTACTCCATATTGATTTTTAAAGTCTCGTAAATATCTAACATAATATCATCAAAACCCTAAATGTATATATAATTTTTATAGTCCCTAATAGAGATGACACGAATATTAGGCAACTATCCGGCTTTTTCGGCTACTTTTTTACTATTCGGTATTCGGCCGAATATTGCGAACCATTCTGCCGAATATCGAATATCAATTAGTTCTTAAAATCTGTCAGTGGTAAGTAATGTCTTAAATATACATTCATTATTGATCCGACCTACACGCAGATTAAATAACTTACTTTAATGTTGGTTGGAACCTGCCACTAGCGAAATGTGAGAAATCTTCCTCTGCTTAGCTTCTTCTCAACTATATTGGGGTTGACCAGTCAAACCGGATTCAGATGTATACCAGTATTTTACGTGGAGTGGCTGCCTATCTGACCTCCAGAACCCAATAACTGGGTACTTAGTATGGTGCTTCTTGGCAAGACTGGTGTCAGATATTTTGGAAAATAACAGCCAAAGATCTACAAATAACAGCCGGGATCAACGGCTTAACGTTCTTTCCTAGGCACGGGGAAATCTCGACATGTTAATTTGACCCATCCACAGACCAACCTCGGAAAACGTTCGACCCATACGGCCGTTATTAATAAGTGTCGCCGAATATTTGTCGCTTCGGCCGAGATCCAAGCAGAATATTCGGTATTCGATAAAATTACTATTCGTGGCATCTCTAGTCTACAAAACAATAATCCGACTCAAAGCAAATTACGTCTCTGTATAACAATAAAATAATAAAAGCTTACTTCCTGGCCGGGCCATTAAATCAAGGAGTACAGATAGCAGCATCTAGCCGTAACTCAGCTTCGGTCTCACATTACAATTTGCACTAAATTTATCATACAATAACGTTTGTATCAGAAAATTATTATTCAAATCAACCAGCATTAATCAAAGCGTTGATAAAAGAAAATGCGAGCGGCGATGCTCCTGCGCAAAGTAGGTTTGGGGTGCAGTCGATTTTTTTCTTGTCGATGGCATGGGTGTTTTATTTTGCCAGTTTTATATTGTTTTACAACCTATTCGCACTCATTTTTTTTACAATGCACTTTACTAGCTACTGGTCAATCTAAACATGAATGGAATTTTGTCAGTGCCTTTCGAGCTTATTTTTTGATAATTTTTGTTATGATTTTGATATTATTTGAGCTTTCTCGCACGACAAAAGACTGATTTATGTAGTACTACATAATACAGACTTAAAATATCCAAAGGTGCAATGCAAACTCCAAACATAAAGTCGAGCATAACCAAGAATTGGGTTATACAACAAACCTTAGTACGATTTCAATATTTGCAAATGAGAATAATAATAACAGTAGTTGGTTTATAATTTGAATACATATTAGTTATGTGACTTAAACACTTATTCTTTCTTTAAATAAGCACAGTCACATAATTCATAGGTACAGCTATATTAATTCAATTACCACATCCTTTCTTCCCAGATCGACTACACCTATCAAAATAATATCCAAAACACATTGTGCAACACCGATACAAATTCCAAACACCAAATGATTCAAAACCACGCAACCGCCCAGTGACTCACACTCATAAATCGATTCAAAATCATCGATATCGATTGCGTCCAACACTACGTTAACCCGATGCGTCTTGCGTGGATTCCTGTCGTTGTGTGCGTGCCAAAGATAATGAACTATCTGCACTAATATATTATAAAGTTCATTATAAACAATTATTTATTGTTAGCGTATGTTTATTAATAAGGCGGTCGGTACGACTACTGTGCATGTGTAGGTAGCCTTAGGGTTGCGAAGTTTGATTGAGATTGTGATAAATTTCTTCCTTAAGAACTGGTTGGTTGTTTTATCTTGTGATTAGCTATCTTAAGAGTGCTCTTCTTAATAACGATGCTCAGTAATGATAAATAAAAATGGAGGAAATAAATTAGGTATTTGATTTGAGAAGAGAATATTTTTATCGCCTGCCCGGATATAATGTTTAATTATTATACAAATTATTTTAATTATTTGAAGTGATGCAAGATATTTGAAATACTATTATTTTATATTCAAATAGCATTGTTCACTACTTGGAGAAACATTTTGGTTCACTCCATAGGCAAAATTTATATACATAATTATGTTGAACAATTTCAGATACAAATCAGTGATGAGGTGCTGAAGGTTAATTTTGATGATGAAATAACTCACACAACTGTGTTATCTGCTGTGAAGTCACGCGGTTGTAGCTCAGAAAAATTGACGGTCAATTCTGTAAATATGTATATCATCGTGAAAACTTAGGTGGGGCTGAAACATTCTAAGTTGATTAAATGGTTTGACGGTTCTCTTTGTGCTGCTGTTTGTGCTGGCACAAAAATAAACACCTGGTTAATCAAGTCCAAAAATAATAATTCAATGCTCTCGCCAACCCTAGTCGGTCCTTTAGCTGTCAATGCAGCGAATATGAAAGTAAGCACAAAGCCGTTGGGTTAGATTGTGATACTCAGATTGCACGCTGTTTTGAGCCGCCGACTGATCGTCGTACAATGCGTGTTGTGACTGTAGCCTGATGTGATGCTGCCGGGTTACTGCAGCGATGGATAGGTTAGGGAAGGGTGCTAGAAGGTAACCAACTGAATGTCGTTCACTCACCCGACGTGCTACTGCCGGGTTGTTGCAACGATGGATAGGTTAAAGAAGGGTACTAGAAATGAACCAAATTAACGTCTTACAATACGTGTTGTAACTAATATCCGGCTTGCTACTGCCGGTTTGTCGCAGCGATGGATAGGTTCGAGATGGGTTCTTGAAATTAACCAACTGAATGTCGTATAATGAGTGTTGTGATTGCGACCCGACGTGATACTGCCGGGTTGTAGAAGCGATGGATAGGTTAGAGAAGCTTTTAGAGAAGGGTGAATATTTGAATAAATTATTTTATTATTCTTAAATAATTAAGTATCAACAGAAAACAGAAGTTAACCGACAAAGCCTAAAAAATACCAAACACAAATGGCATTAAGCTGGCCACTTTATACGTGGAGCAGATTATCGATTTAAAGTCCTATCTCGAGGAGGACTGATAAACCTGCTGATACTCACGAGACTCCACTGAATTTAAGATACTTCTTACATTCAGTGGACTCTCGTGAGTAATCAGAGTCAGAATCGGTCGATATAGCGACACTTATGTTCATTTATAGACATGATGATGATTCTTAAGCAAGGGAAGACACTTTTAATACCTTTTTTTTGTAGCTTACTGTGCGCAAAAGCCTCTCCAAATCTTTCCAGCCAATCTTTTCTTGCGCCACCTCAAACCAGCCATCATGGTATGGCATTGCAGCTCGCCGTCCGATAACAACTCGGGTCGATGGTCTGTCGTGTTCCACGCGGGCCTCAACGAGATGTCAGCAAAGAAGACGGTGCCCCATAGGGTCAGTGCCTGTTAGGGTTGCGGAATTTGTACGAAAGAGTCACCGCGGTTGCGGAATTTGTACGAAAGAGTCACCGCGGTTCTGGAATGCAAACGGCATTAGGAAGAATACGGGTGGATTTTAGTCCAGAAGAGTCTGAAACTGAATCCGCTCCGCCCAGAGCGGAAGAAGTCATTTGATGATTTCCCATCCATAAAAAAAGATCATCTCACCACCGCTTTATGGGCCAGTCTCTGGGCGATGCCGTCTATTCTCTAACACAAATAGGTGCATCGAGCGTTGACTTTTGCCCAGCGATCACCATTCATGCAACCGACGCTTTTTTTTTTTAAAGGACCACTCGCAGTTCAGCACACTAAGGCTGGTTACTGCTCAACCGGACAATCCTGTGGTGGCCTCAAATGAATTTAAAGCCAGGGGCGACCGACGCGTCCATCACTCTTAATATATTCATCATATCAGATAGAGCTTGATGCCCATTATGTCGTCTACTTCTAACAAAATATTACCTACGATCCGTAGCTAAATCATCTATTTTCGGATTGATAATGGAAAATCCTTATCATTAAATATGATAACAAATGGTGAATTGATCACAAGCACTCTGCAAAAATTCACAAACAAGTGATTCGTTTTGCAAATCACACCCTTCTGTGATTTGCAACACGAATCACTCAACGTTCAAAATAAATAAATACTTCCCTAAAAAATAAAATTTCCATTTATTCTACAATCTCCAGTTACTTTACAAGTACGATTAAAAGAAATGTACAGATGATTTAATTATAATATTAAGCTCTAATTAAATAAACAATTTCGATTAGAATTCTACTCAAAACTATTGCTCATCAAAACAAAAACAAAATTTTCAGTCAAATAACATCATTCAAAATTCATCCAGCCAATCACACATTCAGATTAGCAATTAAGCGTTTTAATAACGAAATAACATCACGCTACATACAGCTACGTGTACATAACAAAGCGTAGTTTTCGTTGCACAGACAGTTTAACCCTACATTCAAGTGGTCCATTCGAACCGTTCGATAAAAAATAAGTCCAAAAAACTCGCACCACCCCTAGGCTCGGGCAAAAAAACCAGATAAAAATGTGCCGGCCCCGTAATTTAAGCGTCCTACCAGTTGTCGATAACCCCGGGTAGGATATTTTGAAAAAATATTTCGACGTTCTCATAATCATTGCACTTTTATAAGCAGTTTTTTTTTTAATTGACTCATGATTTTGAAAATTGAGGCTGATGAACCATTTATTTGATGTATTTTCGTATTGTCAAAAGAAGGCGTGTTGCGTTGGCTTTCGATAACTTGCACATCTATATAATCAGTATTCTCAGTCTCTTTCTTTCTCTTCTTATTATGTTCGAGGGACCCGCCCCGGCTTCGCACGGGTGCAATGCTGATACTAAATCTCTACTACATATATTATGCTTGTATTATACATATCAACCTTCCTCTGAAATAAATCCATCTATTAAAAGTAACCGCATCAAAATCCGTTGCGCAGTTTTAAAGATTTAAGCATACATAGGGACAGACAGCGGGAAGCGACTTTGTTTTATACTATGTAGTGATAGTGATAGGCTATCACTCTTATGTTCGCTCTTTCTATTATCAATTCCATCATTAACCTTTCATCCACCTTCGTTTTCCAATTTTCGGCAAAAATTGTAACTGCGAGCATAAGTACCATTCTCTTTCCTTTGTCTCACTTCATTCACAATTGGTAGAGCACCTAAATACGTGTGGAACACTGTAGCTAGTTTTGCTGAGTTCTTTTCGCAGAAAAGGTTTAAAATTTTTACCTGAAAATACCGGTACGGTAACCATTGTAGTAGAGTCTGTATTTTCCTAAAAATCCATTCCAATTTCTACTTTCAGGAAACCGTGTTATTACTAAGCCTTTGTTTGTTTATATCACGTTTCACCTTCGGGTACAAAGCGGAACAAAAGTTTTCCTATTACTTCGATTTCTGGAAAATGTAATAATATGACGTGCCAGTATTTTTTGTCGTTGTTTAGTTATATTATTTGATGATTTCAACATGATGGACCAAAGCTGTAAATCTTATAGCGGTTCTATACGTTCTATATTTTTATGTCCGACTAGCTGTCGCCCGCAGCTCTGCCCGCGTGAATGTCGAAAATTAACCCAAGGAAACACCTCTCGGGATAAAAAGTTTCATCAAGATCCATTCAGTAGTTTTTACGTGAAAGAGTAACAAACATCCATCCATACTTACAAACTTTCGCGTTTATAATATTCGTAGGATAGGATAAGCAAGTATCATCAAACAAAAATAATTTCGATTTCGTGCACTTGAATAAAATTAAAAGCGATGTTCTCAACTTTCACATCTGCTGAAAAAAAAAAAACAAAAAAAAAAACAAGCATTCCATTTTTAAACTTAATTTAAAAAGAAACACACACAAATCAGCATGTACTTATAATAACGCAAAAAGGTTGGCAACAATGCAGACAGTCGCTCCATATAATTTATAGAACAGTCACTTTGTACCGCTAGACGCACTTGATGTTTGGTCAGTTGATATTGATATTTATATTATGCGTCTGCATGCCCTTGAGGGCACGGGAGGGAGAGTGATGTGGTGGTATTTTTGTAAGTAGAATATTGAAATAGTGTGTGTCTAAATATGTAGGGTTAAAATAGTAACGAATGTTAGTATAAATAGGTTTGTTTGCTATTTGATGGATCCTAGGCAGTCATTCCAAGGTTGACTGACTATAGTTGGTTTTACCTACAAAACAGAGTGTTACATATAAATACCTAGAGAAAGTTAAACTATAGTCTCACCCCTTCTTTACCCTACACACGTGACATTGACTTAATTACCTTTATCTAAAACTGTATGAGCTAGACCGACTGTAAGTTTGTGAAAAGACTGAATGCGACAACAATTAATTTGCACGCACTGAAAGTTTTTACGTTGATCATACTGTCAAATACCATTTACATTTTGCACGCAGGTTTTCCTAAGAATGGAAGGGTTTTGTAAATAAAGCTGTCTTAAGGTGCAATACTTGGTCGCGGATTTTTTTCGAAAGAGTCACTACGGCCCTGGATCGCAAAGGGCACTTGGAGTAACACAGATGGGTTTTAGTCTGTAAGAGTCAACACTCCCTTCCGCTCCAACCAGAGGAGGAGGAAAGGATCATTTGATGATTTTCCATCGTTAAAAAAAAGTTATAACACGTGCGCATATGTTCAACAAGGTTTTAGCAACTTTTCTAGATCTTTCAACTTGGTAATTACCTGAATCTAGTTACGCCATGTGTTTCCCTCAACAAATGACTAATGTCCGCTCCTCCAACCACCCAATGAGCACACAAAAGCAATACTTATCTAATATACTTCAAGAAAAACATCCTAGACGAAGCATGCAAAAATCTTCCACGCCAAATCTCAGTCACCAATTACCAGCTGAACATCTGAACATGCTCATACTGACCCAATAAGCGGAGTAATACGACGCGATAAGTGGATGAAATAGACTCTGGAGCACCTATCCAGGCATTATATGCAGGATCTCTAAACATAGTCACAATGGCTGGTCATCATTCAATTGTGCCAGTGGAAATGGCCCGTTTAGCTACAATAGAGCGATCATTTTATCATTTCATTGCATTTCTTTAAGTTTCATACATTATGTATGGGGACTGGTGGTGTTGTTCTGTTTTGGTGTTTTTGGTCTAGTTATAATCTGTGGCATGCTTCATAGTGTGTGAAGGGAGGAATACTGTGCTTGTGTAAAGGACTGCAACTGTTTGGATACTCATATTTTCCGCGAATGTTTTGGAAAACAAAATGGGAGGTTTGCAATGTGAGGGGTGTAGATATTGGCAGATTTAAAAGCATTGCAACATTATTTTTGGCTTGAAATACCCGGAAGAACATCTTTAGGAAAGTACATATTTTTTTAGTTAGGTACTTGATTGGATGAAAGTTCAGTAAAACTTAGTAGTTAGAAACAGATAAAGAAGAAGCAAAAACGACAAGCGCTATCAAAGTGTTAGAGGTAGGTATGTAATCCCTTACTTAGACGGTTCTAAATTTTATTGAATGTCACATTATCAAGAAACGCAAAGGGAGTTATCGTATGTTTTGTAAGAAGCGTTTACATTCACCTCGCAGTCGCTAACTGTCAAAAGCCTTACATCTTGACAAGTTTTGACAGCGACAATCGTCAAGATAATAATGCGACTTGAATCGTGTTCCATTTTTGAAAACCGAATCCTTCAATCCCAAACTAGGAACAGACCAAGATCTAGCCAATACTTCTCAGCTAGAAAGAGACAAAGCATGCCACTTAGTTGCACCAGTTGGCAACGTCTGAAGGTCGACAGGAAAATCGCCGCGACCTTACCTATCCGTCGTGATTGAGGAGAGTCGAGGGTCCTTAGGATATTTGCATATAATGGTATGCATGTACTTGGTAAATGCTTTAAATAGAAAGAATATACTTTATTCAAGATTCCAAGTTTTCAATTCCACATAGGAGCTTCTAAACCGTCAGAAGCTAGCGCACGATACGAATGGTCGTTTCCTATTCAATGGTGAAGAATCAGCAAGAGACACTATGGTTACTTAAAAGAAGGAAAAGTTTTTGGGAAAAGGTTGTATTAAGAATATTTTGGATTTTGTTAGTAGGTTTGGTGACAGATAGGCAGCTGATGCAAGTAAGTACTGATACTTATTCAGATGCGGATTGGACTGGAAGGCGACCCCAACACAGCTGTGAAAAGAAGGGAAGGAGGTTGAAGTTTTTTAAGAAAGGGCTTATTTATAATGTTGAGAATTTTCAAGTCGTATGTGAGCTCGTTTTGAGTATCGATTTTTAAGGAGGTAGGTACGCATTATGTTGTTCGAGTATGTACCATTGTGATCATACACGAAAGCAAAACAACAACAATAACCGTTTTGCTGCCTTGATTAATAAAACATAAAACAGTTTAAATACGAAACCAAATACAGGCACAGGTAATGCGCGAGAAAATAAAAATTTAAATTTATAATAAATGGCCCGATTACCAACTCGTTCTGCACTCACACATTCTAACATAATCGAGAATTTTATCGCGCCCTATCATTCGTTCCCAAATAAGTCTCATTTATAACGCGTGGGGGTTGAACAAAACAAAAATTTGAATAAGGAGGGCATTATTTATCGCCGCCCCAATGAAGGCCGTTAATGTGATTTTTTTTTAATAAAAAAAGTACGCCAGCCAGCCAAACGAGGATCATGTATCATCCATTTTTTCGGACAGTCATTGTCCTCAAAAAAATAATAATATTTATTTTTTATTTATTTACAATCCACAGACACGGGAAATGGCGAAAGTATACATCAAATTAATTACTCTGTAAATTATGTTTATGGAATTGTTTTAGGTTAATCATGAGCAGTTTGTCGTTTTTTTTTATTACAAATAATGTACAGATATATCGTAGTTCCTTGTTTCAGAAATGTAGATTGACCTTTTTCTTTTTAACGTATTCAATAAAATGGTTAACCTGAAATAATAAAATCCAACGCAAGGTGTCAAATACAGCAAGTTATAATAATTATAATCAATACGAATGATTTACTAAAAGCATTTTAATTTATTCATTGTAATTTAAATTCGCTCGCTATAACTGGACTCGTAACAACAAAATAATAAAAAATGTACAAAAACAAAACACCGAACTCAACCCTTCGTGTGCCTAATTAAAAAAATTAAAAAAAAATCGCTCCCTCAGAACGCGCGTTGTCACGTTCCATATTCGCGCGTTAATTACACGTCATTCTTTTTTCAAAAAGCGCGCCAATGACGCGCGCAATTAAAGCCGTGTACAGACAACGGGAAGACGCGACATAAAGCCGGCACACACAATGCGTCCTCGGCGAAATTCGCCGCAGGGCTAGTGAAATTAACAAGGCGATTTACACTTGACACTAGGCGCCTGTTTTTCATTACTTTTCACGGCGTTGCAGTTGCTGAGCGTCTACACTTACGCAACCTATTTTTAAAATCTGTACAGGATAACAAAATGTTGTGTCAACTTATTGACTTACCGTTAGAATAAACTATATCGCTCTTGATGTTTGCTATGCTGTGACTTGTTGTGTGAAACAGCAACTAATTGTGTATGTTCAACGGCTCGTCTCCTCCACATATCGCTGTAATTGTGTGAAATAAAGAGCTTTGTATCATTATTTTCCTGCTTTTTCTTTTTGCGCTAAGAGTTGTTGAACGTATTGTTGGTGGAGTTATTATTTTTTGTAGTTCAACAACGCGGTATTTGTTTTATTAATATTTGCTTTAGTTGGTGTGGTTATCTTTATAATTCCTATTCAAAAGGTACAAAATTGCTTAATCGAATAGAAACAACTGCATACAAACTTGCATTAAGACCAATTTATTAATCACAATATTTTTCCGACTGTGTATCTATGCCCTTTTATGATCGCAATAATTTGGTGGTCTATATAAGTCTTTTATGAAAATACTAAGTAAGTACACACATTGAATATTGAACACGAAAAAGGACTCATAAAAATCATTTATAAATTCTACCTGTCATTTGAATGTAAATTAAATAAGAGAGGGTCCACTATAACACCTTTTATAATTACAAAATGAAAAGGGACATAAGTTTAATACAATCAAGTCACAGCCTAACGTAATCGCAAATGAGATGGACTTACACTTCCAACGAGTCCACAGATAATAATTGATCACGTCAACACACGCAATGCTTGGACATATAGACGTGGAGAATGGACTGAGAATTACCTATGGCCCTTACCAGGCAAGAAGTTACGTATGTGTGAGAGGGATAAAGCGATCGTGTAGTCTAGTATTCTGATTGGGCTACGTCTCTCGGCTTGAAGTGTCACCTTTGGCTCTATAAAATATAGGAAAGAGAAAGGTAGGTTCCTCATAGTATCTGCCGCATAGTCGCTTTGTCTCATCCTACACATTGGCCCATTTTGTATAGATATTGCTCAAAACACATAGACAATGGGCTGAGCTTTCTTTATCCAGGTATCAAGTAAATACGAACTCAAAAATGTGAGAGAGAAAGAGCAATGTTGCCGTCTGAAGATTTCTTTTTCTAAAATTCTGCTGCATAAACTAAGCTGTAGCTCAGTTTTGCAGTCTGATCTTCGACACTACGATCTACAAAAAAGAGACAGGTAATGGTTTGATAGTCGCTTTATCTCTTTCTACAGAGTGGTCAATTTCGTGAAGGTATTGTTCAGTCCATTCTCTATGTACATGCTTAAAGTTTAAACAACACCAAGATACTCTCACTTGATATATTTATGGTCTGTTAAATAGTTTTGTTGTAATTGAAATTAATAGAGGCAGATGTAAGTGCCATCCTTTCTTAAAGGGGGCGAAAAAGTGGTTAAAAATTTACCAAGTACTTTATTAGCGGGATTTGCATTACAGGTATCGGTTTCTTCTAGGGTTACGGAATTTTTTCGAAGAGTCAGAGAACGCAAAGGGCACTAGGAGGAAAACGGGTAGGTTTTACTCAGTAAGTCTGACACTCCCTTCTTCTCCACCCAGTGGAAAAAGATTTGATAGAGAGAGAGATACACAAAAAAGGGTTTCGCTGTCTTAAAACGAATTATTTCGACAAAGGGCGGAAGAATTAGAATTTGTTAGTTTTAATAACTTTAGTAAGTTATATGGCCAACGTCTTAGTCCCAGTGTTATAAAATTAAAAAACCAGCCCGTTCAAAGTCACTGGTCCTGCATCTGGTGTCTCCCCGGTCGTGTCGGATTGGCGTCCCGACGAACTATGATGTGTTCGCACTTTTGTCCATTACCTCTACAATATCACTTGCGTTAGTAACTAAACTTCATTGACATAAGCCACCGTTACCGAAGATTCTGGCGGGAGAATTATTCATTTCGATTTTTGCCCTCTTTCTCCAATCCATGAACGTGGTATGTAACCACATACCACGTTCATGGCGTCAATTTCAAAGAAAACGGTAAAAATACCAACCATCTTTCAAAAATATACAACGCTAGTTGTCCTTCTCTGCAGTTCGAATAATCCCACAATGTACCTCAATTTAACCACGAACCACTCAATATTATGAGAAAAAAAAATACAAATTTTAAAAAAAGAACGTTCTTTGACGGTCTTCCATCAGCCCGTGTAAATATCACATTCGCATCTCCATTCAGCTAAAATTAGTGTTGCGCAACAAAGCTCACTGAGAGATCGCCAGAGGGTATACCTTACTTTTTAGTTCCTTTAGTTTCTTTAGCAACAGAAGCTGTCGTACTCGTCACTGTTCATTATTAATTCCTATTCCGGGACAATGCTCCGTCACTAGTGCGACAAAACATTTTGTGTCAAGTCTTTTAGCTTTTAGGATGTTATGATTAGAATGATATTTGTTTTTTTGTTTTAGATTGGAGTATCGTTAGTTTTACTCTAAATTTTGTATCTTCACCTTCAGCAACCATTAAAATTTAAAAATGAAAGAAAAATTGTGACTCGAACAGGGCACACAATAATTAACCAACAATAAAATTCACAACACCATAGACACGTTTGAGGCTAAAAGGCTCATCCACAAATTGTTACAACTTTTCCATCCAGCAACTTTTATTTATTGCTGGGCTAAAGTCGGTTTGTTTTTAAAGAATTCTTAATCCTTACAAAACTCTTAGATATACGATGTTCTATAGATCGCCATCAAGGTGATGATAATTCATTACCATCATCTTGATAACTGTATCTGCAGTGTGATTCTGTAAATCTATCATCGTGTAAGTAGGTGAAAGGAACAATGAGTGAGCTGTTAATACAAACAAACAAGATGGAGTGATATTCTACTTTATACCTAAGTGTTTACGGTGAGATGTTGACTGGAAGATTTTTATGCTGACTGACTAAAGGGAAAGGTGACCAAGGTGTGCTGCGCTGGTGCTCTATCTTCTTTCATTATCATCATCATCATCATCATCAACAGCCTGTTGCAGTCCACTGCTGGACATAGGCAATTGCACACCAGCAGCATTTTCGGCTTCTCGCATCCAGTTTCTGCCAGCCGTCCTGCGCAAATCGACACTCCTGTCTTCTTTACAGTATCATTAATTATGATCCAGTCATGGACAATCCTTTTTGCAGGACAGTCCTTTTTACATTCATACTTCTATTGAACTGTAATTATTATCTACTAATTAGTTCTTTTACGAAGGTACATCATCATCGCTCAGCTGGAAGGCGTCCAGTGCTGCAGTATCGCTACTATCCACTTGAAGTCTGTATTCTCAACCAACTAATATTATGTTTGCTTGTTAGTCAAAAAAGTAGTATTCTGTATGGTTGTTAGTCAAAAAACTTATATTCTGTATGTGTGCTAGTTAATCAACTAATATTTTGTAGGTATATTTTTTAGTCAGTCAAGTAATATTCTGTGTATTTGTTAACCAATCAACTAATATGCTGTATCTTTATTAGTCAATCAATTTTAAAATTCTGTATTTGTTTTAATCTACCATCTTCTGTATGTTTATTAAAATTTAAAGTAATATTAAGTATGTTTGTTAAATCATCAACTAATATTCTGTGTTTGTTAATTAATCAGTTAATATTTTGTATGTTTGTTAAACAATGACGTCTCAAAAGTTGAATGGTTTTAGATTTTTGGAAACTAGGATACATAGAAAACACTTTATTCTGGTACCCTTAGGATAACTGCTTACTTTCAAGCTTTTTCAAACTAGCCAGGTAGGTACCTCGGTAACTAAACACATCAAAAGTATCTAGGGATCAACATATATTTTTGCAATAACTTTTCTCCTGATTGATATTAATTAAAATTTTCTTTAAGGATTCATCAAATAAAGTGTTTTCGTTTGTCACAGTAACGATAAACCAAGTCACCTTTGCATTAATAAAGAAATTTGCCATTTTCCTAATAAAGGGATTTTTGACATTTGAACCACTAACATTAAAGTTCGAAAAAAAGACTGAAATAACAGTTTTCTTTAAAATTTTATTGGGTAACTTAAACAATTAATAATCCGTGTTTCTACCGCGAACACTAACAACACAAGAACATCGGTTTGGCATACTCAAAATGAGTTCATCCAAATCACGCTGTGGAATGGCCGCCCATGTTCGTTGCAACAACAAAAAAAGGTCTTCTTGCGACTGGATACCCTCCATATTCGGCAGAGCTCTTCGCTTACCTTGGCTGAGCGCCATGGAGGACGGTATCGCTGCACCACACGGAGACAAGACCGATACATTCAAATCTTAACTCGAAGAGCTCCAACAATAACCGCCATGATGTTAGCCGTGAGGCTTCATCACTCTTCAGGGAACTTAATTAGCGACCAAACAGTCAGAAACCGCTTGCATGAAGTGAACCTTCATTCCCGAAGACCGCTACGGGTACCACCTATAGCAATGCACAATCGTAGGATTCGATATCAATGGGCTCTTGAACACAGAAATTGGGCAGAAGAACAATGGCGTTTCGTGTGCTTTTCTGATGAGTCTCGTTTTGGTATGAGACCGGATACAAGACGTATACGACACTGGAGAACCCCTGGACGCCAACAGCGATTAAAATCCTGCCAGGAAGTCCATCCTTATAGTGGTGGAACCATCATAGTATGGGCGGGTATTTGGATCGGCGGAAGAACTGAGTTGATTTGGATTAGAGGCAACCTCAACGCTCAAATTTATGCTGAGTCGATTGTATCAGACGTCATCGTTCCTCTACAAGTGCAAATCGGTCCCTTATTTCAGTTAATGCATGATAATGCACGACCGCACACCGCAAGAGTTGTAAGACAGACTCTCGCCGCAGCTAACATCAATGTCCTGCCCTGGCCTGCTCAGTCGCCAGACTTGAACCCGATTGAGCATGCATGGGATATGCTACAGAGAAGAGCTCTGCCGAATATGGAGGGTATCCAGTCGCAAGAAGACCTTTTTTTGTTGTTGCAACGAACATGGGCGGCCATTCCACAGCGTGATTTGGATGAACTCATTTTGAGTATGCCAAACCGATGTTCTTGTGTTGTTAGTGTTCGCGGTAGAAACACGGATTATTAATTGTTTAAGTTACCCAATAAAATTTTAAAGAAAACTGTTATTTCAGTCTTTTTTTCGAACTTTAATGTTAGTGGTTCAAATGTCAAAAATCCCTTTATTAGGAAAATGGCAAATTTCTTTATTAATGCAAAGGTGACTTGGTTTATCGTTACTGTGACAAACGAAAACACTTTATTTGATGAATCCTTAAAGAAAATTTTAATTAATATCAATCAGGAGGAAAGTTATTGCAAAAATATATGTTGATCCCTAGATACTTTTGATGTGTTTATTATCTATTTCCAAATAAAGTCAAAGTCAAAACGTTTATTTCATTTAGGCCATTAAACGGCACTTTTGCACGTCATCATTAAAAGTTACCATATTTAAGTGACTCTAGCGTCCATTCGCAAAGGTAGATTCTTATGGAGAAGAACGGACAAGAAACTCCATAGTTACTCTCTTCAAATATTTTTTTTTACAATATGTGGTATACAAAAAATACTTCATATATGTGAGGACGATGCACCAAGTTAGAACAATAACTGTCGTTTGTGGTAAATAAAAGCTTTTTCTTTCTTTTCTTTCTTTACTAGTTATAGAACCAAGTATTACAGCAGAGGTAAACTTCTAAAAAAGCTCATGGTACTGTAAAAATCAAATTCCTTATGCGAAGCATATGATAGCGAAGGAGGATGCGAGCAGCAAGAGGAATATGCAAACATCACGCTTCAGCCGTCGTGACGGAAGAAGACATCCCGGTCGTCACAAGTCGCAGGGCGATTCACTGCAGGCGCGGGCCTGCGGACGGCGAGCGTTGGGTGACTCGCCATCCGATAAGAATCAGGCCCGGGTCGACGGCGTATTGTGTTTCACGCGCGTCTCTAAGAGATGTCAGCATAGCAGTCGGGGTCTGCTTGGGCCAGGCCTGTCAGGATTTGTTTGAAAGAGTCTCCAGGTCCCTGGAACGCAAACGGCATTAGGAGGAACACAGTTGGGTATGTTAACGTTCAAAATTGAATAGTTAAAATGTTATTGATTCAATTATTCGACTAATATTGTCTATGGTGATCTTCATTGTCAACCGACTGAAAGATCACTTTTTGTTCGAGCGTCGTGACGAGAAGAACTTACGAACGGTTGACTCGTTTATGTGCTTTAATTCCTAATCTATACTAATATTATAAAGCTGAAGAGTTTGTTTGTTTGAACGCGCTAATCTCAGGAACTACTGGTTCGAATTGAAAAATTCTTTTTGGGTTGAATAGACCATTTATCGGGGAAGGCTTTAGGCTATATATCATCACGCTGAAGCCAATAGGAGCGGAGCAGCGATAAAGAATGTTTTAAAATCGGGGATTCCACGGGGACGAAGTCGCGGACAGAAGCTAGTCTATACTAATATTATAAAGCTGAAGAGTTTGTTTGTTTGTTTGAACGCGCTAATCTCAGGAACTACTGGTTCGAATTGAAAAATTCTTTTTGGGTTGAATAGACCATTTATCGAGGAAGGCTTTAGGCTATATATCATCACGCTTAAACCAATACGAGCGGAGCAGCGATAAAGAATGTTTTAAAATCGGGGATTCCACGGGGACGAAGTCGCGGACAGAAGCTAGTCTATACTAATATTATAAAGCTGAAGAGTTTGTTTGTTTGTTTGAACGCGCTAATCTCAGGAACTACTGGTTCGAATTGAAAAATTCTTTTTGGGTTGAATAGACCATTTATCGAGGAAGGCTTTAGGCTATATATCATCACGCTTAAACCAATACGAGCGGAGCAGCGATAAAGAATGTTTTAAAATCGGGGATTCCACGGGGACGAAGTCGCGGACAGAAGCTAGTCTATACTAATATTATAAAGCTGAAGAGTTTGTTTGTTTGTTTGAACGCGCTAATCTCAGGAACTACTGGTTCGAATTGAAAAATTCTTTTTGGGTTGAATAGACCATTTATCGAGGAAGGCTTTAGGCTATATATCATCACGCTTAAACCAATACGAGCGGAGCAGCGATAAAGAATGTTTTAAAATCGGGGATTCCACGGGGACGAAGTCGCGGACAGAAGCTAGTCTATACTAATATTATAAAGCTGAAGAGTTTGTTTGTTTGTTTGAACGCGCTAATCTCAGGAACTACTGGTTCGAATTGAAAAATTCTTTTTGGGTTGAATAGACCATTTATCGGGGAAGGCTTTAGGCTATATATCATCACGCTGAAGCCAATAGGAGCGGAGCAGCGATAAAGAATGTTTTAAAATCGGGGATTCCACGGGGACGAAGTCGCGGGCAGCAGCTAGTTGAAGATAATTTACATTACAATAAATCTGGTCTAACGTTTCTACTGTTTTTTCTTAAAAGGTGTTAGACAGTAAGAGTCTGATACTCCCTTTCGCTCTGCCCAGAGCGAAAGAAGACATATTTTGATGGTTTCCCATCGCGAAAAAAAAAAGTACTTTTAAACCCCTTTTAACCCTCATTATACATACCCACGAAGACTGCAACAGACAAAATCGTTATTGTCGAAACATAAACAGCACGAACTTATACAATTATGTTAATTTTATGTTACCCCTAATTGCTAACTTATTTAAAGAACTTTCAGTTAATACTCTCAAAGGAGGGTTGTTCTAAAAAATACTTTTCCCTTAATCTCATGTAAATGTTGTTAAGAAATCAGATGGGGTTGGTCGAGCAATAAAAATTTTAATCAACTTTGATTTAAATATTTAGTTTAGAAGTTTTTGTTTGTTTACCGTGTTAAGATTTTTCGACCAGTAGCATAATGCGATTGGTTAATTTTCAACCACTGATCGCATTAATGATTTCTGAAAACAAGGATGGGTCGTGTATGACTTTTGCCACATTATTTTTCAGTAATTTTCGTTGAACTTTGCTTAAGTTTCACAAAACTGATAATGTCTCTGGTAAACTTCATTTCATGAAGAAAATGCCTCGTTTTCGTCACTAAAAAGAAGCAGCGTTAGGTATTTCATACAAAAAAAAGCTTCATCTCCTAATTCGTTCTAAAACGTGCAAAGCGCTCTAACCCTTGCACCGCACTCGACTGTGCACTGTAGATACGTCAAGCAAGGGACAATCATACGTCATGGCAATGCATCGCGGTAACTTTATAGCATAGGGGTTTATTGTACCTAACGCTTGGTAAATTTTGGTAAACAAAATAGCTACGCAAATAAAACACAAACAAAATGCAAACGGCATGACATGTAGAAGATGTCACCGAAAAATTATAAACGCCGTAAGATTGTAAAATATCGTGTGAAATGACGAGAATAAACGAGATATATAGTTATAAATAAAACATTTATTTGGCACAAGAATAAAAAACACAACACCAAAAAGCACAATCACATAAATCATAACACTAGAATTTGAATTATTTAAATGTATTTTTTGTTGTGTTTGTTTTGTGTCGATACTTTGACTTTGAATGATTTAAATGTAATATGATTTTACTGACTATCTAAACTGAATATCTAGAATTTGTTATAATTAGCATGTATGCATAAAATATTTGTACGCCGATGACGCACGGCTAGACATAGCGTTCCTTAATAATTAGAACATCTGTATTTAACAAATAAAAATGTTTGTATTTAGAAATGACAAATATTATAATGAGACGAAATAAATAAAGTCAGAATTTGTGGCAATCTATTGTGCAATTGTTAAAATAAGACACGGATAGGATATATTGGAAAATATTGAATTTGAATTTTATTTCATACTAGCTGCTGCCCGCGACTTCGTCCCCGTGGAATCCCCGATTTTAAAACATTCTTTATCGCTGCTCCGCTCCTATTGACTTAAGCGTGATGATATATAGCCTAAAGCCTTCCTCGATAAATGGTCTATTCAACCCAAAAAAAATTTCACAATTCGAACCACTAGTTCCTGAGATTAGCGCGTTCAAACAAACAAACAAACAAACAAACTCTTCAGCTTTATAATATTAGTATAGACTATAAACGATTTTTGCATAATATTCCTATCGAGAAATTATAATCTAATATAAATTTATTAAAAAAATCCGAGTCTGCAATTATAACTTGACCAAGGCACACGAGTCATCCTATTAGGGTTCCGTTATTTTAAAAAGACGCCCGGAGTCTTAAAAACTAATTTAACAAATTATTTATGAAACGTGCGTAAGTTACTGTGATTGGTTGATTCGCGCCATTCGACGCCTAGATAATTTATTTCCAGAAACCAAGTATTAGACTTATTAATCATGTATTATTTAAAGAAAAGATAGATGCTACAAATTTTTGGAAAGAGAAAACTAGGCAGTTTTTCTTGTAGAAAAAAATGGGATAGCAAAAAAAGAAAATTCTATAATTTTTCGAACCATATACAGTTTGCACTGTATCCAACAAATTAACCAAGAATAACAAGTACCTAACGAATGTTTTTTGAACTGCCAAACGAATACTTATATTTTTAAACCCTTCACAGTTTTCGCGCTAAACATAACAAAACACCGAAGAAATAAAAAATAGAACTTCAAATACAAACGTTCCAAATTTCAAACTAACGAATTAACAGGAGGGAACGTCAAATTATTTCTAAAATAATTTGAAATAATAAAATAGTTAATTCTCTAGTGATTTTACCCGACTGCTCCATAAAGAGTGTATTGTTTTATTGTATCTACTAAGTAAGGTTTTAAGCATAGGCAAACTTAAAAACGAAACAACCTTGGATAGTGGAAAAAACTACTGTACCTTGTTGAATAGGTAAAAAGTGAAAGACTGACAAGTACATTTTTGGTACCGCTACAGTTCGAACTGTACTTTTTTATTTACTGACAAGCGCATTGTACATTTCTATTTTAAAACAAAGTTTTCCCGCTACAAGCATTAGAAAATACCGAACGTCAAATTCAAATGTTCCAAATTTCAAACTATCGAATTAACCGTTGGGAGGGGGCGCTAAGGTCAGGGGTACACCAGCCTCCCCCGGTTGATCATTTATAATGCCAAAATGTTTTAATTAAGATGCTGTAAAATGTAATTTACATGCAAATTCGGTTTATGTTAATGTGGCGCGTATATCTGTTTGGGTGCGTGCTTGCTATCTAATTTTGCGACAGTGTGTACCGTCATTATCTTGGCTCTAATGAGAAATCTGGCGACGGCTTGATGTTTGCATAATTAAACTTGCGGTCGGGAACGTACGTTTTGATTGTCGCAGTGATAAAACACACGCTTCTAATACTTATAAAGCGCACAATAGGTGCGTCAAATTGGTGTTTAAGATATTTTTTGCTAGCACGATTATTTGATTCTTTACCAAAGAAACCAGTTTAATCCAGTTCAGAAAGAACTGAATTAAACTGTTTTCTTTTATAAAACGATTTACTACATGATTTTGTAGTTAATAATTACGCCGATGTAAATTTAAGTAATTTTCGTACTTATTGTTAGTTCCTTACCTTTATAGCGAAATTATTTATTGAAAAGTGAAATACTTTTCTTGTAAAGAACTGGTCAAAACTGGTCCTTTTGTAAAATAATTTACGACAAGGTTTTAAAGTAAATAGGTACGTGAATTTATTAGTTAGGAACTTAATTTCAATAATATTTGTACTTTTTATAGTTCCGTACCCAAAGGGTAAAAACAGAACACTATTGCAATATATCGCTGTCTATCTATCTGTCACCAGGTTGTATGTCAAGAACTACGATAGCTAGACAGTTGATTTTTTTGGAAATTATGCATTTCTGTTGCCGCTATAATAACAAATACAAAAAAAATATATATTAAAGGGGCAAAAAAATATCTAGTTTATTTTATGGGAGCCTTTTTTTGCTCGATATCAATAATGGCAACAGGTAGGCACTTGAAATATTCACAAAATAGTCAGTTGTATTTTTCAATAAATAATAAAATTAAAGTACTTAAAATAAATATTTAAGGGAGCCTATACAAAAAAAAAAACGCCATTTTTTGCCTATTTTTAGGTTTCCTAGTCAATGGTATGGAACCCTTTTTTTTATGGGAAATCATCAAATTACTTCTCCCGCTCTGGGCGGAGCGGAAGGGAGTGTCAGACTCTTACTGACCAGTTTTTTTTTATTTTGTTTCTTATTTTATCACGATTATTTAGTATTATTGGAACTGTGTCTTTTCTATAGAACTGGTTTAAACTAGTTTATATTTGTAAAATGATTTACTGCTTACAAGGTTTTATTGTAAATATTATTACGTGGATAATTGGATATACATTTAGGTAATGTTTATACATAGTTTAGCTTGTTTTTTTGGAATGATTGTTTTATGTAATTCAAGCTGTTTATTTTCTTAAGAACGGGATTAAACTAATTAATATTTGTATAACTAACCTTTTAGTAGATAGTTGGATGGGTTGCGGAATTTGTTGGGTTGCGGAATTTGTTCGAAAGAGTCACCGCGGCCCTGGAACGCAAAGGGCACAAGCAGGAACACGGGTGGGTTTTAGTCAGTAAGAGTCTGACACTCCCTTCCGCTCCGCCCAGAGCGGGAGAAGTCATTTGATGATTTTCCAACCAAAAAAAAAATAAAAAAGTAGATAGTTGGATGTAGGTATGTACGTATACATTTAGGTCATTTTTGTACCTGTTTTGTTTCTTGTTTTTATCGATGTAATGTGATTGGAACGATTTATTTTCTAAAGAACTGGATTAATGTAGCTTCTTTATGAAAAATAAACGGTCTAGTAAACAGTTTCGTTTTCGTACCCAAACACTAGTTTTAAAATAATACTAACAATAAGTACAAACTGTATTCTTGTGAGAAAAAATCTCTTGAATTTTATTCACTTTTTACGTGACAGTTAAATATTTTCCATGTTAAAATAATATTGCAGTTTCATGGCCGGCGCTTTCGTGTTATAAAAAGGTTATTGTTGTACAGTTTTATGGATCTTAGCATTAGCACGATTAAATATTAAATGTGACTGAAGTTTTTTCTATTCTCCAGAACCACATTAAAACTGTTGTTTTACTACTGTATATAGACCTACGTGGACCTACATCATTTCGGTAAATGTCATTGAAAAATGCAGGTTGAAGTTAAAATAACTGATAGGTACAGCTAATTTATTTTCAATTACGAATGTTAGTTATCTACTTATTTAAATTCTCAGTACCTAATTATACCAAAACAACCCAGACTGAATAAAATTAACTTTACTTAATTAGTTTTGGTATAACTTAAGTGATAAATTCGTCGAATTCTCATTAAAATCAATTAATTCAGGACTGACGCCGAGTCCACAAGACATTCATTAGCACGAAAAAGAACACAATTCAGCTAATTTATTTAAAGAAAAAGGTTTGACAACGCTTCCAAATCACCCCTTTTGTTTAAGGCCTGGAGAGATGACAGAACTACATTCTTGTAAAAAGTTTGAGACGACTTGGCTTAATATTAAAACCTCCTTGCATACTTTTCAAACTGTCTGCTAGAGAAGTTGAAAAAAAAAAACAATTGAAAAAATTAAAAAACATGCTTGCCATGCCAAAAAGTGAACTAAAGCAAAATAGATAATATTCTTTTCATTGCAATCGGGAGACCTGTAAAGAACTATTCAACAAAAGGCCCTGACTTCCCTGTTGCTATGTACTAAGCAAGCTATAGACGATTACAGTATACATAGTCTAATTTTCATTAAAACAAAATATTTTAGTTTTTATTAACGTACCATGGCTCCCCCTTTTTAATTTTCAAAATAAAGAGGGTTATGTTTTCAACATAACCCTCTTTTTTTGGGCAGTCGTATAAAAAACCGTTTTATTTTGTATTTATTTAGAGTTAAGAAAAATAATATAAACTAATATAATAATAAAGAGGTTTGCTGAGTTAAGTCACACAGACAACATAAAACCTGAAAAGTAATGCTCACTGAAATCATTCGTAGCTTAAATAAAGTCCAATAAATAACTCATGGTTTTTAGATACCTGGATTAAAAGGTATACTAATTCCGTGATTTTTAGAGGAGGTATTATTCACTCTATGTTACTTCCTTCCACGAAGTTTAGGTAAGTAAACTCTACCAATTCCAATCACTGATGATAAGCAACGAGTGTGAAGCCTCAGGAGAAAATTATTAAGAAAACCCTCATTAAATACACCATTTTTACACTCTTGTTAGTTCAATAATCCTACGTATACTTAAACTTTTCCTACGAGGATCAAAGCCATTTGATCGTTCGCGTTGGTACGAATAAAGTATATTGATCCACTTGACGTCGTAACGAGTCGATCCGATCGTCCTTTTGCTAGCAGTTTACTACTTAGCACCTACTTGGACTCATACTGATTTCATTCGACATTGCATTTTTTTTGGTGTTAATGTGGTTGTGGTGTGTGCGAAAGAGTCACCGCGGCAGTCAGTAAAAGTCTGACACTTCCTTCTGCTTCGCCGAAGTCATTTGATGATTACCAATCCAGAAAAAAGGTAGATGTGTTGTGTTACTCAGTTACTGGGCATCTAGTTTGACTACAAGCCGATTTATACGTAGTTGGAAAAAGTATAGGCAGATTTATTGTAGGTCGTTGTGGCGACGCTTGTGGGAGATCTACTTTATAATATGTTAGTATATATTGTAATACTATTTTACATTTAATCATGAGGAAAATCATGAGGAGCTCGTGGCTAAAGAGTAACATGACAACAAGCATGGGTCGATCTTCATACCGAGTTTCCCGCTTGTCTCGGAAGGCACGTTGAAACTTTGGTCCCGGCTGTTATTTGTAGATCTTAAGCATTCATTATGGATGGTCAGAAGCCAGTAAATCTGACTCCAGTCTCGCCAAGAAGTACCGTGTTATCCAGTTAATGGGTTGTGGAGGTGTGGTAGGTAGCCGCTCCATGCAAAATACTGGTTGGTACTCAGCTGAATCTGGTTTGGCTGGAAGCCGACCCTAATGTGATTGGAAAAAAGATAGGCAGATGATGATGATAGCTTAAATCACCAAGTGAATGGAACTGTATTAAGACAGGCATTACTGAAAAAATTAATAGTTAGATATGATAAAAAATCCATGTCTAAGAAAACGACAATTCATCCTGCATACATACAAGAGCTCAATGTCATTGATTTCTTAAGTATTAAAAAAGTTCCTGTCTTAGATCTAAGATACGTTTTTGCTACTTCTCCCATAATAAAATTGTAAGATAAGAGAAATAAAAATTCTTAAAACCGAATCACTCCACAAAATCAACAATTTTTCTAAGACAACCCTTTTCCACTTCTTGAAGATTGAATTCGTCTAAATAAACTGAATTATATGCTACTTAAATGAGTGTCAAGTCCGGTGGGGTGCCTGGCGACCCCAGCCAGTGAGTCACTTCAGCCTCGCCCCGAGATTCTTCTCAGATTGGCGACGAGACACAAATGAGGTAACTCAGGATATTAGGTTTCTTTTTATTTTTTTTTATCATGTCAAAAAATACTTACTTACTTAACTGAAAGTAAAAAAAAAAGTTTTTATTTATTAATTGTATTTATTTTTTATTTCGATCGTAAGTCTTTATTTGTCATGATACCATGAGTAAACTACAAAATTCATACAAAATGAATGAAAACAACTGTTGTTTAGCGTTTGAAATTATACAGACAAAAATCATTATTTAATTTTCTTTAGGAAAATCTACTGATATAATATAGTACTTTCGCATTCATATAAATTTATAATACGAAAGTGTGTTTGTTTGTTACGCTGTAACGCCTAAATTGCTGACGCAATTTTGATAAGTTTGACTGATTAGTAGATAGAAGGGACGTCTCTAGAAACAGGTATGACTATTTTTAATTACAAAAATTAATAGTAACGCGAGTGAAACCGCAGGTACTTAAAAATGTCTATATTTAAGATAACCAATATATTATGTAAGCTGAGGCGACGTGACAACGTCATATGTCTATGCCCTGTCATTCACCTAGAATTTTGAAAAATAACCACAAACATTAATAAAGTATTTCCCATAACTCGCCATTATGTACCAACCAAACAATAAAATCATTTAGAAACCTCCAACCATTCTTACATCACCGCCTTCAAACAAAACGAAAAGAAAAACCCGTGAAAGTCAGTGGGAATGTTGTAAAACCCGACTTACCCGGGTTGGGTCGCAGCCGACAGCCAAGACAAAAGTAGGGCCCCCTCGTGAAGCGAATAGGCCGGGGCGGCGAGCTTTTCTCACTCTCTTAAACGCTCTCCGTGATTGTAGAGGGAGGTAATGTGTTTGATACTTTGGGATAAAACTCGGAGTATAATATACAGTACTTATTTATTTATTTATGACCAACTTATATTTATAATTCCCACCCATACAATAAATTAGGATAAAATTAAAACACAATGAGATAAAATTAATTTTCTCTCTAAGTTTCGTATCACCTTAACGCTTCGGTAGGCAAGGTAGTTTGCCAGAGGATTATCGGTTGACAAAATTAAATAAGAATTATCAATAACATCATGGTGAAATAAAAACGGTACCACGTACAATACAAAAGTATACACGTAATACAAAATTTGACCTACTATCAAGTATCCTAACATCTGTCGACAAGAAAAACAGGGTTTGCGCTATCTATACAGATATGACAAAGGCATTTGATTTTGTGGATCATAAAATTTTACTGCAAAAACTATATAGCTATGGCATTAGAGGGAATATTCTTAAACTTATAGAATCTTACCTAAGTGATAGATTGCAATGCACCGAAATTACAAGAATTTGTCCAGTAACTAAATTGCAGAAAACATATACCTCAGCAGCAAGGTTAATCAGATATGGAGTACCTCAGGGCAGCGTATTGGGACCCCTGTTATTTTTGATATATATTAATGACCTGCCGAAAATAACAGGGCACAAAATGATACTTTTTGCTGATGATAGCACGGTTGTTATTAAATGCAACAATCCTAGTAACTACGAACTCGACATTAATGACACTCTTTCGAAAATAATTAGTTGGCTCAGGGATAATAACCTTGTAATTAATCTGAGTAAAACTAAAATTATGCATTTCCACCAACGGCTTGCAAATACTCCAATTAATGTCACCTATAATCAGTCTAGAATAGAAGATGCTAGCATTGCAAAATTCTTGGGTATTTCTATAGGCAACAAACTGACCTGGAAACCACACCTGGAAGAAGTTTGCAAACGATTAAGCAGATCAGCGTATCTTCAATTCAATTCAATTCAATTCAAATCATTTATTTCAATTAAACCCTTTACAGGCACTTTTGAATTGTCAAGACGAAAGAGATGAAGCTATCTGCACGTTCCAAAGCGTAGATCTCTATGGAGAAGAACGTGCAAGAAACTCCACGGACACTCTTTTAAATCATGTTCTGTATTACATAACCTTGTTTACATCCTTGGTCGCTTCTATATGTGAGGACAATGCAAAGGAAAAAAAAAAAGGAAACTTTAAAAACGATTCAAAGTATAAAGATTAAAACAAATCATTGGCAGTTAAGAGGTGACCAGTCTCAACCGACGGCGTCCGTTCACGAACATGACGCGTGTATCGGCATCATTTAGCTCAACCATTTTGAAGGGAACCGAATGATCCAACACACACGCCGCCATCAGCGAAACCTTTAAGCGAGCATGACATGCTCTCAACTGCCATTTTAGTTCAAGTCACAAGGTAAACTATAACTTATCACATGTAAGTGGCTCCATGGTACTCACATTTACAATATTTGAAAATAAAATGCTTCTACATTATACAAAACTATGGTTTACAATAACCAAGCAACTACAAGTAAAAAAAAGAAAAGGAAATTATTTATTATCAAAATAATATTATAAAAAAAGGATAAATAAGTGAGACAAAAAAAAGGCATCTCTTCCAAATATAGAATCCTAACTTGTTTATCCAAGTGGTTGAGGCTGTGGAGCAGGACCGGCATTTAGCCAAGCATTATTATCTTCAATGTAATCCCCCAACTTATAATATGCTTGCCTGCATAATGTGCGTTTAATACAAGATTTAAATTTCGTTTCATTCAGGTCTAATATATGGGGAGGAATTTTATTGTAACATTTTAAACAATACCCCATGAAAGATGTGGCAACTTTAGCCAGTCTGAAACCTGGTTGAACTAATTGATCCCTATTTCTAGTAGCATAATTATGTCTGTCGCCTCGTTTACTAAAGAGATGTAGATTTTTTCTAACGTACATAATGTTTTCGTAGATATATTGACAAGGTACCGTCATGATGTTAATTTCCTTAAACAGTTCCCTTAGAGAATCGCGCCGGCGGAGATTGTAAATGGCTTTGATGGCTCTTTTCTGCAGAATAAAAATTGACTCGATATCTGCAGCCCGTCCCCATAATAAGATACCATAAGACATTATACTATGAAAGTAACTGAAATAGACTAGTCTCGCGGTATCAACATCTGTAAATTGGCGGATTTTCCTAACAGCATATGCTGCTGAGCTTAGTCGTCCTGCTAGAGATGCTAAATGAGGACCCCATTGTAGCCTTGAGTCAAGCGTAATCCCCAAGAAAACCGTTCTATCGACGAATTCTAGTTTTTCCCTGTTCAACACTATATCACAATCACTACTTTTGACATTTGGTAAAGCAAATCTTATGCACTTCGTTTTCTTCGCATTTAAAACCAAATTATTAGCAGTGAACCAATTTTGGACCTGCAAAAGGGCGTTATTTACGACGTCAAGATTATTACTACGTCTATTTATTTTAAAAATCAAAGAAGTGTCGTCGGCAAACAAGACCATGTTTAGCTTGTTTTGCAATAAATGGGGTAAATCATTTATATACACTAAAAATAAAAAAGGACCCAAAATCGAGCCCTGTGGAACGCCCATTTTCACGTTTAAGCCCGATGAATTGACACCGTTTATTTGCACTACTTGCTGTCTATCAGTCAAATAAGATTTAACAAGGCTTCTATTTCAACTGTCAAAAAAAGTAAATACTGAAACACTGTTAACGGCATATCATGGATTGGTAGCCTCGGTTTTGCGTTATGGTGTTGTTTTTTGGGGACAGTCAACAAATCGAGAACTAGTTTTTAAAATGCAAAAGAGATGCATACGGTCGATGTTTGGCTTGAGAAGGACTGACAGTTGCATTCCATATTTTAAAAAATACAAAATTTTAACTTTTCCTGCTTTGTACATTATGGAGACATCTTTGTTTGTAAAAAATAATCCCCACTTATTCAAAAAAATGGCCACAGTAAAGAAATTACCCATACGCGCTCAGTATATGGAAACATTATGCAATGTTAAATGTAAAACTGCACTGATGAAGAAAAGTTTTTTTGGTATTGCTCCCCAAGTTTTTAATAAATTACCCGATGCAATCAAATGTATTCCAGTGCAAAAATTCAGAAACACTCTACAGAAGCTGCTCCTTGAAAAATGCTATTACACATTAGACCAGTTTCTGAATGACAAATTTAATTAATCTAAATTCTTGAACTACTATTATTATGCTATGAGTTATTGTATTTTAATCTTAGTATAATGAAATTGTATTCGAAATATTTATTGCAATTAGTAAATTTTGATAAATTTAATCTTCTACTGACATTTATTTATATAGTTTTTTTTTTTAAATGAAATTTCGATTATTTTAATTCAATTAATTATGACGACTTCATTATTGCTGACATTATATTTCTGTACTATTTTATTTAAGTTTTGACAATTTTTTATATGCTGACATTGTTTTTTTTTTTTTATATAGTATGAGATTTTTTTACAGAAAATAACATAATTTTGATCATAGCGTCACTATTTTGTATGCCTTTCGGCGGAACATAGGTTGGACCAAACATTATGTATAAGATCTTTTTTTTTACCCTGTGTTCACAAAATGAATAAATGAATGAATGAAAAGAAAGTTTTAAAAATCTTGTATCACGCACAGTAAGTTTTTGAATCTTAAAAGAAATTTAAAATACAAACGATTTTCTTTTTACCCGTACACAATCTATACTAATATTACAAAAAGGTAACGTTTGTGTGTTTGTGAGGTTGTGAGTTTGTAGCGTTTATCTCTGGATCTACTGAACCGATTTTCAAAATTATTTCACCAATAGAAAGCTACGTTATTATGAAGTGTCATAGGCATATATATTTTATCCCCGTATTACCACGGGAATGAGAACAACGCGGGTGAAACCGCGGGGCGCTGCTAGTAACGTATAAACGTTAACGGGACAAAATATATAAAACCTAAATTAATAAAAAAGTATCAACCCCACTCAATCAGCGTAGAAGCGACAAGTGTCTTTTGAGTAGACGCCGTCCGTGTGACATTGTTGCAGCGTGTATACAGCTAATATAATAATGCTTATACGTGTATAATCTTCATTATGTTCCCGGCATGTGGTAAAGGTGGGAATTTGACCTTATTTTTAAAGCTACTTTGAGTTTTATGTGATTTTTGTTTGATTTAACTTATCTTCAATGCTGTATAGGATCTTTCTGCACGGGAAAAGACTTAGGCCAGCATTTGGGATACTATATTAGATTAAAAGGCTTGTATAGGAATTGCAAAAGTCGACGAAAGTGACGTTAAGATGAGGGTAGCATCTTTCTCCTGAAAAAGGTAAGGTAAGATTTCAATCTTACCGACGCCGACGGACGGACAACAAAGTGATCATATAAGGGTTCCATTTTTCCTTTTTAGATACGTAACTCTAAAAAAGATTGAAATTCAGTAAGTTTTTATTTTAATTCAGTAAAAACTTAAAGAAGAAGTAAGAAAGGTACACAAATCCCGGTAGTGTTAATAAACCGCCTCTTATCCAGTTAACTTTTACTCGGCGTTGATACAATCCAGCGGGCGTGCCGTGGGATAAAATAAGAAGCTGAGGTTTTTGAGTCTGATAGGTGAGAGGAAAAATGTTGTTTTCAATAGTTTGTTTCATGATAGCACTGTTGTATTCTTAAGGCTTTGCAGTGTGTTTTTTTACTGATGGTGTTTCAAAATGATGACGTTAAAAAGTGCCGTTTAATGGCCTAATTGTTGTGTAACCGTAAAAAAAATCAAGACCTTATTTCTGGAAATTTATGAAGCGATTTTAATGAAATTTGGTACCCGTATAAATAAGATACCTACCTAGTCTAGTTTTCAATAAAGTTCTGTAACTTTAATGAAAAAAGCATTTAAGTAGAGGGGAAATAAAAGAGAACCTTTTTAAGTTTCCTATTTTAAAAAGGCGAAAAATCACTCTCTAAATGTTTGTTCAAAATATTTATTTAATTATGTTCTTCTTAGACATGATTCTCTCTTCTTCGATTGCCAATCTTTATTTAAATCAATATCAATAACAGCTTAAGCAAATACGCATAGTAAGTATACAACCACATTAAAATCAAAGCACGCAAACAAATCGAAGAAAAAATATATAACATTCCATGGAAAAGTCCTCGCATCGGTAAACAGAACCAACCCTTCAATAGGCAAATGATTCAAAATTACAGTTAAAAAAAGAGAAATAAAAAGCTCCGAACTCCATTAGAAACAAAAATAAATTGAATTACAACTCGATCGACATTTTCGATTTGGAGGCCTAACTCAATTAGACGCGAGCGGTGATGGAAAAATAAAATAAATACGAGGAACAAAAAAAAAATTAAAACAAAAAAGAGTCCAGATATAATTTGAAATATCTCCGTAAATGCAAAGTGTGAGTGCTGTTATTTTATTCAAATGAGGGCGAACTTTTTTTTCAACCCTTTCTCGTCGCGCCATCAAAGTGGCCTGATATTCAATTAAAAAAAGAAGAGCGGGCCCCGCGACTGAAAATTAATCAGAAAAAATGCTTTTAACTAAATCTACATTTTAATGAAATTATTATTGACGAGTATTATATAAATGGAGTGCTCCGTGCCCTTTGTATTTGAGATTGTGTTAGTAACGTACCTACTTGTAGCATAGATACGACTATGCTTTTGAATTAATGTTAGAATTCATTACGGTGATTTCCTTTTAAATGTGCTCTTGTGTTCGCGGCGGTGTCACAGCCCCTTAGAGACTTCTTCCGCGTAGATTATGACGAGTTTGTGTTTCCTATGGCAATTAAACCTATTATGGCCGCTGAGGAGTTCCGTTGTTATGATTCAATCGGTTTTGGTGGGATTTATTTCATAGATTATATTAGCACTACTTTCTGCGAGAGGCTCATATACTCGAAATTTGAAAATTAAACCAAGGGAACATATTCCCGGATTCATAAGTATACCTATATTTCTATTCGCTGTCAGACCAGACCTGCTCGGATGTCCTGACTAAAATAGTATTCTAAACAAAATCGGTATTACAGCATTATTTAAAGATATGAAAAGTGCTTTTCGGTTTCCCATTTATCTCTGTACCAAAATTCATCAAAATCGGTTTAGCAGTAAAGTGTGAAAGCGTAACAAGCTACTAAACACAACTCACTTTCGCAGTTTATAATATTAGTTAGGACTAAGATTATCAGCTAAAATCAATCATTTACCGAACAATTTTAAACAATTTTACCGAACCTTTTAATTTCCACTATCACTTCAACTGCGACTTACATAGTACCTCTACTTCTACTAGATCCGGGAATACGGATTACTTTGCACAAAGAATCCTACTAAAACTAACAACCAACAAAATTAATTTAACCAAAATAGCTTAATGCAGGCTCTCCAAATACAGACCATATTCATTAACTCAAACCTAAACCCAAATGAATTCAAAATAGACCTAATTAGAAGAATGATATGTCAGAACTTAGCTGTCAGACTAGACCTGCCCGCACGTCCTGACTAAAACAATATTCTAAACGTAATCATACCGCATCATTTCAATATGCATATGAGTTCATGAAAAGTGCTTTTCCGGATACAGACATAGGAATTAATTGTTGATCTCCATAACTACGGGGCGTTCTAACACCGTGCTGAAACGTTGAGCTGTACGTAATTCATTCGTCTCAATTTAAAATATCAGCCCGTAATATCTCCACAGCATAGATAAATTGACAATAAAAAAAGCTTAATCCATAATTTCTATATCATAAATTCAGAAGTCATAAATATAACTCAGTCTATCTTTTACTTCTTCAAGTCTTCAAGGCTCAACAGTTTTTGTCCGAAACTAGACACACTGTGTGGTTCCCTTAGAATGATATCTGAATTTTACATGGTCGAAGAATTTGGTAGAAGAAGTCAATACAAAATCCTCATAAATATTGGCGGTTATTAAAT
Source organism: Hecatera dysodea (assembly GCA_905332915.2). Taxonomy (NCBI): domain Eukaryota; kingdom Metazoa; phylum Arthropoda; class Insecta; order Lepidoptera; family Noctuidae; genus Hecatera; species Hecatera dysodea. The sequence goes on from HG995299.1 coordinate 6,620,445, forward strand.
AGTTATTTGCAAGGTTCCTATAATATTTAATAAACTCCCATACAGCACAAAAAAATGACTGCCTTCAAAAATTAAAAAAATAAACTATTTGATACGAAACATTTGATGATTTCATTGAGTGATTTTTTGAATGACAATTCATCAGTTTAATATTATCGACATTATTAAACTTTCAGTGGGACAGTAAGGGAAAGTATCCGTTGCAACTACACGAAAATTGTCTTAGGAGACTATTCATAATATTTTATGGAATTTTGATGGGGATCAAAATTCCATAAAATATTATGGATAGTCACGGATTTTCAAAAAAAAGTAACGGCTATCCAGAAAATAGTCTTTATCACATTTTTTATGTAAATCCATCCCATCCTATTGCAAAAAGGCAAATACTGATCAAAAACTTGTATGGGACCAACCCTCGGGAGCACTCAAAAAGTCACAATCCGCTAAAAACTTTTCTTATGCATTTTTTTTTTAGTGACGTTGAGATCTTTTTGCTGACTAAATAAAAAGATAAGTTTAAAAACAATTCAAATTTCTAACTCGTTATTATTAAATAAAAACCAATATTCAAATAATCGATATGTAATATAATAATTGTTCTTTATTATTTCATATTTTTACTTGTTAAAATGTCACATGCCAAAACTCAGGCAGATTGTACCCGGTTCACTTTATTTTATAACAACTTTATTGTATAATACCTACATACATACATTCACTACTACACACAAATCATTTTGATTTGATAGTAATAGGTACAAAAATTCATTTCGGTAACATGCCTATAGCTTTTGCTTTATTCGACAATCTAATAGTTTTCGGTGATCGTGTGTCTTCCCTTACCCCTCTGGTCGTGCAGATATAAAATAAGCATTGATAATCATGACGTCCGGTTCTGATCTGTGTTGATTTTAGTCCATCCAAACAATGGCGGGTAGATTTCGCTGTGAGCGATAAAACCGACACTGTACCTACAAGTAGAATTAAATTTGCTTAACAGAGTTCTGTGATTTTTGGTGTACAATAAACCATATCTTTCTACGAACTTAAGGCAGTCTTCGCTGTTAAAAATAAAAATCAATAAACATTATTGAATTGTAACAAATCCCTCAAAATGCCCGCTAATCATTACACTTCGGTGTGACACGCGGCCTCTGTAATTCAAGCGTCGACTCGCCGTACATTATTATTCACCGACGAAACGAAATGAATTCGTTTTTATTCAAACTCCAGAATGATATAATTAAAATTTGAATACAAGATTAACTCGAGAAAAATTCAATATCGAATTTACGGTACGGGATTATTCGGTAAAAGGATTGGGTTTTGACTGTGTCGGATATGTAGCTTGTTTTATATCAGATAGATATATGTATTTAGCTGTGTATAAATATGCTAGTTTTTATCCTCAAATGCTGTAAGTTTTATCTTTAGTACGAATAATAGAGGAAGAATGAAGACCGATGGTTTGGATGATATATAGTACCTATAGCTACCTAGTGATAGATGACATGACTAAAGAAAGAATGTGTTTATCAAGATGACAGCAAATAGAGATTATTGGAAGAAGAAGACATTCTGTGCCGACCCTTAATAAATAAAGGTTAGGTTAGGTAAAAAAAAGGAGTGTGTGCCAAAGTTTTGACCATCACACATTAGTTTACAACTTATTAGACAATGGTATCATGGTTATCATTTAGAGTGTAGACATTATAGATGTTAATTACTAACTGTGTCTATCCTGAGACCACAAACAACATCAATATCCAAATCAATATTCGATGAATCATCGTATTAACTAAAACGGACCATGATAGATAGGAGGTTCTCGAAATACGTATCTAAAGTCCAAATTTTCCTTCCCAGGAAAGCAGATGACCTCCCAGTCTCCACGCAAACACATTAGGTGCGATCAGTGCTATAGCCGCAAGTAGTGATGTATGTAACCTACGTAGCGGCCACGGGAGGGGGCAAAAGGTCATCTTGATGCATGATTTAATTCAGTTCTATGACGTCATTGAAATGTTTTTTATAGAGACAGTAGGTTAGTGATAAGAAAGTTGAAAGTATTTTTGTACATGTTTTTTTTTGCTAGTATCGATGTTAAATCTTATCTTAGTCTGTAGTCGTTGGTATTAATTAATAGCAGTGTGTAATTAGCCATTTGAATGCACAGAAAACATATTAATCTTCCACATTAACACATGATTACGTAGAAGGTCATGATTTTAATGCAATTTTTGTTCATTGAGTTATTTAAAGAATTTTTAATTAAGTTTCACAGTAATAAGAAACGTGTTATTTAAGGTTCATAATTTTAAAATATCGAAACTCATTTTCTTATTCGATGACTTTGTAATGCGGGTTGATTTAAATGTGTTTTTTTCTTGTACTGCCTAGCCTCTCCTTAAACTAAAATAAGTAGGTACCTATACTGTCAATTTTTACAATGAAGGGTGGTGCCGAAAAAAATAATTAAGAAAGACAGAAGACAGGCTTGTCCAAAATAACACCTTTTTCGTAGACGCAGCCACTAACTAAATGACGTCGCAACTCCCGACTCCAGCCTCCAGCGGCCCCGCCGTCAAATGGACAGGCACACATAAATCGAGAAGCCTCCCCCCATAATAGCAGGCTCACTCAAATCTAAGCCTAAGCCCAAAAGCCGGATTTCTCCCAGTAATACACTTAAAACGCCTGAGCTTAAATCATCGTCATCGTTTGTTGAACAAGACTCTCCGGTCACATATCAGCCCGGCGACGGCTGGCCCCAACCCTCTCCACCCCCACTCCACCCACCCCCAATAATTTTCGGCCTAGCCCCTCTGTAGGCATAGATTTCTAGTCTCAACGTACAAGGTGGGTGTTTTGTGTAGGCTATGTACTACGTAAATACAGAGGAAGGATATTCAGTGTATATTTGATCATTTATAGCATGTAGCCAGAGTAGATCGATAAACTATGTAAGGCGCTGGAAGGCTGGGAGATGAACATCGGTTTCTGAAGCAAACACGAAATTTAATAACTTCGCTCTAGTCTCGAATCTAGAATCTATTTTCTTGTCTCTACTGAAAGATTAGGTTTGTTTTTGACCGATTGGTCCCGGCAGTCTTATCTTAGTTTGACAGTCGGTACGGATTCTCAGAACTTCAGAAGTCAGAAAATCTGACACAAGTCTTGCTAAGGGGTACTCTGTTACCCAGATATAGGGTTCTGGAGGTCAGATGGTCGCTCCATGTCAAAAACCGGTACTCAGCTGCATCCGGTTGAACTGGTAGGCGACCCCAACATTTTAAAGTTAATTTGGAAGCGGCTAGGCAGATTGCAGATGTGTATGAGATATACGTTTATTTGCATACCTACTCTGCCTACCTTCACTTTTATACGATATATGGATCCGGGATAACATCAGCTAACCTTCTGAATACAAAACTAGCTATTTTAATTAAATTGGCTTGCAAAACCCACGCTTATAAGAACCCAAGTTTAATAATACCTCGAAAAAAAAACCCCAATATTTTTAATAAAGATTAGTTTTAATATGAGATGCAAATTGAATGTTATCGCTAATAGCGTTGATTGTATAATAATTTCGTGTTGATACATAATAAAGTAGTGCTGTGGCCGCTGTGGCTGCGTGCGCGCCGATGGGGAGTCGTTTACGATTTATGTTAGAAATTCGCGTGCGCCCAGCTCCATTTTTGTGCGTAACTGGATTTTGTAGGGTTATCAGATCGGCTAGAGAAATTCGTAGATTATTTTATTTAAGTTTTAACTTTAGTATTGGACTTGAGAATAAAAACTCATCATCAACATATTTAGATATCGATATCGCTAAACTCTATCACATCTCATGATGTTTCCACAACTGTGAAAAACCCAATACCATTGTTTTCTTGATACTCACCGAATTATCTATACTTATTTATTTTTATGGGAAAAGGCTAGCTAGAAGAATATTTTATCTATAACAAAGTATAATCCATTTAATTGAATAGGTATGTTTTTTTTTTGTTAAGTCGCACGTTTTCGGTGTGGAAACACTCTGAAGTACTGAGTATTTCAGGTGCATCAGAGTTTCTAAGACAAAAAATTGGAACTAGAACCAGAATGGCCAATTCTAACCACCGTACCCAATAACAAAAAAAAATATGTGAAAATATTAAATTTTTAGCAACCAAAATTATTGCGCACAGCCCTAGCAGACCAGTGGCCAAGTCCTATCGACGCTAGATTTATTCCCGCAGCGTCGTGATTTGCGAGACATTATGATAAGTGGGCGAACGGCACCCGAGCAATTAGAACACCGCATATACAGAGCTGCAAATTAAATAAATTAACGAATAGACGACGAGACAAAGTTACTGCGTTCGGCCTTGTGGCGTGCAGCGACGCGCGATTTGACCGAAACTGAGTTATGATTGTGTGAATAAATAAGATGATATTTGAGTTATTGGTTTATTGTCATATGGGGTTCTTCAATATTTTCAAGTTAGATGATTTCAGTTGTAATGGCGTTAAAACTAAGCAATTACAAAATAGATAGAATGAACTGTCATGTTAAATAAAACAACATTTTTTTAGGTTACGTTAGCTTTATTGCGGAATTTGTTCGAAAAAGTCACCGCAGCCCTGGAACGCAAAGAGCATTATGAGGAACACGGATGGGTTTTAGTCAGTAAGAGCAGACTCTTATTTGTGTCCGAATAGGTACAACCTTCCGCTCCGCCCAAAGCGGAAGAAGTTTGATGATTACAAAACAAAAAAAAAGTATTCACAGCTTCTTTAAACATGCAAATAAATGCATCAAAACAACTCAATGAATGAGTAAGCCACTGAATGAACCTCAAATAAATAAACAATAAATAAATGTACCACGCAACAAAGTCACTGCGCTCGGTTTCGCGTAAGGTGTGTCTCGACTGCAATATTATTATTTTGTAATTAAACGCAATATTTTGTTAAATTACTATTAGGTACGTAATTTGAGCAGGAAATATCTCAATAAGCCGCAATGTTATTATGATTGAACTGGTTCGAAAGTAAGGCCATTTATTATAATATATTATTATTATTATGGAACTGTCATCAGTTGATTTTTTAAAATAGTGGAATAGTGAGGGTATGTATATTTTAGTATCTATAATTTAAGGTATCTAAGGCCGCGTTCACAGTTGATGCGTAAACTTCTTATGTATAAAAGATACACTATACCTACCTACATAAGTAAATAACAGATGAGGCAGCCGTTATAGAGTGGAAAAGTTCATATTTGTGCGTCGTCATCAATCAGCTTTACGACGTATCAACACTACGTTATTTATTAGTTAGCCTGGAGGACCCCACACACCCTTATAACCATAGACCTTGCCAAAACGCATGCACTAACTTCTTTGGCGCAAGAATCTATACCTTCTACTGTCGGTGAGGAAAATAATATTCAAACTAGTACTTACATCCTAACTAATACTATAAAGGCGCGTGCGTGTTTTATTTTTTTGCACACGGGAAAAACATATCCTGGACTAGGATGATTTATCGTGGGAGTATTTTCCATTGGGTTAATTTTTGGTAAGTAGGTACCACGAAAAATATATATCGAATCTTCGAGAAGTACCTATACCTACCTAATATATAAACAAGTATATCTACCACCTCACTATAGTATAACATTAAATATATATTTGAAAGTAAGCGAGTACGAACAGCGCGGTATAAGAAGCGTCAGTTGATTTATAAATACCTATACTCTAGTAAACCATAAAGTATTTATTTAAAACTAAACGAATACGTACAGCATAGTATAATAACCGTCAGTTGATTGTACATAAATAGGTACCTATATCCTAGCATAACATAAAGTATATTTAAAAGTAAGCGAGAGTACGTACAGCACAGTATAAGAACCGTCAGTTGATTCATTACAGCGCAATTAAGCCACCGATAAGCGTAGTAATTACGTATGCTAATCGCGAATTTAATTCGATGCACTTGTACTAAGATACTGCGGGACGCGGTTGGTAGTGGCTATGGGTTTGAGACTTTTGGGGATAAGTTCTGAAGCGTTATTTTTTTTTAGAACTCGCTGCTGAATGGCGGTTGAAAACGTTTTGCGCCAACCCTAACTAACATGGGACAAAAGGGAATGTGATGATAAGGACGGTAGTGCCTTGGTCTTTTAAAGGACGATTTTTAAACGTCTGAGGATGCATTGCACGTTGCTTTTGTACTGGTGTAGTAATAAGTTGTTCATAATTATGTATAATCATTAGATACTGGTGATTGTACAACATCAACTTATAAATCACTTTTACTATTGGACCAAGACGAACATAAAATAGACTGCCCCGCACATTTCTCTGGGCATATCTCGACAAAATGTCTTAAATTGCTGATTTTTAAATTTAATTTATAATATATATTCAATATACAACTACTGTTCATATTATAGGTACTATATATATGTGGTGCTATAATCGCCTTTTACCCTATTTTTTTTTCTTACCTAAAATCACACACACATTCATTTTAGATAGCCCATACTGTCCCAATACCACTGGGAAAAAGCCTCCCCCAAGTCTTTCCAAGAACTCTTTTCCAGTGCCATCTCGTAAATCATGGTATGCGACCAGGTCGTCTCGCCACCACTTTCTGGGCTGGCCTCAGCGGCACCGTCCATCTTCGGGCACCCCACCCATTGTGTAGAAACTTTTGTAAAACATGCACTATGCGTCTAACGTGACCCGCCCAATCACATTTGAGCCTAGCAACATTCTTACCCGCATCCATAATTCCCAAAACAATTGTTGTCCTCCTTTACTCTCAATAAATGGTCACCATAATCTGGTAGCTCGCCGAGCAAGTCCTTGTTTGCATTACTGGATATTACCAATATATTATAATTAAATTAAAAGTTTATGTAGTTTGTATGTGAAACTGTGTAGGACGCTTTTGCAAGCAACTTTATCCGCGCTGATTTCTAAAATGCGGTTATCATGTTGGTTAATTTTATACATCGGACATTGGTACGAATTAAATAAAAAAATAAAAAGATTAAGCTATGAAATTAAATGTAAAATGGCGTGAAGAAAAACAAAAAATAAGTCGCCTTTTTGAGGAGTGGTTGGAGAGACGCCATTGCGCCAGCCCCCCATAGCTTGCCATCCGCAGACCCGCGAATGATCTCACCCTTGATTTCAACTTGTCATAGGTAAATTAGATCTCTTTTGCAGTCATATCTGGACAAATAAATCCAATTTGATTGTCATTGGAGGAACACTGATGATGGCTCTAGCTATCCCTCCTAATGCTGGTACCTGACAGGTGCCTAAGTAATCAATTGTTGCTTATCAAACTGTGCATTTTATACATAAACCCACTTCGATGTATTGTAAAAGGCTTGGTGAGGGCTTTTGCTGACCTTTTCGTTGTGTTGGAGCAATTTTGTAGGTTTATTGGGAAGGGGCCATAGACAGTATAATTATACAATTTTTTATATCATTATGTTCCGGAAATTGTTCCAAAGAGACATGGCGGCCCTGGAACGCAAAGGGCAATAGGAGGACCACGGATGAGTTTTAGTTAGCAAGAGTCTGGCACTCCCGTCCGCTCCGCCCAGATCGGAAGAAGTCATTTGATATTTCCCATCTTAAAAAAAACCCTGCGTTCTCGTAGGTATACCATCGCTCGACCCCGACCAAATCATCTCAAAGTACAAAATAATTACAACTATTATTACATCTCGATAAGGCGTAACACTACAATTACCTATACATATATTATTACTAGCTTCTGTCCGCGACTCCGTCCGCGTGTTATTAAACATTCTTCATTGGTGCTCCGCTCCTATTAGTTTTAGCGTGCTGATATATTATATAGCCTATAGCCTTCTTCGATAAATGGGCTATCTAACACTGAAAGAGTTTTTCAAATCGTTCCTGAGATTAACGCGTTCAAACAAACAAACAAACAAACAAACTCTTCAGCTTTACATATTAGTATAGACTAGTATAGTACTTAACCGAAGTTTTATTATCTACCGTACACCGGTTAATTACAACACTAATTTATTATTCCAGCCATTATGTATACTTCGCAGTAGGTACGTAGGTATATACTTTGCCTTTTGTTTATGTGTAATTTTATTATTTAAATGCGTGTTCATGCTTAGGATTGGTGTGTGGTCCCTAACTAGGTACAAGTTTAATTATAATGTCATTAAAACGTTTCTGTATTTAAATTCAGCTAGCTGTGTTCTAAGAATGCTTTCTCATACATCTTCGTTCTCTGCCCAATCGTTTCTTCCAAATTTTCGGGGTCGTTGCAACTGATCTTCTTTCATCATCATCTGCCTAGCCTTTTCCCAACTACATTGGGGTCGGCTCCCAGTCATGCCAGATCCAGCTGAATGCCAGTATTTTACGTGAAGCGGCTGCCTACCAGACCTCCACAACCCATTAACTGGGGAACACGGTACTTCTTGGCAAGACTGGTGTCAGATTTTCTGGCTTCTGACAATCCGTAACGACTGCCAAAAATCATCAAATGACATCCGGGACCAACGGCTTAATGTGCTTTCCGAGGCACGGAGAAGAAGAAGATAAAAATATATAATATGATTAAATTAAAGAACTGAAAACAAAAAAAAAAATACTAATTAGTCCGTCCACAAAATATTGCACACGTATTTTTCTTTTTTCACGAAAACCAAAAATGAAGACGATGCAGTTCTTTGAAAACTCATGTAACTTAAAGTTGGTACACTTTTGACGTCACAAGCCCCCACGCCTGATCTTTGATGCTTTTTACCTTCATTATTTTTTATTGATTTGATAAAGAAAAATATGGGTACAATATTTTTCGATAACCTAACTGACGGACTTATTAAAATCGTATTTTTTACTCAGGATGCATCTCAATTGTAATAAAATTATTAATATGTTTAATTTAATTGGATATCAGCAATTAATTTAATCAATTTAAAAAACATGTTGTTTAGTGCTTTTTTCTTTGTAAGTTAGCTTAACCTTCGGATTTCTTATTTTATGAAAGTAGGAAGAAAATAAAATGTTTATACAGGACTGGCACAAAAAATAAAAAAGTATGTGATGTTTACCTATAAGTAATTGTTACAAAGTAAATATTAAAGCATGTATGTGTTTCATATTAGAAATCATTGTAAATAATTGTTGGTGAACCTAAAAATAAATTAAAAAAATCTCAGCAGTTACCTCCTTTCTCAATATAATAATATCATCTTTCACAATCGATTCACCGTTTCTTCGAATAAGCTGTTATAAAAACATAAACATTTTGATCCACTTCAGCAGGTTGCAATTAATTTTTTGCATAGTTGCTATTGTTCCTATTCATCAACTAATGTTGAAGATTTGAATCTGCTACTCAGTCGCTAAATAGCGTTGAGATTTTATAATAAAATATCAGCGCCCCGCGGTTTCACCTGCATAGTTCCCGTTCCCTTCGGAATATGGAAAAAATATAGCCTATGTCACCCGGGGATAGTGTAACTTCCCAACAGTGAAATATTTTTTCAAATCGGGTCCGTAGTTTCGGAGCCTATTCAATGCAAAAAAAAACAAACAATCAAATCTTTTTTCACTTCAGGTAAAGGTTTCTCAGCTCTAGTACCTAAAATAACAAGTATTTTACTCCACTTTTTCGATAAGTATTATGTTTTTAATACGTCCACGTGCCTGCCTGCCCTCAGACTCGCGGGAAGTCAATGGGTCGTTGCGAAATTTGTTCGAAAGAGTCACCGCGGCTCTGGAACGTAAAGGGCACAAGAAGTCTGACACTCACTTCCGCTCTGCCCAGAGCGGGTGAAGTCATTTTATGATGCAGAAAAAAAAGGGTTCAGTGTGTCACGTTTACGAAGGTGGGGTAAGGTTTACGGTATTCAGACTCAACTACTGTAGAAAAGGTTGAAAAAGGAACTATATACCTAGGTACAATCTGTAAAAATTATTGGTGGTCCAAATAACAACAAGGAACTATAGACAACATATTTGAAAACGTAGTTGACCTTATAAATACGCCACTGCAATGAACAAATTTAAACAATTTATACTACTGTCACCTAACCTGTATCATGTCACTCACACGAAAAAATCGGTCAAGTGCGAGTCGGAGACGCACGCTGAGTTCCGTACGAATCATATTTTAAACTTGTTGCTTTGAAAATATTGCTTACTGGTAGGTTTTCCTGTAATTTACAAATAAATGACTACATATTATTAACTAACAACGTGGTGATCGCCAGAAGTTTTACAAGGGCAGCAGAGTGTATTATATATTATAGAGAGTATTACAAACATTCTTAAATCATCGGTGGAAAATAATTCAGCTAATTTACACAAAACTATAGTAAATAAAGCACCTCAAACTTCCTCATGAATCACTTCCAGCATTTGTTAGAACAGTATGAAAATTTGTGCTGTAGTTTTTGAGTTTATTACGTACAGAAAGGCAGACTCGGACTCTCTGAACTGATGATCTGAACTGATGTAGTTCAAATTGCAAGTCTGTTGCAGCAATGGACAACCTCTTCGGTAGAACTGCGAGCAGACACTCACAAAAAAAAAAACAACAAATGTGCAGTTCAACCTATATACATACCTGTGGCAGATGGACATACCAGATATTTGTTGTCTCTGCACTACCCTAAGGTCGACTGGTAGAAAATGCCTATGGCATTAAGTCCGCCTTTGTACAGTTTTTTTTTACTAGTGCATAAAGTTTTAATAAATAAATAAATATTTTTGGGCCATGCCCGCCACATAGTTCAAACCACTGCAATTCCTGAAAGCCAAAATTTACAGTGAAGACCACCAGAAAAAAAAAAACAGTCTGACAGACGGACATGACCGAGAAATTTTTTAAGGGTTCCGATTTTCATTCAGATGTACCGAACCCTAACAAACAAAAAAACAACAACCCACACTCATCCTTACATTTTTACTCCATTTCATAATCCAATATTGATACCGAAGTCTGACTAATTGACATTGGAAAGTGTAAACTCAGTTATTTCCCTTCGATACTGTCACCACAAATTGTCCGTAGGAAAAGCCGTTATGAAACTATTCGGTATCCATTAAAAATTAGCTCGGAACGTATTAATGCAACCCAAAGTAGCGATCAGTGACGGCCAAAAATAAATTGAACCTCGGAAAGGGCTGCAGTGGGGTGGAACGCGGTATACGGCGTTTGTATTTTGTAAGGAATTTGTGTGTGTTATGTTTATTTTTTATATTTGGAGGTATGTTTCCGTTTTATATGATCCGTAGTAAATATTTATTAGTTTCAGTAAAACGGACTTATCCAAATCAGATGATACTTTAAAGGCAAAACAAAACACAATCGTTACCGCAGATCATAATTTCAGTTCGATACCACATTAAAATAAAAGCATTCAACCTGTTTCTTTTTTATCACCACCACATTTTTTCCAGACTTATAGACAAAAATCAACCCCACAATCGGTCAAAATATAGGCAACTGCTGATTTTTTAGGCCCTATACCGCTTTTCTGTCAGTCTAGCAGCGCTCTGTAGGAATCTCATGAACCATAAAAGATTATATATCTATTTCCGCTATAATAATGATAACATTAAACACAAAAAATACGTTTTTTGTATACCTAGCATTTTTTTTTTTATTTTACGATGTATTATTTTAATCAACAATATTTAAGAGTAGGTTTTTCGAAGCATTTTATTGAATGTTAAATCCTGGAAATATTTGATTGTGTAAAAGTAAACGGGCACTATTAAAGTGACAACCATAACTCAGTTACCACTTACCACGTTCTCGTCGTCAACAGCGTCACGTTAGCAGCGCGGGCTTGTAAACGCGTCGCGGTATCGTATAAATTCATTATCACTAGCTGCCGCGACATCACAAACATTGTTCAGAACCTGGCGTACCTGAAAAGAAATATTCATAATTAATACCTCACCTGCTGACTAAGTTACCGATCATTTTAGTGCAACGAAATGTTTAAAAAGTAGGTTTTGCCCCCGGCTTTTCTCGTGTTAAAGTTTGGACGTTTTTTTTTTCTGGATGGGAAATCATCAAATGACTTCTCCCGCTGTGCGCGGAGCGGAACGGTGTGTCAAGACTCTTACTGACTAAAGTCCACCCGTGATCGTTCTAGTGCCCTTTGCGTTTCAGGGCCACGGTGCGGTGGTTCTTTCAAACAAATTCCGCAACCCAAGCTGGCATTGACCCTATGAGGCTCCGTCTTCTTTGCTGGCACCTCTTTGAGGCGCGTGTGGCACACGACGCGCCGTCGACCCGGGCCTGGTTGCTATCAGACGGCGAGCCACCCATAGCTCACTGTCAGCAGGCCCGCAGGTCCGCACGCGTTCCGCCTCCTCCTTCGCTAGCATTACTGCTTCGCAAAAAGAGGTGACTGGTTCCCATGCCTCCTCGCTCCGGACCATGGATTGAACCAGGGCCGGACGCGAGAGGTCGCCACCGCCGATCGCCTCGACGAGGACACGGCATTGCTCCGCCCAAGCGGGGCAGACCTCTACCGTATACTCCACCGTGTCCTCCGAGCTATCCGGTTAATGGGGTTGTGTAGGATATATATTTTCTCCTTCTTTGTCAAATCACTTAAGGATGCCTGTACAAGATATTTTTAGCTTTAAAACCAACTTTTGTAACACCCTTCTATTTTATAAGATCCTATTTTTTTTTGTGTGTATACCATAAAGATCTATCGTACGAGTTGTTATTGTTCAAAATAGGTACTTACATTGATCACTATTGCACACTCCCCACACAACACTGCGCTTAATCATGTCACACAACCTCAAATCGCACAACACATTGAAAACAAACAAACAAAAACACACATCCAATTTAAACTACATAATTATCTTTAACCAAAAACTCATAGGCGTCCATTAAAAAAAGTCCATTGCATTCATAAAAGCGGGAACGGTCATCGGCCGCAAAAAACTATCGGGCACTGAATAGAAAAAAAACGAAAAAAAAATATGAACAAAAATGGTGCACTCTCAAAAAGAGCAGCAGATTGTCGTGGTTTCGAACCAGTAGCGTCCGTTATTAATTCTTGGACAGTCAGCTTCGACGAACCGCAGTGGACAATCGAAAAATAAAATAACTATTATTCATTTGTGCACAGATCATGTTTACAGAGGTAGCTTCACTTGCGTTGTTTATAATAGTGAGGGTAGTTGTGTCTGATTGAGTGAGGGTATTCGCATTTTGTTGCGTTTATGGAGTGAGTTCTCGTTAGCTGTTTGTTCTAAAGTGAGTTTCCGAATACCAAATTCTTTTAGATTGTATAACATCAAAACACCATCGGCTTTTTTAAATGATTGAATGATATTTTTAAATATTTTAGTAAAACAATCAAACAATTTAATTAAGATTTATTTTGATTTGGAAAGACTCCTTTCGTGTTTCGTTTATAAGTATTTTTTTTGCAATTTCTTTAATAAAACTATCATCTGTTTGCTTTTTTACTACATGAAATACCTACGTAGTATCAGGCTGTAAAATAAACATCCTAATACATACAACATATGATAGTTAGCTAGATTTAAGAGTATTGACTTCATTCTCCACGTAAACAGCCTTTCAGAGTTGCGGAATTGTACGAAAGAGTCACCGCGGGCCTGGAACGCAAAGGCCATTATGAAGAACACGGATGGGTTTTAGATACTCGCTTCCGCTCCGCCCAGAGCGGAAGAAGTAATTTAATGATTTCCCATCCTTAAACAAAAACCGCCTTTGCATTAGCATACCCGTTTTCAACCAGAAATCAAACCCACACTATCCGCTACCCTCATCCGCTTTACCATCATTCCCTCGTACTTTTTCACAATTTTGTAAATAATTAAGCTTAAACCAAAAAATGTCAATGCCAGTTGGCGAGCAGCGCGGAGTGGGATCTGATTGATTATGCCTACGTATTTAAATCTATATATTAGCGTTCGAAGTCTGCTCCGTGATTACAGCTCTTTTGAGAGGAATTATCAGGGGTTGCTCGCTTTGTGCCTGTTTGTTTGTGAAACAATGGCTATTCTATTTTTAAACAATCCCCATGTAATTTTTATATGGTTTACTTTTGTAAGAATGCTCTTTTCTATTTTGAGGTGTCTTATTCTACTTGAAAGTTAAAGTTTTACAATTTTACATCTTTGAATACTCAATTCAGAAACCGGAGGTGAATCTCTCTATCTTGAAGCCTTGTCTATGACTGAAATAGCAAGATATTTTTTTGTTACTAGCTTGCTTACTTGGTATGCGATGGTTTAGGCGACCACTGCCTTGAAGTACACTATTCACTACTGACTTGACCACCACGTTGTAGTTATCAGTTGCAGTGTTTGCAGCAAGAATTTCCACTGCATATTTGTACGCACAATATTCCAATGCATATTTGCACGCACAAATTTCCACTGCATACTTGTACGCACAATATTCCACTACATGTTTGTACGCACAATATTCCACTGCATATTTGCACGCACAAATTTCCACTGCATATTTGTACGCACAATATTCCACTGCATATTTGTACGGATAATATCCCACTGCATATTTGTACGCACAATATTCCACTGCACATACACAACACAACACACAATACACACAATACGCACAATTTTCCCGAAACGTTTTTTGCTTAAGGGTAGGATGTCCACAGTAACTAGGTACAGGTGGCCCATCGCCATAATGAATTTTCATCATTGTCACATTTGATTGAGTAAAAATCTTTTACTTCTCTTCTCTCTTTTTTATTTTTTTATAATTTTGCACTTTCCTATGGTGGTGAGTACAATGGATTCTAGTCATCCCGATTGAACAGAACTTACATCGGTACCGAAACTACAGCTGTAAAACATTTCCTTACATAATATTTACGTACCTATGTGTCTACAGGTACCCACAACACTGCTCATCCACGCAAAATAATTTCATCCGGCCATGAACGAAAAGCAATATGGTGGTTAGCCACTGAAAATTTGTAAAAAGAAACAGTTGAAAATAAATCCTTTGACTTCCGCCGAGTTTGATTGGCTTGGGAGTGGGATTGTCCCCGATAAAGGACGCTAGGCTCGTTTTCTATGACGTGGGACTAGATTATAGATATGTAGGTAATGGCGCACAGATGGTACAGAAAAACTAAGTTAAAAGTGTCATTTCACATCACTTTTTAACCGACTTCAAAAAGGAGGAGGTCCTCAATTCGGCAGGTATTTTTTTTCTATGTATGTACAGCGATTACGCCGAGATTTCTGATCCGATTTACGTGGTTGTTTTTTTATTCGATGAAGAATAGTTTCCATTTGATGCCATAAGAATTTAGTTTAGTTTCGTCGAGTAGTTTTTATTTTATGAGCATATATTATGTTAATTTCAATAAAATATAGCAAATCTGTCGGGATAGCCGAAATCGCATATTTGTTTATTGTTAACACCAATTTATATCACGTACGTTGGGGTATGTTTAGCTGGGAGTGAACGACTAAAAAGTGAAAAATAAATAAAGATTATAATAATTTCGGAACTCGGTTTTGATTGCTTTTTCGTGTTTTGAACACCGTTTCCGAAATTAAAGTTATTACTTTTTGGTTTTTATTTTTTTGTTTAGAAGTCGGTTGTGTTTTTTTTTTAAGTTTTTTTTTGGAAACCTGAAAGTAGGTCCCTAACCACAGGACTTCTAAATGAAACTTTTAAGACACGTTCTCGCCGCACACACTTAGCTATGAATTTTTCGCGCTGGGTATGGTTGCTCAAAAACCCTATCAGCTGCCCTGATTACACTACCTATAACTTTCTCTGAAATTATGACTGTCGAGTTATCAAGTTAATAGTTGTTCAAGCTGATATGATGTGATGAAAATTCACTGAAAGTCTACAAATCTTTATTCAGTTTCGGCTTTAATATTCGGCTGTCGCTGAAAACCAGCGCTGTGGCTCTTTCTCGCACGTGAGTCCTAGCATTATGCTGAGCGATGGCCGTTTTTCGCGGATGTGCCTCATATCTTCCTAACTTGCATAATTCTGATTATTTTGCTATGTTTTTCCATCTTTTCTGGTATGCATAGCGCTGGGCACAATCAAACTCTTTTTCTTTAATTTTAGAAAGGAAGAAAAGGCGCAACAAACTCACTCAGGGTGGGCATAATCTGCGGAGCGTAGATATGTACCTTACTACTCAAACCTAGTGCTTTTATTTCGCTTATGCATTCATACATCTGATAATTAATGACGCCGATTGAATCAACCCACCGATGCTTATTGAAGTACACCACTAATAAGACATGTGTATGTTGTCATAATCAAGCAAATAATAATGTCCGCAATATAGTTTATTTCTCTACCGGTAACACCGTCCACGATTTCTAAAGCTTTCCCCACACGATACAGTACACAAACCGACACAATTACAAGTAATTCAGTATAAAACGGGACTTGTATAAGTGCACTGATTATAATGAATAATTCAAACGGCGAATATCTGGACTGTTAGCAGCCGGGCAGTATTACTTACGCGTGGGACGCCTTATTCAAATCCAGGCTTATTAAAGTTATCTTTACTTTTGAATCCATTAAGCTAACTATCAGCTAATTAATTCGTAACAGAAATATATAGGAATTTCGTTAGTTTTTGGTTGTTTTGCGATTGTGGAATGTTGTTGCTATTTTAGTTGCACGTTGCTATTTTCAACTCGTTGTGAAAGACTTGGGTCGTTACTCTTTTGTTGCCAAACAGCTGTTTTCCTGTTTGAAGTGTAAAGAAAGTTGCTGAACTGACGTGACAATGAGAAATACTTTCATTTTGCGTACTGCTAAGGAGTTAAATTCTCCGCTGGATCTGCGGTCTGTGTTTCCTGATAGGTAACTACAATCGGAGGTCTACTTGAAGACCTCTGATTGTAGCTACCAGCAATGCTATTCTGTAAGAGCTCACTCCAGTTCTCACTTCTAATTCTGCGGTGAAAACTGTATTTGATATTCTGTAACTTGATGAAAACTGCACAAGCGCCACTAAGTGAGAACATAGGTGAAGCGAACTTAACTTGACAGTCAGAATATCAAATACTTTTCACTTCAGGTGAGTTACGAAGTGTAATCGAAAATGAGATATGAATCGAATTCGCACGTGAGTTCTTACAGAATAGCACTGCAGGAGTGAATAGGTTACTGCTAGGCAAACGTGCTCCATCGTTGACCAAGTCATGGCTTTTCATCAGGTAAGAATTGTGGTTAAATGCGACCTTATCAATAATAATAACGAAAACGTTGTGTTCCGGTTTGGTGGGGTACCTAAAGAAAGTTGCTCATGAACTTTTAACTCTCTTGTGATCTGTGTTCTGTGCCTGTGTTTCAACATGTTTTTAGAATGGAAAATTACGTGTAGATATGAGACCCACTTCAAACGCTCGTATTTCTCCCACAGAAATTTCTACATCATTTCAATAACTGCAATACTAAGCAGCTTTCTTTAATTTGACCTTCGATCGTGATAGTCCCTCTCACTTCAATAAATAGTTAATAATAATAAATTACAATACAGAAGCGTGCCTTAATATTTTATATTATAATTATTATGTCTCATTCGCCATTTATCCTGAGGCAAAGCACGCATAGATTCATAATACTGTTATTTTGTGTGGAGGACATGGTAAAGATTACATTCAGGCTTTCGACAAGAGCGAGAAATATACATTTCTAGATTTGACGTGTGTGTAGAAGTGACTTTTTAACCGACTTCCAAAAAAGGAGGAGGTTCTCAAGAAAACTGGTTTTTTTGTGTGTTACCTCATAACTTTTTATTGGGTGTACCAATTTTGATGATTCTTATTATATGTATTCGAAAGCTGGTGCTTCTCAGGTGGTCCCATTTAATTGAGAACTGGCAACTAGTATTTGAGTTATCCCTAATAATGCTCATTCGCTCTTGTCGATGAAAAATGAAAAAATAAAATTGTTTACGATGGTTTGGAAGAGCATCTTAGTATTTCAACGTGGTCCCTTTCTAGTTTGGTGAAGATCTGATGAAGAACAGAGATAGGAAACGGAACTCATAATTAAATAATAGCAAATCTTTCGGGATTGCTGAAATCGCACGTTTGTTTATAACACATACGCTGTGATGGGTATGTACACTGTACAGGAAGGTATCACTACAAAGTCAAAAATAAAAATACTTGTTTTTTCGGAACTCGGTGTTTTTAGTTGTTTCCTCGTTTTTTGAACACTGAGTTCCGAAATTAAAGTTATTTTATACTTTTTGTGTTTTTTGTTTAGAAGTCTGTTGTTTTTTTTTTTTTGTAATGTAGTTTTTTCTTCTTCTATTTAAAGACCGCAAAACGACTCTGATAGTATCCATTGAAAGCATTAACCCTGATTATAGACTAAGCTAGGTAAACAAAGCTAGGTTCGTTTTCATAAGTGTGTGCAGGCCTCAAACTATGAAGAACATAATTATGAAGAATTACTTCAGCTATGCGAGCTCAGTAGAGATCTAATGCTGGGTAAGAATGCTTGAAAATGATAAGCGTGGACAGCGGTGCGCTTAAAAGTCTCCATACTCCAAAGAAATCCGCATCAGACAGCGTCTATCAGCATGAGTACAATAATATTTTTTCAAGGATTGCAAATCATCAAATACTTCTTCCGCTCTGGGCGGAGCGGAAGGGAGTGTTAGACTCTTGCTGAGTAAAACTCATCCGTGTTCCTCCTAATGCCCTTTGCGTGGCCAGGGCTGTGGTGACTCTTTGGGACAAATTCCGCAACCCTAGCAGTACCTACCCATCGTACACACAATACAATTACAATATCTACTCCTGAGAATGTATCTACAGTCTGAGGAGTATTATGATTGTAGATATTGTGTTTCTATTAGGTACAGCAAGATTGTATGGAATCTATGGAGTTCAGTATCTGTTTGATGCACTCATGCGTTATATATACAGGTATATATGTAATAAATTCTAGGAATTTCTGACCTTAATCGTAATAGAGTTGTTAGGCTGTAGGTAACTGTCATAGTCTTGCCTGTTAATAATAGAAGGATAAGTATATGGATATATGATCTAGAAGCACTAACTGGAATAATTGGAAATGTTCCATTCAGTTATGGTGCTGGCGTCATCACTGCGTTCGATTATCAAATACAGATTAGAGATAACATAATTGTATGTAACTATATACGTGTCAGAGAAATTGATCAAAGAAAGTGCAAAAGTGTCAGAAATTATATAATCTGAAAACTGTGTTAAGTATATAACACAGTCTAGGATAAATTATGCATAACTAGAACCAAGTGGTAACGTATTAAACTTAACAGTTTTTCGCCTGTATCTCAATTTCGGCAATTTCTTAGTGGTTCTTACCTGAATCCACTACACAATTCCTCAATAAGTACATTTTTCCATAGGATTCCACAGTACCAGCCCGAAGTCTACATTTCTGCTCGTTGAAAGCAAGAGACTCACTTCGTGTAATATCATCATCATCATATCAGCTGAAAGACGTCCACTGCTGGGCATAGGCCTCCCCCAAGTGTCACCACAGCTACTGCGTCCAGTGTGTCTCGCATCCATCAGCTACACGCGACCCTCACCAGGGCCTCAAGTCTGCTATTACAATGTCAGAATGGTCTATTACTGATTTCATGAAGGTTGATTTTGATAAGTTTGGTAATCAACTAATATAAAAGCGTCACTGCGACTTTCCAATGATCAACCATTGACACTCCATTGAAAGAAATGGCATAGAATGGTAATCTCGTACATAATGAATAACAGAAGTATGCGGTAATCTACAAAAATTTTGACAGTTCCTCTGATCAGTGACCTACCATTAGAACGTCATTGTGCAGTCATTGCTTTTAATAGCACGGTTATCAAAAAGTATTAGGTACGAGACCATTGATCGACCATTATGAATTTAGCGAATTACGAACTTTTAGCAAAATGAGAATGGGATCTTGGGGCCCAGGTCATCGGTTCACCTAGTGGGAGGCCTTCCATCGCTGCAGCTTCCGCTACGCAGCTGTAAAACATACTTAACTAACAATATCTGGATGTTCTACAGGTAAGGTTTCCCAAAGGGTTATCCCTTTGGGAAAAATATGCTCGACGTTATGATATTTTAATAACTAATAATACTTAAATACAAATATAAAAACAAAAGCACAACGTACCAAACGAAATCAAATAAATATCAGCTCCCGATATAATAACTCATTAAAATACTCCAAATGCTACAACTCCGGTTCGAAAAGCAATCATTTAAAATATACCTATCTAGTTCCAACAAAAAAGCAAAATCGTGACTTATTCATACATAGCAACAAACGAGCCAGGGGCTGTCAAGCAAATCTGTCACTTATTGCGAGAGAGACAACCGCTTTCGTGGCATTAACATTTTATTAACATTTCCCGTGCGTCATTAGGGTTGAAATTTGAATATCTGTAGATCGGAAATGCACAAATTAAGCGAGTGATCTGTTCTCGTAATGAGCTGAAAGGTACGTAATGACGGGGACGAAGGACGGAACAAAACAACACTCTTGCTTACCTCAGCGACTCGGTAACGAACGGATAACCCGTTGTACGGAGAGCGCTTTCACCTTTTGAACAACTGTTACGGATAAAACAAATAATTTGTTACAAAACTTAATTAAAGCTTATACCTACAGAGTGTTAAGAAGGAAGATTTACATAAAACCGAAGTTATTTTGATACTCTTGTTTGTAACTAACAATAAGTACCTTTTACAAGTCAGACCAGTCACTAAAGGTAGCCCAGAAGACAGCATCTTTAAATAACGCTCTTTCTTTCTCTTCCTCTACCTTCTTCCCTATCATAAAAAAATAACTTTAATTTGCCTAGGCACCCCGGACAAATTGGCGATTGTAGCCAGTTTTCGATCTAACAAAAAGATTCAGTCGAGCCTATCTCGATGCTATTGGCTGAATCTTTTTGTTCCTAAATCATTTTGGCCAATTCAACACAGCAAACTAAAACAAAACCATCCCGATTCCAAAAATCGCCCATCTTCAAATTAAGCCCCATCTCCCAAACCGCCACTTCAGAAGCCTCCTCCATACCACCGAACCATCCAATACTCCTTATTAATAAGGAACGGTAGCTCTCAAGCGCACACAGACAGACAGACGGACACACGGACGCGGCGAGCGACATTTGTAATGATACTAAATAGTTGCGCGCGGTAGGTGCCCTGCTAGCGAGTAATGCGTTCTCTACTCGAAGAGGATGGGTATATGCGAGAGTGGATGACGCTGATTATATGAGGAAAGATTTGGAAGAAGCGGGTTGTCCAACAGCGAGATGGGCAGACTACATCGCTGCTATCGCGGGTAGAGCTTAGATGAGGCTGGCACAGGAGCGTGGGGATTAGCACAAGTAACAAGAAGCCTATACTTATCAGTGGGAAAAATGGGCTGTATATGATGATGATAATGGAAGAAGTGATGACTAAAGAAAAATGATTGATGGACCATGTGTAAGGGACTACTGAGATGACGTCTAGTCTATGGAAGAAAAAGACAACATAATATTACGCCGACTCCGAAAGGATCACCGCGGCCCTGGAACGCAAAGGGTATTGGAGGAACAAGGATGGGTTTTACTCGGTAAGAGTGACACAAGAGTGCTCCGACCAGAGCGCAGAAGAAGTCATTTGATGATTTCCAATCCTTAAAACCAATATAATAAATTGGAAGAAGGGCAATAAAATGATGATGATTTGGAGTAGTGATTTTCTGGTTTTAAGAACAAGTAGTATGAGGGTTCTGGTGAGAGCTGCGGTATTAGAAGATTCTGCATTTTTAATAATTGATACACTTGCGTTTCACTACAATCTCACTTAGTGGAAGGTGATGATGTGGTCGACGATGGAGCACGGTTGCCTAGAATAAATCTATTCACTTTTCATAAAAATATTCCCAGGTTGCAGTCATTAAGAAACATAGACTAACAATGAGGACTAGTATGAGGCATTTACGGAGGTATAGTGATAAAATAAACAGGCGGCCCAGCTAGTGGGCACATTGGGAATGGTCGCTGCCATAGACATCTACAATAACAAGTACACAGGCTTGTAGACTAGGTATCATTTTCAAAGAAGACTCTCTTAAATGTTTGTTTGAACCTGCCCATGTAGTTCAGGGGCCCTACCATGCCGTCTTAAATCCATCATGATTCCTGTGTCAGAGTGAGACGGAGTTACACAAGACGAATAGCACTATCCCTTTCCCTCACACTGAATCATGATAGCATTGGCACTTCGTAGTACGGCCACTGGAGAAAGAACTCGGTAGGGAGCATCATTCCACATCTTGCAGGTACGTGGTTATTCCTAATCAAATTTTAAAGCAGCGATCATAAAACAAGGAGATCATCATCAACACACATATTGTACCTATGTTACATACAAGTTATCACTGAAACGAGTGAGCTGCAGAAGACGCCTTTTCTGCAGCTCACTCGCTTTCCGTCAGAAGAGATCAAGGTCGAAATTCGGCACATCGAGAATTTTAAAAATGACACAAAGACAACATACACACTTTGGCTAATCAGATTGACCCAAAGATAGACGATGTACTATCCTATACTATACTATATAATTTGTGTAAAAGTAATCTGTACAGGGCCTATCAGAATACCAGCGCTGTGATATTTTCTTTTTTTTAAATATCGCTGCATATGCTGAGATAGGAACCTTTTTGGCCTCGCACACTTACATTTAGGTACAAATTGATATAAAATACTATAATTCAATCTATAGCATTTGTTACTTTGCTTTTTTTTTTTAGTAGTTTTATTTTATTTTTTGTTTGTTTTGTGCGAGACCCAAATAAACATTTTTCTTTCTTTCTTTCTTTCTTATCCTTAAACGCGTTAGCTGATGATGGATTGCTTGACCAACTTTAAAAAAACAATTGGTGGTTCCGGTCTTGTATGGCGTGATAAACCCGGTAGTTATCATTTAGGTATTATAGACTCATTTATACTCACTTATCTCGTTCTTCTTTTAGATTGATCAATTATTAGACGTTAAAAAATCTTTCAATGTTGTTCTTTCGCTTCCAGCTAAATCAAAATTAGGTTTAGATTTCTTTAACATTGCATTATTATTTGTTGATAAATAGAATAATAGATAATAGAATACTCTTTATTATGTACACGATATAAGTTACAGAAAATATAGATGAAGAAAACATTACATAGGGTGACACAATGGGCGGCCTTATCGTTAAAAGCGATCTTTTTATGACGTTTGGATGTACTTTAAAGAGAAAAGGTAAAACAGTACTGTAGGTAGTCTTAGGTGTACTAATTATATATACAATAGATAAACATATACAATAATAATTATGAAACAAAAAGCATAGAATCCAAATAAAAGCGATTAAAGTGAGAGGTAGTGATTTTTGACCATTGTTTTAAAAATGGACAAAGATTGAGCACGCCTTCCTTACCGATACGGGTAAGGCATTTCATAACCACACCGCTTGAACCGTAAAAGATTTGTCGCAAAAGCTGGTGGAATGTATCGGCATCTCTAGTCTCAAGTTTTCCGATGACCTCAGTTATTATTATGTGTGTCATGAAGGAACTTGAAACGTTCTTTAAGATAAAAGGGGGTCGTAGGTGTAACCCCAGCTGTTTAACGGCTTGACGAATTATTATCTACACTAATATAATATTGTAAAGAGGAAAGATTTGATTGTTTTTTTGTTTGTTTGTTTCTTTGCATTGAATAGGCTCCGAAACTACTTGACCGATTTGAAAAATTCTTTCACTGTTGGGAAGCTACGCTATCTCCGGTGAACATAAGCTATATTATATCCCCATATTCGATGCGATGCCAATTATATTATATTGTTATATTATTATTTTTTAGACGAATATTTTGTGTTAAGTAAAAAAGTATGAAATCAGAATCGAACTACTTCTACTTCATCCCAAAGCTGACATAACGCGGTCCAGTCAATAAGTCAGAAGCACCTATCTGCGTAATGTCTCGGCAGGCATTTACATATTTTAATGAGCACCGCAGGCCTATCTCTTAGCTAGCTACTAGGTAGGCTGCCACAGGTAGCAAGGTAGCCTGCTCAGTAGTACTCTCTCCGGCTTTGTGTGATGGATGTGGCCGATTTGCTTTTTGCTTGTTCAAACGAGCGTTTGAGATTATTGGTATTTAATTAGAGACGGTTTTTTGTTGGTACAGCGTGGTAATCATTAACAAAATTGGTTAGTTGTTATGTGTGGATGGTGTATGATTAGGGCTAGAATGACGGGTTGGTAGATAAGGAAGTTTTGGGGTGAATGTAGAGATGTTAATCGAAGAGGACAGCCGAAACCATTGAGATCCTGCAAGGATGTTTTATATCATTGCATAATTTTTTGAAGACATTTTGTTTTTTAAAGAATCTTTTTTGTTAAATCAATTATGCGGATTATTGACGCATTTCTGCTTACATGGACCGTTATTGAAAGAATTGACGAGATGGAATAAAATAACTAAATTGAAATACGGTTTGGGCTCAGGGACTAAATGCAATGAAATTCAAGACACCTCATTTAAAAACATCACCCTACTTCTGGGACATTCGGGTAAAAAAGGAACTATGTATCTTAAAACATCTGAGTAAATTTTACAACACCATTAAACCACTGACTCCAAAGAGAACCAACGCAACATTTGGACCGATATCAAATATATTCAGAAAGTAGCTGTTAACATTAGCTTAAGTGTGCTTTGGGGGGACTGTCTGCTGTCTCGTGCATATTCATCGGCCGTCTGGGGGACACCGCCGATAATTAGAGGAGCCTAATTGATGGTAAAATCTATGGAAGCTCCCTTTTTTCTGGTAGACGAGGCAGGTGGTGTGTGAAGGTACTGATTGCGTAGTTTTGTGGCTAAAGAAGAAATATTACCAGAAATATCCGAAGGGCAAGGCAGATATGTATTCTATAATACACACGTTTTGAAATTAACAAAAGTTCATAATAAATAAATTAGCAAAGAGTAACATTGAAACTCGAATACTGAAAAGGATCGTTATACATAATTATGTCTTGCTCTTGGGTACGTACTCACTATAAAAATATATCTAAAACATTTTTTCTGTTCTAACTCTGAACAACCCCAAACTTACGAACGTCTTTTTCAATATGTTATACCTACTTTCCTTATGATACCATCCTGATACGATGATATCTACGCACTTTCATTTTTCATATACATAGGTAGAAATATTTAGATTCGCTGATCCCGATGCAAAGTTACAATATGGAGCTACAGAAACACGTAACATTTTAGAAAAAATAAAAACTCTCGGTTGCCAACAATCAGACATGTGACCTCAGCAACATAACTCATTTATACCTGTAGGTACATACCTGATATATGTGTTTACCCTACATGAAATTCATTAACAAAGCCGCCTAATAACTTCCCCCTCCTACGGCTACAGGGTGGTCAGTGGTGGGAGGGGGAGGGGGGAGTTGACAAACAGCACCCTGTAATGTGCTACTGTTGAATTGCAAAAATCTCATTATGCTCTAACTGTCGTTATAGGAGTAATTAACTACCGTGGACAGGAGGTGCGGTGGAGTCGTGTTGGGTGTAGATTTTTAGGCTCTAGTTTGTTACCTAAATTACTGAATGGGTATGAAGCTGGTAGCTGTTTTGACTATGAATGTGGAGAATGATCAAATGACTATAGATATGACTAGAGATGGGCAATGTGTTTCTGCCCGGCAGGAAAATTTGGTAAAAATCCGGCATTTTGGGCATAAATTTATTATTGCCCGATATATGCCCAATCGTAGGGCATAAAAATATGGGGTAGTAAAACGTAATTTAATATAGTTCTTCAAGTAAAATAGTACTCATTAATGAATGTCAATAATTGAACACATTTTTATTTAAAAATAATAACATTTATATACTTTTTCATGTGAAAATAGAGATACAAGAATTAACAACATAATTTTTATAATTCTTTTCGCAAAAAGAGCACTTCACGGAATTGTCTGGTAATTGATTATAGTGCCACCATATAGTTCGATTTTTTGATCGTCCCATAGCGCTAAAACAACAAATATTTTTCTTAAAATAAGCACACTTAATTATGTATATGTATGTACGTAAGTTTATTTGTTGCTTATTTAACAATATTTCTTTGGTATTTTTTTTAAAAGAACGTTTCTTAGGAACTGTTTATCTTATTGTAGGTGTATCAAAAATATGCAGAAGTTATTAAAAATGTATTACCTATATTTATTTGAAATTATTATTGGTTCGTCTATAAAAGAAACACTTACCCAAGCAGCGGTAAAATGGCACAGATTTTAAAACTAATATTTGCATAAATTGGGTAAACGGAAGTCTCGAATGGAATACACTCACCCCGCATCCCTTACCCCGCAACCGACACTTGGTACAAGTCTTTTTTACCGGCGCAGCGTACTTTGAAACATTTATATAATTCTTATGGCATATTTTATATTTAAATATGTATTTTAATCTATACTTATATTATAAAGCTGAAGAGTTTGTTTGTTTGAACGCGCTAATCTCAGGAACTACTGGTTCGAATTGAAAAAATATTTTTGGGTTGAATAGACCGAGGAAGGCTTTAGGTTATATAACATCACGCTTAAACCAATAGGAGCGGAGCAGCGATAAAGAATGTTTTGAAATCGGGGATTCCACGGGGACGAAGTCGCGGGCAGCAGCTAGTAATTCAATAAAATGTAACTTAATTCATAAAATTATAATGTACCAAGTAATCTTAACAGTATACGCATCCCTCGCCCTACATTCTTCTCACGATGCAAGTATTTTCACGCCGCGCCGCCGGGTAATTCGTAACATTTATGTTCGTAAACATGGTTTTGCAAAACATAGATTTAAATAAAATGTACAAATTCATAAAAATACACCTTTAAAGAATTAACTCTAGGTAAACTCAACAAGTTAGATCAGCTTTCTAAGCGAACATCATTTTCTTAAATTAATTTTGAAACAAAAAATATATGCCCAGATAAATGCCCAGGGACAGAAATTTATGGGCACTTATTAGGAAGTTACCCAATTTGCCAAAAATGCCCGGGCATTTGCCCATCTCTAGATATGACAAATAAATATATGAAAGGAGGAATGATGCTCCGATCGGAAATAAGATTTGGATAATAATTATATTACGGAGTTCAAAATGACCAGATGTGTAAACCTTGTAAACTTACCTCATTTATTTTTATCGAAACAAAATCATCATCACTTGATGATTTTTTTAAGCGAAATATTGCAAAGGTTTGACTGTTGTTTTTTCGCCTGAAATGGCAGGATGCATAGTAAAGTACCTACTTTATGATGCGTCATAAAGTTGCCTTTGAAATATTTCGCTTTGAAAATACAAAATATATCCCCTAACCAAAAGCAAAAGTAATATGAATAAATATGAACACAATTAAACTAGTATCCACCACTAATTATAACCGTTTAACTACTTACTCCACATATTTTCCTGTGCCATGGTAATTGTGTTTCGTTATAACGAGTTTTTTGGCGAGCGCGGTGACTCGACCCGCGGCCAACCTGTGTTTTGCTTTGCTCATTTCACTCCCCATAAGATAGGTTTGGGAACGGATATGACTGTGAATATTCGTGATATGGCTCAGGTGATGCAGATAGACCAACGAAGGATACCGACATAGCTCCATTAATTAACAAAAATTGGCAGTGGGCAGCATATTGCTGGCAGGACAAATAGTCTGTAAGGTCAAAAGGTGTTGAAGTGGCGACCGCGTACCGGAAGACACAATTTTGGAAAGCCCATAAGGTGGACTGATGACTTAGTGAAGGCTGAGGGCATCAGCTGAATGTGAGACGCTAAGAGGAGGTTTTTGTTCAGCAGTCTGCAGGATGAAAACATGGTGATGATGAAAATCCTAGAGAAAATTGTATAAGACAGCCATAATAGCCTGTAGGTGAAGATAAATTAGCTTCATAATAGATTTATCTGTGTTGTGAGAACGAGAACATCACGCCTTTTCTTTGCATTTATCTCTATTGCCATCTTTGTTTTTACTGTCTCCCTAGCCTCTGTGCATTATTTTCTTTAGTCAGTA
Source organism: Hecatera dysodea (assembly GCA_905332915.2). Classification (NCBI taxonomy): domain Eukaryota; kingdom Metazoa; phylum Arthropoda; class Insecta; order Lepidoptera; family Noctuidae; genus Hecatera; species Hecatera dysodea. The sequence continues at coordinate 6,648,629 of HG995299.1, forward strand.
ATCTGTGAATTTTGTCTTATCTTCTTAGCTGGGGTAGAGGGCGTCCACGTTGTCTTCCGCCGCGAACCGTCTTGATCATAACGTACTTGTTTTTTAAATATTCTAACAAGGCTATTTATCCACAAGGGCTGCGGAATTTGTTCGAAAGAGTCACCAAGGCCCTGGAACGCAAAGAGCATTTGGAGGAATACGGATGGGTTTTAGTCAGTAAGAGTCTGACACTCCCTTCCGCTCCGCCCAGAACGGAAGAAATCTAAAGGATACTTATTCTAACTGACACTTATTTGCGATCTATACCTGCTCTAGGTTTTTTATCTATCTCGGTACCTATTAAGTAGAATAAAACACTGAACTAGCACATAATAAGTTTAATCAAACGTTAAATCAATCATATCATCCACATCCATAATACTATCAAAATCTGCTTTCCCATCCTGGTTGTCTTTTTCTTTTTGATTCGCATTTTCCATCTCCTTCTGCTTTGGAATCGCTTCCTCTGGTTCTTTCACTTTCGTTGTCGATGCTTCTGAGTCTTTCTGCTTTGAAGATGAAGCTACTGCCTCCTTTGTCTTTGAAGCTGGTGTTTCTGGCACTTTGCTTGCAGTCTTTCTTCGTTTTTCTTTAGGACTTGGGGCTACTATGTTTAGGTGAGTTTTCTGAAATATTATGAGCAGGTTGTAGTAATTTTTGGAACAGTAGCTTTATTACTTAGCTTAGATATAAAGGTTTAGTTATTCGCCTGGAAACTTCAAAGATGGATAATGAAATAGTGCGTGATTACTTTTGGTCTAAAAACGAAATGTTGAACCAATGTATTAACGAAGTCAGGGAAGCCTGGCGTATGCTGAATTCAGGTTTTTTATTGTTATTTTAAAATGTTCAGTTGTTGAGACATTGACATCGAGGGCGGCCTAGGATGAAGTGGCAATATGATCTACCAGCCCACTGGAAGGATCTGAGGTGGCTCGGGAAAAAAACCGTTCGAAAATTTGGGGGGAGATCTTTTCCTAGTACTGAGACAATATAGGCTGAATTCAAATAAATGGTAGATAATGAGGTTGAGATTAAAGATGCATGCTTTAGATGTTTACTTCTAAAGACTTCTACTGATAATAGACATCAAAACGATCTGAGTGTACAATTAAAAACGTGCTAGGTTAAGAATATTATTATGCTGGACAAACCTGCGTGTAAGTCAACAAATCGTGACGCCTGCACAGATTAGTTCATCAAGCATGTTGTAATAAGTCAATTAGGCATATCATTTCAACGCGAAAACAGCAATTGCATAAATAAACAGCTCCATCACACAGCTGTTTAAAGATTCAGCATCGGATTTAAATTTAAAATCGTTGTTAATATAACTGGGATCCGATTCATGGGTTTTGAGTTCGAACCGACGATTGGTGACTTTTTTAAAGTGATACAAGGGTGGTTTTACAAGGTGGGAATGTTAAATAATGAGGTGACGGTTTTCGATTATAATTTTGTATCGTTTCGACTTCATTTGTATGCATGCAAGAATTTTATGTTTTACATACGTAAGTGGTTAAGGTTGGTAAGATTTTTGGATGAAACTGCCCACAATGTCGAAATCGTAGCCAATATTAGTTGTTTATGTCTAATTAAATTACGGTTGGCGGTTTACAAAACGGGGCTGTCTGAATGTATTGTTGATAGCGTATAGTATAGAGAAACCAAAAAAGGCTTTAGGTATTTTTATATAGGTACTCGTTATTTTTTATTAATTATTTTTGCTTTTTAAGCGTCTAGTCTTATAACAAAATGTTAGCTTTCTGCACTCCTTCTCCACACAAACAAAATATTTCACCCTTTTGTGGGGGACTTTCCTGAAATCCTTTTTTAGTGGACGTTTACTAACTATCAACTACCTCCGGGCCAATTTCCATCTTTATACGTCAAGCGGTTTTCGATATTTCGTGATAAGTGACTGAGTCGAAGTCGAACGACGAAATAAATTTAAACCACTATTATATAACCTAAACTGCTGTTAACCTGTTCAAGTGTTTTTATTTTTACACGACTGCTCAAAAAAAGTAGTGTTATGTTTTCAGGGTTCATGTATTTGTGTATGTTTGTGAGTTTCTTTAATCCACCAAACTTCTAAACGGGTTGACTGATATCGGTAAATGCATTGAGTTATCTCGGGTAACAAAGGCTAGTAAATTTTTTGAAAAATTAAAAGTTGAAGTTAACCTTTTTTTTTTCATGAAAATTAATCTACATATATGTATATACTGTCATCGTCTAAAGCTCGCAAAAAAGGTGTGAATTGTAGAACGCATAATTAAAAAATACGCCAGCCATGCCAAAAAGTGAACTTCAAAAAACAGCCGACTTCTAAACAAAAAAAAAATATAAAATAACTTCAATATCGGAAGTCGGTGTTTTTGATTGTTTCTTCGTTTTTAAAGAAAAATAATTAAAATTGTATACGATGGTTTGGTAGAGCATCTTAGTATTTCAAGGTGGTCCCTTTCTAGTTTGGTGAAGATCTGATGAAGGACAGAGATAGGAAATGGAACTCTTTAATAATGATAGCAAATCTTTCAGGATTTCTGAAATTGCATATTTCTTCGGTGTTTGAACACCGACTTCCGAAATTAAAGTTATTTTATACTTTTTTGGTTTAGAAGTTGGTTGTGTTTTTTTTGTAAAAAGTTTTTTTAACTTACCAGAGAAGGGCAACGTCTCACGAGGAGTTTAACATCGTCAGCATTGATTGTCGATCGTTTCGCATGCCTGCAATTAAAGTAGGCATAAGTAATAGGTATTAGATATTAATTTAGTTTTATTAAAGTATCCCAGGAAGTTAGCAAGCGTTCCAGGGATCGTTGTGACTCTTTCGAACAAATTCCGCAACCCAAAACAGTTACCTAGCTTGGTATTGGCATAAGTGCCTACCAAATAAAAGAACTTGGTTTTTTTTTATACGTTTTTTGCTATGTACTAAGCAAGATACCTACTATGTAGCTTGTAATAAAATTGTGTTGTTAGGAACATAACACATTACCTACACAAGTTGAGTTCTTTAATGGCGTTTGGGAAGTGCGCCAACCCTACCCATCTGACATATGTATTGCTACTGAGTAGTGACTCAACTTGTGATGCTGCCATTAATTTTGAATCGTACTGTAACTAACTAAAACTAAAAAGATTATGGCGTCGCGATACTAACTTTGCAAAAGCTTCCAAATCCGCTCCGTAGACTGACAGTTTTTTATAAACAAGCTCTGCTACAATTTCCATAGCAGGCTTTGTTATCTCCAGGCCAAGGAAATGGCAAGTTTCCGTGCCAATAGTTCGAACATCCCGGTGCAGAGAAGCTCGTGTTTTCTAAAACAAACAGAAATCGGTTTTACGCCATCTATTACATTTTTTTGAAACTATGAACAAAATTAGTGAGCTGTTGCGTGTCTATAGTCAGTTTGGTATTTCATGCATAGATGGCGTTAATCAAATGAGATTTTCAATTGTTATAAATTAATAAAAATTGAAATGAATGGCACATTAATTTATAAATAAAACTTACTTGGGCTGACGATAGATTTTCAAAAGATGTCATTCTCCTTTTCCACTTCCATTCACAATCAAAACAAATAGTTTTAGGATTCGGATTTTTTATTATCACGTTCTATGAAATGGATAAAAAGTCATTTTCAATAAAGAAATACTTATTTAAAGTTGAATATGCTCTTAGCCGGTACTTATTCCACCATATATTTTAATAACACTATATCTAAAACGAAAACATAACCTCAAAGAGTATAATAATAATAACCTTTTTGGTACCTAAACAAGTTTTTAATTTTCGTACTGTCACTGTCAACTGTCATTGAAGATATAAATTGTCAAATTGACAACGTTATCTATAGAAAAAGGTAGAATGCACTATTCAGCCAATGGGCTAAAATCGAAAAATAATTAGCAAGCTTTACAGCAACTACTTTGGTAAGTATTATTGTTAATACTTATTATACGTACGAGCAAGCGGTGAGATTAAAAATAAATCTTTGTTACTAATAAACTAAACCAACACCAGAATAATACGAGTCACAACCCAGACGAATATATTTATATTTTATGAATCTGCCGCCGCGCGTAACTCCTTTCATACAGGTAAATTTTTCAATCAGGCTTGGATGGCAACATCCGATTCTACGAGGAATAGCAGAAAATACTCCAAGAGGTCTCGGTTTCTAATGGTATAGGTAGGTACCTTCTAGGCTTCTACAGTTATACCTACTTTTTTTTCCAAACGCGTGTTGTGATATAATAAAGTACTTATAATAAATCTTTGGTAATACAATGTACCGTGAAACATGCCAACTTTGCTCACACTTTTATCGAATAATTACAATTTTAGTAGGATTTTACCATGGAGACGTATGCATTTTCCTTCATTAGCTAGAACTGTAAGATCATGTGCATGTGTTGGTGTAGCTAAATTTACTATTTTTCAACATTTCATTCAATATATTTTGTTCGATTTTGATGACGGGCAAAGTTATCTGAACATTTCTCCAACTTTGCCCACATTGATTTTTGATGCAAATATGGCCTGTATGCAGATGCCATAAAAACCAGTACAAGATTAAGGCAAAGTTTGCGTTTACTTTAGGAATGAAAACGACACAATGAAAAGTTCCTTACTGAATTTGAAAATTACTGGGCCATGTTACCCTGACATTTTTTTTCTGTTTCATACAATCCACATTTCAACTTTTAAATGTGCTAGGGTTGGTACGTGGTAAAATAATTATATTCTTGATTTTTTGTCCTTTCATCAAATAATATGTACTTATTTACAAATGTAGAGAAATGTTTCCCACATATTTAATAAAAAAATAAAGTCAATGTTGCAGAATCTGTTCAAAGCAACTCGAGTGTGTTTTGTATTTTATTTTTGCACTAGGCAGCTAATTTTCCCGAGAAGTAGGTCGTCGTGCTTTGATCTCGTTGAATCAACATCAAGAGTGTAGAATGTAACATCAAGTACGAAAATCTGGCCTTGAGTATGACGCTCTAGGCGCCCTTATAATCGATGGAGTTGATATATCTGGATTCCGTTATCTTCCTTGCAGGAAAAATATAAAATCTAGTACAGCTCTCTGTTAGCAATAAGTAATTCAAGCTGACTAGGACGAACACAAAGTAATATGGGGGATAATAATATGGGCATACAATAAGTTAATAAGCTAGGTGGATAAGTAGGCAATAAAACAACATTCAGATTTTTACATTTATAATGAGCATTCTGTACAACACAAGTTATTGTAAAAAAAAATAATAAAAAGAATAAGGACATACCATAAATCTAGACTGGTTGGATTGCCATAAATATTGTTTATTAGGAACAACTGTGACCATGTCCATTTTTATTTAAATTTAATTATGTAATGACTTTATGATAATGATTACGATGCATTTTAATCTTCACTTTTTTATTTTAGTACCGTGCATTCTGTTCAGCTAGCCAATTAACACTTACACAGACAGTTTACACCTGCGGGCGTACCATAAGGTGTTAAAACGTGAGTCTTCCGAGCGAGAAAGAGGGATAGAGTTATACACCCTATATAGCTCCATCCCTTTTTCTCGCTCGGACGACTCACGTTTTAAGACGTCATGGTAGGCCCGCTGGTCAACTAAATTAAAACCTAATCAAATTAAGTTCCCTGTTCAAATGTAAACAATCCACTAGGCCCAAAAGATACTCAATCTTTCGATTTTTATTTGTGACAATCTACGAAGTCGGAATTGACAGCAGGATGGATACATTGCTTTACTAGTAAGAATGAAAGAGATATGAAATAAATCTCTTTTGCACTTGCTAGTAAAGCGATCTTCTATCCCTCTCTACTCAGCTGTCAAATCAGTCTTCTTAGATTGTCACGAATATAGATAACTATTAACTAGTTACAGGAAGAAAAATACATTTTAGTTTGTACATTATTAAATTCTGATTTATTATGATTGTTATATCAAATTCAGGCGTTCATCAGGCATGCGCAACTGTTGGCTTATGATGCGCACATGCGTATTAATTGAGAGAAAAAAAGTAGTAAAAATCAATACGTAAACGTATTCCTTATAAGTATAGAATTTTATTTACCAAACATAACAATTTTATTTTGAGTATCTGAAGAATAGATCAGTTGACAAGATGGATAAAAAATACTATATCTATATGTATTGTATATCTAAAAAATATTCTGCAACTATTTCGTAAATCCGTATTCATTAGCACCCAATGATGGCTCAAAAGATCACTTAACAATCTAGTAGCTATTTATTTTTATCGATGTTAGAACTAGCTTGTCATGAAATATTGAATTTATAAAAGCACACATTTTCAGTTTTCCACTAGGCTAGTAGTTTCCACTAGTTAGCGCTAGGTGTATAGTTCCAACTTTTTCTCACATTTGAAAGAAAGAAAGAAAGAAAAGATGCAGCTCCAGCCCACAAATAGAAGCTGTCGATATTAGTTGTATGGTGCGGAATTACTTATGACTGACTTGTTCTATTGTGAACTTTGTAAGCTATCAAGGGGAGGGCACGGTGTGGGAAATTCACTACAGGACGAGACTGCGTGTGGTTGTAGTTTCCTTGTATGACGATAATGTTACAAAACCATAACACCAAAAGATTAAATTTTAATTCGTAATGACTTGCTGCATTATGCCAATCATGATGGTAGGTAATTTACATGTACGTCGACATTACTAACATATTTTTTTTTCTGATTTGATGTAAGTAAATAAAAAAACCATGCATATTTAAATTTTAGAATACAACGCCTAAATCCCAAAGTTAAAATGATTCGCAAGCTGAATTTAATTAATGGCACTATTAAAATTCTTCAGATACTCGAAATATTAACATCCAGTTTTTAGAAATTATCGACGGTTCACAAAATTAATGAAAGTTAATTTAAGTGATTGGCTGTTAACAAATCCATTCAACCAATGACAGCAGTAAACTCGGCTTAATACATGTACATTCTTTTTTATAATTTTCGTTATAACAACCGGATGCTTACGTTTATTTTCACTCTTGTTTCGCATATATATATAAGTATATATACATATATATATTTATATTTTCTTTTCTTCAGTATATCTAATTAAACTTTCTTTACGATTTGGACTACGTCTTCGTCGCATAATACGTGGTCTATACCCACTTTTTGCGGCTGATGTTTCACGGATGAACCCCACACGAGAGCACTGGAAAATAAAAGAAAAACATTTAACAAATACCATATATTGTTTCCCGAAGGGTCACCCTAAATGTTCTGCAGCTCCAGGCATATGTGCAAGCAAAATATATCTTAAGAAGTATATATTATTTCAGCGAAATATATTTTTACAATTTTAGTAGAAACTTTCTACTAAAACTAACACGCACAAGTTACTAATAATATGAATCTGGTGTGATATAATAATGAGCCAATGTTTTTTTTTTGACAGCGTCAAAAGAGACGATACGATAGATACGAGTCCAGACATATCAGGATTGAGGACCCGATTAAACCCGTGTAAAATGTTTGTATGTTCGTTGATAGTCCTCAATTTTAGAAGAGGTGTTTAATAGTATTTCTACTGCTACAGAACATCGTAAGATTGTGAAATATAGCGTGAAATTGTTAACTATTTTTTTTTTATTAGACACGGATATAATGGAAATTATTGACATTAGACAGGATTTATTCTATACAAAACGATTTTAACATAATGTATCGAGACATTATAATCGAATTAAGATTTTTTACAATGTTACGGAGCCTGCAATTTTTCGGTGACATATACAGCATGAATTTACATCGATTTACCGATATACAGGATTGAGAGCTATAACTTTTTTTTGCTCTACAATTTTTATACAACTTCTTCTAAAACCTGATAGCAATCGTTTTTCAATACAAAGGTGGGGCCCACAATCCTGACGCACATTGTGACATCCACAAATCCAGTCTCGGCCAGTGTTACTTGGCTAGCACTCCCTCTCACAGCGACGAGGCCTGCATCCTAACAGGGAAAATACTCCAAAAGCTTTAACTCTTCGTACAGAAAATTCCCTTGGCTTGTTTGGAAAAACATGACAAAATAAGTCAATGGAAAAAACCAATTCTTCAATCTATACTAATATTATAAAGCTGAAGAGTTTGTTTGTTTGAACGCGCTAATCTCAGGAACTACTGGTCCGATTTGAAAAATTCTTTTTGGGCTGAATAGACCATTTGTCGAGGAAGGCTTTAGGCTATATATCATCACGCTTAAGCCAATAGGAGCGGAGCAGCGATAAAGAATGTTTTAAAATCGGGGATTCCACGGGGACGAAGTCGCGGGCAGCAGCTAGTAATTAATAAGATATTTTTTCAATAAAACGTCATCTCTGTACCAATTTCTATAGAGAATGAAGTTTTATTTTTATTGAGATAATTTGCAATGTCTTGATAAGTTTCAGTGAACTAATAAATCTTATAGTTTTAAAATTAAGAAATGTTGGTATGATAAAAGAACAATCATGTGAAGAAAAACGTGACTACATCGGTCCACGTGCAAATTGCAAACACAAGGGCCAATTGTCCAAACATTAGCTGAAAATGAACAAAGCAACTGCCTCATTCTTATTACCATTCAATTGTGATCATTTAATTTATTCATATCAAAAGTTTAAGAATGTGTTTAGTCACAAATTTCCACATAATTGAAAACCGGATTTTAACGTATTAAAAAGATAATTCAATTGTTCAAATACATACTCAAAATATGGGTGAATGGCAGTGCTGTACCAAGTTCAATCTTTTTATAAACGCTGTTTCACAATCTATTTTCTAGAAGTGTAATGAAGCAAATGGCAAATTAGGGTAGTTTTCTTGTAGTATTTTTGCATAATTTATGTTAAGAGAGGAATAAAAAAACAGTTGATAATATTAGGTCCTTAAATATGAAATTGGCATTTTGTATAAGAGGAACGTAGTTTTTTTTTTAAATAAAATAAATGTAATTAATCAAAATATTTACCATTGCTATCTATGCACTTTTGCCACCTCATAGGTAGTTCATTGATCCATTTACTAAAAAAACCATTCGGACGGGAACCAATAAAATCTTTAGACTGCCCCATCGGAGTTTGTTTTTTTCCCTTGCAAGAAGTTATTCAAATTTCGAAAAAAATGGTAATCTGTTGGAGCAAGGTCTGGAGAGTATGGTGGATGTCTAAGGCATTCCAATTGAAGCTCTTTAATTTGGTATCCGTCTGTTGTGCAGTGTGTGGCTTAGCGTTGTCGTAGTGCACTAGAGCGATTGACCAGCCTCGGTTGTTTAACAGCTAGCATTTCCATCATAATCTGCGAATTATGATGGTTGACAATAGATGTCAACCGGAATCGTCAGGCCAGATTTAAGAAAGCTGTCTTGAACGACACCGGCACTGGTCCACCAAACGCTCACAAGTAACCTTTTTTAACCGACTTCTAAAAAAGGAGGAGGTTCTCAATTCGGATGTTTGTATGTTTTTTGAGTCAATTTTCGCCTGGGGCATGATTTGGAATTCCTAACCAAAGAGGAGTTATTTGAGATCAAAGTGGTCAGTGCGACAAAACGCCAATTTCATTGTCATGTAAGTCAAACATTAACAACTCAACACTCTAGTTTGACCGGTATTTGTCCCTAATTTAACCCAATTTATTAAAAATATTTAACGGAACCGATCTCCGAATCGAGCGAACGAACAGGTAACCCATTAATAAATACGTGTGCATTTAATTATAAACAAAAACAAGAACTTGGCAAAACTTTTCCAGCCACAATTTTAAAATAGTATAAAGGCTCGCAAATTAATCGGTGGTAGCGAAAATTCGACATTGATTCGTATCATAATTCAGAACCATGAATTTGCTTGTAAGAGTAGTTTTTACTGTCTTTATACTACGTGGCAGTTCTGCTAACATAGTGTCGAAAGCTGTCAATTTCTTCAAATCAACATCTCAAGAAGTTAACTCAAGTATTTCATCTATAGTAAACGCAATAGTTCATTTTAAAGCAAGTGATTATTTAAGCTCGCTAAAAATTACTGAAGATGGAGTTTTAAATTTAACTGGTCTAGTTGAAGCATTCAACTTGGCGAATAAAGTGAACGTCACAAATATTTTGAATGCGATTAACATGACTGCTGAAGATGGACAACTCAGTTTGAAAAGTTTTTTCCAGAACTTTAATGTCACAAACGTGAATTTCTCGGATGTTCTGAGTTTGATTAATGTCACCATATCAGACGGAGTGGTCAATTTTAAAAATTTAACTGAGAAGATAAAAAATTACGCTAATCTCACTGAGTTTTTAAGTACAGTAAGTGTGAAGAACTCAGAAGATGGACTATTAAATTTTACTGGACTTGCACAGAAGTATATAGGATCTGTAGAAGAATATAACGTGACTACAGAAGACGGATATATTCTGACAGTGTACCGTGTACCGAGCGAAAGTAAGTCAGGTAAGGTGGTTCTAGTATCCCATGGAGTATTAAGTTCTTCAGACGATTTTTTATTACGGGGTAATACTTCTCTGGTATACATGCTTGTACAAAAAGGATACGATGTATGGGTTATGAATTACAGAGGCACTCGATATTCACGAAGTCACGTAGAATTAAATCCTGATACAGATGCTAGATTTTGGGAGTACAGTATGCATGAATTGGGATACTATGATTTAGCGGCCGTAATCGATTTTGCATTGAACACAACCAAAAAGGAACAACTAAGCGTGATTGGACACTCAGAAGGTACTTCAGCTGTTTTTGTGTTAATGTCGACTAAGCCAGAATATAATGCGAAAATCAAGGTATTTGTAGCTTTATCGCCAGTTGTTTATCTATCAGACAGTGGATTAGTTCTCACATCAGTAATCCGCTTGGGTCCAGTTATAAATGAAATATTACTGGCTTTTGGAGTACAAGAATTGTTGGGGTATAATTCGCTCGAAAGTAAGCTCTTACAACTTCTATGTTCGCAAGGCACTGTGGGTTATGACTTATGCGTTAAGGTTGGTGTAGCAGCCATAACAGGCTACGATCCTGATAACTTAGACCCAGATTTTTTCACCACAGTTCTGGGCCATTTCCCGAGCGGGACCAGTAGAAAGAATCTTATACATTACGTTCAAGTGGGCAACAACAACAGATTTGCCCAATATGATTATGGATCTCAAAATATAGACCTATATGGTACAGAAATCGCCCCAGATTACGATTTAGCAAAAGTGACGTGTAATGTAACTCTGGTTGTGGGAAAAAATGATCTTATTTTGGGTGTGAAGGCTGCTGAAAGATTAAAGGAACAGCTTCCGAATGTACGAGACTTTTTAGTAGTTGATGACGACCTTTTTAATCACTTGGACTTCACGTATGCAATGAATGCTTCTACAGTTTTGTATCCACAAGTTATCGATCAGTTATACTAGTATGATATTAATATTAAAAAGAAGCTACATTTTTATTGTTTGTATAAATTCTTATAATTATGTATATTTGTTTTTATATCTTTTTTAAAACTAAAATTGCCTTAACAAATTGCAATTTCATTTCTATTGATTACAAGACGAATAAAACAGTTTTTATGGTGTCTCTAGTTAAGTATTAAATTGAATTCGTCAAAAAGTATGTCTCTTCTCTCAAAAAGTATGTCCGACTGGAAGATCCGAACAGAGATTAGCGCTTTCAAACAAATAAACTCTTCAGCTTTATATATAATTATAAAGTATAGATAAGATAAGATTATTTAAATTTCCACTGCAGGGAAACAGGCCTCCCTGATAGAATATTTAGGAATATTTCAAAGAGTTTTGCCTTACATAAATCGTGCATGTACAAAGCCCCGAAAACCAATGTAATATATTAAGTGTTTGGTCATTAAGAAGTGAGGCCTTAGTCGTTTTCGTTTTAACATCTACACGGCCTGAATACAAGGAAAACAAATCAAGGTTTTCATAGCTTTGTCACGTGTTTGTTATCGTAAGAGCGGGGCCGGTATTAAACAAAATACTATTGACTACTGGTGTTGAAGAAACCCTCGGGTGTGAGTCATTTATTAGAAACTTGATCCTACTATTCTATTCATTGGGCCTATGCGTTGAAGTAGGCTTAGGGACCTTCCATAAGCGAGGTCAGCGGACGATTCATCGGGGACTCGTATCATCCACGCTGCACGGTCTCTAGAGTTGTGGTGATGTCCCAGTGCGCCCGGACATCGCTGAAGGAGGAAGCCCGGAGATGGGCAAAGAAGAGGAAGCGCCCAGAAGTGGGTCACGCTGGATGAGACGCGAATGTCACCAAAGGCAAAAGTAGGCGCACAAGTTTTTAGTGGGTCTAAGGCCCACATAACCACGTCGTCTCCCCGGACGGCATGGCATGAGTTAGGCGTTTTCTTTGCTAAAAAAAAATTGCTCAGAGGCCTTATCTGGGTAATACCCTGACAATCTAGAGCAACTTTTCTTTCAACAACAGTTGTATGTACATATTTTTGATCAAAATTATTATGTTACATCTGGTAATATAGAGAAATATGGTTATGAAACTTCACCGGAATATGATTTTGACGAGGTGACTTGTAAACCTGCTTGCTGGAGAAAATGACCAAACCTTATACATATAAATGATACAAGAAGAGAGAACGTATAACATAAAAAAAAACACTTACATTTTAAATTCCTTGATGATAGACCTATGCAGTTTATTACAAAAGTCCTCGACACTGGTCCGGTCGGCATGCAGTACGACCGGCGCGTTATAGTCGGGCAGCTGTCCTTTTGGCTTCGTATATATCCTGATGAGCTTCAAGTACTCCCACATCTTCTCCAATAGGTCGTCGAAGTTCCATTTGTGATGCGCCGAGATGGGCACACAGTGGGGAATCTTGTAAATTACGTCCAATTCTTCTATGCTGATTTGATCTGAAGAATTTTATGAAATAGTATATATATGTACATATATATCGTGGCGTGTGTTGAATTGATCACTTCATGATTCTCTATAAGTTAGCTTATGACAGGTTATAATTATGAGTTCCTATAGTTGCTTTTTTTTTTTATTACTATGTAGGTCAATCTATTTTTACTTAATTGACTCAATCTACTCTTTACAATGTTTTATAGTGAATTGATTTATGATTTCCATGTTGGATAATTGATTTTTTTTTCCTACCTTTGGCAAGTAATGACTTTGCATACTATTGTATAAATTCAAGTTCTTCAAATGCAACAGACAGATGTGTTGCTTGGGAGTTTGTTGCGCCACTTCTTCTTCCCAGCTAAAACACTAGGAAGTGGTGACGGGTGGGCGTTTTGGGGGACTGTCTTTATGTAAAATTTTACGTTCAAAAAGTGCTGTCGCTCAGCCTAGTTTGAATAAATGACTTTTTATTTTGATTTTGATGTGGCCGACCATTTCATAAAATGGGGAATACCCGCTGCCTACATCATGACCTGGTCTGGCCGGATCAAAGAATAACTCAGCTGCTCGGTGTAAGTCGATATCATCAGCTAAGTAGTGAATAGTGATCATATCGTAAAATAATTACATTATCCATTGTTACAGGCACTGATATCGTCCTGTTTTTGTGATGCATCACGGCGGCGGATAATTACTCCGATAAAAAAGCTAATAATAATGCGCCAGCTGAAGAAAAAAGCCATTTCATGATGTGCCAGAGGTTAGTTTGATGGGGAGGACACGGCGCGGATACGTTGGCAGAGTGCCCTTATCACTGTGGTAGGCAGTGACATCTCGCTACCGGCCGTAGTCCGATGGTCGGCGGCGAGGAGTCCTGGGACGCGGTGGTCTCCTTTTGCGAAACAGTTGTCTCGCAGGAGGCTGCGGAAAGGGAAAGGGAAATCTCCACTTCTCTCCCCGCCCGCAGCAGGCGCACTGGGCGTCGGAGGAACGCTGCCATCTTCCGGCGGCTGATTTGGGGACGGAAGACTATGTTATAATGTAATTTTACCTACCAATCTTATTAAGCAAATAAATACAGGGCATGTACACCCTGTTTCCTTCAATTACATCAATCAGGTCGTCACTGTTAGCATCATATCGCAGAGTAATGTCAGCATTGTGTATTTTGTACTCTGATAGAATTGTCTTCACTGTTTCTATGTCCAACTCTGACTGTGGGCACTGGAAAATAAATTCAATTTTAGTTACAAATAAACATTTATGATGAATGTTAAGATAGTAGAAAATCACGATTTTAGGGTAATAACAATTTTTTAATATAATAGGTGGATTTATATTGATGTTTTAGTATCATAAAGTTAGTGAAGTTTTATTCAGTGTCACTATTTATTACTGCAATTAAACAATATCAACCCATGTAAAGTCTAAATTCAAAGCATTCATTTCAATTAATTGCAATCAATAGTTTTGTCTGTAAAATTTGAAGACCTAATACTAAGACTGGTTAAACCAGTTCGGAGCACCAAATTCAACCTCACATTTGGCACAGTAAACTCTTACTGGAGCCTGGCTATAAGACACTTACGGGCGCTTCTGAACTGGCATGGAGTTGTTAAGTCTAAAAGCTGTACCTAGTTGTATATCAATCAGAAATAATGAATAATATGAAGAGGTAATGTTTGCAATTTTGGACAAAGGCACGGAGAAAAAAAAAATTTCAATGCTGAAATATTATAGTATTTAAACATATATCGCATATTTGCTACTACTACTAAGATATTTTAGTTGATAACACATTGTGTTGATGTGTAGACCAAATTTCATCTATATCTGCTCTCCTTTTTTCTCTTTAGAGCTTAGAGAAATAATGTTTTTATAGCAAACGGAGTTCAATGTTTTCAACACATTGTATTATTGACTAAAAAATGATCAATTTTAAGATATATCACAACCTTGTATATAGTGCTACAATATCAACTAAAAATAACTCACAGTAGTATTCAAATTAATTCCACCCTTATCTTTTTTCCTAAAGTGTATGTTAGGTGGTTGCTTGTTTAACCGCAGCCCAAAGCCTTCCAACTCATGCTCAATGAGCTTCTTATGCTGCAGCGGTTTTAATACGTCCAGGACTATGAAAATGAGACTGCATGTTCTGGCGACAGCGATGACCTGACGACCTCGACCCTTGCCGTCTTTCGCTCCTTCAATGATACCAGGTAAATCGAGAAGCTGAAATGAGAAATATACAGTGTTAAACCTTTTTGGTTAGCATTAGGATATTACGATGAACTGTACCTAGCCTTAAAAATTCTGTTTTATTACAGAACAGACATTCATACAAACATTGCAAGTTAAATAAAAAAATTAAGAAACACAATGCCAGCAAAATTAATAATATGAAATACTTAAGTAAAAAGTATTTTTGTAGCCAACTAAAACAAGTTTGTTTCTGTGTTTATTTCATTTAACAGTTATAGGAAAACTTACAGCTAAACAATTTCTTACGCTTATGAGTTACAAAATAAGGCCACTTTAAAGTTTTCACAGATAGAACAGAGCATACAAACAAACAAAATTTCCTCACAGAGTAGTTGGTAAAGAAACATGAAACTCATTGACTATAAATAAAGTAACCATCATCACGTAAAACATGCTGAATTTATATTTTTGTCAGTAGTTCAGTATAACAGTAGCAAAATTAACTACAAACTAGTTCATAGCAATGCAACAACTTGGTTATTGAGTTCATAACAAAACATAATGCCTATAGGGCTCCACCTGGAAGGGCAGAAGCTTCCTGTGGCTCCACATACTTCACAGAAATAGAATTGTGCATTTGATAATAATGTTTTATAATTATTTACCTGAATCTTAGCACCCTTATATTTAATACATCCCGGCACCGTAGTCAGCGTTGTGAACTCATACGCTGCCACTTCAGAGTATACTCCAGCTAAATTAGACAGTAACGTAGATTTCCCCACTGATGGAAACCCTACAAAACCAATACGGGCATCACCAGTCTTGGCAACGTCGAAACCTGAAAAGAGAGAAGCAATTATATGAATTTATACTACAAACAAAAATGTTTAATTGGTTCTTGGCCAGATGTAATGAAACATAAAATATGTGACTACTTAAGCTAAAATATTTTTAAGCATTTTAAATAGGTAGTTTACAACAAAATTTTCTCGTAGAGGTTAAAATTTTTCAATATAATACATAAAATTTGATGTATTATATGAATGAATAGTCTTATTTATGATGACATGGAATTACACTCTTGTTAATTTGGAATATTTTATATTAATAGTATATTCAGTCAATACTAAGTGTATTAAATAAATATATTAATATTCTTTATTTACCTTCGCCGGTTGCACCGCCGCCACCTTTGGGAGTGATCAGTTCTCGCCTCAATTTAGCTAAACGGGCCTTCAGTATACCTAAATGGAGTGCAGTGGCCTTATTTTTTTGCGTTCGAGCCATCTGTAATATTAGAAATAAGTTGTTAAAATATGACAACAAAGATGAAAAATATGATCTCAAATTGATATTTTTAGGCATTTTTGTGCGAATTGATTATCTTACAAAAGATTCTGTCAATATTGTGTTAAAAATTCATTTAATTTATAATATAACCTCTTCTACAAACCTCGGCCTCTATACCCGCAATTTTCTCCAGTATTGTACTCATTTTCGCGGTTTTCCTTTTTCTAGCTCACTAATAACACCGGGAACAACAAATAAGTTATGAAATAAGTAAATTGTTTCTACAATTATTATAAAAATAGAAGAAAGCGTGTCAATCTCTATTCGTGTACAATTTTCCAGAACACGAAACTGACAGTTCGCTCTAGGCATGGGCAAAAAATATCGATATATCGAAATATCGATATTTTTCCATACAATTATCGATATAATATATAGTCGATATTTTTAGTCGCGATATATCGATATTTAATTTTTAGTTTAGACTATCGAATTCGTATCAAATTCGATATTTTTTTACGCAATTTTGGTTGCGATTTTAATGTTATTACAGTAGATTATCCTTACATGCTCCTCGCGTATTGTTAACTTAAAAAATCTCGCCACAATCGTTATTAAATGCAATATAGCAATTTAAAACTACTGGTAGCTTGCACGAAAATACAAATTCTATTATTTTTTTTTCAACAAATCAATCACAAAACTTAAAAATATATTTAGGCTCGACCATTAATAAAAAATACTATTTTCTTCTATTGTTTATTACGAAGTTTGATTGCTTTGGGAATATGTATGAATAATCATGTGAAAACTGACGATATATCGATATATCGATATTTTTCACTCGATAATTATCGATAGTGTTTAAAAATATCGATACGATAAATATCGATATTTTTTTTCACTTGCCCATCCCTAGTTCGCTCTCGCTGTTCGAGACCAGATTCTGGCGGGAACTTCGAAAAAGCGCGGTTTGAAATTTTCTTTCAAAATTCCTTTTAATTGTTTTCGGAGGATTTTTGGGTTTAAAGTGACTAAAAAGCTGTTAAATTATATACGGTAGCTCGCCGAAATGGTGGGTAACGAGGGGGGCGGGGATAACCCGCCCGCCCCTCATAAACGTCCTCGGGCTGAGGAAACAAACGAAATGAAGGAAATGGACTGTGGCGAAGGCGGCGGCGGTGAGCGTATGAACCCTTTTATGCCTTACCTCAAGCCAAATTATAAAAGACTTTATCCCGAAAACTGTAATAACACAGAGTTTAAGGTATTTATTGAAGCAAACGGCAAGGATAGAATCGGCAACAAGAGCCCAATTTATTTGAATCATATTTTTTCCAATGAAATAAAAGGTGTGACGGCAATTCAAAGAGTAAACGCTAATAAAATAGCTATTATATTTAAACAGTACAATACAGCTAATAATTTTATTAATAATACTAATTTCTTAACAAAGCACAACATGAGAGCATTTATACCAGCTGCACAGATTGAAAAAACTGGCATCATACGATTTGTTCCTTCAAACATCTCAAATAAAGAATTATATACAAAATTATCATCAATTTATGAAATTATCGCAGTAAGAAGATTCACTAAAAAAGTTGGCCAAGAACGTGTCCCACTGCAAACAGTAAGCATCACTTTTCTTTCCAATATACTGCCAGACAGTATACAATATGACTTATTTTCTTATAGGGTTTTCGAATATGTTCCCCCTTTACAACAATGTTTTAGATGTTTTAAATTTAACCACTCAGCAAGAATTTGTAATAGCAAGCAAAGATGTTCTATTTGTGGAGGTGAGCACTTATATAAGGAATGTGACAAACCAAATGAGGTCTGTTGTGTAAACTGCAGTGGGCCCCATCTAGCAATTTCAAAATTATGTCCGATTAAAATGAAGAAAATAATTGAAAAGAAAACGAAAATTACTTATGCAAGTGCTACCCTGACCAAGAAAATAAATGACACTACAGAATTCCCTCCGCTAGCGCCGCCAAGAATGCAGCCTGTACATAATATTGTAAATAAATCTGTAAATAAGCCTGTACATACCTCTGTAAATAAGAATACTACATATGTAAATAAATCTGTGAATGATGTAAATAAATCAAATGATGTCTTACCTAGTGAAGACATCAAAAATAAAATTATTGACAACAACGATGTACTTATGGCCCTAGTACAGACGTTGGTAGAATTGGGTAATAAGGGAGATAATACACCTACTACTTTAAAAAGTATTAAAGCTACATTAATTAAAAATCTTAAGTAATGGATCCAAATTCTTCTCTATCTAAACTACGTATTGCTCAGTATAATATTCAGAGTGCTAATAGTAAAAAACCCTTATTGTTACAATTCTTAAATAAACAAAATATTGATATTTGCTTACTTAACGAAACATGGTTTAAAGATAACAATTTTAGGATACCTGGATACAATATTTATAACAAAAATTCGAGTAACGCTCATAACGGAGTAGCAATACTAATCAGACCATATCTTAAATATAATATAATAAATACGCAATTTTATGAAAATATTCAAACAGTAGCTTTATCCGTATGCACGGTACGCGGCAGTTTAACTGTGCTCTGTGTATACTGCCCACCAACTAGTGCGCACATACGAATTCATAGATTGCACGACATAATTAAAGATCTTCCTAAACCTATATTTATTAGTGGTGATTTTAACGCCCACCACATTGCATTTGGATGTCTATCAACTAAGAGTCGAGGTCAGGATTTGTATAATATAATCGATGACTTAGACCTATGTATTTTAAATGACGGCAGTTATACAACTGTCAATCGGCCAGGACAAAATCCTTCTGCCATTGATGTTAGCTTCATTAGTTCTAGTCTTGCATCATTGTGTGAGTGGTCTGTGCATGATGATACCATGGGAAGTTATCACTACCCAACTATAACAGAAATTTCATTACTCATAGATAGATATGACATTAGTCCTCCAGTTGATAAGTTTTTGTATAAAAAAGCGGATTGGGAGACATTCAAAAAAGTTTCTAAAACAATATTTAATGATTTGACTCTTAAACTACATGATCCTATTCTAACTTATAATGATTTCTGTTTTCGATTAGATACTCTAAAAGAATTAACAATCCCAAAGCTAACTAAATTGAACAACTTTAAAAGCAGACCCCCAGCTCCTTGGTGGAATGAAATTTGTGAAAAAAGCGTTGTTGCTTCCTACGATGCATTGAAACTATATAGAAGTGAGCCTAGTTTGGAAACCTATTTAAATTACAAGAGAAAAGATGCACAGAAAAAAAGAACCATCTCGGAACAGAGAAAAGTTGGATGGAACAACTTATGTAATAGTTTTAATAGAACTACTCCAATAAGTAAGATCTGGAATCTTATAAAGATGTTCAAAGGTATAAGACCTGGCAATAAATCATATAGAGATGAGTTCATTATTCCATTTTTAGATAAATTATCTGATAACACAAATTTAACTGATTCTGATGATATAAAAAACCTTTTTGATTTAAACAATGATAATCGAAATTCAAAATTTTTATTAGATTCCTTCTCATGGCGCGAATTTACAATGGCTCTGCAAGGTAGACGAAATACAACTCCTGGTTTGGATGACTACCCTTATTTATTGATTAAAAATTTAGACGAATCGGCCCAAAAGATATTTCTTAACGTTCTTAATCTGCTTTGGTATACTAAATCTATCCCGCAATCTTGGAAAACACAATGTGTTGTTCCAATACTCAAGCCAGAGAAACCTCCGCAACTTCCTAGTTCCTATCGACCAATTTCATTATCATCTTGTCTAGGTAAAATTTTTGAAAACATGATTAAATTTCGTCTTGATTGGTATGTTGAATCCAATGGTATCATTCCACATGTTCAGTATGGTTTTCGTCGTGGCCGCAGCTGTGCAGATAGTTTTACTTCTCTCATCTCTGACCTGAAAAATGCAAAGAATAAAAAATTACACACAGTTTGTACTTTCTTAGATGTTCAAGGTGCTTTCGATAGTGTAGATCCTGCTATACTTGTCCAAATTATGTCAAGATTAGGTATTCCTGGTCAGTTATGTAAATGGATTTTTAACTTTTTGAATAACAGGACACTATATGTAAGACATAACAATAAACTATTTGGACCAAAATCTGCTTCAAGAGGTACAATGCAGGGTGCTACACTGTCTCCTTTGCTGTACAATATTTACACATGTGAAATTTGTAAATTTGTAAATAATACTGATGTAAATATTCTGCAATTTGCTGATGATATTGTTTTATACAGCAGCAGCTATAATTTAGAAGTGGCAATTGACAATGTGAACATAGCTTTAAATCAATTATTTATATATTATAATGATTTACTACACCTAAAAATCAACCCATCTAAAAGCAGTGTAATGATTTTTGGCAATGATAGCTCCACAACTAATGTTACTTACAACAGTGAAATTATTCCTAGAGTAAATAGTAAGAAATTTTTGGGCATAATAATAGATCAAAAATTGACTTTTGAAACACATATTAGGCACATTTCCAAAAGCGCCCTAAAAGGTTTAAATTTAATGAAATGTCTTGCTGGTGTATCATGGGGGGCAGACCCCAAAACATTATCATTATTGTACAAAGCAATTGTTAGAAGCCATTTTGATTATAGCTCACTAGCTTATATGTACAGTACACATGTAAATAAATTAGATATAATGCAGAATAGGGCTTTGAGAATAATATCTGGCGCAATGTGCTCCACTCCCATAAGGGCCATGGAAGTGGAGACTAAAATCATGCCCTTAAGTTTAAGAAGGCTATTACTTGCACAAAGATATTCTCTCAAATTAATATCATCAAATAACAGAGAGATAATAAATAAAATATTACCTTCTACTCACAGAAATTTTCAGACACAGACAAAAGTTGATATGTTGAATGGTATTTCCCCAATGTTGTCCAACATCTTACTTGAAATAGACAATAGCTGTTCCAATATTAGAAAACAATTTCCATGGCCATGTTACTCCTTCACATATCAATGTATTTCACATCCTGTAAAAGTGTTTGAAAATACAATTAATAACAATTTAGATATGCTACAATTTTTAGAACAAAACAATAGTTATTATACTTTATACACTGATGGTAGCAAGAGTAGTGATTATGTTCATGCAGCATTGTATGATCCACACAGAAAATTCTCTCAAAGCTTTGTTCTGCATAAATCTTGTTCTATATTTACAGCGGAGGCATATGCGGTGTATCAGGCATTACTATGTATACGTGAAATAAGTAACTGTAAATACTTTTTAATTGTTTCTGATTCTTTAAGCATGATAAAGGCCTTAAGTAGCCTTACAGTAACATTTAAGTCTAACTTTATTCTTTATTTCATTAAACAAATAATTTACCAATATCATCTTGAACATATACAAATTGCCTTCCTGTGGGTACCCTCTCACAGTGGTATCACTGGCAATGAAATGGCTGATAAAGCCGCATATGAGGGTTATAATTCTGTTGATGTTAAAAATACAATGGACATCCCTATGACTGATTTCTTACAAAGCATTAATGAAAACATTTATGAGTTGTGGTATGAAATATGGAAAAAAGATCAAGATACGAAAGGAAAGTGGTATGGAAGCATTCAAGAAAGATTACCTATTAAACCTTGGTACGATAAACTGAAGGAGGATGCAAGCCGAGATTTTATCACCACGATAAACAGGCTGCGCTTTGGCCATAATACTGCACCGTCACACCTTGCAAGATTGAATATTATTTCAAACAATATATGTCCGTTTTGTGAAAATACTGAAGGAACTGTAGAACATCTCATTTTCTCATGTCAGAATTTCTTACTTGACAGACTAGTGTTAGCTATTGAATTAAGTGAAGTGAAAGTTAAATGTGATTTTGAATCCCGCCCGCCGCCACTTGAACAGTTATTAAAAGACAAAAACAGCTACAAACCAATATACAAATATATCAAAAATACTATAAAATCCATTTAAAATAAAGTGCAAATTCCAACCAAAGTACTGCAAAGCTGCAAGTGAAGAAGTGCAAATCAGTGCAACAAAAAAAGACTTGACCTAAAGGTCTTTGTTACCAGGTCATTAAATTAAAAAAAAAAAAAAAAAAAAAAAAAAATGTTCGAGACCAACTTCCAACTTTGCCGTGACATTTGAGCGCGATAAAAAATAATACCAACTGCGAGACATTTTTTTCAAATATGCTATAAATATAACAAAATAAAAATTAATTTTAAAAATTCAAGGAGATATTCACAAAAGAAATAAAATTATTGAAATAAACCGTTTTATAATATCAGAGTAAATAAATTTGCTACTAGTGCCATCTATTGTTAAACCGGTATTCTCGACAGACCTCATATTTCTAAATAATGTTACTTTACACGCTAGCCGTTAGATGTCACTAAATGAAGCAAAAATAAACAACCCTTATCACGTGGAAAGTGGAAAAGCTTTCCCCGCAGGTTTGCGCATCGTAACTATGAAGGAAAGGAACAGTGGAAAACTGTTTGCTGGATATGTTCGAAACAGGCATGGCTCAGTAGTAGTCAGTACCACCTTAGGCGTCGGGAGACGCAGTCGGCTCTTTGTTTCCTTCGCTAACTAAACGAAGTTACGAACGTAATCTAGTTGGAAAATGTTTTCACGTAGAATTTGTAACGTTTAAATTTTCTGTGTGGTGTTTAGGCATTCTAGCTCAGTTAGTAAAAGTTTTGTGTAAATAGTAGCTTGTAAACAAATAAATGTTAGATTTTCCGGTTTTTCGTGTGATATAAAAGTAATAGACGATTGTTAAAATAATTTCAAGGATTTATAAACTAGTGTAATCATGTGTAACTAACTTTTTGGTAAGTACTTATATATTTCTTCAAAAGTTTTCCCACTTGTATTGCAATAAGGAAATCCTTATTTCTATTTAGAATATAATGCTAACACGTATTGGAACATGGTTAGATTTTTATGATTAAGTCTGTAGGGAAATTATTTTTCTTCTTTCAGTTAGGTAGTTGCCGTAGTTGGTATGTAGGTACCTACTATTTTACTTACATGTGTTAAGTAGGTAGGTACTATATACTTTTAGCTAATCAATCAATCGGGTCTATTTGCTTTAAATTAAGACTCAGGTGGTAGGAAGGTATGTACCTAGTTACCTACCGTTAATTTTTTTCTTCAATTTGATGATTTTGTTCCACATTTATCTTCACTGTTCGTCTTTCCGTGGGTATTGCAAAAGCTAGCTGATCATGAAAAATTACCTTGCGGACGTGGTGTGATGGTGATAATGATTTTCTCCAGGATGAAAATGGTAGGTATTCTGAATCAAAGTCACTTAGGTACGGTAGTCTCTTTTAGAGAGTGACAAGAGTAGGTACTCTCTTGTACTCTACATTAAGCATCATGTAGCAAAGAGTATACTGTATAGGTACTTACCTATTAATAATATGGAAGGTAGGTAGGGGTTGCCTCAATTTTAATAAAAAGGGAGTAGATAGGGATATATGTAGGTACTTTTCAGATCTTAGTTATTGGTTATTCTGATAAGTAGTTACCAAATAAATACCAGAATTATCCGCTATTGAAACGGGATTCTGTTTTGATTGCTCTAGGCAGGTACCTACGTTATTTTTTTATTTATTTAACTATAGGGCTCTGCCGCTTAGCGACCACATCGCCCAGTACAGATTATTTTTATTTTCATGTTAACTAAAACTCTTCTGTTGGTATTTCTTGTCAACGTTGGGGTGGGAAACCTAGTTTTCAAACTATCACCCAACGTCAACGTATAATAGGTAAAGTACCTACTTTACCTATTATACGTTGACGTTGGGTGATAGTTTGAAACAGTGATAAATAAAGTATTTATGTTACAGCACTAATTTCAAAAGCATTGGATTGGATTGGATAATTTCTTGAACATTTCTTTCATGACGATCCTTCATGGTTTATAGAATGAGTTAACGAATCAAGGAGTTCATATAGTAACCTGTAATGACGTTTCCTAAATGAATAGAATCAACGCGTTTGCTATTTTATTTCCATACTAGCTTTTTGCCGTGACTTTGTACGCGTGGTTACCTGGAATCTGTATTTTTAATTGTTAAAATGTAGGCTATATTTTAAGTAAGGCATCTAGCAGTAGACCCGTGAAAATTGCGTTCCTATCCATGCATGTTTTTGCGTGATGCGCGTACAGACATACCGACAGACAAAAAACCTAAAAACTGTTTTGGATTCTGTTGCTCTAATAAAGACACCCCCTATATTTTTTATCAATATCTGTAATGTACAGACATCGACCAGTTACAATTTTAATTATTATTTTAATATTTTATGTATTCAGATATTTTTATCTTGAAGTTGTTTAGTGATTTATTGTCAAACAGGGCTAGGATAAGTGGTACATACATAACATAAGTTGGTACAATTAATATACCTACATACATACATTAAATTAACGTGTTGCATTCCCATTCAACGTGGCAATACGGCGAGCGTTCTGGGCACTTTTCCCATTGACAGCAATGTGGACCAATTTATCGATTCCCTATGAGTCTTTCTCCATTTTTACTCCGCTTGTAGGTACCTACGTACATATATATATTTTTCTATAAGTATTATTATAGCTTACTAGCAACCCGCCCCGGCTTCGCACGGGTGCAATGTAGATACACTAATGTTTTCTCTACTAAAATATGCATACAGTATAAACCTTCCTCTTGAATCACTCTATTAAAAAAAACCGCTTCAAAATCCGTTGCGCAGTTTTAAAAATGTAAGCATGCATAGGGATATATAGGGACAGAGAAAGCGACTTTGTTTTATACTATTTTGTGATTTAGTTGTTTTGTTGTTTTCTTGGTTTTTACAAATACTTTTTTCGCTGCTATTTATGTCCGTCCTTCTAATAACATCAATGTTAAACGAGTCACGGATTTAAAGGCCATGTAGGTTATGTCACGTTTTTGTGGTGACTCTATCTATCTTATGACGTAGGCAAGTTTAATGATTTATAGCATGTTCCACGTTCAGTGAAGGAGGTCACAAGCTTTGTTAGGCCGGATATAAAGTACAGACCAATAAGTAGTTTGTTAGCTTCAGGCCCACTTGCGCTGCTGCCCAGTTTAGTCCAGGGCTAATTTTACATATTGGCAAAATATTATTTTTTTGAGAGGCTAGTGTAATAACTAAAAATATAGTTATAGCTAGGGCTGACTAAGTTTTCGTATTTGTGCCAGAGCATTCCGCAAATTTTTAAAGTTAGTTTAGGATCAGACCGTTGGCCCTGCGCTGCAGTATTTTTAACCATTTGCTTAGTTCAGCTAATATTAGCAGATTCTTAATTTGAACAGTAGCAAAAACCTAAACATTGATAGAGAATGCCTGGGGGCATAGGAATTCTCTTGCAATCAACTGCTGCTGGTTATGGTTTCTTAAATATCCTCCTTGTAAATGCAGAAACGTTTTTTTCACATACAGACAATTAAAATATTTATTGTAAAACAAAATCAAGAAGTACCTACTTACTTTTTACGATTTTACCTGAATAATTTTATAACTATGGTATAAATGTCAATTTTAGTTGCAAATGAAATGATTAAGTTCTTAAGTCTCTAATAAAAATTTAAATAGATCTGCTGTGATAAAAAAAAGTTGCATTTACAAGGTCCTGTACTGACGCTGACGACATATTTTTTCAAAGAATTTAAATTGAAGTATGCTAACGTTTTTTTATTAATGAGGCTGATAAAGTTTTGAATTAAAAGTCTGTTGTTCAGAAATAAGGATGACTGCGAGTCTGCTTGTGAACCTTCTTTTAAAAAAACCTAAATAAAACGTTATTTTATTTCCCGGTAAGCAGGCACAAGGCTTTTTTTTGGGTCTGCTTCCCAGCATGTAATTTTTTACTTTTATTTAATTTTTCTTCATTTCTTCAGAGCTCGTGGCTAAATTATGACAGCCGCATGGGTCGATCTTCGAGGTTAAGCAACGCTTGCCAGGTTGGTCTGTGGATGGGTGGCAGCCGCTTCACGTAAAATACTGGTATTCAGCTGAATCCGGTATGACTGGGAGCCGACCCCAATATAGTTGGGAAAAGGCTAGGCAGATGATGATTTATGTTTTCTTCATTTTGTTTTACCTACCTATATTTGTTTTTTTTTAATTTGCTTATTTATTTAAAAATTTATACACATTAAATAAAAAGATAAGAAGAAGGAAACAGAAAAATAAGTACAAAAATGATGCTTACAATAATGTGATGTGCGTCTATTCGTGAGGAAATAAGTATTTTCTTTTCTTTCTTTTAGTACCTACACTCAAACTTCATCCAATCTTCAACCAAAAATAGGGGCTCAAATTTCACTGAAATATGGTCTAGGATTAGTAGTACATTTGAAATTTTGACGATAGTTGAAACATAAACCCGCAAAGGTAGAGTTGAGTTATTCTGTCCTGAAGTTGGTTTACAGATGCAGCAATTTCTTGGCAGTTAGACCAATACTATATAGTAGTACTATAGTTTAGGAGTATAATTAGACGATTTGGAAAAATCTCGATGATGGAAGATTCCTTTGATGAAAAAGCAGTGTGTAGAATCGCGTCTTCGTGGCGATGATGTAAATTAGTCGATGTGGGATTATTTATTAATATCACTGTGGTGTCCTACCGCTGAATAAAGGCCTCCCTTCCCGCCTTTCATCTTCCCGGGTCTTCTGCAGTTTTTGGCCTGTCTTTTGAGAAGATGGTGTACACTTTCTGCGCCTGCTGCGTTGTTGTTGCCTTGAGTTTGGAATCCACTGTGTGGTGCATATTTTCGCCCATTGCTCCTCCGACATGCGGCAAATGGGACCAGTCTAGTTCCACTTTGACATCGCAGCTGTGAGGGCAACGACTGTTATTTGTGTAAAATGCGGTCTCTGTATTTGGTACCCAGTATTCTTCGTTTCATAGCTCGGCGGTAGACTCCAAGTGCTGACTTTTGACAATCTAAATATATATAACTCAAAAGTGACTGACTGACATAGTGATCTATCAACGCACAGCCCAAACCATTGAACGGATCGGGCTGAAATTTGGCTTGCAGGTACATGTTACGACGTAGGCATCCGCTAAGAAAGGATTTTGGTTAATTCTACCCCCAAGGGGATAAAATAGGGGATGAAAGTTTGTATGAAACTTTGACAATTTTAAACCGATCGGGCTGAGAGTTTCAAAATCGGGGGTAAAGTAACTAGGTATTCCACGCGGACGAATTCGCGGGCAGAAGCTAGTTGGTAATACATATATACGACGATTGGTAATAGACCATGTTTGCGTTCCAATTTCAATTGGGTTAAGGTTGGGATAAGGTTGGAAAGAATGCACGGGTCTATGAGCTTCCTATGTGCGATTGGCTGAGAAATTTCAACGTCAACCCAAATCCTTTATTAGCGTAGAATGGGAATCAATCCACAGACCCAAAGACGGAAATATCTCGGCCTTGACCGTAGGATTCCTTGCGTATATTGGCAGCTTATAAGTCTGTATGACCTTCTAATCTTCCCACATCTTGATAAGTTCATGTCGAACTTGCTAAGATATAATCATAGTATAACATTTGGATATCGTACCTATTTTAGTTAGTAATTATTAGAACACTTGTTGGTATAGTTTATTATAAAATAACCGTAAAGTTTGCCTAGTTACCTACCTAAAGTGTATTTTGAGGAGTTTGAATGGAAAAATGAATCTTTCATGAAATATTATGTAGCTTACTTATAAATATAATCTAACCGTAGTTAAAATACTGACAGATACCTACCTACTTATTTCTATAGAGAATTTGAATTTAGAATCTGCGAATCAATGTTTCAACTAATCATAGGTATAGTTTTTTTTTTCTTATATAAATATGTATATTATGTAATGCTGTTGAAGACAAAATTGAGAAATTATCAAGCTCAGTTTTAAAATTATAACTCGTCAAACTTTAGCTTTATTTAAAAAGATTTAATTGCTAAAATCTTTTTAAATAAAGCTAAAGTTAAGAACTTGTGTTCTTAACTTCAAATTCTAAATTCACATCGTGTCAGGCAGTTAGTCAAACTATTTATATATGTATACGTAATCAGTACCTAACTTAGTTAAATAGTTGTGTAGCTGATAACACGCTTTGAGTAACCCCTTTACATCATTTAGGCTAAAACATCTGATTCGTCACTATGCAGCGTAGGTACCTATACCTATCTAAACTTGGTGATTGATTAAACGTTAAATTGGATATCGAACAACGATGACGTATTACAGGAATTTCCGTAACAAAGCATAACATCACGCATGAATTCCCGAAGGTTTAAGCAGAGGTGAAGGTACCTACCTACAATAAACTCTCATTTGTCAGTTATGTAACGCTTGTAGGATGAATATTTTCGGTATAAATGTCATACTAAGTAGGTACATGCCTGCCTGCTGTAACAGGACATAGAACACAAAAGTGCTATTTTTGTAAATTTTGTCTGTTTTTCTGTATGTTTGTGGAAGCATCACGAAAAAACCGCTGATAGGATTCGAAATCAAGGTTTTTATAAATGTTAAAATTTTATACTGAGTTATATTGAGCGTTTATTTCATTGGAATCGTCCCATAAAATCAAACGTTATCGAATTTTTAAGTTTAGTAAGAAACTTCATAAAGCGCTGAGCGTAGCCCAAAGAAATTAATTTTCATTTCGGGATACAGGTACTATTCCTCACTCAATATTAAATATCGATTTAAAAACGATTTTCGATTTCAATATTACTGAATAATTCAATGTTACTCGAATTTGGCACCATCTAGCAAACCTATATAACTATTTTATTTTATACTTAATGGAAAAAACAGTGTTGATCAAATCAAAGACAATTTAATTGTTTCGTTTTGGGCTTCTGGTTCGTATTTTTCATTCATTTGAAATACGGAAAATCGATTAGATTCATGAGTTTCTTTGCATGGTAGTTTGTAGCGAAACGCCATTCGTTCGATGGTTTATTATGTTGATTTTGATACGAGGTAGGTACCACGAGATACTTGAGCGAAAGGACAGTTACTGTTAGTGCATTACCTTTTTCTTATTGCGAGGGTCAGGTTATGCAAAGTTACCTAAATTTTTTTCCAACATCCGCGCGAACGAAGTCGCGGGCACAGCTAGTTTATAATATTAGTAGGGTTGGATTGACCCATAGAAATATGATTTCCCTAAACATAGTACCGTAAACTTAAACATAAAAAGTCTCATAATTTCTAGCAAATTCCAAACGGATTCCCTAAGGCGACATCATTCAATTAGAAACCAACCTACTCAACACAAGTGAGGGAGGAATCATTAAATTTGATACTTGAACGTGTTCCGCATGTCACAAACAGTTTTGGTACTTTTGGTCCGAATGCCTCTTTGATTTATGGGCTTAGTACCGGTACCTGAGGGTTTTCCCTTCGGGCTACAGGTATTTTTGTTTCTGAATGATATTGGACCGTGAAAAGGATTAGTTTTTCGGTAGATGCTTACTGTTTCTGTATTCCTGGTATTTCGTGATTTGTGTGACGTGATGTTAGAAGTTAGCTAAAGAAAATAAAAACAGCTGAGCTAGATATTCAAAGACAGACGAAAACTTTAATATAGTTCAAAATACATACTTTAGTTACACAGGGTCGAATTAAACGAATGTACTTGAATTTATAACACAAGATCATTTTGAATCCATCACCATCTACTCAACACTCCACTTTAGCTGTGTGCACTCAAAGTTGATTTCAAACTTTCTACTATTATGTTTGACACCAGATAAGTTAAGAATAACGGTCATTAAAAAAATTCCATATAAAATAAGAAAATTTGAAGTAGACGTATCACAGTTTTTTGTTCTAATGTCGAATTCTAAATACAAATATAGGACATTACTAGAGGCCGTTGACCCCGTAGTTAGCTGTAACTTGAATTTAAAAACCTATTATTTTTTTATGTTTTATCGTTATTCGGTTATGATCAATACTCATCACCTCTATTGAGTGAGTTTCTCTAACGAATATTTGACACTCGTTTTCTTCTAAATACTTCAAACACACTTCAAATGGACAAAAAAAACTTCTATATAATGAATATTTTAGTTCTCTCCCTTTCTAAAATTATGTCTACTTTAGGCATCCAAAAAGGGTTTCCTATTGGATAAGCCTACTATAGAAACCAACATTGAAAATGAAAATAATATATCTAGTTTTAATTTCCGCGAATATTAGTGGGTTGCAGGTATGCACCTCCCTCCCGCCCGCTTTATTATGCACATGCAAGATTACAAGGCAAATGCAAGGATTGACTCGCTGACCGTTGGGTTGCTGAACTCAACGGTCAGCGAGTCAACACGTCCCCTGAGGATGCCTCGTGGAGAGGCGAAACACGTGTCGGTAATGGTGTTGGGTTTTGCTTTGCTTTCCTGCATGTGCTTAAAATCCTTGCATTTGCCTTGTAATCTTGCATGTGCATAATAAAGCGGGCGGGAGGGAGGTGCATACCTGCAACCCACTAATATTCGCGGAAATTAAAACTAATATATTATTTTCATTTTCAAATTTGAAATGGATTTCCGCAAAGTAACGCCTGACTCAATCAATTTTTTTTTTTTGAAACCAACATTATTATTTAGGAAAACCACGGTCCAAGAAACACTGAGTATTTTTCAATAAAATTATATTTTCAAAATATACTTACGATAAAAAAGGCACCACCTACCTATTTGCTAAAGTTAAATTCTCATCTTATTAAAAGTTGAATGATTTTATCCATACCTAAATAACTGAAGGGGATCAAATGCCATAAATAGCGAAGTTTTATTAAGTAGGGGAGGAAACTTTATACGGTTCTATTATTATACTTTCATAGGAATGGAATTCATGGTAAACGTTATTTAATAAGAAACTTACTTTGGTTTTAAAAATAAATACTTATGGATTTTTACTGCGGTTTTAATTTTTGGGAATCACGGAAATATTTTAAAGTAAATTACTTTTTTTGTTGCAGATTATAATGGATGTTCATAGCATGTAGGTTTGTATTATAGATAAAAATTAAATAAACAGATTCGCAGTTAAAATAACAATAAATAGAAAAAAAAAACAATGACCGCAGCAAAACCAATGAGAATAAAAAACAAAAGTGAAATGTCAAATTCTTGAGTTCGAAATTTGAAAATCGAATTATAATGTCGTCTGAAGTGTCATTGGAAGGTCGCGAGCGGCCAGGATTGGTGCGTCGCGCGGTCGCGGGCTGTGCAAGAGCAGCCTTCTCGCAACTAGGCCTGGTGATCTTAGTGGTGATATACGTACTACTTGGTGCAGTGCTGTTCGAGTATTTGGAGTCGGGGCCGGAGGTGCAGAAACGGTCTGCAATTCAGAGATCGAGGGAGGAGTGTTTGAAAGAACTTTGGGCTATAACAGGTAAGAAAATATTAGATTGTAATTTAATATTACTTATGTAGCACCTATTCACGGGGGTGCAATTATTACCGGTTATAATTTTATTCCTACAGTTAAACATATTGAACCCATTAGGCGTCCCATGTCGTTTATCTAGGTACATTGCGCGATAATGTCGCGAAAAATCAGCACGAATTGATTTTGCAGTAGTAATAGTAAGCCACCGCCGTGGGTCACACAAGCAACATTGTGTGACCCACGGCTGCGCCAAAATGATTCAATCGGCCACTAAGTTGACATTTCCACCTACAAACAACTCGACAGCAAGTCGCATTATATTGCAGGCTGCCCTATAATATGATCAATTCCAACCATTGAAAAATACAATTCGAAATTTATCGTAGCAAATTAAACCCTATTTCATTGATAACTTGGCCTACAGGTGATGCCAAACAAGTACCTACTAAACTACTTAGTCGTCCACATGTGATTTCCCTCGGGTGCCACAGATACGATAAAGAAATACGTCATTGGATGGAATGAAAATCGTATTATTGGAGACATGTACATCTATTTATATGGATACATAATTCTATACAAACATTCCTCGTTTATAAGTGAAGACCTTATAAAATTCTGTTGCGGTTTACAAGAAGTAAACGGAAGATATTATTTCTAGGGAAGGTAGGCCGGTCAGGGTTCTGGAAGCCTACCAGGGTTGCAGAATTAGTTCGAAAGAGTCACCACGGCACTGGAACACAAAGGACATTAGGATGAATACGGATGGGTTTCAGTCAGTAAGAGTATGACACTCCCTTTCGCTCCAAACAGAGCGAAAGGAATGATTTGATGATTTCCCATTTAACGAAAAAAAAAAGGTTAGGTAGGTATTATCATCTTGATTGGACAAGTTTAGTTTAAACGGACAACACTATGTCCAATAGGTTTTCTGCAGTTGAAACTGAGCCATTCAAAATCCACTTTAATAATCTAAATATATAAAAGTAAAGTAATAAGTGTAAAGATGAAATTTGGCAGGGAGGTAGTTTATAGTTAGTAAATATCCGCTAAGAATGATTTCAGGAAACTCCGGCTGCAAAGGGGTGAATTTTGGATTTACTCCTGTATCGTGGGTCCCATGTCGTTTATCTAGGTACATTGCGCGATAATGTCGCGAAAAATCAGCACGAATTGATTTTGCAGTAGTAATAGTAAGCCACCGCCGTGGGTCACACAAGCAACATTGTGTGACCCACGGCTGCGCCAAAATGATTCAATCGGCCACTAAGTTGACATTTCCACCTACAAACAACTCGACAGCAAGTCGCATTATATTGCAGGCTGCCCTATAATATGATCAATTCCAACCATTGAAAAATACAATTCGAAATTTATCGTAGCAAATTAAACCCTATTTCATTGATAACTTGGCCTACAGGTGATGCCAAACAAGTACCTACTAAACTACTTAGTCGTCCACATGTGATTTCCCTCGGGTGCCACAGATACGATAAAGAAATACGTCATTGGATGGAATGAAAATCGTATTATTGGAGACATGTACATCTATTTATATGGATACATAATTCTATACAAACATTCCTCGTTTATAAGTGAAGACCTTATAAAATTCTGTTGCGGTTTACAAGAAGTAAACGGAAGATATTATTTCTAGGGAAGGTAGGCCGGTCAGGGTTCTGGAAGCCTACCAGGGTTGCAGAATTAGTTCGAAAGAGTCACCACGGCACTGGAACACAAAGGACATTAGGATGAATACGGATGGGTTTCAGTCAGTAAGAGTATGACACTCCCTTTCGCTCCAAACAGAGCGAAAGGAATGATTTGATGATTTCCCATTTAACGAAAAAAAAAAGGTTAGGTAGGTATTATCATCTTGATTGGACAAGTTTAGTTTAAACGGACAACACTATGTCCAATAGGTTTTCTGCAGTTGAAACTGAGCCATTCAAAATCCACTTTAATAATCTAAATATATAAAAGTAAAGTAATAAGTGTAAAGATGAAATTTGGCAGGGAGGTAGTTTATAGTTAGTAAATATCCGCTAAGAATGATTTCAGGAAACTCCGGCTGCAAAGGGGTGAAATTTGGATTTACTCCTGTATCGTGGGTGCGTTCACAAACATGTAAACTCACATACAGAAGACACCCAGACCCGGAACAATTATCTGTAGGCCATACAAACATTTGTTCCGTGCGGGGATCGAACCCGCGACACGTGGCGCAGCAGCCGAACGCTCAACCACTGTGCCAACCGTGTTGTCAATTAGGGGAAGTTCGTATGTAAAATCTTATTCCTTGGGCCTTTATTTGAAACTTGGCACGGTTTTGGAATATCGGCACTGTCGAAGATGTAAATCTCGCAGTTGGTTCTTCGAACATTAAACCTCCTTCACTCGTTTCTAAGGGTACCTTAGAAACGAGTGAAGGAGGTTTAATGTAAAGTAAAGGTCAGAACGAACTTCACGCGGACGAAGTCGCGGGCGATGTGCTAGTAAGTAATAGGTACAAATTATTATCAATTCAGGTAATATAATTTCGATATTTATTATAAAATAAAAAATGTATGTGTATGGTGTATTACAGTGTAGGTCTGCCAGTTTGAATAAATAAGAAGGTTAATAGATTTCTAAATTCCTTGTCTTAGATGAAGATAAAAAGCATCAAAGATCAGGAGTGAGCTTGTGACGTCACACGAATTTTTAACGCACTAAATTAGATAGAGTAATTAAGACAAGGAATTTATGTATTTTTGTTTTTGGTCGAAAGGAATGCACTAACTTTTTTTAGTCAGTTAGTTTTGAATAACCCTATTATATTTAGTGCATTAAAAACTCGTGTGACGTCACTAGCTCACTCCCGATCTTTAATGCTTTTTATCTTCGTCAGTTTTTATAGATTTGATAAAGCAAAAAATACGTGTCCAATAATTTTCAATAATCTAACTGACGGACTAAATAGAATCATATTTCTAATTTTTACTCAGGAAATAACCCTGTTGCAGCGTTTCCCCTTTCATTATAAAATTCACCTATTAAATTATTAGACCTCCCGTACAAAATCTCTCACCTTCATTATGGAAGCTCGCTTCTGCATTCGAGACTTTCTAAGCGATCTTCACTTTAAACACGATAAACAGAGACAACACTGCTATCATCTGACGTCATAAGAAATATACTATAGTGATTTCGCGTCATGCAGTAAAAACGACGTTTCGTACGACAGAAAAGCGTGTTCTTTTTTGTTTTTCCGCCGCATTTTGATTATTTTTTATGTATACATTTATGTTCATTTAGTTCTAGAACTCGAGCAGAAGTCAGAAGATTACTCAAATCCTATTGATAGACTCGAGTTTCACCACAATCTCACCTGATGGTAAGCGATGATGTGGTCGACGATGAAGCACATTTGTCTTAAAGTAACCTAGTCACTTTTGAATTAAATTGCAACATTCTACCCTTAAAATCGCCTGTTAGAATATCTCCACGAACAAACCTCTTACCTTCATTATTGAAGCTCCCTGCATTCGAGACATTATAAGCGATCTTCGCTTATAAGTGCCCATTATTGCTTAACGCCTTTGATGAATGCCGGTGGATGCTTCCAGGATATTCTAAAGATGTTAAGAGGTTCTCTTTTAACTTGTCTCATTCTATTGACGGTGCTTTTGAAATTGATTTTTATGGAGAACGAACGTTTGCCCGCGGCTTTGCTCGCTTCATATAGATTTTTGCAAAAAATAGCTTATAACCGCCGGCAGGATTCCATCTATCTCTGTATCAAAATTCATTATAACCGGTGTAGCGATTTAGACGTGAAAGCGTAATAAACAAACAAACATTCTTTCGCATTTAACATATTATTGGGGTGGGAAAGGATTTGTAAAGCGATAGGATTTGGGAACTTAGAAAGTCTAGGTTTCAAGAAACGAAGTCACTTAATTATCATTTTTTGACAGCCTCGCGTTTGATAACAATCACACTTAATGTCACCAATTAACTCTTGACTTAAAGATGGCGCCGACCTATCAGGAAACACTGATTCCGGCAGGGAGTTCCGCTTGTGTACATGAAATGCCTGCTGAAAACATCAGTAGCCACCAATAATGATAATAACTATCTATATTTAGCAGTAGGATTTATGAAAAGACATCAAATCATTATCATTTCTGCCACTCTTGAACGTTGGCTTGAACAGCTGGGCTATCTGGGCCCCAAGTCTGCTATTTTTACAAATGTGTCATTCCAACACGATCCCATTGTCATTTTGCTAAAAGTTCGTAATCTTCTAAATTCAAAATAGTCGATTATTGGTCGGTCAATGGTCATGTAATACTTTTTGATAACCGAGCTATTCAAAGTACTGACTGCACAATGACTTTCTAATGGTAGGTCACTGATCAAAGGAACTGTCAAAATTTTAGCAGATTACTGCATACCGTGTATGTTATTCATTTGTCATTATATACGAGATTACAATTCTATGTCATTTTTTTCAGTGGAGTGTCAGTGGTTGTCTATTGGAAAGTCATAGTAACGCTTTTATATTAGTAGATAGATTAACAAACTTGTAAAAATCAACCATTATGAAATCAATGATAGACCATTCTGACGCTATTGTAATAGCAACTTGAGGCCCTGGTTATATTTTTGTTCCCATAAATATTTGTTACAGTTTAGGTAAGGTTCTTAGAGTAATAAAATCAGAAATTCGGATTCAATAGGAATTAAGTATGAATTCAGAAATTAGGACATGAATTGCTTGTCGTGTCTGCTAGCATTAAGATATTAATAATGAATTGGTCCGTCGTTCCTACAAATCCTTTGCCATGATAATTATTGTCAGCTACTGTTACAAAGATTTTAATAATTTATCAACAATAGGAGCCGTATCATCGCATTCGACAGTCGCCATGACGGGTCAGCTCGGCCCTTCGAAATTTAAATTAATTTGTGTTCCAGATTTGAACAGGAATAATTGGTATCGTCAAGTTTTTAATTAATGATCAACAGATATCGCTTATAACGGCTTTTGTTTATTTTATTGATGTGTTTTTATTATTTTGTTTAAAAATATGATCTACTTTTTTATCTGTTTGTTGACTGCTTTGTTGATCTTAAAGTCAATAAACTTTTTGTAATTAAAAATCGTTTAAATTTAAGTCGCAATATCATCTTAGAACTTGTATGATAGTTCTGGCGATGGTTCGATTCCAAGTTGGAAAAGTATTTCAGCGGGAAGTCCGTATTTGTTTATATTTAGTTTATGTAAATCTGCGGTATCCTACATTGAACTTAAAAAAATACTAACAATACAGCATGTGGGTGTATCACACCTCTAGCCTTTTGGAGAATACGTCAACCCTAATGTTAACGATTTTCAGTAGCATCGGTATTCGCAGATAATCTCAGCCGGGGATTAATGGAAGTAGGAACATTACTTATTTACAACTGGACGTCAGTACCACCCATCCTACCGACTAATCCATTACCTACTCATCGTTCAAAGCACTCAAATACCTACTACCAAAAAGCCTCTCTGAGTACTCGAAACCAAATAACTTATAAGATTAGAGGAAGTTGGATTTTTTTTGTGTCGGTAGCGGCTTGGAATTCGAACATGATATAAATATCATTTTTGTATTCCCCTGTAAGGATAGTCGATATTGTAGTAATAAGACATATTCGACAGTTATATCTTATTCCCATGGTGTCTTGTAACGCAGTCACTGGGGCTGAAGGTTACAAATAAAATAGTGAAAGAGGAGAAATATTTTTTTAGCACAACTTGAAGGCTCACACCACGTTTACAGTACAAACAACAATGGTTATAAACAAAACTTTTTACAAAAAACACAGAGTTGTATTCGTCGGTTGTATTTTTTTATAAAAAGTTTACATCGATAAGATCGAATGAGAACATCATCAATGTAAACTAAGCCATGCATTATTAGGGATAACTGAAATACTGGTAGTCAGATCTCATAAGAATTCATACAAAGACCACATGACAAGCTCCAGCTTTCGAATGTAAAAAGAATTATCAAAATCGGTTCACCCAGTACAAAGTTATGAGGTCACAAAAAAAAAACCTCAAATAAATAGGGTCCGCCCCGCCGCTGCGTTTAGCATAATTATGCCAGACAGACAACTGGTAATAATAATGGTATTCCGGTCCAGTTCGACTAGAAACCAACCTCCAACATAGCTCGAAAAAATCCAGGTAAATTGATTGGTGATTTAGTCTCAAGAAATAAAGCGATGGAAAAATCCAACCTTTCAAAAACTCTCAGACTCTGCCTTTTAAACCAAGTACGTAATTCCATTCTCAAGTAAAATATGTTTAACATACTTCAATAGGCTCTGTGCTCAAATTCCGCCAAATTATAAGCACTCCCGTGCAAAGAGAAAAATGTTCCCTTTCAAGCGAAGTATGGCTCCCGAGTTTCTTTGTGAGAACGCTCTTGGAAGACAAAGGGACAGTTTTGTACGCCGTCCTATTGTGTTCCGATGTAAATTATGCAGTTCATAAGTTAGCATGGATCTATTGGGATTGTTGTGTTGTCCGTGTGGAAAAGATGTTATAATAATAATAATAATAAAGAAGGCAGTACTCCTCGATACGGCTCGTATTGTGAGGAGGTTCCTTTCTCTGGAGCCCTAACCACCGGTAGCTTGGACCCTGCTCCCGACACCGGCGGATCACTACTTTTTATATTTTTAAATGTTTTTTTTATGTTTATGTTTTTAAGAAATATTTAAAAATATAAATTAGTATGTAAGTTAAATAAATGAAGGATATAATAATAATAAATTTATTTCAGAAATAAATTCCATATTCACAACATTGTTAGTGTCATTAGAACTTATCAACTATGTTAGTACACAAAAACAAAGATGTTAGTAACATAAAAACTTAAAACTATGTTAGTAGACATTAACAGTTACAGGGGCATGTAGCTGACATAAACACTTCATTAAAGGACAATCCAGTTTGTTGGCAATGACACTCAGGTGGCCGTTGGTACTGGCACGCACCCTGTGCAACAATGATGCTGCTCGCTTGCGCCTGATTGCAGCGAAGCTGTCAGTCTGGGCGTCCGCGAACATCCCTGAAGCACTACAGAAGCGTGGCAGCCCCAACAGCATCCTGAATGCATTATTGTGTATTGTGTTATGTGGTACAAAAACTTTGAGGTTATGTTCGAAGTTATTTGGAGACAGCAAAACATTAAAATGGTATTTTTAGTCATTGCTGCATAATTATTCTACATTCAAAATATGAATATTACAAAAATGTGAAAGTGATTCAGTCTGTTTGTCACCTTTTCACGGCTTAAAAGCTGTACGGATTTGGATTTGGGATTACGGATTCGTAAAGCTAGTAATCTAATCTAGCTTTTGTGAAAACCCCTGGCAGTTGCTATAGCTTTTTATTTTATGGAATAGGTACTAAGTTCTGCTAGCGGCTTCGCCTGCCAAATGTGCCAAGTTTAATTATAGTCTGTCCAAATAGGGATGTTGCCTGAGTAAAAAATATATGATTATGTTTAGTCCTTGAGTTAGATTATAGAAAAATATTGGACTCGTATTTTTTCCTTTATCAAATCTATAAAAACTGACGAATATAAAAAGCATCAAAGATCAGAAGTGGGAGCGTGTGACGTCACTGCCCGGTAAAAATTGTAGCGGGTAATGACGTCACACGAGTTTTCAATGCACTGTATCGTCTTAATTTTTTGTTTGAAAAAAGAAAAAATACGTCTCCAATATTTTTTGGAAATCTATCTGACGGACTAATCAGATTTTTTTAGTTAACTACCCTATTATCACAGGTAACATTATACCCAGGATAAAATCCATAACGTGGTTTTTTAAGACCTGAAAAGGTACCAAACATACAGTTAATTAAAGTAAATTTCATTATTTGACAATAATAATTCTAATATATAAAAATCTCGTGTCACAGTGTTTGTTATCGAACTCCTTCGAAACAGCTTGACCAATTTGTATGTTTTTTTTGTGTATATTTGGTACATCTAATAAGGGCCACCCTTCCTCTATCCTCTAGAAATATGACAAAAAGACGTTTGCCGGATCAGGTAGTAATCTTTATAAAATGCTCGTGTCACGGCGTTTGTGGTTGAACTCCTCCGAAACGGCTCGACCGATTTTCGTGAATCTTAGCGTGCATATTGGCTAGGGTGGCGAATCGGACAACATCTATTTATCCCCTAAATGTTAAGGGTGGTCCACCCCTAAATTTTTATTTTATTTTATAGGGCAAAACGGCGTTTGCCGGCTCAGCTAGTATTATATAATTTTGTATATGACTAGTTACATATAGGTAATACGATATTTCTTCACTAAGTTTTATGATCAAACTACCTACCAATCTACAAACAATTCCATATTATTATCGTTTAACCTCATACGTGCGATTTGAATATTAAAAATCTCGATTATAGCTTGGAATATTGCTTTTAAGTTCCACGAGCCTCCCCGATGGCACGATATTTTAATAAAAAAATACTCCGTTGTTTGTTGTATTGAAATATTTCAGTTTCCAACCCGATTTATTGGTTGTACGAGTATCTTTTTTTTACTTTTAGCATATATGTGTTTGTAATATATATTACGGTCACAGATGTTTTAGTTCTCATGGTTGTGTCGATGTTATTTTGAATATTATCACTTATCATTTGTTTTATAAGAGGTAAAAGTAAGGTTAAAATGAATAGAGATAAAGATCATTTCTGTTGAGAGTATTTTCATGGTAAGTAAAAAGCTCATCATGGGACGCGGACCGGAACGCGTGCGAAAATTATAATTATAAAATCTTGATAAACGAACGACGACGGACGATCTTGAAGGCACGTGAGCACATTCGCAAGAAGTTGGTAGAATCATCACAGCGTTAATTCTTTGGATTCGTTTTTCTCAATGCCGTTGTCAATTTTATTTGTGTGTATGTATCTATGTGTTTATGATTGTAGTAGTTTCCCTCTCTGTTTGTATTTCTTTTAAGTTGCACCTGCCATGTTGTCTCTGCACTACCCTAAGGTCGACTAGTAGAAAATGCCTAAGGCATTAAGTCCGCCTTTGTACAGTTTTTTACTAATGCATAAAGTATTAATTAACAAAAAAAATGAATATAATTATAAAAAGCTCATTTAGGGGCTGAATGACTGACAGACAACGCTCATCGTAGAAAGCTGAAGTTTGGCTTGTAGGTTCCTTGGGGACAGAGGGTCATGGCCATCCGGCTGGCCCGGAGATACCGCACAGTACGGTCGTCATGGGATCTGGCCACGAGAGACGCGCACTCACGCACGTTTACGCGTAGTGCGTGGAAGAGTTAAGCCGCCGCGCTAGAGCGAAACTCCGCCACGGCAAATCGCTAGCAAAGGAGGAGTCGGCGCGTGAGTGAGAGGCAAACCTTACGCCGAAGCTGTTGCAATGGAAGAAGACGCCCCGGGTGCTGGAAGTCGCAGGGCGATTCCCGACCACTGTAGGCGAGCGTCTACGAACGGCGAGCGTTGGTTGGCTCCGGGTCGAACGGCGCGTTGTGTTCTATGCGCGCCTTAAATGAGATGGTTGCGAAATTAATTCAAAAGAGTCACCGCGGCCCTGGAATGTAAAGAGTATTAGGGGGAGCACAGATGGGTTTTAGTCAGTAAGCGTCTGACACTCCCTTCCACTCACTCAGAGCGGAAGAAGTCCTTTGATGATTTTCCATTCACATCGGATTCCCGTAGAACGGGGAAAACAGAATGTACGCGTACGAATGCGCGAGTAAAAGCAAGTTAAGAATAATAAAAAAGTAATTGCCATTATTCTCCTGCTCTCCTTATCCTAATTTAATTAGGGTAGGGTAACATATTTTCGTCTTCCGTCATCAAAACAGTTAAGTACCTCCAGTCCTATTTAGTAAGTTTTATCGTTTTTGCATCGTAGTTGCATAAAATCCATCCATAATGTCTTTGGTTTATCCACGACATGTCCATACCATCGATTTCTGATGAAAAGCGAATACATCATACGAAAATCTGGACCCCATATATGACACCATAAAACATCACCCCGAAAACCAACATTTTCGAATGTTGTGGTCATTCATCGATCCATGTAACTGTTGCGTAAAACGATAAAATGTAACGCACATTAAATAAGTATTATCCATTCACCCTCAGAAAATTCTCGGATCTTATTAAAGCATACCTTGAAATATCGACGGAGGACGAACGATGTATTTTGTTCGACCCTAAAGTCACGCTCACACGAGCAAAACTTACTGGGGTTGCCAAGAAGTGCTTTGGAGAGAGATTTGAAATCTAGCATCGGCTCGTTTTTGCCAAGAGCTGAGTAAAAGCTAACCTTTAGCAAAAGCTGGTTTCTTGAAACACCTGATCTGTACCAAGAGATAACTTCTAGGAATACCTGGTTTCTAACTACAGTAGATCTTTAGAAATATCTAGACTCTAGTATTGGCTGATCCCTAGCAACACCTTTTTTTTTTTTTCTGGATTGGAAATCATCAAATCACTTCTCCCGCTCTGGGCGGAGCGAAAGGGAGTGTCAGACTCTTACTGACTAAACCCACCCGTGATCCTTCTTGTGCCCTTTGCGTTCCAGGGCCGCGGTGACTCTTTCGAACAAATTCCGTAACCCTAGCAGGCACTGACCCTATGGGGCCCGTCTTCTTTGCTGACGGCTCTTTGAGGCGCGCGTGGAACACGACGCGCCGTCGACTCGGGCATAGTTGCTATCGGACAGCGTGTTACCCATAGCTCGCCATCCGCAGGCCCGCGCCTACGGAGGCCGGGAATCGCCCTGCGTTTCCCGACGCCCGGGGTGTCTTCTTCTGTTGCGGCGGCTGGGCACTGCCTCTGCCAATAATTGCTGAAACAGTTACATATAATATAAACCAGCTTATAGAGTGAAAGGTTCTTTTATCCATGATTTATCGGCCGCATGCGAAGCTATAAGTTTCGATTTTTGTAAATTGCCCCATTTAGATATTACGGTAATTCAATAAAATTGCTTTGGGAACTTTTAATTAGAGACCCGAATTTCGGCCGGAGTTTTAATGATTGGGTAACGTTCCAAATGTTCGGTGATTAATTCACGCTTTAGTTATTGTGATGTTTCAATTCTAAGCGGAGTTAAAAGGCAATCTTCGGTTTAAGACATTATAATGTCACCTTCTGCCCTTATCCTAATTTATTTGGAGTCGGCGTATAGATTTGGTGGCCATAAATCCACTCCTTATACTTCATAAAATTTTAATAATCGTTTTCAATAATATTCGTCGAATAAAACTTACCAATCATCTATGCTATCTGAACATTTTTTTTTTGATGTCTTCCCTCATTAAGTGAGAGTGTCAAATGATGCTGAGAAGAAAGATCATCAATCTATTACTTTAACCAATATCATATTTTTTGGGGTCATTATCTAGACACGCGGCAGCGTGTCAAGCCAAGTTCAAGCAAAGCAACTGGCTAGCCAGCGCCGAGTGTAATATTACACGAACCACTTGGTGCCACTTTTGACCCTTTTACACGTCTACTTCTACGATCGTCAGCTTAGTCACCCTTTAACCTTTTGATCTTTTACGCATTCCATCCATTGTTTCTTGCTGAGAATCATCTGCCTAACCTTTTCCCAACTATATTGGGGTCAGCTCCCAGTATGACCGGATTCAGCTGAATACCAATATTTTACGTGGAGTGGCTGCCTAGCAGACCTAAACAACCCATTAACTGAGTAACACGGTACTTCTTGGCAAGGCTGGTGTCAGATTTTCTGGCTTCTGACAATCGGGATCAACCAAAATGACAGCTGGGACAATGGTTTTCCGAGACATGGAGGAGTTTTCGTTATGTTAAAATGGTGGCCCATCCACTGACCAACCTCGGCAAGCGTTGCTTAGTAAAAAAAAAACGACCCTTGTGGTTGTTACAATTTAGCCACAAGCTCTTTTTTTGGCACGAGCTGATTTAGCCACGAGTTACTTGCTGGGAATGAACGCGACAATTTAACCTACATACTTTGTACTTACTACAGTTACGAATACACACTACAGTCCCAAAACAGTTTGACAAAGAACAGCAATTCTCTTTGCTTCCATGTTCGACTAAACGTTGAAATTATTAAACGCAACCAAATATAATTTAGCTAAACACGTCCCTAGTGATTCGACTAGACCCAACCCGACCTCCACCAACCGTTGTACGAAATTATTATCATTTTAGATAATATTTTGTACCTTTTTCTGACATGGGGGTAAAGTTTATATAATAGTAGCGACCCACACTTGCTTCTCAAGAATTTTATGATATGACAAAACATCCAGTTTATAAGATAAATAGGGTAAGTAATAACAGCCACAGATATAACAATATTCGAGGTTAAGCAACGTTTGCCGAGGCTGATCTGTGGATGAGTAACCATCCATGACATGCCGAAACTCCTCCGTGAAAGCAAGTTCAGCTGTTGGTCCCGGTTTTCAAATTGTAGATCTTAAGTCTAGTCTGATAGGCAGTTGCTGAATGTAAAATACTGTTATAAGCTGCATCCAATTAAACTGGGATTCGACCCCA
Organism: Hecatera dysodea; assembly: GCA_905332915.2. Classification (NCBI taxonomy): domain Eukaryota; kingdom Metazoa; phylum Arthropoda; class Insecta; order Lepidoptera; family Noctuidae; genus Hecatera; species Hecatera dysodea. The sequence goes on from HG995299.1 coordinate 6,693,193, forward strand.
ATATCATCATCACCTAGTCTTTTCCCTACTTAGGGGGGTCATCTTCCAGTCAAACCGGATTCAGCTGAATACCAGTATTTTACGGAGAGCGGTTGCCTTTTAGACCTCCACAACCCATTAACTGCTGACCCCAATACACAAAAAAAAAAACACGTATGCATTGTTTTTAGTTTTTATATCCATTTCAAAATTTGTTGTGCAGTTTAGGAGAACCACACGGTCATACATAGGGATACAAAAACGACCTTATTTTACAATATTTTTGTATAGATAGTACAAGTTAATATACTTAGACAATTTTGCCAGGTCATGAAGATTTTTGCCTACCATTCAGAATATAATGTATGCAGCAGCTATGTGAATCTAGGTAATAAATTACAAGGCTTGACGCGCAATTTTTCATATCTATTGTAGTGCTGAGTTTGTAAGAATAAATATTTTTTTAAAAGGAATAATTGGTTACATAGGTTACATACAATATACACATCGTGTGTTTTTTGGTAATGATTTAAAAACAAAATTACTTTTAATGTGCATTTGATGGGTTTCCTTTATCTGGCAGAATCTTGATACTCCGGAATGTATTTGGCATAACACACTTGGCGTAAATCTTCTTTAAACGAATATTTTAGGACATAAAAAATATTTAATATAATTTATTGTTTAGCCGAATGTTTAACATTTGCATAATAGGTTCCAATGTGTGAATGTCATTGGCGTGAAGTCTTCTGGACGACCCGTGCATTTAGGCGTGCCTCAAGGCTCAATACTGGGTCCATTCTTGTTCCTAGTGTACATACATGATTTACCATATTTTTTAAAGGTTAATTATCTGTGATGTAGTATTATGCGCGGATGATACCTCTCTTATCTTTAAAGTAGATATTTATAGACAAGATTTTGGTAACTTAAACAGCGCTCTCTCAATGGTTACGGATTGGTCTACGACAAGTAATCTAGTTTTAAATGCCAAGAAAACGAAATTTAGAACCCAATGTCATCTTAAGTGACGAGGTACTTGAAACTTACTCGGCAGTTTTTTGGCAATAACTGTCGACTCCAAAATGTTGTACAATGGGGGCCCACATATATCAAACTTATCGGGAATGCTCAGCTCTGCCGCATACACTGTCAGGAATGTGAGACAGTGTACTGACGTTGATACGGCTCGGTTAGTCTATTTTCAGTTATTTCTATAGCATTATGTCCTGCGGTATTCTATTGTGGGGAAAAACTGCTGATATATAAAATATATTTGTCTTGCAAAAACGTGCTGTGCGAACAATATATCTCTCCAACCACTCCTCGGCGCAGTGATGGTGTGCCGAGTTTGCCTTACCCGTAGAGTGTACCTAATTTAATCCCGCGTTGATGCAGAGGTGTTTATTAACTCATATACCAAACATTTCAAAAATATCAGGTTTGTCCAACCGTTCTTCTGTTCTTCCTTCATCTACTTAGAATTGGTACTTGGATATGTTTTTCCAACTTAACTTGATTAAACTTGCGCCTGTAGGTATAATAATGTCATAGACAAATTACCTACTCTGTAAAAATATACAAGAAAGCCAAAAATAACTATGAAAACAATAACATCACTGTAGTACTATTATCGTAAACTGGGTATTTACTATATGACAATACAAAGTACTAGAAATATTTCATAACATTTTCCTTAAATTATATCAGCCGCACGGGTCGATCTTCTAGGTTAAGCAACGCTTGCCGAGGTTGGTCTGTGGATGGGTGACCATCTTAACATAACGAGACTTCTCCGTGCCTCGGAAAGCACGTTAAGCCGTTGGTCCCGGCTGTCATTTGGAGATCTTTGGCAGTCGTTACGGATTGTCAGAAGCCAGAAAATCTGACACCAGTCTTGCCAAGAAGTACCGTGTTCCCCAGTTAATCGGTTGTAGAGGTCTGGTAGGCAGCCGCTTCACGTAAAATACTGGTATTCAGTTGAATCCGGCTTGACTGGGAGCCGACCCCAATGTAGTTGGGAAAAAGGCTAGGCAGATGATGATTTTCCTCAAGACAACTCTCGGGATCTTCAATTTCCTAGAACCTCACGATTTGCAATCGAATATTTCATATTGATTCTCGAATAGCGGTGCCAGTTCAAGTAAGTACGGCTTACTCTTGGGACGGGAGAAAACTTATATGAGAGGAAACACGCACAAAAGTTAGCGTAGAATAGATAGTTTTGTCAAATATTCATGGGAAAACGGATGCCAAAACATTGTCACTTGAAAATTCCTGTGAGTACACTAGTTCCCACTTTATGATGTGGAACGGGACTTTTGTTTAGTTTAACATTACATTGGATAGGTCTAGTGATTGACGGGCTCTCGCACTAAGTTGTTAAGGGACAAATAAAGGTATCAAGGAAAATGTTTAAACTTTTGATGGACCAGATTTATAAATAGGACGTCAATAGAAAAGGTCGACGGGCGGGCTGATAACAGTATTTTATCGTGACACGGCTGTTGGCAGCGAGAGGTTCTTTTATTCCAAATTTACTTTTTCAGTGTTCTAGATCTTTAGGCCTTTCTCACACAGATCGTGCATTTTTCGAGATATAAAGTATCCTATGACGCCTATCACTTATGGTGGCCGAGTGGTAACGGCCCCGACCTTACGAATTGTAAGTCGCGAGTTCAAATCCAATCAGGTATTACACTGTGTAATTAATTTCATCACCACTGCTCTAAAAACGGTGAAGGAACACATCGTGAGGAAACCGGCATGTCCTAGAACCAAAATATCGGAGCCATGTGACATTCACCAACCCGCACTGGGCCCGCGTGTTGGATTACGGCCCCGTTTTCTCCTAGAGAGGAGGCCTGTGTCCCAGCAGTGGGAACATTGGAAGGCTGATTATGCTGACTTGGTAATATTGTCTTTGTATATGACTGACGATAGTCATTTTTTAAATTGGATGAGTGGTTTCGGGGATTACCTCTTACATACAAACATATCAAACTTTTTACGTTGTTATAGTTTACACTCGGAAAACTGTTAAGGTGTTTCATCCTATAAGTTTATCATAAATGCCTAAACCATTTCACTACCACATCGGATTGAAAGCCGCGCAACTCAATTCCATCGGCGATAATCCACTAGATTAACTATTCATATTGAATTTATATACAACACGATTTGATAGATTAACGCTCACCACCCTATCGAAGATAAATTATTCAATTGCATTTATTTTCATTAGTATGTGGTCTGTGCAAACACATGATACTTTTTACAAACGGATACGTTTGGAAGGATTTAATTGATTGTGGTTTTATTTGAGGGTATTTTTAAGCAACATATTCACTTTTAACTTACAGATCCCTATGTTGTGGTTGTTGCTGGAATTTGTAATACACAGAAGGAAGAAAATGTATGAATTAATCGATCAGAATGTGTGAAGATCGTGCTACGCGTGGCTTGTGCTACGCCGTAGCATATGTAGAGTGTAGCTTGGTTCAGACTACGCCGTAGCGCTACGAGATTGACGCTTTGCCGAGCAAATTTGCTACTGACACTTTGAGTATAGGCTTTGATATTTGGGTAATTGTCCATCAGATAAAAATGTTATAGAAAAATCTCTGTAAATTATGCTCAAACGAGTTTATCAATACGCTCATTCAAAAAGACAATACAAAAAGCACATTAAACATCGAATGAATGACGCTGTATATTTAGCCCATGATGCTAACATATTCCCATTTTTTCACCATTTCTCATTGTTATCAACACTACGGGGACTATTATCAAGCTTCATTTAAAGCGCAATTTATCAATTTGATCGTCGAATAACGGTAAGGTACAAAGAGAGTTTATAATTGAAAATATGTCCATTTTGCTGTCATTTGCGTGAATTATTACTGGTTGAATGTGCGGTTTGTCGAAGTGTTAATTAATTATTGGGTTAGTGTTTTGGAGAGAAGTTTGACGGTACTTAGAAGTTGGGATCGAAATTTTATTTTCTGTTTCACATTTTATCGATATTCATGCAGGCCTGGTTTTTGGCCTGATTTATACTAGGTTGATGAACACCTTTTGATCATCTGCAGACCAAACACATCAGCTAACCGTAAATCTGGCTTAAGGGTTTGTTTCACAACAATGGGAGTCCGTGTCTACTCAGTAAGACAGTGGATAGTGCAGGCCCACCCCTATCCACTACGCAATACGCTTGCTCATTAAACAATACGCTGACCTTACTAGCTATTTCATTTTCAATTCAGTGGGCAGCCCCACCTGCACCTAGGAGGAGCCACTTGGTGTGCTAATTGGCCTATATGGCGAATGTGGAATGTGGAGACTGTGTGGTGAGCAGTGAAACAAACCCTGAGGACTGGTTCACATATGTTGTATGTGAACCAGTCCTCAGGGTTTGTTTCACCAATAGGGAACGTGCAAGGCGTAGAATATGCCATCTAGTGTTGCATATCTGAAACTTATACTTCCTGCACCCTCCGTTTAAGGGAACGTGCACGAAGTAGACTGTGCCATCTAGCGTTGCAAATTTCATGTTATAGTGTAATTTTCTTAGAAGATCAACGTTTTGCAACGAGTTTTGCTTGAATTACAATAAGCCCTTTCATGGGATAAGTTGCACAACACAGATTTTCTAATTTGTCCCCCAAAAGTGATCATGTTCACAAAAGTTATTTGTTTGCGGTACGCTTCCGTATTTCTGTGTATGTCAGACGGTCAGATTCACGATTGGTCCTGTTAGGGATCCGTTTCGTATTTGGACGAACGTACAATTTACGACGTTTTCCCGCGGCTTTACTCCCTTGCCATAGGTTAAGAAAGATTAATTATTTTATTCATTTTATCCTTAGTGTTCGAGCTAAAGCCCAAATTGTCCGTCTATAAATAAGTAGATTTGAGGTCACAGCCGAAGTAGATTACCATTAACTCAGCGTCAGAGTCTGTTTAATTGGCTGGTCACACAACCGCCGGGGACTAGTTACTCGTGTGTGGTGGCACGCGTAACTAGTGCTGTCGTTGTGAGTCTGTCATAAAGTTTAACTGATTGCATTTATTGGCTTTACTTTGATTTAGAATCATTTGTTGATTTATTAAGTGTAATTAGGTGATAACATGTTAAATATTATGAACTGGTAGTATTGTTAGTTTTGACGTTATTTTAATCTCATTAACCTTAAAATATGTATATGTAAACTAATATTAGATTAGTCGCTAGATGGAGTTGAGTATGCAAATATGAGGACCTCATTCTTTAGTATCTATATTTAAAAAATAAAATAGCTGTACCTTAAATTTATGCTCGGTAACTCATCAAAATGTAGGGAACGGTTGATTATTTTTCCGGATTTCAGGTTTGGTCCCATAGTAAAAGTTGTTCATAATGATGAGTACGTATAATGATCTCTTAAGAGGTCGTTGGTGTTTTTCAAACCACCCTGTATAATATCTTTAATTTAGGAAGCCGATGTCAAAAAACGAAGAAACAATCAAAAACACCGACTTTCCAAATAAAGGTATTTTTAGAAGTCATATGTATTATTTTGTAAAAATGTTTGTTTATCGTACCTTTCCAAAAAATCCTTTTTTACCATATGAAACGTACTTTTAAACGTCCATAGTTTTGATGTAATAAAATAATTATATTTAATATGTTTTCACAGATTATCTATAACGAATAAATATGACATGGTGCTTCTTGGTGGTTTGTTTAGTGTTTCTGCCTGTGGTGGGCACACCTGCGCGGAGTTTGCGTAATGTTACTATTTGTTTCTTATGACAAAAGAAAAAAAAATACAGTCGAATTGAGAACCTCCTCCTTTTTTGGAAGACGGTTAATAATAAGTAATAATATACAAAAAAAATCGCAAGTTAAATATTTCAAGTGCGCAGTTCAGACTTATGTATTCCCTTCGTATTTATTTATTTTGTTTTTAATTGAAATAGTCAAAGCATTTATTCAGTCTATTAATTTGCTATCTAAGGAGATAGGGTATAAAAATAAATTGACAAACCTCTTGGAATTTAGAATAACACTCTGCAAGCTTTTTTTATCTCAAAACTATATACTGAATGCGGTTCTCATATTTTGCATAACTTCCTTTAACGCCTGCACTATATTATAAACAGGTCAAATTGTTGTTTTGGAACACACACATATAATTTCGAATCGGTACTTCCAGAGCTTCCACGGTGTATAGACGAAAAGCCATAAAAACATATTACACAATAATATATATCTCTTACATTATCTTTTTTTTTGTGTTCCTCCTAGTCCCCTTTGCGTTCCAGGGCTGCTGTGGCTCTTTCAAACAATTTCCGCAACCCTGGCAGATCTCTTACATTACCTACACAACTTATATTTATAAAAAAAAAAAATATAGTTGTAGATCATGACTTGTCCATATATTATTAGTGTGTTAGTAACAGATTTTTCTTAATGCTATGTTAGTATTACTAATTCTTAAAGTATTCACCTATGTGCGAGTATAGCTATATCCAACCAGTGTTTGGGTGGGGCAGTCTCAGTATTTAACTAACAAATGTTACTTGTAGTTAATGATATCATTGACATTCAAAATCATCGAGTAATTTTTCTAGTTTTTATCTGTGGGCATCCTTTATTGCCTAAATTCTACAACTACCATTTAGTGTTTCGTGCTCCCTCCCGTAAAAAAATAATTCGGCCTTAGCATTTTTTAGGGATTAATAAATTAGATATTACCTTTTATGAACATATCCTTGGCAAACAAACATACACACAATTTTAGCTCTTTACAAACACTGGTTAAATAGTATAGAATTTGATTTCCAAGCATTTTAAACAGTCGATAATGATGAGGGTTATTGTTTTAAATTTTCAAAGAAAAAACTATTTTCACAAAGCAAAGTAATTTCAGACGGTAGCGTAAAATGACAGCCCATCTAGAGAATCTTTTTATTTAAAGTTACTGAAGGAATCTACACAAGTTGTGAGAACTTGTTTGTTACGATTGAAGTTCTTGCTGAGTGAGATCTTTAGTACTAATAGAACTTCGAACTTTGAACAGTTGAAGACAAGTAAGTGTAGCACTAGTTCGTGTGGAAGTGAATCTGAGTAACGTAGGTTCCTCAATAAGTCTGAAGTTTGTGTTAGTAGTTCTGCCAAAAATAAGATATTGATCGAAAATCCACGGGGTATGTTTTTTTTTTTTTGTGGAACTTGACGTGATTTCAACCTTTACTACAAGTTTAATTGGGTCGGGTCTAGTATCGTTTGGCAGGAGTTGGGATGTAAAATCGATTGAATCTGGAAGAGCTGGAGTCCCTGATTATAACGCTACCACTCTTATTAAAAGGTAACGCATATTTATCGAGAAATTAACAAAATAAGTTACTAACCTCAAATTGAATAAGTGGAAAACGGAACGTTAAAATGGGTGTTTGACAACCAGATCTGTCACAATATAGTGTCTGTGGTGTAAATATCGTGCAAAATCGGTAAAACGGAACGTAAAAAAAGACATTTCAATCATGTGTCTATGTCAACATTCCGTTTATGTTCTGTTTCTTCCCAAGTTGCGTGAATGTTCTCTGTTTGTTTTGAAGTATTATTGTGACTTTTTTCAAACTTGGTAGAAAGAAATAAAAGTGATCCTTTTGAGGAATTAATTAATCAAAGTGATAAATTTTGGATAAAATAAATAACTTTAATTAATGTGATGTGTTTATACCAAATTGTATATGTGCAAAAGACAGTTTACTAGTGTTACAAGGAGAATTTAGGATGCAAGAGCGACCGAAGCGAGGTCGGGACATGGGGCACCCCGACTCGGACAGGTTAGGTTAGAAGGAGTGGCGGAGTCTAGTGAGCGAGCGAAGCGAGCGAGCAGACTCCGCCACTCCTTCGTGGTTATTTTTTTTTAAACCCTTGAGCCCCGCGAAGCGGGGCTCCGACACGCTTTTAAGCCACTTTAAGTGTTTTGAGGTTAGGTTACTAAAATTAGATTTTCTCGGAAACGGTGCGTTACCTTTTTACGGGAGTGGTGCCATGGGGGAAGGGTCACCCCCTCTCCCCTCCCCTCCCCTTCTCCCCCCCCAAATCCTGCCAAACGATACTAAACCTTTACCATTTATTTCATTATGACTGTGTGTTATGTATAAACATAATAAACATTTTAAAAAGACGTAAACACACGCACACAACACACATTTAATATAAACACACGCACACAACACACATTTAATAAAAACGCACGCACGCGCACGCACACTCACACGCACACACACACACGCACGCATTTAATAAACATTTTTCTTTCTTTCTTTATTTTTACCAATTTTTTATTTTTATTTATATGTAAGTTTCATACAGAGAAAATAACATAAACGAACTATTTATTTCAATAGAAATTTATTCCAGCAGAGCTGCAGCAGAAAAGAAAATAAGAAACGTAGACAGTGTGTAAATAGACAGAGACGGAACCTTAAAATAGACTTAAGTAACTATACTAAAACACATTATTATCTATTATTAATAATAAATAATAAAAACCAAACTACATGATGATAAAGATCAAACAACAATAAACATATTATGTACAAACAAATATATACAAATAGATTTACCTAAATACATAATTATAATAAAATTAAACATACCTTTAATATACAGACGATATTATTCATTCATCGCTATCATCTTATTATGATAATGCTTTAATATGACAACTAACCTTCTTATGTCGAACAAATTACTTGCTTATTTGGCACAAAGTGTACAAAAATAAGTTTTTTACATAATTTATTTTTATACTATTTTTACATAACTTATTTTTATATAAATGTGGTAAGTAGTGAATTTGGTGCATATTCATTGAAAGTAGCGTATCTTTGGGTAAGAATTTCGAAAAAAACCTGTATTTCTAACAATATTATTGAAGCTGAAATAATGTAAATTGTTTGAAATTGAATAATATTAACACTGCATTAATCTCATTACATCACAAAACTTTACAAACATAAGTAGACAGTCCAAACTTACATTAGTAAAGTTAACATAATATTTTAATGTAATTAATAAGGCCTTGTTCAGAGCAAACGAGCGGTGACTAAGGCAGACGTGGGCGCGATTATGTGGTCATGGTGCTTATGGAGTTGTTGTAGCGAACATTAAGGTGTGCTTACACGGGCAACTGAAATTTTGCAATTTGAATAAAAAATCAATACGGATTTGGTAGGTACTGCCGTGAATTGATCGGTGTCGCCGAACCACCAAAATGGCCCGGAATTAAGCAATCCATTGCCTGTTTTAGCACATCTATTGAGGCTTGACGTGTTTCTTCTCTCGCTAATGAGATTGCTTCGTCGTATCGCGCTGGGCATGGGTCAAACCAGCGTCAGACAGCATCAGTCTGTCTGACATATCGCTGAAATGGACCTATTTAGTGCAGCCGTGGGACACACACTCAGTTCATGTCATAACTATCTTTCTTTTTCTTTTTACCATGTTCCATGCGTGTATCATGTATTTGCTGAATAAATATTATTCTTTCTTTTTTTTCTTTCCATAGTCACTTCAGTATGGACGAAAACTGCGGTTTCCTATGTTTGAGAGCAATCATTGTGCGCGTTGTTCTAACAATGCCTGATAGTTTTCCCCCGGGAGCCTTAGCGCCCGTGTGAGCTCATCACTGTGTACCTGGCCTTATTGCGAGCGTATCGTGCAACTCAACATGTTCACATATGAAAAATAACTATATTAACAACTTCATTAAATTATAAAGAATTTTAAGTACAATATTCGCAATGCCGTGCCATTTTATTTTTTTGTTAATAAACTGTGAATTTTTTGCGTATGCTAGTTGTAATAAATTATGGTATGCAAATGATGTGGAGAATCGTAAAAGTAGGGTAGTTACTAAAGAGGAAAGAACTAACACGATATCTGGCGTGATACATTTTTAACTGCTGAATAAGTTACTAATAATATTATTAATCAAAAATCAATTTTAATACAAATATTATCATTTTTACGGGTATTATTTTCTTTTTTCTTTAAAATTTATTTAACGAGGTCTGGCAGTTTGAGTACTTTTACGGCCTATCTAAATGGTAATCTTTGGTATTGTTCGTCGGGACGTTGAGCTACTTATTGTTTGTAAGTTGAGCTACTTGACTACCGACAAAGGCTTGCACTGAATGGACAGGCCCACTTAAATCTGTGTGGTTCTTTCCTCAAAATACCATTTCAGACACAGATCTGCATGGTTCTCATATAACATATTGTGAATGTGAGGATATAAAGAATATTGAAAATAGAAATTTGTATCACGCAGGCGAAAGCGATGGTAGAAGCTAGCACTTTATATTTTACAAAACAAACGTCGTATCATCGTGCTTTTCTGCCAGAAAACGCACTTCTAATATTTTCTGTCCATATCTTAAGTAAACTTGGTCGAAATATTTTTTTGATCACATTTAATACACTATCAAAGCAATTGTAGTAGGTATATTCTCATCAATCAAGTAATAAACCACAATTATTTATTAGTTAAACGGTACTTTAAAATTCAACGACCACGATCGTTGGCAGTCATGGTTTCCGTGTACTGATGGCTATTATTATATCGTAAAGCTGACAAGGTCTTTTGGTGACCTATTATTGAGTATCGATTAATTTACCACACTTTGTCATTAAATGTTGCATTTTTTTTCAAGAACCTCTATTTTATTCCATTACTCACTAGCTTTTGATTCATTCTTCATGTTTGGAACTGTGCCTTAACTGACTGACCTATCAATACATTCAGAGATACGGATACCCCACACCCAAACTCCCGATGCATGTTAAGAGGTATATTTATGAGGTATAGTTGGTAGGTGTCCGATATAAGGATAAAGTCCTGAAAGAAGGGATGTATCCGATATTGCCGAAGACAACATAAGGCTCTTTTCCAGTTAGTTCGACTTGTGACAAGATCCTCTAAGTGTCATTCTATTAGCGACAGCGTTAGTCCAAAATGTGTATTAGGAGGTCAATCCTAGACATTTTGCCATTTTAACTTAAATTATTACGTCTAGAGCCCGAGGTCACAATACTAATTTGTATCTGTAATTTTAAAGCTGCAACCAACTTACATAAATTAGTACGACTTGTGACGAGATCCTCTCTACAAAGTGTCATTCTATTAGCGACAGCGTTTGTCTAAAATGTACAATACTAAACAATTATTGTAATTTTGACATAAATCATCACTTTTGAAGCCCGAGGTCACAATAATAATTTGTATCTGTAATTTTAAAGCTGCAACCAACTTACATAAATTAGTTCGACTTGTGACGAGATCCTCTCGACTAAGTGTCATTTTATTAGTGACAGAGTTTGTCCAAAAATAATTTGTATCTGTAATTTTAAAGCTGCAACCAACTTACGCAAAAATATGAAACGAAATAATTACCACGGACGTTGAAAGTACGCTTATATCAGTATTTAACACCCATATTAAATTCGCGTGACAAAAAGCCCGGCTATTTATAATTCCATACGCAGCCCGAAAGACAAATGGCGCCGAGAGGTGCAAAAAAGTTTTTATTCGCAATACACAATGGGAAAATGGCGTTGAGCTTATACATTTATCAATTTGAAGTAGAGTTATTTACGTAGGTAAAGTTTTTGTTTGCTTAATTTCGTATTTTTTGGTGACATCACTGTTAAAATTAACTTTTTTCACGGCTTGAGCAGAATGCCTGAAACGGTTGTACCTATTTTCTATCTTCCTTGGAAACTTACTTTTTATTACTATTACCCTTATATAGACGTAAGTGTTTGTGCAACTGATGCTTCTTGTCTTTCTCGTGAAACTACTATCATATAATTCAGTAGGGATTATTTGCAGAAACCATTTTATTCATTTCAGACAAAAATATGGAGATTATTATACCATCATCAGAGAGCAGAACTTATTACTCGGCACCTAGTGCATTTATTGCTGGCTTAAATTGAAACTGTGTATCATTTGTTCGAGATCCAAATAAATAAATGGCGTCTGTTACTAAATTTACCATGGCACGTTGTATTTATTTAGTGATTACCCAGCAATAAACCCTATGCTCACAAGACTTTGCACGTACTCCACTGTTTCTGCATCCCTGTTGCAGCCTATCGAGTTTTTCTTCCCCAAATATTTCGCCACTAGTAAACCAGCGCAATTTCGTCTGCGTGATATAAAGACACAAAGAAAAAAAAACTTCGTTTTTTGCAACATTTTTCATTGATGCTCCGCTTCTATATTATAATTCGTAGCGTGATGTTATATAGCCTATAGCCTTCCTCGATGGGCTATCCAACACTAAAATAATTCAATTCGAGCCAGTAGTTTCTGAGATATATAATATTAGTATAAATTACAGTTGGTGACAGGGTATATAGTTACATTTCAAAGGTGATATTTGAAGTATAGAAATTAAGTTCCTCGCATATCTATACTTAGATTTATATCACCTTTAAAACAATCCGTCCATCGGAAACATTCACTCAGCATAATATGTCAATCTCAAATTCTATTTTATTATTCTTCACTTTTAATGCGTGTTTGTTATTATTTATGTATCAGTCATTCTCTTGTATATTTTTTCTGTTCTGAATTATACTAGTGACAGTGTGAGAGAAGTGTATGGCGAGAAGAAATATTTGGCAGCAAACATCAAAAAGGCAAAGGTGCTTTTAACGCTCTCGTTCCCTTGTGCCAATCAATAGCATAAATTGTAAAACAACAAAGGTCTCGGAGATAAATAAATGCGACCTTGTTATAATGTAAACCGATACAACTCTTATTTTAAGCGAGACATCTTCGTCGTTCACGGATATTGTTTTATTCCGGGGATACTTCTGAAACGAGTTAGCTTTTAACTTGGTATTCAGGTAAACGGCTCCAAGTCTGCTATTATAATAGTGTCAGAATGGTCTATCAATGATTTCATAATGGTTGATTTTGACAAGTTTGGTAATCTACTAATATAAAAGCGTCATTATGACTTTCCAATGGTCAACCACTGACACTCACTTGAAAATAATGGCATAGAATATAGGTAGTCTCGTACATAATGACAAATGAATGACAGACGTACGTGGTAATCTGCTAAAATTGACAGTTCCTTTGATCAGTAACCTACCTTTAGAACGTTGTTGTGCAGTAATTTCTTTTAATAGCTCGGTTATAAACTTTTTTCCATTTCCCCAATCATTCTATCCATCCCATTCTCATTTTACGAGACCATTGACCGACCAATGATCGATCATTATGAATTTAGCAGATTACGAACTTTTAGTAAAATGAGAATGGGATCGTGTTGGAATGACAAATTTATTAAACTAGCAGACTTGGGTAATGGGCGTTCCTTCAAATGGCATGTAGGTATGGTACTATTTTGTAACAATTTTAACTTTATTAACTGAGATAGGTTCAGATCAATGTATTATCTGGAGTGGAGTCGATTTGTGATAAATATAATAATTAGTGACTTTTGGCCTTAGGTTGAAAGTTAACAATTTCTTTTTTGTTTTAAAGAAACGTCCCACATTAGGATTTACTTCTGTATCGTGGGTGCGTTCACAAACATGAAAACTCACATACACAAGACAACCAGACCCGGAACATCAACAACAACCACACAATACATTAACACAAAATTAACTTAAGTATGTTTACAGTAAACAATTTAAAAAATAAGAAGAAAGAGGATGCATTTGGACCGAAGTTTTGACGTAAGCGGTACGCTTGCTGGAAACAACTTCTTTCTTCTATAATATGATAGGAAATAATAGGAATATAAAAGCTAGTTCCTACATATAACAGAACATAGGCAAACCTACGTGGAGATCGATTTTCAATATTGCTTTTTTCCGCACGCTATTCTAGAAATCAAAGCGTTTTGATTAAAACACACAAACATACATACATTTATGTAAATATAACCCTAAAGATTCCACGAGCCAGTACCCATTCGATCTAACGAACCCCAGCTATGGTTTCTGCTTACCCGGCAAAAAGCAAAAAAAAGGGTAACACCCGTTAAAAAATGTAAATAACACGAATACAACATGCGTAGTAAAAAATGTAAATGGGCAAGACCTTTCGTTTATACACGCGTCGTCGCCTGTTCGTGTATTAAAAACCTTTGAAATTTTAAAAAGCGGTTCTACGGAATTCCGTACGTTTTTATTGTGATGTTTACTGGTTAAACTAACTTCGTGCGTTTATTTTATTTTTGTACTATGAATCGGGTTATTTTGTTAAAGGCATGCTTTATGCATTCTTGCTTTATGCATTCTTGCTTTATGCATTCTTGCTTTATGCATTCTTGCTTTATGCATTCTTGCTTTATGCATTCTTGCTTTATGGTGACCTAAAAGACGGACACTTTGTGAGCGCTGGCTGAGTGCATGTCTTGTGTTGGAAATCATTTCTGGGCCAGTGAACGTATAACCCAAATGTTTAATTTATTGAGAATAAAACAGCCTTCCCCGTTAGACAGATATAGATGGAAAATATATTTTGAAACCGAAGTAATCATATCAAACTAATATTACGTTTGTTCTGCTGCTTGGTTGGGTACGGTTCAGTCAGCCAAAAGCATGGATGACTTTGATCAATAAAAATGACTTCGCCAGAAAACCCGACCGCTAAAACCGACTCGGTCAGGAAAAGTAAATCTTTTATCTATATATACTATCTATGCTAATATTATAAAGAGGAAAGATTTGATTGTTTGTTTGTATTGAATAGGCTCCGAAACTACTGAACCGATTTGAAAAATTCTTTCACTGTTGGGAAGCTACACTATCCCCGGGTGATACCTATAGGCTATAATTATTTTATCCCCATGTTCCCACGGGAACGGGAATTATCGGGTAAAACCGCAGGGCACTGCTAGTTTCCTATATTTTAGTGATTATAGTGAGTATTATATATTTGGAATCGATTCCTCGAGCCCTTTATTCAAAAGTTAAGTCTTCAAAAGTCTTAAAAACTTTTGAAGACATAATACGGCGCCAAGCATCGGCCATTTTTATTGTCCCAGTGACACTCTTACAATCAAGACGAATGTAACAACACCTCTTAATCCGTTCAGGTTACAGAGCATGCCAAAGAAATATACATACACTAGCAGCGCCCCGCGATTTCACCTGCATTGTTCCCGTTCCCGTGGCATAGGATAAAGATAAGATAAAGATAAAGATATATTTATTTGTAAACATGTGTAACATTGTACATATAAATGCAAATGTGGATGTAAAAGTGAAAATCTGTGAGTTTCAACATGTTTTGCCACCATTGGCGTACAAAATTAATTTTGACCACTTGAAATATAAAACAATTAAGAAAGAGAGAGAAAAAAAAACTTAACAAAATTTAAATATAACACAAATAGACTAGAAACTATCATTTAAAAAATCTTTAACACAATAATAACATTTTTCAGTAAGTAACTTCTTAAGTTCTCTCTTGAATAAAATTGTCTGGTTTATATTTTTAATAACCTCTGGAATTTTATTATATATTCGTGGTGCCATACAAAACACGCTTTTATGAAGTAGTGCTGTTTTGGCAGAGTGAGGCTGTAAGAAGTTCTTATATTTAGTACGTCTATTTCTAGTGACATTGTCTGACAAAAGAGGAAACCAATGAGGATTGTTTCTAACAAATAAAGCTATTTCCAAGATGTATAGTGACGGAAGTGTCAGTATATGGTATTTTATAAACAGTGGTTGACAGCTGTCGGTATTTTTGATCTTAAACATAGCCCGAATACAACGCTTTTGCATTTTAAACACCATGTCGGTGTTTGTCGAATTACCCCAAAATATTAGACCGTATCTAAGCACCGATTCAACAAGTCCATAATATGCCATGAATAATGCGTTTCTACTCACTGTTGGTGTCAGTTTGTACATCGCAAAAGATAAACTACTTATTTTTGTACAAAGGTCTTCTGTGTGACATTTCCAATTAATTCTACTGTCAATTTTTAAACCGAGGAATTTGGCTGTTTCTACTTGATTTATTATATTACTATCATATATTAATGTAAATTTAATTAAATTTTGAGGTCTTTGACTGTAGTTCATTACATTTGTTTTATTTATATTGATTTTTAGATTATTATTGATTAGCCATGTTATTATAGATGTTAGTGCTTTATTTATGTCGTTTTCAAATAGATTTTTATCATTACATATAATATTTACTGTGCTGTCGTCTGCAAATAATGTCATAGGTTGCACAGTTGCTTTAGGGAGGTCATTGATGTAGATAATAAATAGCGTAGGTGCTGTTACGCCGCCTTGGGGAACACCATATCTAACATATCTTACTTTGGATTGGTATTGTTCTTCTTTTTTAGTTTTTATATTAAATCTTGTAACTTGTGTGATTTGTTTTCGATCAGTTAAGTAAGATTTAAATAGTTCCAAAACGTTTCCTCTTATACCGTATGCCTCCAATTTACTAACCAATATTTTGTGATCAACATAATCGAAGGCTTGTGTCATATCGCAAAAAATGGAGCAGACAGGGGTAGTTTTATCAACTGCATTCATTATACTTTTTAAAAACTCAAAGATCGCCATGTTTATATTTTTATGTTTTCGAAAGCCTTTTTGTTCGCTGCATAAGATATTGTTATTTTCTAAGTAATTATTTAATTCTGTATTGTAGTAAGTTTCAAAGATTTTGGAAAATATAGAGAGGAGGGCAATGGGTCGATAATTTTCAATTAATTCTTTATCATCTTTTTTCAACAAAGGTTTAACAATTGCTAGTTTAAGATCCTTAGGAAATGTGCCATTTGTTATAGATAGATTTATAATATGACTTATGTGATGACATATCTGACTATTTACTTCTTTTACAATTTTTGTAGAAATTTCGTCATAACCGACACTTTTTGTATTTTTTAGGCCCTTTATAATCTTAAATACATGAAGAGGTGTACTTGGAGCTAAAAACATTGAATTAGGTATGTGGTTAATTAGGGATGTTACATTTTTACCAGCACCCAAGATTGGCTTAACTTTATCAACGAAGTAATTATTAAATGTGCTAGCTATTTCTGTAGGATTTGTGATACTTGTATTTTGGATTTTAATTTTATCTATGGGTTCTCTTGGTAGATTTGGTCGTACTTTATTAATCATTTGCCACGTTGTCTTTGATTTATTATTTGACATTTTAATTCTGTAATTATTTTGCGCACGCTTCGTTAGTGATATAATTTTTTTTAGTAATTTGGAATAATTAATATAATTTTGTTTATTCGTTTTTGTTGCTTTTTGTCTAAGTTGCCAGAGCAATAGTCTTTTTCTTTTACTACAAATTTTTATTCCCCGTGATATCCACTTAGATTTATAATTAACTTTCATCATTACACTTTTCTGCGGAAAGCACAGATTGTAGAATAATTTAAAATTATCCATGAAATATGTATACGCATTATCTACGTCCTTAGTTATGTAAATTTCTGAAAAACAAAAATTATTCAGGCACATTTTGAATTTATCAATGTTTTCTTTGCAGTAATCTCGTTCCGTTTTATACCAGTATTTTAGTTTGAAAAGCTTTTTTATTGGAAGTTTTATTAATTGGGCTGTGTGGTCTGATAAACCAAAATCCAACACTTCAGTCTTACACTGTTTTTTGAAATCATGGGCAAAGTTATCTAAACAAGTCATGCTAATCAGTCTAGTAGGTTGTTTTAAAGCAAGCTTTAAGTTAAAATTCAATAACAAACATTCGAAATCTAGGGATACATTATTACTTTTTAAAATGTCAATATTAAAGTCTCCAGCTATTAAAATATTATTACAACTCATTTTAGTAATGAGCAGAAGGACTTTTTCAAGTTTTGAAAGAAATGTTACCACATTGTTCGGGTTCGGTACTCGGTAGACACAGACAATAATAACCTTGTAATCAATAAGTTCGATAGCGCAGCATTCAAATACATTAGTTATAGCATGTTTCTTAACGTCTGGAATTTCCCTCCATTTATGCTCCTTATTAACCATGATACACGCTCCGCCTCTTTTGCTATTATTTCGACTAATGCAACTAGCTAAAACATAGTTATTTATATGGAGATATGTTTCGGATCCTGCCATCATAAAATGTTCCGTAATACATAGTACATCAATTGATTTGCTTTTGTCTGCAAGCTCTTCCATATTTATCATCAAGAGATCAGTTTTGTTAAATAATCCAGCTATATTTTGATGTAATACATATAAGTGTTTAGTTTCGAAAAAACATGGATTCAGAGTTTTTTTCATCAGTCAGCTGATTTGTGTGTGTAAGGCTTTCCAATGTTTGTATTTCATACTGTATTATTCCATTAATGTAGTCTTGGATGTCTTGGAAAATGGTTTCCATGCCGAGTTTGTTCACCGTGCCACTATGTATATTAAACATTTCATAGCTACACTTAAGATTTCTATTAGAATCCAAGAAGTACGCATGTTTATGTTCTAGTATGTCGAGGTATAACAAATTATTAAAATGGCTATATTTTATCCCCGTGTTGCCATTTCACACAAGCTTTCTATTGGTCCACGTAACCTTTTTTTTTAGATGGGAAATCAAATGACTTCTCCCGCTCTGGGCGGAGCGCGAGGGAGTGTCAGACACTTACTGACTAAAACTCACCCGTGATCCTTCTTGTGCCCTTTGCGTTCCAGGGCCTCAAAGAATCACCACTCTTTCGAAAAAATTCCGCAACCCTAGCAGGCACTGACCCTATGGGGCCCCGTCTTCTTTGCTGACGGCTCTTTTAGGCGCGCGTGGAACACGACGCGCCGTCGACTCGGGGGTCCACGTAGCCTGCTATTGGTGAAATAATTTTGAAAATCAGATCAGTAGATCTAGAGATACCTCTTACAACGTCACAAACTCACAACCTCACAAACGTTACTTCTTTATAATATTATAGTAAAGAAGTATAGATATCTACATACACTCGAAATTATTACCCTCCTTCTGGCGCAGTCGGGTATAAACAAATAACAATTCAAGCCCTTTGAAATGCTCCATCTGTCTAATTGAGGATTTTAATTAATTGGTAACCTACTCATAAATTAAAATCATCTGTTCGACGGACAAAGCAATTAATTGAAACAAATATATTGAACGTTTCTGATACAGTAGGTGAAAATTCAATAAACACGCTGTTTCAGTAACTTGTTTTCATTGAATTTATTTAGAGAAAATGATCAAAATTATAAACTAGATAGAACGGTAGTAAGGCATTCTTAGAATCTGCCTTTTAGCATTTTCTGCGTCGTTGGTGTAGGTACCCTTGTTAATTTCAGGTAACGAAGTGTATATTCGTGGCTGCATTGTTAAAGGTTATATTTATTATACCAACCAGCTATTGTTCGTGATTTAGTAAGCATAAACATTTATTTGGGAAATTAAATGTATGTTCTCAAAAAAAAAAAAAAACTATTAAGCGTCTTCAGGATTGTTGATATTAAATTGTTCGAGTTTCAATGTTGTTACCTAGTTGTCAGGTCATGGAGGTCTGGTAGGCATGGATCCACGTAAAATACTGGTAATCAGTTGAAACCGGTTTGATTGGAAGCCGACCCCCCTGTATTTGGGAAAAAAGACTAAGCAGATGATGATTATATGTTAACCATGTACTGGAATTATTAGAATTATTAATCTATTTTAAGATTCAAAATTGTTGGTATACCACGTAAATTTAAGCTTCGGAAGAGTGAAGGGACCTAACACAGGCAATTTTTGTCTAAAAGGTCACTTCAAAACTAGTTGGATACTTACTTAAAAAAAGCATATTAGTACAATTCTGTTCATCCAATGACCATCGACGGCCCGTGTCGAAAGTCAAATGAAATCATCCTTACTTTTTATAAATATGTATCGTGTAAAGTGTAGACAAGTACCGGCCAAGCTTTTCAGACACCCGTGCCACTTTCAGTTTCTCTCAAAATGTAGCCAAAATTCTCTGCACAGTATGCCACGTGTGTACAGAGCCGACAGCCCACAAGCACTCAATGTTCTACGTGAAGGACATTCAAAGTTGCTAGACTTTGTAGTAGATTGTGGCTTGTCTATGTTACTCAAGTGCTTCAATGGGCAAGCGAGTTTGAACAATGTATTTTGTCAATTTTGGCTATTGTAGGGAAGTCAGTTCGATCAGGTATATTGATGGGAATTTGTTTGATTTTATCGTTGAGTTCTGGATTAAAACAATATGCAATTAAGTATGTAGTATCTATTATACTTAATTCGTCGTATGAGATTTGCCATAATCAAGGGCTGACAAGATGATCAAAATTTGAATGACTTCAGGTGAATAGCAAGTTGAGTATTTAAAATGTATGGAGTATATAGATTTGGCAGTTGCAAATGGAGATTCACGTTTCATAAATTCCAGAATAGCGCGAATTAAACGCTAAGTCGATTTTTTACACCAATTCGGATGTTTATATTATATATACAGGGTTATTTGTAAAACACCAACAACCTTTTAAGAGGTCATTGTACTCATCATTATGAACAACTTTTACTACGGGACCAAACCTGAAAACGCGAAAATAACATCAGCTGTCCCCTACATTTTGATGAGTTGTACGAACATAAATGTATGGAACTGCTGATTTTATTTTCGCGAGATTCACTGTTGGGAAGCTACATTACCCCCAGAAGACATAAGCTATATGGGAACTATGCTGGTGGAACAGCGGGGCGCTGCTAGTGAGAAATAAATATCGACGGTTAAAAGGAAATAGGGTATAAGCGACAAAAAGTGAAATGTTCAGGAGAGCCGTTCAAAGTTTTAAATTTTAGAAAAACTGACGTAATTTTGTTATTTATTAAGATATCGTGAAAACTAAAAAAGTTATAAAATCAGAAAAAATGGAGCATTTACCGGTATTTTTAGTTTTAATGATTTTACGCTATTTAAAGTGGTTTTTGTCGCTTATAACAATAGCTTTTAATTTTCTAATGAGGAAATATGGCATAAGATACAAATGACAAAGTAAAATATTAAAGGATAAGAAGCCTAAGCGACATACTGATTTCTCACACAGCAAGGTAAAAGGGTATAAGAGACTAGACAGTTCAATAAGTGTTATAGGAAAAGAAGGATAAGGTACTTTTCACAGTGGTTGTATGGAAGCTAATAGAGCACAAGAAACAGTCGGCTTTCAAAACAATACCAGGATATAAGACATTAGTGACGCACAATGTCGCTTGAAAGCAAAGGAAAAGAAGGATAATCAACATTTGGCATTGCGTGAGTCTATGGAAATATGGATGAAAAGACACCCCAAAAATAATGAAGTAGCGCAACCAACACGATCCTTCATCAGGATAAGAGCTAAAACGGGTATTACACTACACTGTAATTTTGTCCCTAACTCGTAAAATAGGGTGAAGTATTTTAAAAGCATTAGGGAGTCGATTTTCATACAAAAAGACTAAGGATCCTTAGTCTTAGGGGCCTATTTCAGTATACCCTACCCATTCAAGTGATTCTAATTTACACTAAACAATAGATTTCAAAGATGATAGTTCGTCATTATAGTCATTTTCATGTCACCTACTTACCTATTTACTAACAAGCGGATAGTAGGATTTTTTTAAATAGAAAAAGACATTGACATGACATGGACACCTTATGGTGTCCTCCCCCAAGCACATCCAGTACATCAGATGACCCGATTCCAGGGTTATCCCTGGAATCGGGTCATCTGATATACTTCCGCGAGGGAGACCAACAATCGCAAGGCGGCGTTGGGTTTCTGGTAAACAAGTCCTATCTAACAACTTAGTGGAAACGTCAAGTATGTCGAACAGGGTAGCGTACCTTATTGTGAAGCTCACCGAGATAGCCTCAAGGTAGTGTATGCACCGACCTCGATACATTCGGACGACGAAGTGGAAAATATGTTCGATGACATATCGAGAGCCCTCCACTTCACTACAAAGACATAGTACACCGTTGTCATGTGGGACTTTAATGCCAAAGTGGGAGTACAGTATTGCTGCGAATAGGTAATAGGATACCATGGATTTGGAAGCAGAAATCATAGGGGGCAAATCCTCGTCAACTTCCTCGAACGGGAGGGGTTGTTCTTGATGAACTCTTTCTTCAAGAAACAGACCCAAAGGAAGTGGACGTGGCAAAGCTCCGACACTATGACCAAACATGAGATGTCGATCTTATGTTTGTTCATCATGAATGACAAGAGGCATACTCGTATATTCAGAGACGTCTCCGTGATCAATAGGTTCAATACCGGTAGCGATCACCGACTTGTCCGAGGCTCTCTGAATATTAACTTCAAGGCCGAACGTGTCCGTCTGATGAAGTCCAGACTCCGACCAACTCTGCTCCAAACCATGGCATGATCTGAAACGTTCCAGCCGTTCCAGGCAAACCTGTAAAACCGATACGCTGCCGTGGAAACCACAACAGACGTAAACCAGAACCTCTAAAATGTGACTCGGATCCTCAGGGAAAAGGATACGAGATTCTGTGATATGCAGCGTAAGGGCAAGAAGTTCAAGCTTTCAGAAGGGACTAGGACTAATGAAGGAATGACGTGAAAGCCCAACCGTCACTTCGTTGGCAAAGCGATTTCTAAACTGAGAGATCAACAAGCACGTACGACAGGACCTCCGGGGCTTCAATGCTATTTCAGTTGAAAGAGCAATCGAGCAGAATCGGGGGTCAAAGGTGTTCGTACAGTCTCTTGGAAGAAGCCACCTGATGAATTTGACCACAGCAAGTGGAGAAGTTGTTTCTTTGAAGCCAGTAAGTCTTTTCGGAAGTGGAGGACTTCTATAGCCGGTTATACGCATCGCATGCATCTCGTCCTGATCCCAAAAATCAGGGTTCTAGAACCACATTGACACGCCATTTAACCGAAGACCTGCCAGAAGTCCTATGGCATTAAGTCCGCTTTGTACAGTTTTTTTTACTAGTGCGTAAAGTTTTAATAAATAAGTCAGTATTGGCGAAATCGAGATCGCTCTTGGGCAGCTTAAAAATAGAAAAGCCCCTGGAAAAGACGATGTTACCACAGAGCTGCTGAAAGTTGGAGGTAAACCCGTACTGAGGGAGCTGCAGAAGCTGTTTAACGCTGTCCTGTTTGAAGGGAAAATTTCAGAGGCGTGAAGTAGAAGTGTGGTAAAGATGACACTTCTACTCCGTTCTTCAAAAAGGGAGACAAGACCCTATTGAAGAACTATCGACCCATATCCCTTCAAAGCCACGTCTATAAGCTGTTTTCAAGAGTGATCATGAACCGTCTTGCGCGAAAGCTCGACAAATTCCAACTACCAGAACAGGCTGGGTTTCGGAGCGGATACGGCCGCATAGACCACATCCACACAGTGAGACCGAAGAGTATAAGCAGCCCCTGTGTCTAGCATTTGTGGACCATGAAAAGGCCTTTGACTCGGTTGAAATCTGGTCTGTTCTGAAGTCCCTGCAGCGCTGCCAAGTAGACTGGTGATACATCCAAGTGATGAGATGTCTCTACGAAGCCGCCACCATGTCCGTTCAAGTACAGGATCAGCAAACAAGTCCCATACCGTTGCATCGAGGAGTGAGACAAGGGGATATTATTTCCCCGAAATTGTTCACTAATGCAATGGAGGTTATGTTCAAGACGCTAAACTGGAACGAACGTAGCATTAACATCAATGGCGAATACATCTCTTACTTGTGATTTGTAGATGATATCGTCATCATGGCAGAAACGCTGCAGGACCTACAACAGATGCTGAACGATCTGGCTGACTTTTCTGTAACATCAATATTGTACACTTAGTTCGCAGTAAACTTTTTGACTTTGACTTTGGATAAAACCAAGGTCATGTTCAACGAAAATGTTCTACCGGAACCGATTGCGATTCACGGTGCAATTCTTGAAGTTGTTCAAAAATATGTGTACCTCGGGCAGACATTGCAGTTAGGTAGAAACAACTTTGAGGGCGAGGTGAATAGAAGAATTCAGTTAGGCTGGGCAGCGTTTGCGAAACTACGTCGAGTCTTTACATCGTCGATTCCACAGTGCCTAAAGACGAAAGTCTTCAATCAGTGCGTCCTACCCGTCATGGCATACGGAGCAGAAACGTGGAGACTGACGGCTCGTATGGTCTACAAGCTTAAAGTCGCTCAGTGGGCTATGGAAAGGGCTATGCTCGGTGTGTCTCTGAGGGATCGCATCAGAAATAAGGTGATCCGTCAGAGAAGCAAGGTCATCGATATAGCCTACCGGATTAGTAAGCTGAAGTGGCAGTGGGCTGGCCATATTAACCGACAACCGTTGGGGTAAACGAGTTCTAGAGTGGAGACCGCGTCTCGGCAAACGTAATGTAGGACGTTCTACACTACGTTTGCCGAGACGCACGGTGGAGTGACGATTTGCGCAGGACGGCTGGCAGAAACTGGATGCGAGAAGCCGAAAATAGATCTAAGTGGCGAGCAATTGGAGAGGCCTATGTCCAGCAGTAGACTGCAACAGGCTGTTGATGATGATGATGGTGTAGATAGCTAATACTGCAGCTAGCAGGTAGGGAACTTAAGAATTAATTACGAACACTTGGTATGTATCCGTAATATTAACATTTAAAAAGGTAACAAACATAATAGTAAATAATAAAAAGCTTATTGGGTATTGTAGTATAAGTGAAGTATAAGTATGATTGTAGAACGTGGAAGTAGGTTATAATGTGGTTATAATCGACACCATGATATCTAATTTAATTTAAGTAATAAGATATTATCGACAAAACTGTATTTATATTGTACGCGGAAGTAAGGTGCAACCAACAGTGTGATATTAAAATAAATTTAGGTAATAGAGCATAACCTGCATAGCTTCCATAAAGTACTGAATGGTAATAGGGTATAACTGACAGAGTAATATGAAAATAAATTTCGTATATAGGGTACAAGCGCCATAGCTATGTTAAATTACGAAATGGAAGTAGGCTATAAACAACGTTTGTACTTTGTGAGGGAAAAGCTTAAAAGGCATAAACAACCGAAAGCTCGACACCCTTATGAAGTAAAAAAGCATTACCGACAACAAACACAAAATAAATCATTTTTGTAGGGGCACAAGCACCTTTGTAGCAAAAATTACTTGAATTTTCGTCGGTTACGAAAACTAATACTATGAAAACGATTTTTTTTGCTAGGGCATAAACGCCAAAAAACTCATCGTAGAGCCATGAGAGTAAGCGCATTCGAAAGAGCGGAAAATTTTACGTAGGATGGCATATATAACTCATTTTTGACCAAAATGTCGCTTATGCCCTACTTCCTTTTAACCGTCGATATAAAAGTTCCAACCTATATACATGGATACAAAATAAACCTTAAAAGTATTTGAAATGTTTGTTATTTCTAGAACCTGAGCTTTGATAGTTATTCTGGTTGAACGAATCCTTGTAGTAATATTGTTCTTTCTGTCCCAGAAAGAAAAAATATTCTGAATATTAAAGATGGTGGCTTCGCATTTGTGCTAAAGCAAATTGGACAGAAACATGTTGTTTGATGTCTCGGAGACACTACGATTACGTACCTACATGTCTTCTAGATTATTTTCGTTATGTTTGATAAAATATTATGTAGGTATAAAATACTAGGTAGGTTATTCTCCTAATGCAAGAATGTAAATGTTGTTAGGTATTGTGGATATAGGTACATGTTTGATTAGGCTTTAGACTATTTTAGAATAAAGTACCTACATAGATATTTCCCTAATATAACTACTCGGGCAATAAGTATTGAACCGTTTTTCATCACTCGCAAATGTAAAGAAATCGACAATTATATTCAGGACATCCAAATTTCCGTTTCCAAAAAAGGAGGAGGTTTTCAAGTCGTTTTTTTTTATGTGTTTTAACTCGTATCTTTATACTGGGTGTACCGATGTTGATAATTATTTTATATTCGAAAGCTGGAGCTTGTCGTGTGGTCCCATTTAAATTCGAGTGAGATCTGACGAATAGTATTTCAGCTATCCCTAATACGTACTTATTTACGTGGCTTCGACTACTTCGATGTAAAATGAAAAAATAAAAATGTATAGGTGCGATAGTATGGAAGAGCATCTTAGTATTTTGGGGTGGTTTCTAGTTGCATGAAGATCTGGTGAAGAACGCAGATAGGTAGGAAACGGAACTCTTCAAGAAATGATAGTCAGTAGAAATCAATCGGGATTTCAGAAATCGCGTGTTTGTTTATTGTTTACACCAATTTATAGCATTTATGCTGTAATGGGTCTAAAGTTTAGCTGTGGGGTGTCACCACTAAAAGATTTAAAAAAAATAGACAAGAACTATAAAGTATCTAATTTTAGTTTCAGAAATCAGTGTTTTGTTTGTTTCTTCGTTTTTTTGACATCGAATAACGAAAGAAGAGTTGTTATGTGGAGCACTAAGAGAGATTTTCCCTAAATTCCTACGGCAACGGAATTAAACGGAATATGCGCGAACGAAGTCGCGGGCTAAAGCTGTAAATAATAAAGCATTTAAGAGAAAACATTTTAAATACTTAACGGATAATATAGAATATTCGAACCTTTATGTTAATTATTTCTTGAAAGTATTTTTTTCGAGATACGCTCTTGTTGCACCTAATGCTACAAATTTTTAAGCTGTATTATTCCAATCCGTTTACTTACATACCCAACGTTATGACGTCACACATTTCAGTACCAGTCCAAACCCGTAACAGTTGTTCGAAACTTGTAAACGGGACATGGCAAACGAACTCGCAATCAAACAAAATTCAAACTTAAACCTGAACAATAGAGCCTATTATCCTCTAGATAGTTAGTAGGATAATTCTTTCGCGATTTACAAAGGGACGACTGTAAGACGTTCGCTGTAATGCGACTTGTTTCAAGTGATTTTTTCAAGGGAAGTGCTCCATTTTCTTACTTACAAAAGAAGTGGATAATACTGAAATATGACACTGCAGGTTTCTTTGTCACGAATAAAAAGGCTTGCAATAAATACGTAGGTACTCTGTCTTATCAAGTTAACTCCAGTATTGAAGAAAACCTTTTTGAGTAGGTATACCTACGCACGGCACAGTCAAAGTGACGAACTTCTCTGCTAGCATCTGTGTCGGGGGACATTGCCACGGGAATGGGAACAACGCGGGTGAAACCGCGAGGCGCTGCTAGTCATGAAATGAAACGAAATAAATTTATTAATAATATCTTATTGCCTCAGAGAAAATATTTTATTACCCAGAGTAGAAGTGTGTTGGTATTTAAATTATAAACTTATTGGACCTAAAATGATTGATTATTTGGTAAAAAAACAATAATTTAAAAGTTAATAATTATTGAGTATTTATTTAGTAGATACCTGTTTGAATAAAATTGACTTAGTAAATACTTACATTAATCTATACGAATATTATAAGGAGGTAAAGTTTATGAGTTAATCTCTGGATCTACAGATCCGTTTTGATAAATTATTTTACCTTTAGAAAGCCACATTATTACTTATTCATATCCCCGTATTCCCAGAGGATCAGGAAGTATGCGGGTGAAACCGTGGGGCGCTGCTAATAGATAATAATCGCGATATTAATCGCCTTTCTTTTTTTTTATTTATATATTGTATACCACTATTCTCTGCACCACCTAAAGGTTGACTGGTAGAAAATCCGCCTCAGTTTATCTGTGTGCGTAAAGTATTACATAAATCAATAAAAAGGGCAGAACAAAACTTAATCGTCAGTAAGTCATGACTGTGAAACGTCGTGTTACGTCCATACGATAAAAGAATTTACAAGATAGACAGAAATAAACAACTTGATGACTCCTGAAAATGAATCTGAAAAAAAGTAACAAGATAGAATTAATAACAGTAAGTAAGCGGCCGGAAATACGTCTCGGCTTAATTTCCTGGAACCGGATATTGTTATATTATTTCAAAACGAAACGAGCTAGACATCCTCTCAACGTAAAAAGGTACAATTCAGAAATACGATTTTAGAAATAAGACGACATTTTAAATCGAATTCAATTGAGAAAATTCTCGGGAGATCGGGCCAAGAAATACGTGTTACGGACACAGTCGGTGCAATTTCTGGCCGATCTCTTAGAAAACGAGTTATCCCCGACTTCATTGACTATCCCATGGAAAGTCAAGACTTTGGATTCCGCAACAAATTTAATCGGGAAGAAAAATTGCAGTCCTGGGAAATACTCTTTCCTATTTTGAGAATTGGGGAGGCTAGGAATTTACATGTGGATGAAAGCACGTAGACCGCCATTGACCATTTGAAGTTGGACTTTATTTCAGTTACCATTTGGGTCCATTACTGTTAAAAGTTATTAGGGTTTTTCGTTTAGTGGGTACTCGAGAGATCGTCTTTTGTTTGCGATAGGGTGACAATGGATTGAGTTAGTAAAGTAAGACTGTTCTGTTCGCATTTAATTTCTTTATAAGAACTCCGTCGCTGTAGCATCGGATCATTTGATTAAAAAGTATTTTTATAGGAACATTAAAGTTGAAAAGTACTACGTTTTATGAGCGATTCCACTATTTTTTATTTTATGAAACATTAAATGCTTTACAGAGTTTCACGGAGAATTTGTTGAATCTAGGACTCGATTTTCATTTAGTTCTCTGTTTACGGCCAGTAAACATGGCTTTCGTTTATGTAGTAGGTATGAATCTGTTTTTTTTTTGTGAACTTATTATTTCGCAACTACGCAATTATTACCAACTTAGTTGGGTCAGCTTAAAGTAATTCATAATCATTTATTTGCTAATATGGGTAATTGATTAAGGTTTTTAAAAACAGTAAAGCACAGTTCAACTATATTACGCCCTTTTTTTGGATTTGCTAGATCATCAAATGACTTTGCCCGCTCTGGGCGAAGCGGAAGGGAGTGTCAGACTCTTACTGACTAAAACCCACCCGTGCTCCTTCTTGTGCCCTTTGCGTTCCAGGGCCGCGGTGACTCTTTCAAACAAATTCCGCAACAACTATATTACGCCTTGAGGCATACAAATGTCAAACTTTTGCTGGATCACAACATTGTTATACCTACAATACTATGGAGCAGCTGCTCGTCTGACCTTCACAACATATTAACTGGGCAGCACGGTTGCCCTTGGCAACTCTGATGTCAGAAGTGTCTGATTCTCTGGATTCTGGCTTTCTGTAACGACTGTCAAATACAACAGGACCAACTAGTGTTCGAAAGTTATTGCGTACATATACACTCAAAGTGCAAGTCAAGACGTTTATTTCAATTTAATCAAAAATACTTTTAAACGTCAACATTTAAAGTTACTTTATAATAATAAAGTGACTCTAGTGACCATTCGCAAAGGTTCTTATGGAGAAGAACGGACAAGAATGAAGCTCTGTCAGTCTGTTTGTGTTTCGCTTGTTCGCGAGGATTAAACTATGGGCAGAAGCTAGTTTAAAACAAATTGAATATTTCACCACGCAATGATTAAGGGACGTAACACACCCAAGAAATTATACAGCTCGCCCAATAATCGTGTTACGAAACACAAATAAAACGCTGTAAACGCGCCACTAATACATTCTGATTATAATTTCGTAGTCGATTTGCATGAAAACAAAAGGAAACTGTACTAAGGGCAGACCGCGAAAATTATTTCCGCTCCTAAAAAATAAGCGGGGATTTTACATAATTCACGGAGTCGAAAAGTTCGTTGTGGCATTATTTTTTTAGACTTGGAACGGTATTATCCGGATTTGAAGCTCTATTGTGGAGTGAACCTACGTTTTTGCATTGGCTGTAGTGTTTTTTTTTAAGATGCAGACCGTATTCCCTGGATGGTTTTTCGGCATAATAGAATTGGTAGTGATATTTTTGTGTTTTGTAGATACAAAATTTGCAACAGTAGGTAAATCTTATCATTTCTGTTACCTACTAATTTGAACTATGTATACATAGATAGTCTCACGCCTTTGCCCGTGGAGACTGACAGCAACGATAGAACATTAATATAACTAATTTCAAGTGCAGATCTACTTTTAATAAGGTCTATGAATCACGGAAATTGTTGCGATAAATTTAAAAAGTAAATAAATATAACAAAGATTTGGTGCACAAACTTGAAAATGCCAAATAAACTTTGTTTAGTGAACATTTCTGTCAGAATAGCAATGTGTCCATTACAATTTCGTAAACTAACGGACCGATTAATGTTGTCACAAATTCTTCAACTTGAAAACTACGAACATCAACTTTAGTCCCTATTTGAGTCGAATAAATTAAAACTGATAAAGTAGGTAAGTAAGGAAGGCAACGGAAGTTCAAAAAACCTTTTATATTTATTGCAAAAGTTCGGATGTGATTTGAATAATTACTTTAAATTTAAAACCGTCTGCCAACTGATATTATGCATTGAGTTTAATGTTTAAAATTAATTAAATGCACGGAGATGAGATTTACGACTGAAGTTTCAATGAGATTCTGTTTTGTTTGTTTAAGTAGTTCTGTAGCGTTTAAACCAAACATTTCTACATAACACGTGTAAAGGCAGTTGGAATTAATACCACGGAATCTTCGAAAATATTAGAATACTAAGCGTTTTTGTTCTTTATTAAAACCTCGATTGATGTCCTCGTTATTTTTAGGGATGAATTCATAACTGTACTTAAAAACCCAAACATAAAAGCGAGATAATCCATAATCCCTGAAAACTATTTATTTAAATCCCTCTCAATTTAAATGAATACCTCTAGATTTTTTTTAACATCCATGAATATAAATAGTAATCAAAGTAGGTAGAGGTACCAGGATGTCATAAACGAAAAGAGGAAAAAAGTGAACAGCACTCATCCCTGATTGCGACACGTAATTTGACATCCAACCCAATCTTCCAAAGACAGATAAGACGTCACATTCTACCATACATTAGTGAAAAAGTAAAATAAAATTATGTCGGCCACGCTTCGGTGGTACCAGGAGAGAAGAAAGACTAAGAAGTACAACGCAACGCTCTCAAACCAGACAGTAATGAGAACGCGTGAAGCCACTACGTAACGACCTGTTTCAAACAAAAGACAAACTCACATACGAAATTAAACCCTAAAGTTTGCGTAAAAAGTTGAAATTACTCTGGAGATTTGGGAACTCATGCGCGTCTTTCAACGCTAATATGCGCCTTGGTTTGGTTTTTATTGTCGTGTGTACATTAGTTTTCATCTGGAAATGTTGTCGAAAATAACACTTATTCTAGTAAGTGTTATTTTCGTCTATTTTCAATTTATATTTTAATAAAGGTAATTGATTGACTGTTATTTAAGGCAGCTATGATTTGAAATTCATGATTTCAGTTTCGGAAAAAGATATGTTTATATCCTAATGCTGTGTTATTATAAAAAAACTACTTAATTCAGATCCAATATCAAATTGTGCAATATTATGCTAGTTTTCCAATAACGAACAATATCCTATACCTACTATTCAATCTCAAACCTTATTTGAATATTGTGAAAGCTGAAAATACCTCTAGTTTTTCTGGTTCATGAGATATTGAAATCAAAGACGCCCCGGGGCCTTATTTAAACTAATATACGCTCTGATTTCGCTTTGATATGAGTCAACATGATATATTGTAATTTTCTAAACGAATGTTCAAACGATATATGTACATACCTACATATTATTATTATGAGCCTCTATATATTTACCTTGAATATATCTTAGGGCGAAGTGTTATATCGAGTTTTTCCATTAGGAATTTTTGACCCATGACATCCTTTTTTATGTATTGGAAATCAACAAATGACTTCATCCGCTCTGGGCGGAGCGGAAGGGAGTGTCAGACTCTTACTGACTAATACTCACCCGAGTTCCTCCTAGTGCCCTTTCTGTTCCAGGGCCACGGTGACTTTTTCGAACAAATTCTCTTTTAAACAGATTTCTGTTAAAAACAGTAGGTACTTTGAGAAATTAAAAAAATAAAGGAGTAAAATATGAATCTCAAGTGAGAATAACTTGTTCTGTTGCGCTTAGAGATAGTATAACTTAGCTTCTACTTGTTTAAACAAGCGTAGCTCGTAGGTACCTACATGTGTGCGGAATTTGTTTGAAAGAGTCACCGCGGCCTTGGAACGCAAAAGGCATTAGGAGAAACATGATAAATGATATTTATTTTGTAAGTAGGTTAAACATAACACTTTTACACGTCAAACATTTCTGGTCATTTTAAGCTAGATGAAGCCGGTGTTTCTTAGCCGACTACCCTGAGAAGAAACACCGAAACAAACTCAAAGGTCAAAGTCCCTTTTAAAGTTCATATCCATGGATGGCTTTAGTCAGTAAGAACCTGACACTCCCTTCCGCTCCGTCCAGAAGGGAGACGTCATTTGATGATTTCAGAGTGTCAGACTCTTACTGACTAAAACCCACCTGTGATCCTTATTGTGCCCTTTGCGTTCCAGGGCCGCGGTGACTCTTTCGAATAAATTCCGCAACCCTAGCAGGCACTGACCCTATGGGGCCCCGTCTTCTTTGCTGATGGCTCTGAAGCGCGCGTGGAACACGACGCACCGTCGACTCGGGCCTGGTTGCTATCGGACGGCGAGCCACCCATAGCTCGCCAGCGAGGGCCGTTCAAAAGATCCTGATATAGTTAAATTGATAAATACTCTTTGATTTAGCCATCACTGTCTCCCTGATGGATATAAAGGTTCCTATCAGTATGGGTAAATACCAGGGCCTCAAGTCTGCTATTACAATAGTGTCAGAATGGTCTGTCATTGATTTCATAATGGTTGATTTTTACAAGTTTGGTAATCTACTAACATAAAAGTGTCACTATGACTTTCCAGTGATCAACCAGTGACACTCCATTGAAAGAAATGGCATAGAATGGTAATCTCGTACGCAATTAAAAATGAATGACAGACGTATGCGGTAATCTGATAAAAATTTTACACTTCCTTTGATCAGTGACCTACCATTAGAACATCATTGTGCAGTCATTGCTTTTAATAGCTCGGCTATCAAAAAGTATTACGAGACCATTGACCGACCAATGATCGAACATTATAAATTTAGTAGATTACGAGCTTTTAGCAAAATGACAATGGAATCGTGTTGAAATGACAAATTTATAAAAATAGCAGATTTGGGGCCCAGGACCCCAAGTCTGCTATTACAATAGTATTAGAATGGTCTATCATTGATATCATAATGGTTGATTTTTACAAGTTTAGTAATCTACTTATAAAAAAGCGTCATTATGGCTGTCCAATGGTCAACCACTGACACTCCATTGAAAGAAATGGCATAGAATGGTAATCTCATACATAATGACAAATGAATGACAGACGTATGCAGTAATCTGCTAAAATTTTGACAGTTCCTTTGATCAGTGACCTATCATTAGAACGTTGTTGTGCAGTCATTTCAATAGCTCGGTTATCAAAAAGTATAATTTGATCATTGACTGACCAATGATCGACCATTATGAATTTAGAAGATTACGAACTTTTAGCAAAATGACAATGGGATCGTGTTGGAATGACAAATTTATAAAAATAGCAGACTTGAGGCCCAAGTAACAGATACCAAATTAGGAGCAATTTATTGTTCTTCAATTCAATGCGAAAAGAACACAAGGGTTGATTTACAGCCTTGTCAAAATTCATGTGACCTTGGAACCCTTCCAAAAACGATAAAAAGCCTAGCGTTTTTGGTTGAAGCGTAGGCCTACGACCGATTTTCATCTAAAAATATGTATTAATCACATTAATTTGACAAATTATTTTTGTTTCAGGTAACACCAACATTAAATTAAACACCGTTCAAGGTAAAATGTTCATGGTTGCATATTGTGTATAGTTATTAATCTGTCGAGCTATATTAACTCTAATGGAATTCGGTATTTTCATAAATTGGAACTCGGTATTTTCATAACGTAGGTATTCGGCATATTTCACTACTGCATAATGCGTATCGTTCGGTAAACAAACAATAAATCTGCCTGTGGTTACCGTGTAGGGTAGGGAAGGGAATATATTTTTAAGATTGTATAAATATTCCCATTTTTCGAAATTCAATTTATTTTTTAAATATTAATCGATTAAGAATGTTGTGAATAGATACTAAGGGTTAAATTAATAAAAAAAATAACTGTGTGATTAGTTTAAATACTAATTTAATAATACGAATTTTAAATTAGAATCCGATGGTTTTTTTTTTATACACAAGGTGTATAAAAAACATACATATGTTTAGTAAAATATGTATCCTTTAACCAACAAAGCAAACATACCCTTTACTTTTTTACGCTCATTTTTAAATTTTCGCTTATAAAATCACGCCTTGAACACTCGTTCTCATCTTAGATTTCAAAGGAACGTCCAGAATTGGCTCTCGCTAAACTTAAAAGCTTTCATTTTAAAAGATTCCAGAACTGACTCGGACTTCATATTGAGACGCTATTGAGCTCAGTCCGTTCGAATTTCATTCGAATGTTCGAAAATCCGATTCGAACACAATCGAAGCTAAGCAGAAAAGCGTGGTGTGTTCGCATCACTAAGCCACCGTTTTTCAACAATATTAGTGTTGGTAAATCACGAATAGGGTCCATTTATTTAGTGTTAAATTATGATAATAAAGCCATTAAATGCAACCTCATTGCATGACTGGCGCGAATTTACAACTACACAAAACGCTATGTTATAAAATTAAATATGACTAGCCATCGCTTTCATGTGGTAAACAAAAATAAAATTATTATTATTAATAATAATTATTAATTATTATTATCTCCTTTATTCATATTGTAGGTATACATATTGTTTACATTTTTAAATATTTCTATTAAAGTAAAAAAAAAATATTTAAAAATATAAAAAATAGTAGCCCACCGGTATCGGGAACAGGGTCCAAGGTACCGGCGGTCAGGGCTCCAGAGAGAGGAACCTCCTGACAATGCGAGCCGTGTCCAGAAGTACCGCTTTCTGAATCAAGCCCTTGATCCAGCCGCCTAACGTGAGCCTCCTAAGCTGTTGGTCGAGGCTCTTGGCTATTAAGCCATTGACGGATTATTATTATTATTTATTAATTATTTTCAAATTCATATTTCTTATTATTTTCATTTTTTTTGTGTCAGTTTTGAAGATTAAAAATAATAATGTCAAGTAACTTCAGCTAATTTGAACTACAATTTCAATTAGTCTTTATTTTGTTTTGAAATGACACGTCATGAAATGTAGGACCCCTCCCACCCCCTTGTCACACAGTATCACACTTCGTCAACCCCCTCCCTCCTCCTTAACGTGTCATGTAATTTATGGATGGCCCCTAAGCCAGAATCAACAGTGGCGGCCACCAGGATAACGCTGACTCAGTGATATTCGTCGAGTTCCGAAGAAAAAACTGTATTGGATCCCTCAATTAAATTAATCAGAGAAATACAGCACTTATAGATAAAAAAATGAATAAAAAATAATTGCCACTTCCCTCTTGATCAAGCAGGATACAGAACAGAGCTAGACCTATAGGCCCCACGAGTGGTCACGAGATTGTATATAAAACTGGGTCAAGCTCAGTTGCCATTTAGCTATTTTATTATTATTATTGTGATGGGTCCTAAATTGTGAGCTACTTTTGATACCAATAATAGGTATGGCAAAATAACGCACGTAATTTTTTTCTGGTTCCGACAATGTCCTTATAGTAGGCAACTCCAAATGTAACCTGAAAGCTACTAATATAGTATTGCGTTCAGTTTGCTAAATAATACACTTCCATAAGAATATGATATGATGTGCGGATTGTTTGTAATCAAGGTCAGAACTGACGTTGCGGAATTTGTTCCAAAGAGTCACCGCGGCCCTGGAACGCTAAGAGCACAAGAAGGATCACGGGTAGGTTTTAGTCAGTAAGAGTCTGACACTTCGTTCTGCTCCAACCCAGAGCAGGAGAAGTCATTTGATGATTAAAAAAAAAAAACAGAACTGACAGAAAGGCAAAGCCACAAAAGAAAATAATTTACTCTTGAAGTTGCTATGACCTGTGACAAATTGGGCAACACAGTGATTCACCTCCAGCCATGTTCGATCCAACTAGCCAACCGAACGAATGGAAAAAACTGGTGGAGGTGACGGTCTTTGCTGAAATTTTCCCGCCAACGTCATTTAGATAAAAGTCAAATATGAAAATACAAAGTTTTAGTAGTCTCTCTACTAAAACTTTGAACTCACTCCGTGAATTTACTGTAATCTTATTTCCCCATCTAATTCCGGTTCGGATTTACCAAGAAATGGCAAAAATGAAAGCATCACGTATCCTTAAGCCGCGTCACTCAAATCTGTACCAATCCCCGTTGCGTGAGGGATGATTGATACATAAATATTGACCTAGTACCGACGTGTAAGTCAAGCTCTCTGTTAATGGATCACTATCAGTCTAACTGATACGGATGATGTTCTAGCGGATGCATTAAGATAGACCTTAGGACTGACGTGTATTGGGCACGCCATCATTGTGGCGATAGTCTTTCAGGAGTGGTTGGAGAGACGCCATGGCGTCCTCACCTTCCGCCTGACGCAGGTACTTACTGGACACGGCTGTTTTGTGAGGTGCTTGTTTCGGATTCGGCGGGAGGACACATTCGGGTGTCAAAATTGTGTAGATCGCCCGGAGGACATGAGGGAACATACGGTGGAGGTCTGCCCTGCTTGGACGGAGCAACGCCGTGTTCTCGTCAAGGCGATCAGCGGCGGCGACCCCTCACTTTTGGCCGTAGTTCAATCCACGGTCTCCTTCTGCGAAGCAGTAATGCTAGCGAAAGAAGAGGCAGACCGCGTGAGGTTTCCTTAAACTGTACGTCCCTTTACCTGATCCCTTCGGTGGGAAACAAAGGAATTAGGTAAAGGGACGTGTACGATCGAGTTAGTTCGTTATATCTATGAGAAAATAGATAATTGTCTCGACTTTTGAAAATTCAGCCCTATACTATAAAAAAATACCGTATCAAAACTGAGAATACGAATTACTTCTTACGAAACCATACAGTGAAAGTCCCCGAACAACCCGCATAACACCAAGTGTACGCACTTCCTTAAACTTTGCGTCCCCTTCTCTAAATCCCTTTGGTTAATTATGCCTGCATCGTATAATCGAGTTAGCTAAGGCTCTCCATATCTTTAAGCACCGATGTTAATTGTTTACTAAATAAAATCCCTAGCCAAGCACTACAAGTTTTCTACCATAATCTTTCAGCGTAATCCTTGACGAAAACCTTTTGTTTTCTAAAACATTTTTCTTCGCGCAATCCATTTATAATCACATTAAAAAATAAAATTGTAGTTAAAAAAATCCTTTGCGAACAAACAAAGATTTTAGTAAAATTTAATTTTCAACACAATGGTAACTTGCCACAATGGCTGAACGCCAGTGCCTGGAACAGGCATTTTAAAACAAAATCCTGTCGAAAATTGAGGGGAAGTCATTAAGGTGCTCTCAGAGTGTGCAATTAGTAATCTAGGACAAAATAGGAGGGGAAATAATTTGCTGTATTGTGCTGCAACAGGCGATGTCTACTATTATTACTGTTTAACAATAATCAGAAGGTGAGTTGGAAGTTCTTTTACCTGCTGTGAATGATTTAGGAGGTATATTTTAAGACTGTTTTATCTTCGTGGAAAGTTCACTGTTACCTAGTAAACCGGTAGCCGACCGGTCTAAGCGTCCGCAACCAGAATATGTCGTCAGACAAAATGTCTTGTATGGGTTTAATATAAAAATATTTAATCATTCTGTTCATGGTACTCTCCCTGGTTATAGAAAAGAAGAGCTTGATTATAATGTAAGAGTAATTGTAGAAAGCTTTTAGAATAACCTACGGAACCACTGCTCATCTTACTTCTCGCTTCGTTAAGGATACAAGTAAGTTCCGAAGAAAAGTCAACCTTGTATTAACAAGATTTTATTTACTTTGTCTGGCCTTTTTACACATATGGAGAAAGGCCAGACAAAGATGTTGGGTCTCGGCTTCCGGTCTAGCCGGGATTTGAAAATAGAATCAGTTGTTTACATAGAGCTACTGTTGACATTCCTTTACTCTTTACTGGTAGACGGGCAGGGCCTCAAGTCTGGGCCTCAGGCCTGCTGTTACAATAGTGTCAGAATGGTCTATCATTATCTCATAATGGTTGATTTTAACATGTTTGCATTAATTTAAAAGCGTCACTATGACTTTCATGGTCAACCACTGACACTCCATTGAAAGAAATGGCACAGAATGGTAATCTCGCATAAAATGACAAATGAATGACATAGGTATACAGTAATCTGCAAAAATGTTGACACTTATTTTGAACAGTGACCATTATTAGAGCGTCATTGTGCAGTTATTGCTTCTAATAGCTCGATTATCAAAAAGTATTACGAGACCAATGATCGACCATTATGAATGTAGCAGATTACGAACTTTCAGCAAAATGACAATGGCATCGTGTTGGAATGACGAATTTATAAAAATAGTAGACTTGGGGCCCAGGCCTGAGGAGGTCCGGTACCAGTGCTATATATATATATTATGTATGTGAGGAAAAATCGACATCTCTTTAGCAAAATTAGTGATAGACATAATTTTAATACTAGAAATAGAAATAAATTAGATCAACCATTATATAGATTAGCTAAAGTACGTACATCTTTCATGGGGTACAGTGTTAAATGTTACAACAAAATACCTTGTGACATATTAGAATTAAATGAAAAGAAATTTAAAACCTATGTTAAAAGCACGCTTTGTAAACAAGCATACTACAAGCTAGATGATTATATCTATACTAATATTATAAAGCTGAAGAGTTTGTTTGTTTGTTTGTTTGTTTGAACGCGCTAATCTCAGGAACTACTGGTTCGAATTGAAAAATTGTTTTTGGGTTGAATAGACCATTTATCGAGGAAGGCTTTAGGCTATATATCATCACGCTTAAGCCAATAGGAGCGAAGCAGCGATAAAGAATGTTTTAAAATCGGGGATTCCACGGGGACGAAGTCGCGGGCAGCAGCTAGTTCAAGATAAGAATGCTTGAAAACATGCTGGTCCTGCTCCATAGGACAATATTGGGTGTAGTAGACAAAGACAAACTTGTCGGTCTGTATGTGTGATCTATCTGCTATGTATACAGGTGTAGTTACTAATCTTTTATAGTTAATTTAACACACACTGATTCATTGTTGGTAATTGTATAAAACTAGGATTAAAAAAATTGTAAATATGTGAGTACTATGTCCCTGACTAGCAAATTTATTAATTTTACCTCTGCTGTAGTTTCTTTGTTGTACCTGTTACTAGTATAGTACTTAGTTTTATTCGGGTGCATCGTCCTCACATATAACCAATTGGCTAATGTATACAAAATATTGTAAAACTTATACATATTTGAAAAGAGTAACTATGGAGTTTCTTGTCCGTTCTTCTCCATAAGAATCTACTTTTTGCGAATGGACAACTAGAGTCACTATAATATTTTTATTTTAAAATGTTTTGACGTTCAAAAGTGCCGTTAATGGTCTAGTTGAAATAAATGAATTGACTTTGACTTTGACTTTGCTATCATTATTCTGTCTGTTGTGAAAAAGTGATAGTACTATATAGCTCCAGGCATCAACATGTTTTAAGCTATCATAGTAGAATCCTAGATACGTCTTATACATTTGAAACTAATTACAAACAGAAATTATTGACTTGATTCAGATTAGTTTAAAACTCGAGTACTGAAAAAAAAAAACAGACCAAATGCGAGTCGGACACGAATGGTTCCGCCATTCTATTTTGCTGACACGGGCCCACTGGGGTCAGTTCAAAACCATAGTAGGTATAAATAATAAGTAAACACATAGATTCACATATGGTATGTATAAATAACGCAAGATTACTAAGTTCAGATTAAACTACCATGAGATCAATCTGATAAATTATCGTGTCGGACTAGATGTTTCCTCATCCAAACTTCGCTATCTCGTAAGCTTAGATAAGCTTAAAGTTAAATTTATTAGGCTAACATTATTAGTAGTATCTGTTGGTTTATGTATTAGCTAAACTTCCGAAATATACATATATTTGCTTACCTAATAATCCGATTAAAATAGTTAACGTTGGTTGTGTTGAGGAAATCACACAGTTTTTTTTAGGGTTTCGTGCCTCAGTCGGCCAAAACGGAACCCTTATAGGATCACTTGTTGGCCGTCTATCAAGACCATTTTTCTCAGGAATGCGGGGATATAAATGAAATTAATATCAAATAGTCTACTACCCCATGGCGCAGTGAAAAAATCTAACTTCAAGTCAACATAATCTAGAGATAAGGACTCCGTTTATGGCACATGTTTTAACGCTCGCAAGGGAATCAAAACCTATAGCGTACTTCTCCTTGACCTATGTAAAGTCATGATATTTGGCAAGAAGATAGTGTTCTAAAAATTGAGAATTTGTTATATTACCATATAAAAAGTATTTTTCTATGATTGAAGAATTGACCGTGACGTACATTGGTATATTGTCGGTGATACTGCAAAACCGCGTAACTAGTTTTTCCCATAAGGCTTAACTTGGAATGAAATCTATTCTTATATTATAAAGCTGAAGAATTTGTTTGATTGATTGAACGCGCTAATCTCAGGAACTACTGGTTTGAATTCAGAAATTAATTTAATGTTAAATAGCCCATTTGCCAAAGAAGGCAGTATAACATCTGCTTTTTTTCCGACAACCAAAAGTTATAAGCCGCGGATACAGCTAGTAACAGTGAAAATTAGGTCTTATGGATAAAGCTAGTTACGCGGTATTGCAGTATTACGAACGATATGAGAGAATGGTTTTAAGAAAAAAATTAAGTTTGTCCTTTAACGTTACTTGCTATATTT
The DNA here is from genome assembly GCA_905332915.2 of Hecatera dysodea. Classification (NCBI taxonomy): domain Eukaryota; kingdom Metazoa; phylum Arthropoda; class Insecta; order Lepidoptera; family Noctuidae; genus Hecatera; species Hecatera dysodea. The sequence continues at coordinate 6,734,120 of HG995299.1, forward strand.
TTGTCAGAGATGTGTGTATTTATAAACTTTGGTAGGAAATGTATACTCGGGAAAATTGAGACTCGATCAAAAGTAAGAAATATTTTTCTTTTTTTTCGTTTTACATCGACAAGAGTGAACGAGAAAATCATCAATGTAGTCGATGCCACGCATTATTAGGGATAACTGAAATACTGTTCGTCAGATCTTACTCAAATTTTAATGGCACCACACGACAAGCACCAGCTTTCAAATATAAAAAGAATCATCAAAATCGGTTTAGTTTACCCAGTAAAAAGTTGCGAGGTATGAAAAAAAATACACGCGACTTGAGAACCTCCTCCTTTTTTGGAAGTCGGTTAAAAACCTGCGTTCGTAATGAGTTTTTTTTAACCTTGATATTTTTCAACTTATACTGATAATTATACAGAAATGGGTCAGCGCTATTACTAACAATAATAAGTATTAAACGCAAAGTAATAAGATTCTAATAAGGTTATCAAGTACGGAGTTTTACATAATTATGGGAGAACGTTACTATAGTGGCTTGATCTTGAAATAAATTATTATTTTGGGCTTAGAATATATTTTAATGTTGTTTCTGATATTCGAATTGTTTTATTTATTTTTTCCCTTACTAAATCTGTAGCGTGACTAAATAATATTTCCGTGTGTCCCCTTCAATCATATATTAAAAAAAAACACAATGATAAAACTAAGTCCCCGTTTGTTCAGCTTATTATTGATGATTATGTAAATTATCTACGGTTTTGCTTGCGTGATCCTTCCATATTTCACGGGAATAGGTTACTCATGTGATAAAATGTATCCTATGTCCCACTCTCAGCTACAATATGTTTGTATCCCGTAAAGCAAAATTAGTCAAAATCGTGGACTAGGTGAGAAACATAACGAGCAAACAGACAGAGGTATTTTAGCATTGTCTATATACATACTAATATTATAAATGCGAAAGTTTGAATGTTTTGATTGATGGATGGATGTTTGTTACTCAATCACGTTAGAACGGCTTAATAGATCTTGATGAAATTTGGCACAGAGGTGCATTATATTCTGGCATAAGACATAGGATACCTTTTATATAGAGAGCATGTACTTTTTCTCCCTGGGGATAATTTTCGACATTCAAGCGAGCGGGGCCGTGGGCGGCAACTAGTAATACATATTATTTTGGAGCATAATATTAATCAGATCTTATTACAAATTAATGCGGCTTCGTTCACGACAACATAATTTCCAAGCGAAAATCTCACCCTACTTTATATTATGATATTACCGTATTAACAGTACTTTATCGCCTTATTAAAATCTCTAAAACATCTGATTATGGTGGCTAATATTGCTGCTATAATTCTACGTAATAACAAGAGGTAATCACGGCGACAACCCTACTCACGTGACAAACAAACATGTTCGAACAAACTCAGTACGAGTGGTCACGCTACAGATTTACAAAGGACTGCAACCGTGTTTATTTGTGTTTAATTTAGGCTCATCATAGTTCAGTAACGAAAAATAGTCACAATTAAATAAATAGTTAAAATCCAACTTAGTAACAAACAAGCATGTTCGAACAAACTCAGTACGAGTGGTCACGCTGCAGATTAACAAAAGACTGCAAGTGTGTCGATATTTTTAACCGACTTCTAAAAAAGGAGGAGGTTCTCAATTCGGATGTTTGTATGTTTTTTTTTTTATTGTTTGTTCGCGCATAGCTCCGTCGCTTGCCAACCGATTTGAAAAATTATTTTTTTGTTGGAAAGGGTATCCTTCCCAAATGGTCCCATGAATTTCCCAATTTTATCGAAATCGAACAAGCTGTTTTTGAAAAATCAACAAAAATCTAAAAAAATATCTACGTTGTCTACATTGATGACCTTTTAGTTTACTCTGCATTGGAGCAGTGCGTTTTTTTTACACTAATGTAATTGGTTCGTTTAGGTGGGGGGAGGGGAGGGGGTTTAGGTACCACTAAAAAGTGAAAAATAAAAAACTTTTTACAAAAAAATACAACCGACTTTTCCACAAAAAATCAAAAAAGTACAAAATAAATTTAATTTCGGAAGTCGGTGTTCAAAATATGAAAAAGGAACCACAAACACCGAGTTCCGAAATTAAAGTTATTTTGTACTTTTTTGATTTTTTCTGGAAAAGTCGGTTGTATTTTTTTGTAAAAAGTTTTTTTTTTTAATTTAGGGCTGTCATAGTTCGACGACAGTAAATCAATAAATCGTAAAAAGTCCATGTGACGTGACAAACAGGTATGTATGTGCTAATAACCTGTAGCAAATGGCTACGGTACAGATATATAACGTTCCCAGGTAGGCAAGAGTTTTAATATTTGTTTGGGTTAGCATTATCATGGGAACTGTCCTGCCACAGGTAGTCGCGGCGTGACATACATACATACGTGAATTTTCGAACAGACTCAGTACGAGTGGTCTCGCTACAGATTTACAGAGGACTGCAAGTGTGACTATATTTGTTTGATTTAGGCCTATCATAGTTTAGTGACGAAAAATAATTAGAAATAAATAAATAGTTACCATCTTGAAAAAAATCTTGAACGAGTGGTCACGCTAAAGATTTATAAGGTTCTCAAGTAGGCAAGTGTGTTGATATTTGTTTGGGTTAGAACTATGATGGGAACTGTCTTAGTACAATGCCTCAGGTGGTCTCAGCGTGTCATACAGGCATGTTCGAACACACTCAGTACGAGTAGTCACGCTACAGATTTATAAGGAACTTCAAGTATTTATCGCTGGCCCCGGGCAATAAAGCGGTAAACGCCGGTTACGCCCTTTTTAATGTTATTTGATTTTTGGCTTCTCTGAGTATCAGTCTATCACTCTAATTTTTTTCATATTTTTAATACAATATTTCAATGGAATAAATGAAAATAACAGCTTTATTGAATGGAAAATTCTCTTATGACTAAATTATGTATTATTGCATTACTCTAAGAAACATTACACAAAAAACCGTAAACATTTAATACGAACTAATCATGAGAGATTTTATTCTGTACAAGCTATTACGCCTTTCTTCCCGGAAATTTATTGTAATATTACGAAAAGTCTTTACTTTTCGTAATATTACAATAAATAAAAATGGAATAAAATGCCACTCTGTGGTACCCTGGCAGAAGTACTACCACGAAGATGATGTATCTCCGATGCATATATGTACGTTGCCGGCGACCAAACCGCACATTACCGCTTTCCATGGCTGACCTAGTATCTTCAGTAACATTCAGAAGCGCTGTATTAGTGCTGTGACCAGGACGAAAACTGGACTGAAAGGGGTTGAGGATATTATTTTTGGATAGTAAAAGACTAATTTGATTGTGGATTAACTGTTCTAGGACTTTGGATAGGAATGGTAACACGGATATTGGACGGAATTCAGAGAAGGATGTGGGGTTGGACTTTTTGGTCATGGAATAATTTGAGCGTCTTTCTACGAACTAGAAAAGACACCGGTAGATACAGAAAAGTTGAGGATGTGGCAAATGACGGGAAGGATTAAGTCCAGCACGGACAGTAATATTTTGCGACTGATACAGTCACTTCCTACTGCATTCGAGGTAATCGATTGTATGCCGTATACAATTCATTATATTGACTCTTGTTGTGTTTTACCAACCCCCCATGATCTTAGAAAATTCCAAACTTTGGATGGGTCCCCATTTTGGACAGAGTTTTGAATGTGTTGGCGCTTTGCATTCCTACATACTTTATTACAGCGAATGAGGATTGCGGCTTATTTGTCCCTATTTACATCAGTGCAGGCGTTTAAATTTCGACTTTGCCGTAACCTTCTTGATCATCAACTTTTTAATGTCATCTGTCAGCCACGGCGCCGGCAAATGCTTTTACCGCTCAAACAGGTGCGTGAAGGTCATAATAGCTGCCTAGTTGTGAAAATTTTACTTACTCGTCGACTGACGTGGATGCAAACAGGGGAGACCAATCTATATTTCTCACATCCTCGCAAAGACTGTCAATGTAAATCCCACCAAAATTACGTTGCATAAAAATTTAAGCTTTTGTGGCCGAATTTTATAAGAAAGGAAAATTTGGTAATGGTAGGAAAAGGCTTCAGCTGAGCATTGACCATGGTTAGCGATGTGATCAAAACAAGGATCAAGTCAAGAAGTGAAGAAGTAGAGTTTTGAAAATGGCTCACCATTTTCAAAACTCTACTTCTTCACTTCTTGACTCTACTTCTTCACTTCTTGGCACTTAGTGGAAGAATTGAAAGATTATTACAAGCAGTAATATAAGTTAGAGACGAAGAGCGATGGGCCTTTTTGAGGAGGCAAGTATTAAGTCACCCATGATTATACTGTGACTGTAAGAAGGAATCAAGATTTCTAGGAGTTTTTTTCAAATGAGGAAAAGAAGTTGATATGTAAAGGTTTTGAGGTTTTGAGCATTTTATTTTTGTTTCCAAAGTATAACAGCTAATATAAATTAAGTGATTTAAATTAAGGTTAAATAAATATTTTTTTCTTTTTAAAGTGGTTTTTGTGTTTGTTTCCAAAGTTTATTACTTAATTAATAAAAATTATGGTAACTTAGTATTTTTCTTTTTTAAGGGGTTTTGTGTGATTGTTTCTTAATTTTTTTTTTGTGATTTGTAAGGTTTTTTTTTATAAGTACAAAATATGAAACCTTCTACTGTGAGCGAAGTAGACAAAATATTGTAGTTAAACTATGGCGTCAGACCGATTCAGTCGGGGTTCACAGACGAAAGTATTCATTTAAAATTTAATGAAACAAAAATAAGGTAGTAGTAACATATTAATTTTGTAAAATACTGTCTAAAATGGTTAAAAATAAAAATAAATCACATTATTAGATCGGTCTGTTACAATGGTTACATAAAAATATGTTTTATTGATAAGATTCTAAAATGGCGATTAGTGAATGATACATCTAAGATTTGGCTATAAAATTTCCCTGAAGAAGGTGGTAATCGTCTAGTACACTCGAGATTTAAAGTAGAAATTACGTCGTATTATTTTCTTACATTCTTGAATCTCAGTGGTCGATGTGTTTATAAAGACATTAATGATGTTACAATTGAAAGAGGATCGTCTATAATTTGTATTATACATTTTTTCAATTATTTCATTAAATATTTATACTATGACAAATATTTTTAAAAGGTTATATTGGTAAAAAAATTAGCTTTCATTTGACATTTTGAACGCCTATTTTGGATCACTGTACGCTGCACTATAAACAAATTAGCTTCTTTTATTTCTCCTGTAAAATTCGATTTTTGATATTACCGCTTTATTGCCCGGGGCCAGCGTTATGTCCCTATTTAATTAGGTTAGGACTCTCATATCCTTGAAGTAGCTGAAAACTTATCACCACTAAGTCCGATGTTATAAGTTATTTTGGAGGACCTCTACTAGATTCAGTCAACATAACGGAATCTTTAAATATATAACAAGCTACTACTCAATTGGTTGACCCGAGGTGAAATCGAAATAAAAAACAAAATACTTTATCATTGCCCTATAGTTTCAGCGCCCACAGTCTAATTTACGTGACAAAGAATTTCTAAAACAAGCATCCACAGAATTTGTCACGCTACAGATTTACGAGGAACTTCGACAAAAAAGCAAGTAGCTATACCAAGTATACAATAGCAGCCGCAAAGGTCAATCTTCAAAATGAAGGAGCCTACCGAGCTAAGCTCGTGAATGGGACCAGCCATTGCATATTCAGATTTCTCCATGCTGTTGAACTGTAAGTTCCAGGTGTCGTTTCTTGATTTTTGTAAGCCAAATCCCGACAGTGTCAGCCCGAAAGTCTGATAAGTAGTGTTGCCAAGGCAGTCTCATCATGGTAAGGGTATGTATGTGGTGGTGATCTATCCCTTTTCGTTTAGTCCATCCAAAGTTGGCTGTAAGAGATTGCCTTGTGCGATAACACCGCCCATTGTACACTTGTTTTTAACCGACTTCCAAAAAGGAGGAGGTTCTTAAGTCGACTGTATCTTTTTTGTGTGTTACCTCATAACTTTTTACTGGGTACCCTAATTTTGATGATTCTTTTTATATTCGAAAGCTCATTTAAATTTGATTGAAATTTGACGACAAGTATTTGAGTTATCACTAATAATGCGTGGCTTTGGCTACATTGATGATGTTCTCATTCAGTCTTGCCAATGAAAAATGAAAAAAAAAAATTGTGTGCGATGGTTTGGAAGAGCATCTTAATATTTCAAGGTGGTCCCTTTCTAGTTTGGTGAAGATCTGATGAAGAATAGAGATAGGAAACGGAACTCTTTAGTAAATGATAGCAAATCTTTCGGGATTGCTGAATCGCATGTTGTTTATTGTTTACACCAATGTATACGGTGTAGATACGCTATGACGAGTACGTTTAGTTGGGGGTGGGGGGGAGGCGTACTATTAAAAAGTGAAAAATAAAGAACTTTTTACAAAAATAAACAACCTACTGCTAAACAAAAAAACACAAAAAGTATAAAATAACTTTAATATCGGAACTCGGTTTATTAGGTTGTTTCTTCGTTTTTTGAAAACTTTTTTTGTAATTTGTCCTGTTTTTATTATGAGGTGTACAATAAATTATATGATAAATAATAATAATAATAGTTGTGAACAGGCTCTGGAGATTGACCTCTTGTTATATTGTAGTAGCATAGTGGCACGATTAGCCACGGTAATCGGATCTTTTAGAGATTTTAATAAGGCGATAAAGTACTGTTATTATGGGTAATATCATAATGTAAGGTAGGGTGCCAGTTTGCTTGGCAATTATTATTACCCTGTTGTGGAGGAAGTTTACACACAATTTTGTAACAAGATTTCTTTATTATGTTTGATAATTACAGCTCGTCAGTTTAGACGCTGATCAACATGAATAAATATTTTGAACTAGCATCGCCCCGCGGTTTCACCCGCGTAGTTCCCGTTCCCGTGGGAATATGGGGATATAATATAGCCTATGTTCACCTTAAATAGTGTAACTTCCCAACAGTGAAAGAATTTTTCAAATCGGTCAAGTAGTTTATTAGTGTAGATTAAAGTTATTGGTCTTGTATAAAATAAATAATGAGTAAAGTAGGTAGGTACAAATTAGTTATATGGTTTTGGTATTTATGCTTAGTAAATTCTCTTAAAAATCATTTTGTCTCAAAGGCTTGGCAAAATTATTTAAATGAAAGATAACGTAACGTAGATATTAATATAATGAAAAATAAGCAGAAGATTGTCCGTCTATTGAGATTTGTTTCCAAAGTTTATCTCTTTACCTACTATCATACATGTGTACGTTTTGAACCGTGTAAATTCATTCTACTTTCTGACCTACTCAAAAGTAATTAGCAATAAAAATTAAGCACTTATTTTAAGGTTTGGTTGGAATAAGTGTTTTAGTTTGACTATAGTAAAGACCATGCAATTGGAGAGGCCTATGTCCAGCAGTGGACTGCAACAGGCTGTTGATGATGATGATAGTCAAGCCTATTATTAATTGACTATGGTGGTCAGCATTTGTCGGCATTAATCATCTACCTATAGTCAATGACGTATTAGGTATAACCTATGTCCAGTCAACACCTTAACACTAAAAAGCTTGTTCAACGCAGAAGCTGTTTTACAAGAATCTGATTTATATTTTTTTTTATTTTTAACTTAACGACTTAATTTTAACAGTTTATTACCATGTTACTTTTTATTATAGGCAGACGCCTGGCATTAATAAGTTTGTAGGAAATTGGGTACCTACTCTACTTTTATGGCTCATAATTATTTTTATACGACAAGTTGGAAACCTATAGTACCGACAACATAATTATTGAAAAAGAAGGTAATTTGAAAAGTTAAGTTTTTGGTTTCTCTTTCTGCAAGAATTTTCTAGAGTCTGGATATACATATTATTATTTACAATAGGGTAGTTAACTAAAAACATCTAATTAGTCCGTCAGATACATTTCTTAAAAATATATTGGACTCGTATTTTTGCTTTTTTCACGTAAGTAAACAAAAAACGAAGACGATACAGTGTGTTGAAAACTCGTGTGACGTCGCTTCGTGCTACGATTTTTACCACGCCGTGACGTCACAAGCCCCCACTCATGAGCTTTGAAGCTTTTTATCTTCGTAATTTTTTATAGATTTGATAAACCAAAAAAAAGTGTCTAATATTTATCTTACTGGGACATCCCTATTGGGAAAAAGCTTTCTTTTCATGTTCTTTCCCAATCATTTGAAATTGTCCCAAATGAAACTGATCTAAAAAAAACGAATCGCACTGCCCGATTCGCGATTCAAACCTACGCCCCATACTTAGCAGCCACACCTGCAGACACTAGATGAACAAGGCGGTCAATTGGGAAATCAATTAAATACGAGTAATTCTATTATAAACCAGAGTAATTTATAGGCAACAACTTGGGACGTAAGTAATTAATATGCCTTTACAATAAATAATTTAGCTTTCACCGTAATAACTCAGAAGTCTAATTTGAATTTTGCTAACAAAATCACTTTTATTCGTAATTTGTTCGAGTTTGCAGATGTTTCTAAAAGTTTTGACTCATTCCAGTCTACTAATTAAAATTGCCTATTTCTGTCTTTCATGATTATAATTTATATCTGAAATACACTCTTTCCTTGAAAATCTGCTCCTTAAAAATACACATGAGTTTATTGAAGAAATACATTTCTGGGACATTACGATGCAAAATCAGGTCAATGAGACCGAAAGTCGTTAAAAAATGAAAATTTTATTTCAAACGTTTTGTATTTCCATGTTTAGATTCTTTATCGTTACAGTTAAAAGGTCGTAAAGCGATATTCGAAAAGCTACTTAGTTACTTTATTTAGGACGGAGGTAAAATTATACATTTTAAAACTCTGTTTAATAATATCATAAACCTTGGTCAGCGTCAATTTTATTTCTCGCTTTATTAAATTTTTGGATGAAAATGTTTAAGATAAATTCTTAAAATGCAAGTAAGTATTCTGTAAAATCAAAATAAAATGTTGATTTCTTGCATTTTACACTCTGCCCTTTCTCACTGCTTAGTATTAAGCTACACGGTCATAAAAAGGGCTACTTCCCGTTATGTCACATTCCCGATTCGACAACATGTCAAAAGTTTTAAAAACAACTGAACGCTAGTGGCGTTTGGTCAAGATTTTGATTTTCATACATCCATTCTCGTTTTGTCACCCTTTTTTTAAACTAGTTCTTTGTAAGGTACAGTCAACTACAAAAGTTACCAAGTTCTTTTTGACGCTCTTTTTATCACCCAACTTTCCCAGAGGTTGGTATATTGCTTTCTTAGTATAATTATGTAAAATCCCAAATTATATACGTTACATGCATAGGTATGTACCATGGCAATAGGTTTGATTGCCATGTGCAGCTTTCATCTATTTAACTTTGAAAACCGATAGTCCTAATCTTACTGAGATTGAATCAGACTGCGGAAGTGCAAAACAGCCAAGTGCTCAAGATTTACCATACAACTACCAGGAGACCAGAAAAATATCGAAGTATTTTCGGGGCTGGAATTGTAAGCGGCAAAGACTCACAAACTACCAGGATACCAGAATCATGAAGATATATTTCAAGGGCTAGAAGTACGAGTTTTTAAAACTCAAAAAAAAAATACAACCGATTTCCACAAAAAATCAAAAAAGTACAAAATAACTTTAATTCGGAACTCGGTGTTTGTGGTTCCTTTTTCGTTTTTTGAACACCGACTTCCGAGTTAAAGTTATTTTGTACTTTTTTGATTTTTTGTGGAAGTCGGTTGTATTTTTTTGTAAAAAGTTTTTTTATTTTTCACTTTTTAGTGGTACCTACACCCCCTCCCCTCCCCCACTTAAACGAACCAATTACATTGGTGTAAAAAAAATGCACTGCTCCAATGCAGAGTAAACTAAAAGGTCGTCAATGTAGACAATGTAGATATTTTTTTTAGATTTTTGTTGATTTTTCAAAAACCGCTTGTTCGATTTCGATAAAATTTTCATGGGACCATTTGGGAAGTATACGCTTTCCAACAAAAAAAGAATTTTTCAAATCGGTTGGCAAGCGACGGAGTTATGCGCGAACAAACATAAAAAAAAAAATACAAACATCCGAATTGAGAACCTCCTCCTTTTTTAGAAGTCGGTTAAAAACTATCAGGATACTTTATTTGTTTTTTTCTTGGGGCTGGGATAAATTTTTAACATCAATCTATGACCCTTAGGAGTCGAGGAAAAAGCCAGAAAGAATAAGCCAACAAGAAGAAATGACGCTCCAGCCTCAAATCCCCGAAATTACTGAATTGCGAAACCACGGGATTAACTTTCATAATGTTATGAACTTAGCTATTATTAGCTTAGCTTATATATATTAGAACTGGCTTCAACCAGGTCTAAAGTTCACGCAGACGAAGTCGCAGATAGAAGCAAATTTATTAACAAAATACAAAGAGCTCACCGAGATAACAATATGCTACTATCACGAATTCAATACTGTTAAATATTTGTGAACGCAACCTGTATTGGTACGCATTTTTATACTATAGAGGGCTCTGCTCTCCCCTTCCTTTCGCGCCCTCTTGTCTTTGACACAACGCTAAAACTGTGTACCTGTAATTCTTTTGGAAATATACTTTTATTCAATCAGTCTTCCTTTTAATCATAAAATCATACCACGAATAATTCCTTCAAATACTGATCTAGAGGAAACTGAAAGTGATAATCAAAACACTTTTGACGCGAGCGAAGCCGCGGACGGAAGCTAGTAAGTAGATAGAATATGAACGGAGGCATTTCTTTTTGCTCCTGATTGTACTTTCCAAACAAAAGGTTGACCAAACGAGAAAGAATATAGGCATTTTCAAATGTTGACGAATCGGGAATGAATGTATGAAGATCAAAATCTTGACCAAACGCCACTTGTGTTCAGTTGTTTTTAAAACTTTTGACATGTTGTCGAATCGGGAATGTGACATAACGGGAAGTAGCCATAAAAAGTAATTCGCAAACAAAACAAATATGTTTGACTGATGAAAAATGATACAACTTACAACCTGTAACTGTCTAAGCTAGATTTTATCAATCATGGATTGATTTCATGAAACAATCAAGTGTGTAATTAAACTTAGAGATTTGTATTGATTACTCTAGTGATCATACTTCAATTAACATAAATACAATTTAATCATATTTACAAAAACATTGACGTTATTTGAAACCCATTCTCGTACTTAAAAAAACAAAGTCAAGTGGTTATATCATCTCGGTTACAATCATTGCCGAAAACTGGTCAAAATGAAGGTGTCAATGACAGTTTTAAAATGCAATGCGAATGCGAAAGCACTTTGAAAAATACAAGTATAGTCCCTCTGATGTTGAATAAAAAAAAAAACTACCAATCAGTTGCTTCACCACTCAGAGATTTTTAAAGAGACCCACCAAGTCCTGCTACGATCGCGAATATCTTTTAAAATCTAAACTATAATATTAAAAATTGAAGAGTACTTATATTTGGTAGAATGCGCAAATCTCAGGAACAAATTTTTAAATGTTGGAAAACACATTTATCGAGGAAGGCTACAGGCACGCAACGATAAATAGGAGCGGAGCATCAATGAAAAATGTTGCAAATATTTTTTTCTTCTCTCTCTTTCTCTCTCTCCCACATGTGACGCAGACCAAGTTGCGTGCGTCAGCTAGTACCTATTATACAGGGTATAAACCTGTAAAACACCAACAAACTCTTAAGGGGTCATTGTACTCATCATTATGAACAACTTTTACTATGGGACCAAACCTGAAACGCGAAAAAAAGTCAACTGTTCCTTACATTTATGTTCGTATAACTAATCAAAATGTAGGGAACAGCTGATTTTTTTCGCGATTTCAGGTTTGGTCCCATAGTAAAAGTTGTTCATAATGATAGTAGAATGACCTCTTAAGAGGTTGCTGCTGTTTTATACTGTAAATAACCCTGTATATTTTTGTCACAAAAGACAAAATAAGAACTACCCAACGAGATGGGATAGGATAGCCCACGAATATTCTAACTTCAACCCTTAAATAGATAGAGGTAGCTACGGAAAGTAGGGACGTCACGTACAGTCAAGGATAAAAGTTTTATGTTCAACGGAGATGGGACGTGGCGAAGCGAAAAGTTGTATTTAGCTTCGTATGTGCAGTTTTAATCTTAGTTTACGAGTTTTTAAGTAGCTTTAAACCCTTAAAGGTGAACGGAGTCGTCTTGCGTTCGTAACTGGCATTTGACTTTGCAGTATTTATGAAACTTTTTATTAGTGGGAAGTTTGGTTGGGGTTTTGCCTAGCAGTGCGAATAAAATAAAAATAAATATTCGCTGGTTCATGTTTTTAGATTAGACAAGATATTGACGACTAGTTTTTGGCCTATAGGTTTGCTCCCGTGGCGGCCATTATCCCGGGATAAAATATGATAGTCAGTGGTGGCTTAAACCTACTTGATCGAATGTAGTTTCACAGATTACCGCCTTCTGAACAAACGACCTCTGAACGACGAATAAAAGAGGTAACTCTTTGTAATATTATTAAGGACAGGAAAATATATATATTTGAAACCATAAAAATTGCATTACGGTGTTACGTTAGAGATAAAAGCTGTGAAACTGAAACGATGTGGAGCTGACGTCACGACAGTAAAATAACAAAACTAGTTCATAGGAATATTTTCAAACTATCGTATAAATCCAAATATCGAAATTTAACAAAATATCCGGCTGCAAAAACTAATATAAAATTCTAAACTACTCACATACCTACTTCTCGTATATGAAAATCTAACGAACTTTAATTACATAAAAAATACATTACCGTATGCTTTGAACTTCGAAACGGAATGCACTTAGAAATGCCAATGAGAATTTTGCTCTCCAAAGAATTTCGGGTACACCAACGAATTACTTGCAGGAAAAATAGAATCCATTTCATAGGGAACCTTTTAAATTTTCAGGAAAGTAAAATGCTGGCCGCAATCAATTTTCACAAAAGCTGAAAAGGTAACTTGATTATTGGAGAGGAAAGAAAAAAGATGGTATCAATTTTTAAGGCCGTGACATTTTCTGATTCACTTTATGAACTGACAGTACACTTAGAAGGGACGTTCAAATTTGTTGGAATGAGACAAATGATGCAAAGTTTTCTATACATTTTTCTTTTTCCCATACGTGTTGTCACGTACGAAGTAAAAAAAAAAGATTAGCTAGTCAGCAGAATTTGCTGTGGGACTGATTGTCTAGGGTGCGCCGAAAATACTTGAGTGGCTACCCTCACTCACGATGGTTTATTTAATGCACCAACTCCAGTTCGAAAGAGCTAAAATGTTATTCAATTGAATTGTTTAAGTGCGTTTGGGTGAAGTACGGTTCAAATCAGTACTTTAATAGAAAGAAACAAAAATGTTTATTTAAGAATCGCACAAAACATAAAAAATACTAATTCTTAATTTTAAACGGTACGAGCCCAAAAAAGGTCCCTATCTCAGCATAATTATGCTGCGATACTAAAAAACAAAAACTACAGCGCTGGTGTCAATAAGGCCTGTGATGCCACAGATACACTCACGCAACACATACCTACTAAAATATCATCAATCAATCATATTATATAAATATACATAAAATAACATCAATCAATCATCTTATACAAATATACATAAAATAATGGTTATAAACCAATGGTTATATACTTACATAAATGAAACAAATAAAAAGTAAAATACAAACATACAACAAAATAATACATTAACATCGACCAACGCTCAATGGCCCATCATTTGTCGATGTCATAGACTAATGATGGAACGCGCGGGCGCAGTGGAAGAATATGGTCGGCTGTCAAAATAAAAGACTGGTAGAAACAGCTTATGTAAATAAAACGAAACAATAAGCCATATCGACTTTAGTATGTAACATAGCGTTGTTCATTTTGTTCGAAAGAGTCAACGCGGCCCTGGAACGCAAAAGGCACTAGAAGGATCACGGGTGGGTTTTAGTCAGTAAGAGTCTGACACTCCCTTCCGCTCCGCCAAGAGCGGGAGAAGTTATTTGATGATTTCCCATCCAGAAATTATCCCAAACATTAATTCGAATTCTTCAAATGAAGGCAATACACAAACTAGTTTCTACCAACGGCTTCATCCGCGCGATATTGAAAATTATCACCAAAACCACACAGGAGGAAAAATTTGTATTTTTGATAATTTATTTTTTGTATACTTAATTGTACACCTAAAATAACAAAACAAAAGAAAACTACGAACTAAATCACCTGTACATTGAGCGGCCTTATCGCATTCCGCGATCTCTTCTAGGCAATCTGGAATGGACAGTAATTGCCTGGACATAAATGGGATTCTCATCGGTGCAACATTACTATAAATAATTTAATAAATACACAGATGAATAAATACAATTATTTATTCATCTGTGTATTTATTATATTTATGTATTTAGTCAATACTAAATACATAAATGCAATCAATAAATGACGAAGATCGATATCCCAGCGACAGGTAATGGGCCTTTTGAAATCAGGCAACGATTTGTAATTTATATGTTTGTAACGAATAAACTCATAAACGAGAGGACCGATTTCAAAATTGCTTTCACGAGACGAACATAGGCAATATTAAAATGAATAATGTTTGAATTATGTTGTTTAAATGTTTGGCCGTATGAAGCCGGGCCGGGCCGCAAGAATAACATAAAGTGATAATAAAGTTCATGTACCTACCAAGATAAGATTAACTACAAAAAAAGTTCAGTTTTTTCCCAGCAACCCTTGCTTGATAGAGAGGATCAGCATTTAGGAGAGGATCCAGTGGACAAATAATAATACACAAATACACTTTTCTTTTTTTATTCTTTTTTTTTTGGACTTTTATACTATACGTATGTATATGTCAGTCCGATTACACTTACAAAACACACTTACATACAAATATAATATATCTAACTAATATTATGTCATTCTGAAAGGTGTCATTGCTCCCGGGATAAAATTTATCATGTCCTATTTCAGAATATGGTCTACCAGTGTGCTAAGTTTCATCCAAAACCGTTCAGCCGTTAAGATGTGAAGTGGATACAAATATAGATATTAATGGACAGATAGACAGCTATGAATTGTGTTTATTCATATTTTCTCATTAGTCTGAATCGCCATTAAAACCGTACGTGTACCTACCTGATAAAAGCAAAGGTCACTAGCTAACATTTAAAAAATAAAAAGAAAAGTCCAATTCAAAAGCTCTCGCAATATTTCCAACATAACTGTGGATGTGGTGATGCTGGTATCATAACCACATTAATTTCATTGTGCTCCAGTCCTTTAGATTCGTTCCAGGAAAATTATTCTGTCTGTGAAATTTTAATGTCATTTCATTTGAATTTTCATCATGGGATATTAAGCTCATGTTAATATTGAAACGTACATTTAAATAAAATATTACAACGGTAACAATACGTAATTGAATCTCCATAAAACTTTCAAAGATGCTACAATAAACTTTTCCTAACTGGAGATATTGCTTTCATAACAAAAGACGCAAAAAATTAGGCTTGGTAATAAAAGAAATAACAAGCATCAAATCTAAACGCCAACAAAAATCTGCCTTTGATATTTAAATCTTTCGTCATTAAGCTAAAGACGTTTACACCCCAATAACTTCACAAACATAATAATCTTTCGTCGTTTAAGGTCTAAATCTCGTCCGTAGACGGCTGCGTACTTGACGGAGGAAGCGGTAAAAACACTTGGGCCCAACATGATGCCGTTGTCAAGAGATTTTTGTTTCCGCAGCCTCGCCTGCTCTTGACATCAATTCTGGAGAGGAATAAAGGAGGTTCATTTAAGGTTCTCCTATTAAACGACTTCGAGTTTTTCAGTATTTGATTAGCTTTATTTTAAGGAGGGTATTCGTTAAGGAAGCTGGAACAATGGGACCGATTTGGAGGCAGATGTGTTTCAATTTGAAGTCGTTAGTCGCCCTCGGATTGGAAATGGAGAATAAATTAGGAGTTAAGAGCGTTCATGCCTAACGCGGAACGTCAGGTTTAGGTAAATAGTTCGCAAATTTCACTCACACAGAAGCGTGGGTAACTGTGTGCGTAGACTAGCCGCGTGCGCTCTCTTTGTACTTCGACTAACCAACTTTGATCCGTTAGCTTTAGAGCAATAATAATGTATTGTTATAGAAAAATTAAACTGGAAGTTAAATACAAATTATTGTTATTCTTATGATTTGTAGATTTATGATTAATAAATAATTATATTTGAAATATTATTTTGCCTTTATACCTTTTCATATCTGAAATCCTCTACAGACGAAATCTAGTTATTTTGGAGAAAAATAATATTAATAATTGTACCTACTTAAGTGTTGGTAATTAGTTCTAGTGGATTGTTGATAGCTTTTTTCATTTTATGGTTAGGATGAGTAGGTGGGTAATTAAATAAAGATTTATCATGTTATATTTAGTACCTAAATCATTTATGATAAAAAAGCTGTATAAATCATAAAATAGTTTCCCTCAATTGCATTGATCGGCTATTTCTGGGATCAATTATTTCGGGAAGAACGCATACATAATAAAATTTTAAATTTGAAAATGAAAATAATATATCTAGTTTTAATTCAATCAGACCCAGCCTGTCCCTTGCTGCCCCCCCTCAATGACCCCACTAAGCCGAGGCCCGTGTCCCACAGGGGATGCCCTTAGCGAGCGGCCATTTAGTTTTTAAGTAGTTGTAAGCCCTGGCTGGGGGCCTTAGAATCTAAGGCAACCACAGGATTGCCCGGTTGAGCAGTAACCAGCCTTAATGTGCTGAACTGCGAGTAGTCCATTCATAAAAAAAAAAAAAAAAATTCTCAGTCGCAACTCAACGGTCAGCGAGTCAACAGGTCCCCTGAGGATGCCTCGTGGAGAGGCGAAACACGTGTCGGTAATGGTGTTGGGTTTTGCTTTGCCTTCCTGCATGTGCTTAAAATCCTTGCATTTGCCTTGTAATCTTGCATGTGCATAATAAAGCGGGCGGGAGGGAGGTGCATACCTGCAACCCACTAATATTCGCGGAAATTAAAACTAGATATATTATTTTCATTTTCAAATTTAAAATGGATTTCCGCAAAGTAACGCCTGACTCAATCAATTTAATAAAATTTTGTTAAACGAGGAATCATTTTTTCTTTACAAAATTGAAATTCTTTACAAAACTTTGTAAATTTTTACAACTTTTTTGGAAATTCAGGACTAGTGTACACCGCAAAAAGACACACATTTTTGTTTGAAATATTTAATTGGCCCTGAACTTGGTAATACCAGTCATGTTTAACATTGAAAATTACGTTATCGCCATGAAATAAAAATAATATCCATATAAAATAGATTTAACGAGTAGTGCTGAATTCAAATTTGGGCGTTGTTTACAAATTTTGGCAAAATTGGAAGCAGTTAAAATACTTCTTCTCAGCTCGAGTCACAAGGCACTCACAGCCTGAAGAACTGTATCCCTTTCAATGAAATGCCGTTTTAAGGTCAGTGTTTTTAAATTTTCAAGGAAAACTACATGTGCCTGCTTGAAATTGTCTGGGTTCATGACATGCCTTTGACATGCATTTGGGTAATTGACTTTGTTCACGAGCCCTGTGCTAAAGTTTATTTTTCGACGAGGTATTTTGCATTTCAGATTTTGTTTTATAGAAAAACTCTATTTTTTGTAAGTTTTGGTCTAAATGTTTCAGGGATTGACCTGGACTTTTCTGGTAGGCACATTTATAAAGGGTAGTTTGAGGTTTATCTGTGTTTAAACTAACCAAGCGGCATGACAACGGACGGAATATGAATCTTTTAGGGAATTATGCGTTTCCCACCTACAGTCTTTGCTACTATGGTGTTGAACTGCTCTGCACGGTTTTTGGTAAAATCGTGGGGCAGACTTCGAGAAAGATAAGCCAGCTGCCAGATATTGCGTTGCAGTTTTAACATCAATGTTTACGCTTCGAGAGTTTGGTTTGTTTCTTTTTTCTCTCTTTGGTGCAGTAGCACAAGTCACATTCACTCTGATCTTCAAAGATTTGTTTGGCGCTGTTCAGAATATCTCTCAGTATTTTTATATTCTTTTCTGAATCGGTTAAAGTTTGTGTTTGCCAGTACCGTAGCGAAAATCTTACTGCTGTTCTCATCCGAATCAATAGTTCAGAAGTCAACAATTTACGCTCCGACAGAGGGATAGATGTATAAGTTTTAAGCAATATTTTTTTTCCGTTGCAATTGCGGAGGAGATGGTTGGTACATTAATTTTTTTGAATTAGAACGCCGGGATATGCTATCATCACCATCAGCAATCAATGTATTATATTTAATTTCCGAGTTTCTACGGAGGACTTGAATCCTTTTTATTTGCAGGCTGTTGTTCCTTTTTATTTGCGCGGGCACAAATTCCAGAATACTTATTCCGGACACCAATGTAGAGAACTTTTCCTGTGTGATGTCCTATAATAGCTGCAACACACGGACAATGCATTATACTGGTTTTTATATGAGCGTTTGCTCCATCAACTGTCTGCTTCCACTGGTATCATCGGAATGTCACGAGGGTCACCTTGTAATCGAGCAGCAGCTGTTTCCTCCTGAGCTGATGCAAACATACTTTCTTCAGCGGAATTTTTCCACATTTCAGCAACTTTATCATGACATTTACTATAAGTGAATAATGACATAACAGTAAGTCCATCGATGTAACAACTTCATTCAAATTTGTTAGGCCAATTCCTGAAATTATGGCTCCTGACACGGCGCCTTCATTGACATTTACCTAGTTTATTTTTTGTGTTTCATCGTGACTACTCAGTTCGAATTTAGAATTGCACATATTACATTGAAAGAATTGTATTTTTTTAAATAAATAATAATAGTGGAAAATTATACCTAAAGATCGCATTCATTTGTCACATTTATTATTTCTGATTGCGATTCCAGTATTTCCAATTCATTATCAACTCTTGTGGTAGCTGTGATTCTTCGGTATCATTCTCTTGTGACATACCCGCATTGACTTGCAGTTTTTGTATGGTTTAGAAAGAATAATAGAATAAGAAGAAATAATTAATTTCACAAAACTAGTTTCAGTACAGCGCAACTTGTTTCGTATAATAATTAGTGTCGTGAAATCTACAGTATCACCGAATTAATGGCCCCGTCAGCATCAAAGCTTTATTTTGCAATCTCCAGTAATATTATAAAGAGGAAACATTTGTATGTTTGTAACAAATATATATTTTTTATTAATGTCCTAATATTGAAGAATTGACCTTCTATTTTCTATCGGTTATTAAAATCCCCGCGTAAGAAAAATGCGAATTGGCTATAACCAGCTACGACATTAAAAGTGGTTCCTCGGTAACGTACTTTTAGCTTCATTAGCCTTGGCCAAATTTCCGTAACTTTTCCTTTTTGCCCCGTATAGCGCCTATTGCTACCCACAATTATTGGAAAAAAATGAAATCATACATAAAAAGAGTTATCTTCTTTCATGATTTGAACTCCATTACTTTAAAATATGTAATCATCAAAGTTTTGTTTCGTTAAAAAAAAAAATAAACAAAAAGTATCAATTCATCCTAGTCGCTCTAAAAACTCGACAAACTATAATACAATTTTACGCAGCACGCGGCAACGGGAGCGACACACGTCCAACCTCTGAAAGGCCTCGGCCGGCACTGAGCGCTGGTGCGATTCCGCGTCGATTATATAGTAGTACTAAATAATTTATAGTAAAATTAATATAGAAGTTATTTAAAAAAAAAAATGTACCATGTTTTAGAACGTAAATGTCTTCATTTACTAGGTCTAAAAAACAACAAAAATACCTTTGATTTCATCCTAAAATAACACGTTTAAAAACTCGAAAAGTGGCTAAAAATGACACTTTTGAGTATACTTTTCTTGTATAAAAACTTACAATAATTACGTTTTTTCTTCAGCCAAGCACTAGTAAATGTTATTGTTTTTTTAATAGTAATATTTCTATGAGTTTGTCGTTTATGGTTTTATTATTATCTAGCATTTGCGTAGACCATCGACCGCTAGTTTTAAAAAGGGATTGAGTAAAAACTGTTCTAATGAGAAAACTTTACGATAATTTGAAAATATTTTTCAGCCAAGCCCTAGATTATGAAATCCTCAATAATTTGACGTCAATATCTTATCTACGAATTAAATAGATTATCGTTTTATTGTCCGTCGGAAATCATCAATTTTGACTCCAGCGTAGTTTTTACGGATGAACGCTCTTAAGTAGACGTATTGGAAGAGGTAGTGAAAATATAGGTAAGGTTGGATTACAATTTAAGCTTTGTTTTAGTGAAAATGTCGTCATAGTATATAGTCCATATAATATGTGCGTACAGCTGATAGTGTAACTTTTGTTTAATACATAATAGGCTTTAATTATCTGTGAAATTTAGTGCATGTAAGTATGTTGATGCAATGCATAACTTAAAGATTTCTCAATTTTGGGCAGCAAAAAAACAAGCAATAATTCATTTCAGAAAAAAAAATTTATTTCAATTAAAAACCAGTACGATATTTTAATGATAGCGTATTCTACCTCATCAAAGGTCAAACACTTTCAATCTATTTTGAGCTAGATCATAAGCTTTGGCAGTATGAAATCAGCCTTCAGCCAGCGGATGGGCGGCCGGCGCAAGAGTGGCACTTGACGCTATTTCCGACGGCCGGCCAAGGCCCTTGTATTCTGTATCACTGAGGAGAGATTGTTTCTAGTTTTTTTGCTTTGTTTGTTTATTCAAATCGTGTTTGTTTTCTTTTTTTCCTATATTTGTTTATTAAATGCGTGTTTGTTTTGTTTGACATATATTATATTATTCAGAAAATGTTGGAAATGGGATTCCGAGATTAATGTCGGTTCTAGGATTCTTAGTTTCATGGATTCTTGGTATGGACTAACCAAATATAATTATGTTTAAATGATCAGCCTTTTAAAGATCCCACTGCTGGGACCCAGACCTCCTCTCTAGGAGAGGGTTTGGGCCATAATCCACCACGCGGGCCCAGTGCGGGTTGGTGAATGTCACATGTCTTCAAATTTTTGGTTCTAGGACATGCCAGTTTCCTCACGATGTTTTCCTTTACCGTTTTGAGAGC
This sequence comes from Hecatera dysodea, assembly GCA_905332915.2. Taxonomy (NCBI): domain Eukaryota; kingdom Metazoa; phylum Arthropoda; class Insecta; order Lepidoptera; family Noctuidae; genus Hecatera; species Hecatera dysodea. Next base: position 6,755,344 of record HG995299.1, read on the forward strand.
AGTGGTGATGAAATTAATTACACAAATTAATGCGCCCCTGACTGCAATTTGTATGTCGAGGCCGTTACCACTCGGCCACCACTCCTAAATTATGTTTGATTAGGTTTAATACACATGTGTTTTGAATCTTATCACAACTGGTGAATAATAGATTATATTAGTGAACTAGCTTCTGCCAGCGACTTCGTCCGCGTGGAATAGTTACTTTACCCCTGATTTTGACACTCTCAGCCCGATCGGTTTAAAATTGACAAAGTTTCATACAAACGTTCATCCCCTATTTTATCCCCTTGGGGGTAGAATTAATCAAAATCCTTTCTTAGCGGATGCATACGTCATAACATCTACCTGCATGCCAAATTTCAGCCCGATCCGTTCAGTGGTTAAAAAATGGAGTAACTTATCCCGTTTTCCCAACATTTTCCTTCACTGCTCTGCTCCTATTGATTGTAGCGTGATGAAAAGTATACTATAACCTGCCCAGGAGTATGAAGAATAATTGCACCAAGTTTCGTTAAAATCGGTCGAGTAGTTTTTGTTTCTATAAAGAACATACAGACAGACAGACAGACAGACAGACAGACAGACAAAAATTCTACTGATTGCATTTTTGGCACCAGTATCGATCACTAATCACCCCCTGATAGTTATTTTGAAAATATATTCCTTGTACAGAATTGACCTCTCTACAGATTTATTATAAGTATAGATTATAGTATTAGTGAATTATAGTAACAATAAAATTGAAATAATTAGCGGTTTATACCTAAACATATAGGAAATGGTCTACTTAATCTTTCCGGCTATTATCTTGGTCGACTCTTTCAAACAAATTTCGCAACCCTGGATTGGTACCTACTTTTACTAATTGGTGCCTATTTGAATCTTTTAGATAAGTTAAAAGTTAAAACAGTATATTTTTAATCCCGAAATGTACACATTTTCAGGACACACAGAAAAACCGATCGCCAGGACTAGAATTCAAGCGGACTTAGTCACCGCAGTCTCGTTGAAAATTGACGATGTTTGGACCCAATTTACCTGAGAGCATATTTTCTTTTTTATCTGGTTTTAATTCAGTTCCAAAATGTTATTTTTTGAGCTTACCCAGAGTCGCCATTACCATAATTACTTGTATTTTAACGGACTCAGCGACTGTTTGTTAAATTATCAGACACAAAACATGGGAGCTGATGATACTTTTATGTCGGAATCTGGCTTTAATTTTTGATTATGTAATAGGGATGTTTCCTGAGTAAAAAATATATGATTATGTTTAGTCCGTCAGTTAGATTATAGAAAAATATTGGACACGTATTTTTTCCTTTATTGAATCTATAAAAACTGACGAAGATACAAAGCATCAAAGATCAGGAGTGGGGGCTTGTGACGTTACGGCTCGGTAAAAATTGTAGCGAGTAGTGACGTCACACGAGTTTTCAACGCTCTGTATCGGCTTCATTTTTTGTTTACGTGAAAAAAGAAAAAATACGTGTCCAATATTTTTTGGAAATCTATCTGACGGACTAATTAGATTTTTTTAGTCAACTACCCTATTGCTATTTGGTCTGTTTAGTTGTTGCTGTTTACTTTTAACAGCGTTTAAATTATTATTTTCAGAGCTTTATAAAATAATAAAAGAGTCAAGAGATATATGTGTGTGATTACATAAAAAGTTAAAAAAAAATTGTCTTAAACTGAGGTTACTTTGGAAAAATAATCTGACTATAGATTCTAAATTAATATTATCTATAGACAAAAGATTCATTAAGAATCTGATAGTCAATTATTTTAGTCTGCTAATCTTGAATAGGTATACCTAATTAAATGAATTCAAATTAAAAAAAAAACCACCAAAAAATACAATACAGATCCCTTAAAGCCTTCTCCGAGATTCAAGCTACCAGCTACCCTTCAGTGCCCACTTACAACTCCGTGTACTCCCAAATCGTAAGTTAGTAAACTATCGAGTTTAATATTTCACGGCTCCCCCCGCCCGCGCCCTCTCTGTCTACCGTCGTCACGTCGCTAATTGCCGTGAACAAGCAACAGATCAGGGACATCAATCTAAAGATGGACGATAAAAAGGTATCGTACTGATTTTCGTGGGTTTCCGTGTCAAGGGATTGGTGTTAAACGATTGGGGACCAGACAGATCGATTTTGTTTGCATTGTTTTCAGAACTGAAGAAGAGTACAGAAGGTTTTTCACACTAAATACTTACCGAATAGGTAATTCTCGTTTCTAGGGTTCGGAAAATCTGTCAAGTGTCAAGGGAACCCTTATAGAACCACTCGGGTTCTGACTGTCTGGGTAAATGTTGAGTAAGGGGTTCCCTTTTGGGAAACAAAATAAAATTTAAATAAAAGGGCTTGTTTTGAGGGATTTAAGTATACTTTTTCATAATTTAAAAATAAATAGTTTTGAAGGGACACTAGGAGGAACTCTGGTGGGTTTTAGTTCTTTTTCATTCCGCTCCGGCCAGAGAGGGAGAAGTCATTTGATGATCAAGAAAAAAGGGGCTTGTTGTGAGGGTTCTAAGTATACTTTTTAATCATTTGAAAATAAATAGTTATTCAAGAAATTAGAATTAGAAAAAATAGTATACCCCCATATTTACCCCATATTTAGTGTCTTCGAAATAATTAAGACTAAAATTTTGAAAAAATAAGAAGTATTTAGTGTTAAAATACCTAACATGACACAAAAATGAAATTCGCGCGGAAACCTTAGCAAACGATTCCGACTCAAAGATGATTGAATTTTTATATTATGAATTTATGACAAAACTTAATGTCATCACACCGACGAACAATGTGTCTGTATGTGTGATGATATTACGACTATAATTTGAACGCTTTCTAAGTAAGTACGAGAATTGACTTCTGACTAAATGAGAACAATTTAACAATGCAGCAGTGTAAAGAACTTGGAGCCTTTAACTGCTTGTGATAGTCTAGTAAAGTAATAATCAAAATTAAATTTCGTACTTGATGCAGGCAATAAAAGCGAAAAAAAAAAACGCTGAGAATGTACCAAATTGTTGACAGTTATGTAAATTAAACTTAAGCAAAACTTGCTGTCAAGACATAACTAAAATATTTTTCTAACCAGGTAATTAATTCCCAGTCGAAAATCAAGTTCCTTCAGTATCTTGAACTCCTTCTTCTATTCGCTAGCAAAATCTATTCAAGGTCTCAAACCACTTAATTCAAGTCAACACTTGAGTGAAGCAAACATGAGCACTTCAAATTCTTCTCTCAACTCAAATGTAATCTCGCGCTCAAGATGACAACTTTGTAAGCGAGACTCTTCAGCGTAAATTACTTCTTCCCTGAGCGGAGGCTTAGGAGTTATGGATTTATTACGGCGTTTCGATTAAAAATGCAATTCATCTTTTTTTGGAAAGTTGAACAAAATTATGGTTGGAGACGTGACCAACGTAGCCCAAGTTTATGTAGACGGATATTTTTGGCTATTCAACTCCCCTCCCTTTTTTATTATGGTAGGCTTGTCAAACACAAGCCCGTTTCATTTTCCTAACAAGGTGACGTGATGGGAAAGCTTGATGGAAAGCAATGATGTAAACGACGTTGGAGCCTACTTGTCTAGAAGTAAGTTCAATGGAGAGTATTGACTATTTTTTAATTTATTAATTAGTACTAGAAAGTATGACGGTTTTGGTTATCCGTAATTTATAGTTGCTGTGTGAAACTTTAAAAAAGCTATGTTGTCAGTAAAACGGAAGTTTTGTTTAAGTCCGAGTCGATGCAGAAAATAAATCTGAATCTTGGTGTTTAAGAAAAAGTTTTACATACCGCAAACTCGTTTCCCTAATTAACCGTTAAATGGGGTAGATAGACATTTGTGTATTAGACATACGTACCTTATTTTTCTGGATGAAAATTCATCAAATGACTTCTCCCGCTCTGGCCGGAGCGGAAGGAGTGCCAGAATCTTACTGACTAAAACCTACGCATGATCGTTCTAGTGCCCTTTGCATTCCAGGGCAGCGGTGACTCTTTCGAACAAATCCTACAACCCTAGCAGGCACTGATCCTATGAATCAGTAAATGATCCTAATGAAGCCGGTTCTTTGCTGACAGCTCTTTGAAGCACGCGTAGAACACGACACGCCGTCGACCCGGGCCTGGTTGCTAATGGACGGCGAGCCACCACCCATAGCTAGTCATCCGCAGGCCCGCAAGACATACGTGCCTACATGCAATTTTTGGCTATTATTAGATGTAACCAAATTTTTTTCAAGTCCAAATTCCTGGCTATAAATATTAACAATATCTTTTTGAAATTAATCAAGGTAAAATATGACCCATATATTTAATTTAACCTTGCTCAACCCGAGTATAGAACTAACATTCTCTCACTTTTGCGCCTACGAGAACAAAGAGGTAACAGAAGCAGCGAGAAAAGTTTATTGTAAACACAAACTTTACGCAGCAGCACCCCATAGGTGCATAACTGCATAGGTAATGTTATTGTAGAACTTTGTATTTATAATACACTTTTCTCTCCAACATCCACAGTTATTTACATGAACTAGTTAAACTAGATTGTAAAACGCAAAGCAGAAACTAGTCACACTGTTCACATCGTATTTCAAAAGTGCAACCAAGTATGCTGTTTACATCAACTGACAGTGTACTTGCGTGTTATACGTACATATGTCCACAGGGTACGGAACCCGTTTGTAGCAGCGTCTAAAAGCGCCAATTATCTAAAACTATTTGTAAGTTTCGGCTGCTGGGCGTGTTCCATGGCAAACATACGCATGACTGCTGTAAAATGTCTAATAAAATCTTCATCAAATGAATAGGTATTTCTTTAAAGATGTTTTCGAAATAGGAAGGAGAAGCAATCTATCTTTGACAAATAAATTATTTATTTATTTAAAACGTCGCAGTACTGACTGGCTCGATTTCGCGATGGGCACACTTGTGTGTGACGTTAGATGCATTAAATCTTTTCATTAGGTTTTGTAAAATTTTATATATAAAAAAAAAAAATAGTTATCTCAAACCTCAAAAATCAGTCAAATACCTGCCTTTTTTTAAATGAAATGAAGGAAGTCAGTAGTAGAAGGAGTCAGTAAAAGTGTGTGACACACACTTCCGTGTCCACTTTCTGAATAAAATCTACCCGTGTTCCCTTTGCGTTCCAGTGCCACGGTGACTTCCAACAAAATTCCGTAATTCAAATACTAGTAGTCGTAGTCTAGTATTGCAAAAGTTTTGGCTGTCGTAGCAATAGTCCTAAACGGTGACACTCACGTTTGGTTTGAATGGAAAATTTTTACAATTCCGCCTCGAGCGTCTATATGTCGCTATGCTCTGTGAGTAATTCCGTGTTGCTTGCTACGCTAAGTTACATTATAGCAAGTTTTATTTCACCATCACTTACTTATGTTATTAGCATAGCACAAGCATAATCAGACTTTTAATGTTCCCACTGCTGGGACACAGGCCTCCTCTCCAGGAGAAGGAATGGGCCATAATCGACCACGCGGGCCCAGTGCGAGTTATGTTATTAGAATTGTGTAGAAAGTACATATATGTTAAGTAGTGAATTAAAGACTTAGCAGTCATTTTAATGAATGCAAAAACCTGAAGTTCTTAAGGCTGGTTTTGTAAACTTGGAGACGCGCCTGAGATCAAGGGTGAAGAAGTAAATATTTTTTGTCAGGTATGGGCTAAGGATGAAGAATAACCAGGCTTAAACTATGTTGCGTGTCTTTTTGTGTGTATTTTGTAAGTACATTATCCACTCTCTTTTTAAAAGCTTTTATTTAACTTGCAATGTATGTATGTATTATTATAAAAGCTTGTCGCGAGGTTTGCGTAAGTACCTATAAGTATTGAATTAAACTAAAAAAAATACTTAGCAGATTAAGTCACTCAATTAAATAGGTACTAGTTAATTTATACAAGTAGATCGGCCAGCTATAAGTCGATTGTTAAAAGTTTAAAGGTTTTTTTTTCTATTTAGAGCATTTAAATAAAAGCTTTAAATACAAAGGTTTTTTTTTGCTTTTAATTTTTATGGTACCTACATCCTTTTGTTACTTACGTTTTGACTCTGGAAATCACGCATGGCAAAGAAAATGCCTTATTTCTTAGAAATTAGGCACTATTTGCTGGGATAATCAAAGGCCTATGGCCTATTTTAACAGTGAAATATTCTGAGAATTGATTTGCAATTCCATCTAGAGATTAATTACCTCCTTTTAATTACCGACGACAGTGACTACTAACTCTAATTTTCATAGATTATTTTAATCACTGAGATACCCTTGCCTACAATACTAGATAATTATATCGCGCAAGATTAGCTAACTAAGCCATACGATGACGTCAGAGCCGGCCATTACAATTCAAGCCATTCACATGAGCTGCATCAGCTAAATGTCACGTTGTAATACTAAATTATTGATATTTGGACGTGGATGTCCTGAAGCAAGATTTGTATTGGATGGCTGTATTAATATTCGAATTTGGCAGCTGTGTCTGCGTATAATGTGTGGTTGTTACTGTAATTTATTGAAAGTATGCCTGACATTAAATTTTACTCGTGATTTTGTTTTAAATTAGCCAAGGAAAATGTGGAGGGCGAAAGCGAACTTAACTTAACGATAATGCGATAGATAAGCGGGTATACGGAACATTGAAATGGAAGGGCCCCAGACTGCTGTGTGTCTGGTGGGCAACTGCCCCAGCACAGATGTCGGGCTGTTGGCACGTCGTGTTCTACGCGCGCCTCAAAGATATGTCAGCAAAGAAAACAGTGCCTGCTATGGTTGCGGAATTTGTTCGAAAGAGTCACCGCGGCCCTGGAACGCGGGCATTATTGGGAACACGGGTGGGTTTCCCCGGCCAGGGCGGAAAAAATCATTTGATGATTTCCCATACAAAAAAAAATGGCTGTTGTCTATGTTTAAAATGTGCGAAAACTATGACAGGGTGAAGTAGGAGTTGTTTGACGTCTAGTTTTTGTGGTGCTTATTATGGCAACTCACCCTGCTTCGAGATAACTATGACATACGAATATGCTGTAATTAGTTTCTAATTAAAAACGAATATTAATTGTGTTCATAATATCAGTAGGAACATATTTGAACAGTACTTGAAAAAGTTTTTCGTTTTAGCATAAATATCCTCATTATTAAAAAGTAATTAAAACTTCATTAGAAAATAAACACGCGTGAGTTTTTTTTTTCATTTTGTAGAAAAGTATATGTACAACTCAACTAGTATTATACTTAAACACTTACACTTACTTATTTAATTTACGTCGTGTAATTATCCTAATTTGACCTCGAAAATTTTACTTCTAAACGTAGAATTAAGTCGAAAATTATTCATCAATCAATAAAGCTTTGTAAACTATAATTCAGTTATAATTACGCCACCTACTACCGAGTGGGTACATTCAAAACTGTGGGAGAAGACAGTTGTTTGCCCAACCTAACCAGACAATTTCCGTCATGTTGTTTGGTGGTAAAATAAAGACCTCAGCGGGTTTCAAGACATGTTTTGCCGATTCTTAATCAAAGTCAAAGTATATACCGATGTCAAAAAACGAAAAAACTACACTAGAAGTACTTCTAGAACTTCCTAAATTAAAGTTATTTGGTACCTTTTTGTGGTTTTTTGGATATTTTTTTCTGTAAAAAGTTTTATTTCATTTTTATCTTGACAATTTCGGAATATCACTTTTTCGAACAACAACAGACTTTTGAAAATCTATCTAAAGTCGATTTAAAACAACTTTTTCAAACAATAATCCGTTTAAAAGAATAAGGAAACACGTTTATGCGCCCGAAATGAAGCACAAAAATTACAATACTAAAATAACACGACTTATCAACTAACTAAAACAAACAAAATCAGTTTCATTGGCGGGCCATATCAGGGCCACTCATAAGCTGGAACTAGAGAGTTGCAGCTTATGTCCAGACCAGAGGGTCATGACCAGAGGGTCATGACCCAGGTCAAGAACACAGTTGTCTGAACGGCTAAACGGATCTAGATGAATTTGCTAATAGATTATGGTCTGGAATAACATAATATATAGGGTACTTTTTATGTCGGGAGTATCTTTGGTATAATTGTCAGAAATCGACCAGGATCGGCTTGTCAAAAAGTCGAAGCTAGTTACTTGCACGTTCCAAAACGTAAATCTCTGGAGAGGAACGTGCCATAGACTCCGTGGATACACTTAGCAGTGCATACTTAGTCGTTAATCTACGAAACTTTTATTGTGTTATATAGAAAAATCAAGAGTGGTCGTGTTATCCAGTTACTAAGTTGTGCAGGTCAGAGGCATAACTCCATGTAAAATACTGGTACTTATTAAGCTGCATTCAGTGCAATTGAAAATTGAACAAAATACATACTTATAGTTGCATGCGGCCGGGCAAATTTATTGATAAGGTCCAAAATTACACATCGCTGTAAGTTCAAAACTTACACCACTACAAGCGACTATGACTTGGTGGATTTGAGGCCGCAATTGACTAATCCTTAGCGGGTTTACGCGGCATCCACCATTCATCACGGATGACGAAGGATTACGTACACCACACCACTTAAGTTTTCGCGGTAATGTGTGGGCGCGACGGCTGTTTCTATGCTCGACATGAAGGGGCTTGTGTACACATGTTTGATATGTACGACACGTAAGCCTTAGGCGTAACTGGAAGTGACTAAATTGTGGTATGTAGCTGCTCTAGAATTGATAGAATCGAAGATTAATGGCGGAAACGTGTTGGTATTTCAGTTATTTTGGTTTGTCTGCACGGAAGTGTTAAGATTTTGGTGTTGGTGAGGAGAATGTTGATGGGCAGACGACATTGTTGCTATCGCAACAATTGGCGCAATCGCAACAAACGTAAGCTTGGATGAAGCTGGTACAGGAGCATGAGGATTGGCGCAAGAAAAGAGAGGCCTATGCTCAACAATGGGCAATACCGGGCTGTTGATAATAATGATGAAGCGAATATTGAGTTGTTAGTGCATTGTCATAGAAAGCAATTTTAATTAAATCGAAGACAGAGATAAAAGTTCTGGAGCGAAAACGACTGCTAAAAATAATGTGACAAATTGTCTTATTATTTTGAACAATGGACTTTACATTCGTCCCTATTTATTTTAGGTTAGAACTTGGCCTACACAATACAAGAAATTACAATGACACTCAACAAAAAACCCAGTAAAGATGAAAGAAATCTTCACAGTAAAGAAAAACCAAAGTCTCAAACAAGTGACATTGTGAAAGCAGTAGTAATGAGTTCGACTAACGATCGTGTCAGTCATGCAGACATCACGCCTCATCGGTCACCGCGGTCGCCTCAAGAATCTATCGACCGGGAAGAGGAATTACATCGCGTAAAAGGGTATTTTACAAAGGGTTATGGAATTTATTCGAAAGAGTCACCACGGCCCTGGAACGTAAAGGGCCTTTGGAGAAACTGGGATGGATTTTAGTAAGAACAATCTGATACTGCCTTCCTTATCAACAAGAGCGGAAGAAGTCACTTGATGATTTCCCATCCAAAACTAAAGGTACTAGATAGAATTATTATAATTGTAATTAGTCTAATAATTATAATTGTAATCCGAAGGATTAATTAGATTTTTTCAGTAAGTACTCTATTGCTTGTAATTACTTCTGAGGAATATTGTGGTTGCTTTTTGGGTTAAGTTGGAAGATAGACTGATATAAAAGTCGTTATTTTTTACAGTATAAATTACATACTACAGTACCGAAAAAAAACCTCAATCCACACAGGAACACAGGTCGTGTGTGTGTGTGTTGTGTGTGTTGTGTGTGTTAGTACTGAACTGATAGGTTTTATTGCCAAAATTACTGTATAATGAATTACTATACGACTATTCTATCTCTCTTCCAACTGTGGCCTTTTTATTGTTTACTTTATATGTGGGATCCAAAAAGTCAAATACGCATTTCGGTTCAACATAATTATTATGTCTGCATTATTTACATTCATCATTGGTTTGGAATTGAGAATATTAAAAGTTTAAAAGGAAAAACAAAAACCCCCTGTATTTATATAGAAATCAGTCTCCAGCAGCAGGTATATAGCTTCTGCCCGCGACTTCGTCTACTTGGACTTGAAATAAAAAAAAACATTTTATTTTTGAATTAAAGAGTAAAATATCTAACCATCTTCACAAACTATGACAGTTAAAATATTAGAATATTAGGCACGATAGGATTTCGTGCGAATCTATTGTTTCAACAGTGTGTTCTTTCGGTGTTACATTTTGATGTCCCTACCTATTTTATTTCAATAAACTTTACAGTTGAGATTTATCACAAAAATAACAAGAAAATGCATAATAACGACCTTTTCATGATTAATCCAATATATTTCGGAATATTTCATACAGCATTCTCTATTCCACAAATTCTGAATACGAGCTCGAAAGGACAGTTTTCAATCGGCATTGAAAAAAAGTGTCGAGAGTGCTAACAAATCACTACTGGGTAGAACATGGCCCAAAGCAATAGAGCAGCCCATTTCGCTGAGTCAAATTCCACTATTTGTATGGCCAGACATGTTGCCGATTCGCTTCAGCATTCCTCTTTCATTCGCAGATCAACATTCAATGAAACCAACCTAGTGAATGCAGAGCGTCGTATTCATAATGCCATGCATTTTTTTTTATTGGTATGGCAGAATCTGGGTGAAACGAAGCTTAGATATGCATCAAAACGTTCCAGCTAAATAAAACTAAAATATATCATGGTGGATAAACACATAGCAAACAAAAGTAAAGATCATAAATATTGAAAAAAGGGAGAAAACAACTTCAATTTCTTAAAAAATAAAAACTAATGTCACTATCAGAGATAGACTTACCAATCAAATGACAAAAAGTTAAACTCGGGAACGCAGGCGGTCTGCGAACATTTTAATCATTCCTTTTGTTCAAAATCTATACAAAAACATTCTCAAGATAACACTAATTAAATTTGTCCGTAAGCTACATAATCCTCATTAGCATCTCATACAATTTGCAGCTCTCTCTAACAAAGATCATTTTCGAACCTGTCTCTTTATACATTTTCGTTGTTCAAAAACTTTAACGCCACAACAGCGTTGTGAAACTAAGTGTTATTGAAAACAAACATTGGAATTTCTCCCGGGTCCCGAGTAGGTCCCGCTTCCATGGTGCTGTAAAACCGGATAATGAGTAAGGGAGCCCTGGGTATTTGAGTTAAACCCCGAATGAGTCCTTTGTATTGTTTATGTGGAATTTATTACAATGCTTACGATCCTATGGCTTGAAATAATCCAATTGAGTGGATTATACTAAGTAAGCACTTTGAATAAAACTGTTGAAAATCAAAAATTAAATAATAATTAACAATGCATTTTAAATATGATTGATTATATTGATCTAAACGCAATTTAGGTGCAAGGATGACAATCTCATGAAAAATTTCATCTAATAGACATATATGTACATATCTAAATATTCTAAAGATCAGTCAAGTCCTTGAGTTGAAATCGAATCGAATCGAAGCTTACCGTATCAAATGCCTTACTCAGATCGAACATCAACAATCCGTTCCAAAATCTGTGAACATGAAAAATTCATCATTCTATTGTATTTAAAAGTAGGACAGGCCCAGGATCCATAGTCGGATGCAGACTCTACGCTGATGTACCCTGTCTACATCATAACAATTACCGTAATGCTCGGGTTGCTTTCCTCCTACATTAACTCCTAGTAATTAGTTTACCTGATCATTAGAAGGATTATGAGTTGCGACGTGGATTAAAGAGGATCTTAATAGCGTTTTATGATCTTTTGTGAGGGTATCAGGTGTTAAGTGTTAGCTATTGAATAGGATCATATAAAGGAGAAGATTTTTTAATGAATGATGTTGCTAGCAATAACGTGCGCTGCATATTACGTGATTGCATGCGACATGAGTTTCTATTCCCGGTAAATACAAGAAAGCCTCAATGAGCAAGTGTCTACGTGACTGGGACACTAATTATTTACTAACTCTTTTTTTCTTTAGGTAGTGCTACTACGGGAACCTGTCTTAAAAATCAAACAAAATCAGCCTTAATTATTCATTATAATTTCAACGCATTTCCTGGCAATTGTTCAGATCAGGCTCGAAGTATTGTTCTCCGTTAGAAAGTTAGGAACAATTTCGTCATTATCTTGCTTTTATCCAATTTATTTGGGGTCATCGTAAATATATCTTCATAGTTTTCTTCTTCGATTGTCATCTGAGCAGTCACGTTCTATGTCAACGTCAACTTTTACGCCATCATTTAGATTATCCGTCATGTCTTTGGTCTTACATTACTATAAAAGTTACATTACCTAACACGACAAATACCTGCTTTGATGAGTGACTTAAAAAATTTCTTCATTTTTCTAAAATTATAACTTAATCGATCTAATGACAGTGTCAAAGCGACTGGATTCCTAGTCGATATTAATAGGTCAAAGATAAGAGGCACTCGTATCATTAGCGGCTATCTTCAGCACATCTAGAATCATATTTTTTGGGCTCGTGCCAGTAACTGAACTCCAACTAACGGAAGCATCTGGCTTTAAACTTTATGTGGTCTCGTAAGCTTTTAAGTGAGTATTTTTGATAAAATGTTATCTGGTTAATATTCCGGTGAAAAATATTTATCGATTATATTTTTAATTTGAAGCACATCTTCATCTCTATTTCGAAAGAATTTCTTTTGGAGTTATGTATATACACATATATTTATATAATTGGGATTTTAGGATTTTAAGTATTAAACAGTAATATCATATCAATGCCTGAGCACTAAAGGCTCTCTATCTAATGATGTTAGCTTCACTATTAATTACTTAGCACACTAATTATACTGAGGTAAAGGTCTTAATTTCCCAAACTTTACAGTTGTTAGAATCTCATTAGATCAAAATGATAAAGCAATGAATAAGTAAGAGGTCAAAAGTTCATTAGGCTTTTAGGTTTCAGCACCACATTTCTAGTTGATAAAATGCTTGCTAAAATCAAAAGCGTTTTTTTTCTGCGACAAGTAAAAAAAATTGATTTGGTCCCACCGTCTTTTACGCTTAATTATGTTATCCGTTCTTGAATTACACGTCCCGAATTTGACCCCAATTTTGTGAAGACCCACTCTTTCTAAGGAACGAAATCTATAGGTATACGAATTTTATCGACAGTATAAAATGTTTTCTCAAAACAAATGGATCTTCGTGGATCCAAATTAGCTGTTGAAAAAGTGTTTCTGAAGATTCCCGATCTTAGTTGCTATCATCCATAATTCTTCAACAAATGCTGGCGAAAAATTGCCGACATTCAATTATGTAGGCACCGACATTGTGATTGATGGAGCTGTCAACATGTCCGCAAACGCGACCTGAACTTTGTACATCGATCATGGCTTGTTCTATCACAAACAAGTTTTATTATTCTCCTGTTTTTGAATATAATGAACTTGAACCGTGGTCGGAGTGAAGGTATTCTGCTATGACATTTTTTTTGCAGTTTCTCTTTTGGATATTTACTATCATTTTTGGTATCAATAGCCTAATAATCTAGTGCAATTTCATGATAACAGCTTATAACTTAAAATACCTGCGTGAAGCCTTCCAATTTTTACGTAATAATCTCAATAGGTACTTTAATTAACATACGGTCCTAAAATAATAATTTTGAATACTCTTTTGAAATAGTCAATTTAACTAATTGAATATAACTGCGATTGTTTTTCGTCGACCGTAGCTTCCAATATTCGAAACGTCAAAGCGACGAAGTAGTTCAGTTCAGTTATTGATCTGATTGAACTGATAAATATTCATGCAGCAATGGATATCTCTTTAGTTCAATCAAAGTTGCGTTCAAACGATTATATTGCTGGTTCAATTATGTAAGACGAAGTTTATGGTCGGTTTAGTGGGGTAAGTTCCTGTTTATGGGTTGTAAAATTGTTAGTGCTTGTAATATATAGTTAAGTTTTTATTGCTGTATTGAAATCAGTAGTTGGGAACAGTAGGATTCAGTTATTTTACATAGATGATTAGATAGGTATCTCTCTCATGATTCGCGCATTTTATCACTCATCTTAAGAGAGAAGCTATTAAATATTGTCTGTAAATTAGAACAATTTTATCCCCAGACAGTGTAGGTATTATGTTGGCTGAACAAAAAATATCTCATGATAAAATAATTTTATTTTCGAAATTCGGTGTTATTTCTTCGTTTATTGACACGTCTTCCGAAATTATTATTTTTGAATATTTCAGTTAAGTATATATTTTTGTTTTGTATATTTTATTATATTTTACGCATACGGACTAAAGTACTTTATCGTTTTCCGTAATTCATAAAAACCACTGGAAAGTCACAGGTAAGTAAAATAAGCAATTTCATTTGATTGGATGACATATTTTTTCCAGCTATTTTGATTTAAAAACCAAACTATTAAACCCTGATGAAATTCCTATGGGATCAATTGGAAATTAGATCTATCCACACAAAAAAAAAAACCAAAGGACAGAGTTATGAGATTGGAAGGCTTGAAAAGATCGCTTTTAGCGATAAGGCCGCCCATTGTCACCCTATGTAATGTTTTCTTCATCTACATATATTTTCTGTAACTTATATAGTGTACATAATAAAGAGTATTCTAGTCTATTCTATTTAAAACATAAAAAATACAGTCGAATTAAGAACGTCCTCCTTTATTGAAGTCGGTCAAAAACACAAGTCATTTAATAAAACAGAACGCCCAGTTTCTATTTATTCAAATACAACAAAGACAAGGTCATGTCAAGGTTCCATTGTCATTGTGCTAAATGCATCGTGCCAAGGCCAAGCCAGGCCAAGCTAGGCCAAGTTGGGCCCAGCCAGGCCGCTTGGAGAGCCCTTGGCGAGGCCCGGACATGTCGCGAATTAGCGTGTGTACCACTTGGACTAATTTAGAAGAAGAGTCGCTATTGTAATAGAAATGTTAGTGAAGGCGGGTTTTTAAAAACTGTTTTTAACTTACCATGCTAGTTAGTACCTAATTATGTAAATTTTGCAAGTGAATTTTAGAACTGTAATCCCAAACCGATTAAGTTGAATAATTTTTGCATACACGTTTTCACAAATGATGACAATGCACGGTTAACTATTTTAATGGGTCATTGTTATATTTTATTGTTGTTCTCTTTTTTTTTTTCGTGTTTTGTTGCTGTTGTATTCTGGCTGTGTCGAATAAACGTTTTCTATTCTATTCTAACTTTGTGCCATAATCTTAAACCTAATATGGCGGACGACTAAAGATAGCGAACTAATTTATTTTTAATGCACCTCCATGATATGGTTTTCAAATGAGAGTTTGCTGGAAGGAGAACGAATAGCGCTTGATTTCAAAGTAAAAAAAAAAAACAGCTACAGGTTAAACTAGTTGAGTTAAGAATTTGGATTAAAGAACGCGCTAAAGTTTTACAGGTTTCCAATCTCAAGAAAACAAATATGACAAATACTATATTTGATCCAGAAACCAGAATAAAACAATCCAGAAATACATAACTTTGGATAAAATGCTATTCTGAAAACTATCAAGGTCATCTTCACGTAAAATAAATACTTGAAATACTATTGAAATAGTTGCCTTATTGAAGTAAACTACCTTTGATAAGCCTTCATTTTAATAACTGCGATATTGTTCCGTACCTAACCTACTTCATTTCTACAGCTATTACTTGTTTGAAATGTAAAAAGCTATTGACATTATATCTCACTAGTTTTAACAACGGCTTTGCCTGCGTGAAAGTCAAAAATTGTATATAATACGAGTATATACTATAGGTATATATCTAGTATTATCCTTAATAAACATAATTAATTATACTATCCCTCATGCTGGGCCCTATCCAACCATTATATTACTTACTAGCTTCTGCCGGCGACTTCGTCCGCGTGGAATAGTTACTTTACCCCCGATTTTGAAACTCTCAGCCCGATCGGTTTAAAATTGACAAAAGATAGACATGCTGTTTCGGGATATTTTTTAGATAATTTTATGTAGAACATTTCCGTAATACATGATTTCTATGTAACTTTAACCATTAAGGCTACACACGCGACGGAAGCTTAAAAAATGGAGTAACTTCTTCCGTTTTCCCAACATTTTCCTTCACTGCTCTGCTCCTTTTGATTGTAGCGTGATGAAAAGTATACTATAACCTGCCCAGGAGTATGAAGAATAATTGCACCAAGTTTCATTAAAATCGGTCGAGTAGTTTTTGTTTCTATAAAGAACATACAGACAGACAGACAGACAGACAGACAGACAGACAAAAATTTTACTGATTTCATTTTTGGCACCAGTATCGATCACTAATCACCCCCTGATAGTTATTTTGAAAATATATTCCTTGTACAGAATTGACCTCTCTACAGATTTATTATAAGTATAGATAGATTACCATTATATAACTTGTTTATTATTTTAGCATATATTTGTAAAGAAAAAATATTCATTTGGGACTTGCACAAGACAAACAAAAAAAAACTAACATTAAGCTAACAGCATGAATTTTATCAGTACGAGGCCAAAGAGGTCCCTATCTCAGGATATGCTGCGATATTTAAAATATAATATAAATTTAAATATATTGTATTTTATTAGTATTATATGCGTATTTTTTTCCGAAAATAAATTTTATTTCAAATGGTATTTATTGTTGTCCTTTTAAACCAAGGGTTGACTGGTCAAGAATGACTTGTTGCATTAAGTCCGCCCATGTACCACTATTGTACATATAGTGTAAATAAATAATTAAATACTAACATGTATTATAAATACGAAATTAAAAAAAGTTTGCCTGTCTGTTTTTATCTCTTCACGTCTTAATTGACAAAGCGACATATTCGTGAAAAATGGACATTGACATTTTCGACAAATTTTTTATCTATAATATGTATGTATTTATAAATTATATAAGTATGTATATCAGCTGTCTGGTTACCATAACACAAGCTCTGCTTAGCTTGGGATCAGATAGCCGTGTGTGAGTAAAAAAAAAAAAAAAAAAAAAAAAAAAAAAAAAAAAAAAAAAAAAAAAAAAAAAATACACACTCTCTTATTTAGATTATAAATAGAACAATTACTCTAACGTAAGGCTACGTGACTTGGAAAGTCATTTACTTTACTTTCAAGTAAGAATTGTTTTATTACAAACACAAATTAGTTCTGATTGAAGATTCAGTGAGTACAAAATTGAAAAGGTTTCTATTAATTTGATTGAATCTGTGTTCATTTCTATTGATATGATTTAGTTAATATTTGTTTCTTTTATATTATTTGTTAGGCGAATAAACATGAATTTGAAAGTCATTAATTAAATACTGCCTTAAAAATTGACTATCTACCTACCTGACCTTATCACAACTACATTTGGGTCGTTTTCCAGTCTCGGTCAATACCAGTATTTAACATGGAGCGACTTCCTGTGAACCCAGTAACTGAGTAACAGCAAGACTGGTGCCAGATTTTCTGACTTCAAAATTTATCATTACCACTACCTACACTAAACTTTATTATAAAACAAATTCTCACATTCATAATGATACTTATGGCTTCTTCACTATTAATGTGTTCCTGATTTCTTTAATACAATGCATGATAGATAACAGATTCCATACGTATATTCAGCCGCCTCTTTTTTTTTTCTGGGTGGGAAATCATCAGATGACTTCTCCCGCTCTGGGCGGAGCGGGAGGGAGCCAACTTAGACATATTTACTCTCATCCATATTAAAAGTCCAACGATATTAAAATTATTATGATTATAGTCTCATGTTTGAGTTCTTCACAGCTCAACAGCCCTACCATGACGTCTTAAATCCATCATGATTCCTGTGTCAGAGAGAGACGGAGTTACACAAGACGAATAGCACTATCCCTTTCCCTCAAACTGAATCATGATAGCATTGGCACTTCGTAGTACAGCCACAGGGGTACAATTTCAGCGTCTGTCAGTCACAGTGAATTTGATAACAGGAAAAAACATGATGATAAACCGAAACGACCATCAAAACTTGTACCTACCTGTCAGAGCCACGCAACTCTGTACAAAAAATAAAACACCGATGTAATTTTAGACCCGTACCGCATTCCCAAAATATGATGTCGAACAAATCACGTATGATTTTTTTTTTAATTATTAAAGAATTTTCCCTAAAATTAATAACTCCAATTATTGTATTTTCCACCCACAAAATTTCTAAAAGAGAATCCTTATTTACCTATTCCAAGAAAACTGGTGTTGTAAAATTAATAGTGACTTTAAAAATGAGAATAATTTTTCGTATTTCCGACGAACTTTCATAAACATAATTAAAAAACCATTCCAAAGGCTTCTCAGGCGTCCGCAAGACAATGAGAACTAGATAAAGTTATGGTAAACTTCGAGGAGTAATATAAAGTTGATCTCGCTTAGTATACGGAATCAAGGAAAAAGGGCAAAAAAGAACAAAAATATTCCCCTATATTAAGTGTCTTGATGTTTTTCCTTTGAACACTTTTACGTAATTTAGAAGAACGGTGAAGCCAATAATGTTAACAATAACGCTTTAGGCTTGTTTGTTAAGTTAAGCTGTTTATTGAATCGTTTTAAAAATACTGCGTAACAGTAAAGAAAATAAAGCATTTTTACTAATGTACAAAGCTGAAGAGTTTTTTTGAACGCTTTAATCTCAGGAACTACTGATCTGATTTGAAAAATTATAGTATTAGACAGTCCATTTATCAGGGAAGGCTATAAGGCTAAGACCAATAAGAGCGGAGCACCAATGAAGAATGTTACAAAATCGGGGACTATTCCATGCAAACGAAGTCGCGGGCGAATAAAGTGAAGAACAAATATTAAGAGGATACCATAAAGAAAAACTCTTCATTAAAGCTTGATCCAAACATGAATCCCCATGTACCAATAACATACGAAATAAGTTAGTATCCAGCAATAATGCGCGAGTAAAAAGCTCATTTTATGGCCTATTACACTTACTTCCAGTTTAACGAGAACCCGCAGTAAACCACAGAATAACTTTTATTGCATAGGTAAGCCAATTTTTCCAATATGGCTGCCAAAATAAACGGTTTACATTTTTTTTTCTTTTTTACGAATTGAGATCGAACTTCGTTGCTACGATAGTCAGTTTCGAATTTAGAACACATTCGATGTTTAAAAAGCCTACGAGCTTTCGTTTGTTGGCGTTCGGCCAAGATCGGCTAGAGCATAACGCTAGGGGCTTAGTAGTGCTGCCAGTTACAATATCGCTAATTCTTGCACGAGTGGAAAAAGAGAGGTTTTGTGGGTTAAAGTCGGAAGTACCGCCGAGTGATGAAAAATAGTATTTGAAATTAATCTTCAGCAAGTGTATGTCTGTTGCAAGTTTTGAGCTATTTACTCTAGGATAGAAAATCTTCACATTAATATTAATAATGTAGGTATAGTCATCAGCCATGTATGTTACATGGCTGATGACTTAAATGTACATAAAACTCTAAATAAATCTGTTTCCGGAGCAAAATGCAAGTTACTTCTTCTTAAAAAAAAAACAGCAAAGTAGATATACTTATTTAAAATTGATCACGAAATAAAACATCATCATAACATCCCTATACACTACGTCAGAAAAATCTGTGCATCCAACATACGGACCCCGAAATCGATGACAAATTCCGATGTATGGCGGCATCTGACATGAACACACGACTTCACTCTAGTCGTCGTATCTAACAGCTAGATTTGGGTCACAAAATTATATGTATTTTACTTATTTATATAATAATTTCATTTTAGTGCTAGTTTAGATATACGCATTTTTGTTTAAAGCTGGTTTTGATACGTTCGATGTTGCATTTTGTACTCAGTTTTGTTCAGTCACATTCAAATAGCACCTGTCTGGATAACCCCGAAAATATGAGTACAAAATACTTGTATGATGAAGTGAAAGATTCCTTACCTAACATACCTACCCCATTTTTTGATACACTCTCTCCCACTTTTGCAAACCCATAGTCATAGTTTTTGCGGAATCTATCTAGATTGTCCTGCCATTTCCATCTGCTTTGTGGTCTTAAGCATATTGTATCAAATATTACTCTACCTGTACAAATATAAAACCCAAAAATAGAAATACATTACGATAGACACGAAAAGTTCATTTTGGGTTCCATTACTTTATCAAACACGCCAGACTCAATGTATTAACAGTTATTGTATCTGTTTCAATAATATTACTATTAATATCTACACAATATTGATCGCCATAATGTATAGCTGTGTCTTTAATTCTGGTACCCAACACAAGAAGCTCAGAACACAAATGGATGACTTAATTTCTGGCTACTACTATTATTAACTTTAAGATATCAGTAACAATGATTGTGTCTCTGTGGAACATACTATCTAGTGCTTTTGTATTCCTGGTACCCAAAACTACAAAGCTTAGGTCATAAATTGAACGATTTCATTAAAATACGCTGAATATCTCTGGTATTAATTTAGTAACATTTCAATATAGTGCTACTCTTTGTGTGTGGGTTTTCGGTAAAATGGCGGCTATACCGTGATTGTTCGGAAGCCTTAAAAGTGACAACCTTGGATGACGAAACAGAACTGATTTTGGTAACAAAGAAATTGGGGCAGTGAAGAAATGTTTCCTCACTTAGCTGCTGTGATGTTTTTATTGGCAAAGGCTATAACGATTGCCTACATGCTAGAAGTAAGATATAAAACTGGAAGTTTTGAGAAGAAATATATTGATTTATTTAGCACGAACTTAAAGGCAGATAACACGTTTGCTGGACCAAGAAAACAAAATGGTTGATTATGGTTAAATTTGGGATAATACTGACTTGTCGACTGACAAACGTATAGAAGTCAATGAGGTAACGACGAGAGCAGAAAGATTAAATATATTCCTGAAATACAAATTATTCCGGAAATGTCACCGTTAATGAACCGAATGTATACGCAAAAAAATATTTAACCGACGAAATTTAAGTGCCAGAAAGCTGTTGCAAAGAATATAGCCATTGCTTCTGATAACAAGGTCTGCATTGGTTACATATAAAGGCTCAAAAACTTGATATTCATCATTAATAGTCATCTTCTTCGTTTAATATTACCGGTTAAATTAATCCTACATTGATATTAATATTTGTACAGCCTACAGATATTTACTTTGTGTCGAGATGGAATATTGCATAATTATGTGATTTGTTTGTGTTACAACAGCCGCGTTACATTGTGAGCCTAGGGCTATGAGGGTGAATAAGTATCACTAAATATTATTGATTAAATTTACTATATCTATGTATATAATTAGCCATGACGATGGTAAGCACAGCTGGGTAAAGACCGTCATTTCTGTTCCATACAAATTTGTCCTCTGACACTGTGGGGGAACAAAAAGACTGCCCTTTTTTGTTCCCTTCATCGCCGTCTGAGTCGGCCGCAATCAATGAAAAAATATATTAAAAAAAACTTTTTACAAAAAATACAACCGACTTTTACACAAAAAATCAAAAAAGTTTTTTATTTTTCACTTTTTAGTGGTACCTACACCCCCTCCCCTCCTCCCACTTAAACGAACCAATCACATTGGTGTAAAAAAAACGTACTGCTCCTTTGCAAAGTAAACTAAGAGGTCGTCAATGTAGACAATGTAGATAATTTTTTTAGATTTTTATTTATTTTTCGAAAACCGGTTGGTCGATTTCGATAAAACTTTCATGGGACCATTTGGGAAGTATACCCTTTCCAACAAAAAAAGAGTTTTTCAAATCGGTTGACAAGCGACGGAGTTATGCGCGAACAAACATAAAAAAAAATACAAACATCCGAATTGAGAACCTCCTCCTTTTTTAGATTTCGGTTAAAAATATCATTAAACTGATATTATGCTAACACAAACTGGGTGCCTTTTCCTGATTGGCAGCTTTTTGTTTTTTTCAATTATTTTATGTCTACCTTTATAGGAATTAAATTCGTTATTTATTTACAGGACATTAAGTCCACCTTTGTAACTTTGTACGTTTGCGCATGGAGCGTCAATAAATAAAAAAGTAAGTTCGACAAGCCTCTGCGTTCGACTACATATTTACGTACAGATTTTTTCATGAGACAATTTTATTTTCAAGCTTATTTTTTTTTCGCAAAATGTTCAGCAATGCAGAACAATTTGCCCAATTAAGCTGCAATGCGTTTGATTAAAATATTTTCACACATTTTCATTTCGGGGCCTTTTCGAAGGCTTCGTAACGTTTAATCTCGGATAATTGGCGTCTGGGTACTCCCTAAGGCACAATTTATTCGACAATCACTGTGTTACTGAAGCTCGCTGCTCCGATTCTCATTTTCTTGGAAACAAATGGCTGGAGCTTCTTAAAAGGCAATCTAGTCAAACCTTGTATTAAGTGGGCTTTATCTTTTTATTGATTTGTTACGATGTTGATTTCGCGTAGATACAGTTGCTTTTTTGTTGTTAATTAAGTATTACCTAATTTATTTTGGTTCTCGTTCCCGTGGGAATATGAGGATAAAATATAGCCTATGTCACCCGGAGATAGTAGTAACTTCCCAACAGTGGAAGAACTTTTCAAATCGGTTCAGTGGTTTCGGAGCCTATTCAATACAAATAAACAATCAAATCTTTTTTATTTCTATTGTTATTAATATAAATAAGATTTGATTGTAACTAACGATAAGCCGATTTAATCTATACAGATTAAATCGGTTTATCGTTAGTTTTATATTTGTCTTAAGCATCTACATACATACATTGTTTACAAAATTGCCATTACGATTGTTAATCTTACCAAATAGGTCGGAATGTGGTTTACCACAATCAGGAATTAGAGCCGGGTACAATACACCTGTTGCTTTTTAGATAATATAGATACTTTGAGCCCAAAATTGTATCTTTAAAAAACATACTGCATGTAACTAAAAGGTGTCCACTTCTTCTATCTATAAAGCAAAATGTGCCTTAGTATGTGTGGTTTCTGTTAAAATCAATGACTTTTTATGCTTTTTTTTTCTTAAGAGTTTTTCTATTATTCCAATTACAAACGGATATCCCCATCAAACTATGCATAACGTATTACGCAGACCTTACTTAATCATTCCCTTGGTTTATCCTCCAAGCAAAACGTGTTTTAATCATTTTAGAATTCAAACAAGCATGCAAGTACGCCTTAATCTTTTCATTTAGGAGCCATATGGTCCGAACCGATGTGGGGAATAACATTTCTGCTTCCACCCGTATAAGGCTGCGTATCTATAGTAGCGGAGCGTGGTAGCGGAAAATATTGTGGAAAACTTTTTTATTTATTTAACATAAATTGTTAAATAAATAAAGAAGATTTCCACAATATTTTGTACACACATTTAATAAAGAGATGAGAAGAAGGACAGAAAAATATGTACAAAGGGGATGCTTATTTCTATAGAAATAAGAGATGTGTGTGAAGTATGTTGTGTGTGTATTGTTTTTTTTTTCTAGTAGTCTTTGGAACTTTTGACCTGATTATTAAAAATATTTTAATGATAGAAAATAACAATATCGGTGAGTGTCATATTTATATTTTCAAAGAATTTTAAGCGTGTACCGAATCTGAACTGATTCGGTCCAGTATTCGGAGAAAATTGACTGTGACAGACGAGTGTTCCTATAAGCGTTCCGATGTTTTATTTGTATGTAGAGAACCCAAAAATTAACAGTTTCAGTGTCAGAGTTTTCTTTTCCTCTAAATCGGAACAGATGATTCAAATACGCATTGCAACACAGCTTTGCAAACATTCTGCGGTTGAAGTGTATGAAAAAAATCTTTGCTGTACTGTCTAGCTTACAATTTCCACTGAAGCGGACTGAAAACGTGAATTTTAAAGAATTGCCGAGATTCCTCCGTGTCTCGGAAAGCACGTAAACCCGTTCATCACTTAAGCTAGAGATTTTAGCACCTGTCTTGCTGACGGATATCTTGTTACCCAATTATCAGGGCGTGGAGAGTAAGTAGTAGACTGGAAGCTGATCATAACATAGTAGGAGAAAGTTAGTCAGATTGTTTATTTCTCGATCTACTCATCTCCACAATGTGTCCACGTGACGAATTTGACGCCTATCGATAGGATTGGTCCACACCCTTCCAAAGCCGGGGGGAATGAAAGATAAAAGAGAGTCATTTGCTCTACAGTAGGACAGAATAGAACATGCTGAAAATAATTAATAATAGTTACTCATCTCCGCTCAACATACACACAGCCGTACCCGAAGGATTAGTTTGGACAAGAGATTAGCGTCATATGAATGTTCGGACGGCGTTCGGTTTGAAGATATCATGTTCTACTTAATTGAGTTTGCATTTCAATAGCAAGTCCTCCGGTATGGTTTGGGGTATTAAGGGTGTGGTCAGACCTTTAGTTTTAGAAGCCATTGGTAGGTAAGATTATTAGTAACTAGCTGCTGTCCGCGACTTCGTCCCCGTGGAATCCTCGATTTTAAAACATTATTTATCGCTACTCCGCTCCTATTGGCTTAAGCGTGATGATATATAGCCTAAAGCCTTCCTCGGTAAATGGTCTATTCAACCCAAAAAGAATTTTTCAATTCGAACCAGTAGTTCCTGAGATTAGCGCGTTCAAACAAACAAACAAACAAACTCTTCAGCTTTATAATATTAGTATAGATTTCATAATTTTGGGGTGTGGTTCAAGAATTTTTTACAATTTTAGAAGTGTTTTACAAATTGAAAGATTAAAGAAAAAAAATACAACATAAATCCTACTAAATTATACTCGTAAATTTAAGTTTGCATTCGGATGTATGTAAACAAATCATGCTTCAAAGGATGAATGGACGTGGATGCAAGACAAACAAATTCATTACTAGTAAATACAAAATAATATTTCGACGGGCAAAGACGCTGTCAGAAGCTAGTTTTAAGACTGATAAATTAAGTTGTGTCAGAATATTTTATTCATAGAAATATTTCCATTTCTAAGTTATTTCGTAACAGTATCATTATAGATAAATTTGGAATTATTATATTAAATGTCTATTAATATCTCTGCTTCTATTTTTGTGCCTATTCTATATCTAACAAAGCTTAATCCAGAATTAATTTCAGTCAGTACAGAATATTATAATTTAGGTTTTAATGTGTAGAACTTTGATTAAGCTTATTACAACTTAATAGGTAAGTATTAAAACGCTCTTAACAATTTTAAGTTGTATTAAAAAAAAATTATGGATGGCGTAATAAAAAAAACAATAGAATTATAAAATTTAAGACGAACGTCGTCTCTAAAATATTACAAACAGTTGCAGAGCTTATAACATAACTTTAAAGATTAGTTTTGTGGCGAACTAAATATTTTTGATACGAGTAATACTATTAATTATGATGCCCCAAGAGAAAGACCCATTCCATACGATTTAGAAAATGGCCGTAGCAGATAAAAAAAAAGACTATTTATTTCAACTGGCAGACCGCAGAGACATATATGTAGACAGAGAGATAAAACAAATCTAATTGCTGCCACCTGCCATGAGAGTACTTGCTAGGAAAACTCGGAAGCCATTTTCTAGTTTTGACATCAATTGACATTTCGGTAAAACTAATTTACTACGTGAGACGAGAATTCATAAAAAATAATCTTAAAAACAAAAAAACTAAAACCATCACTACACAAACATAACTTAATACTTTACTAAAAAAACAGATCAAATTCTCGTTATACATTCCATTTCGAACAATTTTCCCCAATTTTCATCGTTACGTGCATGACCCAAAACTTAGTAGGGATTACGATTCGGCACCATTCGCTCCGGTACACTCCGGTAACAAATGTGATTTCGTCGAATGTGGCCGAGGGTGACTGTCGCCTTGACCGCTACCTTTTCTATATTGGATTACCTTCGGAATGCTGCGTAAATAAATATCACGGCGTTTCATGTGTGACTCGTTTTGGGAATTTTCCTTATTTGAGATTAAGGGCTGTTGGCTTAAGGGGTCGGTGCCCTTAGTCGTAACATGGATTCAAGTAACCTTGTGGGAACGTGGATTTCAAGTTCGATTTTTCATTCTTTTCAGTAACTTTACTGTTCCAGGCAAGATAATGTTACCAGACCAAAACTACTGTAATCTAAAATGTTACAAGACGTACAGTAATGCGTCATCAGTGCATAGTGGACATCCCACCCATACGCATAAACGGTTTGGGAATACTTTCATCGTGCGTACAGATAACGAGTAGAAATCCCTGATGGAGTTTGTGTTATTTGATAACTACAACCTGGGGGTCTTTGTGATAAGAGTGAATAGTTTAGTTGTAAGCAAACCTGCATCAGAGTTAGTAAGCAAACTATTTAAAAATATGTTGGCTAGAAACTGGTACGTGCTTCCAACTGTCCAGTTACTGAATACGATTTAAACCCGAACCGTACCCATAAATTAGTCAAGGTACTTGATTAGTTCTAAATAGGCTTACCTACATCGCAGCGTTAATGAGGGGAGACGGCTCTGTCCCTTGGGGAAACCCGCGAGCATGGTGTAGTAGCGAAGTCCCACCCATTTGTTCCATAGAGGATTCTGGATGCCGGCTCGGCTTACAATCAGATCGTAGTATATATATGTAGGTATATTTTTGATTGGGTAAGAGTGATTATAGAGTAAATTTATATTTGAACAATCAGTTTATTGATTGGATAGTGGTTATAGTTAAATTCGAAATCTGTCATGATTGGCAAATCGGTATGTAATATTGGGATATTACAGGACAGTAAACTTTAGTAATTAAAGTGTAAAGGAGCTCATGG
This sequence comes from Hecatera dysodea, assembly GCA_905332915.2. Taxonomy (NCBI): domain Eukaryota; kingdom Metazoa; phylum Arthropoda; class Insecta; order Lepidoptera; family Noctuidae; genus Hecatera; species Hecatera dysodea. Next base: position 6,782,238 of record HG995299.1, read on the forward strand.
CTAAGTTAAAACAGCCGTACGGGTCGATCTAAAAAGTTAAGCAACGCTTGCAGAGGTTGGTCTATGGATGGGGCTTAACATATCGAGACTCCTCCGTGTCTCGGAAAATTACGTTTAGCCGTTGGTCCCGGCTTTCATTTGTCCACCCTTGGCAGTCGTTATGGATTGACAGAAACCAAAAAATCTGACTCTAGTCTTGCCAAGAAGTATCTCTCTCTAATCTGTGTCGACCCCAATATAGTTGGGAAAAGGCTAGGCAATGACAGGAAAGTAAATTGTAATGGTACTCAACTTTTAATTGCATATTAGTCATTGATCAAGGTTCTGGTGTGGCGACCACGTAAAAAAATGCAGCAATGGAAAGCCTTCTACAAGGTAGACCGATGAACTAGTGATGGCTGCAGAAGATCAAAGCGCCCGTAAGACTAGTCTATGGGTGTGAAAGAGCAGTGCATGTCTTCCAGTTGAAACGATGATGACGATAAGCCGTGCCATTTTGAATATCTTTTTTACTTTCTGCAAGTAATGCAAGATCAAACAATTGCAACAGTTCAGAACAATAATATTAAAAGTTGCCAGTAACCACAACTGTCGTCATTTTATTACTCATATCAAATTAAACTCGCTGGTCGCGGCCATAACTCACGAGTTCCGACATACGGCCGTTGTCGCGGATGCGATATGTGAAGTAAAGACGAAGTTTTATCGCGAGTTCTACGAAGACATTTATTCGCTTAGATACTTTTTCGAATACTTGAAGTAACTGGAGTTAGATTTCTTTATCTTGCGTAAGTTGTCATCAACGTTCTTTTGTCCTTATCTGAATTTATTTGGGGTCGTCGCAACAGTTTTTTTGCTTTATTTTCATAATTTCTGATAGTAGTGTTGGTCCCAAAATCACCTTTCTAGATATATCATCCTTCACACAGTTTAAGCAGTCCTTCTTGGGTGTTTCCCTAATCTTATAGCCACAATAATACTCAAAACATTTTCCTCATGGCATTTTGACCAGTTGTTAATTTCGGTTACGATGGCTAATTTTCACATAGATTAGGTTTTATAAGTGCATGAGTGTGCGCGCCGGGGCAACGGCGCCTTTTCCTGCTTCTCGAAGCACGGGGTTTCCAAAATTCAGGTTGCTATTGCGAAATCCTAATTAAAAAATTCGGTAACACTTTTTTACCTGACTTGAGAATGCAAACCACTAAACCAGGATTCCGTGTTCGGTAGTTGCGCTTATGGCCACGAGGCTAAAGAGATAGGTTGTGTGGATAGTTTTTTTTTTGTTGAAGCAACAATAAACCACTCTACATGAAATGTAGTAAGCAACCCACACTTTGGTGACACATTACTGAAACTCCACTGTTATTTTTCAAGTTGCATTAAGGTTGTTATTTTATGAAACAGGCTGTAATGTGTGCTATATTTATAAATTTAAAACTTATGTTATATTAATTTATTCTAATTACCTTATAGCTAATTTGTGCAAGAATACATCGTTCATTGTATCGAACGATCGTTTGTCCCAAGCAGTTTTCGAAAATCACAATATGAAGTGAAAGACAAAGTTTTAACGAAAGTTCTATTAACACATTTACTCGCGGCTTAGTTCCTTTTTCGAATAGTTGAAAAGAACACTTAAGCTAAGTAGAGTTAGATTCCTTTATCTTGTTTAATGGACTAGTTCATTCATTAGTGATCGTTCTTTTGTTTATTCATTTAGTGTAGGTTTCGATTTTGAAACAGTTCCTGAGTGTTTAAGCAACTTTTTCATTCACATCTCTGTCGCAATTTTTCATTGAAACCTCAATTTCCATACATTTTTGTGAAAACGGACGATGCTTAAACAATTGTAGAATTTTGCGCTGATGTCTGATGAGTAATTTTATCTAAGTCAAGTTTACCATTGTTTTGGAGAGAAGATAAAATATTGTTTTTCAAAGCAATAAGTCTAACCTGGGTCTTGTAGGTAGCCTTTTTTCCTGTTTGGGAAATCATCAAATGACTTTTCCACTCAGGGTGGAGCGGAAGGGAGTGTCAGACCTACTGACTAAAACCCATCCGTGTTCTTCCTAGTGCCCTTTGCGTTCCAGGGTCGCAGTGACTCGAACAAATTCCGCAACCCTAGTAGGCACTGACCCTATGGGACCTCGTCTTATTTGCTGACATCTCTTTAGGCGCGCGTGGAACACGACGCACCGTCATCCCGGGCATGGTTATTATCGGACGGCGATCTACCCATAGCTAGCTATTCACAAGCCCGCACCTACGGTGGCTGGGAATCGTTCTATTGCGGCGGCTGGGCCGTGAGGTTTCCCTCTCCCTCGCATGGTCTACCTCCTCGCTAGCATTACTGCTTTGCAGAAGGAGGTGACCGCTTCCCATGCATCCTCGCTCCATGGATTGAACCAGGGCTCTTGTAGGTAGCCTGTCGATGTATTTATGACAGGTATCTATATATTTTTTTGGAATTTAGAGCTTTGGATTACAAAGCTGGTGGTTTTTACATTTTTGGGGCTTGTATATAGTAAAATAAGAATTCAAAATATTTCAACATCGGATGTCAAATAAATCCAATGTAATCGAATTCCATTCAGTTCATTCGACGCAGAGAATTTGGTCGAACTATACGAGTTTATTTTTTAACTCAATTACTAGACATTTAAAACTACTGAAATGTCAGTGTTTCCCTGTAATATACTGAATCATTAACGAGCAGATTGTATGATAAACAAAATAAAAAGAACGTAATACAGAATTACGCTTAAGTTTGGGTAAGTTTTAGCGTTGAAAAAAGCAGGAATAATTCCCGTTTCTTTCCAATTCCGTGGTTTTTTTTTTCAATGTTTCATTCGAAAGTTTCAAGAAATTTTGGCAGTATAGAATATTTCAAGTTTTTTTTTTTATCAATAAAACCGAAAAAAAAACGAAGAATATGATTATTATGGTATGAAACGGGAAACTTTTAATGTTTTTTTTTAAATACGTACTTACTATATTAATTAACTTTTATGTATTAACTCTTTCCATATTAAAATGTACTAATAAAATGGATAGTAATATGAAAAAAAAAACTGTTTTTTTTTCTACTTTCTTACCTATTAAATATTACCAATCTAATTATAGCAATTTCAATAAAACTTGTTTTTTTTCAACTTTTCAAAATATAAACCGAAACATTCGAATAAATCCTGTTTTTTTTTCAAAAGATTGATTCTGTTAATTTTTCAATGTAACACGCGAAAAAAAACGGAAAATAACCACAACTTGATATTTCCTGAAAAAAAAAAAACAAATGGTTATTTTCGGCATTTTTCACGCTAGTAACGTTTAGGCAAGTGTACTCCATCGACGATCACATCATCGTGTACTTTCCGGAGGAGATACCAAACATCGTCGAAATTTGAAAAATATAGATATACAGGTTAAATAAAATAAGTAATCAAGGAACTCGTAAGTTAAAAATCGATATTCTACCAATATAGATTCACTCATTAATTTCAAATTATTTGTATGGCCTCCTGGTTCCTTTCATTTCTTACTCATCTTTCAACCTCACCGGTTCAACTTTATGTAGGTTGGATTTTAAGTATATGTACATTGCCCGTTATTTGAATGCTAACTTTTCCATTCCGTTGCGCTCCTCTTGCCTATATCATTAGAACCGTGATTTTTATTCAAACTGGATGCGAGAAGCCGAAAATGGATCTAAGTGGCGTGCAATTGGAGAGGCCTATGTCCAGCAGTGGACTGCAACAGGCTGTTGATGATGATGATACTATCTACAAATGAAAGAATTTCAGTAATGGGACCAGCCTACCTTGACGTGCCAATGCCATTATAATTCCGTTGCAAGACAGAGACGAAGCTATACAGCATGAATCACAACATCACTTAATCCTAACGTATTCATGATGGCGATTTCACGTCATAGTACTTCGGCTGTACCTACTGTCTTCCAGAGATCACCTTTTGCAATCATATTTATTAACAAGAAAACAGTTTTATACATGTATGTATAATATTAGTAAAAGTATTGGTTTATTTGCGAGACCTAGCTTCGTTCATTTCTTGCTCATCTCTCAACTGCGCGGCACACTCCACGGCGCCCTGTCAACAGCGTACCTTCTATAAATTTCGCGAAGGCTACAGATATGGAAATTCATGTAATTATTCAAATTGTTTCGATTATAAACGCGGCTGTTATCTCCTGTGATGGAATTTGCTTTGCTTCAAGTGGTAGACCGGATTTTGGTGTTTTGGTTTTAAGAGTTTGCTGCTTCTGTAAGTAATTTTAGCAGTGTGAAGTCAAATAGTATGAATCCGGAAAGTCTGACAGTCAGATCAGATAGGCAGTCGCACCAAATAGTAAATTGGCTGTGACGGAACCTTAAAAATGCAATAATTTCCCGACACGGACCCCTGATTCTTAGTATCAGCACACAGGGCCCCAAGTCTGCTATTTTTATAAATTTGTCATTCCAACGCGATGCCATTGTCATTTTGCTAAAAGTTCGTAATTTGCCAAATTCATATTGGTCGATCATTGGTCGGTCAATGGTCTCGTAATACTTTTTAATAGTCGGTGGTTGACCTTTGGAAAGTCATAATGACGCTCTTATATTAGTAGATTACCAAACTTGTAAAAATCAACCATTATGAAATCAATGGTAGACCATTCTGACACTATTTTAATAGCAGACTTGAGGCCCAGGACGCATGCAACCACCAGACCAATGAGGCAGTTTCAATGTTCCACAAATTCCTAAATACTCATCTCATTAGTTTCTGTCCCAATATTATGATGGTATTAAGCTTTATTGAGACGTTAGTGCTCGAAGTATTCAATCAGATCTCAATCAAATAGACATTAGTAGTTATCGTGCGTAGGAAGATCGTGCGAGGTTAATATTAATTTCGATGGGGAATTTCAGATGAACGTCGTTTTAATATAGACATGTAAAATCGAATCAGCTTAATGTGCCAAATTATTTTACTTAAAAACATTTATCACACGCACACACACACACACACACACACCACTCCTTACTTTCCACACTTACTTAAGTATGTAGAACGACAATGGATAAATTAATTGTTAAGTTTATTTTATTTCAATTTATATTTAATGATTTTTTTTTATTGAAAGTATTCTTATCAGTAATCATAATATTGAAATATTATTTTAATTTTTATCATAATTCCGTAAAAATCTTATTCGTAATGCATTCAATTACCTATTGTTTGGGAGAACACCATAAAAATATAAAATACAGGAACCTGTAACACAAGTAACTCTACCTAGTACAGGAATCAGGGCCTCAATTTGTATCTTACCAATTTTTTATACCAGTAAATTTATCTTATCTAATTTGTTTGTAGGTATTAATGAAAATTTATGTGTATCAAAAATTGGTAAAAAATATTCTCTGGAAGTATAATTATTGATCCAGTCATGAAAATTATCCCATTGTTTGAAGGCTACTTTATCGACGAGTTTCATAAGTAACTTTTTATGGGGGGGCGTCTTCGTTGCTGATCCGGCCTTGGTTGCTAACGGACGGCGAGCCACATCTGCGTACCACTTCACAGAGTACCGGCGTGATGATACGTTATAAACTGGTGTAAACTGTAAACAATAAACAGACAAGCGATTTTAGCAATCCCGGAAGATTTGCTATCAGCGTTTTGCGTATCCTTAAGATCTTTATCAGATCTTCACAAAATTGAAATGGAGTGCGATAAAATACTCTTCCAAACAAAAAGGAACCATCTAAATCCGTCGAAAATTGGCTATGATATCGCTAAATAAACATTAAAAAATGGAAAATTCTCCTCCTTTTTGAAGGCGATTAAAAAAACAATATCCTGGTTGTTTAATGTAAGTTTGCATGCAAAACAAACTTAAATATACAGACTAAACCATAACCAAAGAATACTTCAAAACCTTCTACATCAATATTTAACAATCTCAATTCCCTCAGTTACAAAAATAAACAGAACTTAAAGATTCGCTTCCTCATTCATTAAAATATTCCAGTAACAATACTAAGGTTTATCCTGTTTCTGTGGTTGCATAATAAATAGTGTTGCATTTTGTCTGTAAATTATGACCCAGAACAGGATTTAGCTGGTTAAAAATACATTCCGTGTTTTTTCTTGCGTTAAATCCGTCGGTACTGTTTACAATGGAACAAAGATGTGGTTATTAATGTTATGGAATTTTAGAATACATTGCTATTATTTTTAGTAGGTTAAATTATATGAAATAATCGTAGAATAAGCCAAGTATCTGAAACATTCGCTGTGACTACTTGTTTTATTGCAAAAATTGAACTATTAATCTATATTTTTATTTCTTATCTGAATTCGAAAATTCTTTCACTTAGGCTACTTTTTATTGAAGAAAATTCATGGATTTATTCTATTTTTCAATGCTTATCGATTTCATTAACATTGAATTAGTGAAAAAATATCTGGGATATAACAGTGGGAGACGGGGATAGTTGGCTATAGGGGTAGATAGACTAACTGCCAAAAAGTCACTAGCAGTGCGAGTTTTCAATCACCTAATAACACTCGCTGATGCGTCTTGGTGCCCACCGTATTTGTGAAAAGCATTGCAAGTTTTGCGCCGTTTAGTAGTTGAGGCAAGTTTTTGATTAATTACTGACAAAAGATTTTTTTTTAATTCTTGACTATTTGTTGTGAAACCAATAGATTTGGTATGTAGGTACTACTTTCCAAGTAGAATTAAAGCTTGCTCGAGACTCTTGGATATTAAAATAGAGTAAATACAAGAACTATCTATACTAATATTATAAAGGTGAAAGTTTCGATGTTTGTTACTCAAAGACGACAGAAAAGCTAAATAAATCTTGATGAAATTCGGAACTGTTATTCCGGACTATAATCTACCTCAGATTATAGTTCGGAATAACACATAGGATACTTTTTATCCTGGGAGTATGTACTCCCAGGATACATACTCCCGAATACATACTCCCAGGATACATACATAGGCCCGCGTGAATGTCTAAAATTACCCCAAGGGAATGTTCCCTTGGGGTAATTTTAGACATTCACGCGGGCGGCAGCTAGTAGACTTATAATTAAAAAGTAAGTTAACTGTCCCTGGTCTCCCCAACACGAAGCACATTACGTACAAGTATTTGCAGCTCTAGAAAACATACCTACAAAAATAAGAGTGCTTACATCACAAGCACAGCAAACAAAAAAGAAAAAAATATATTTTTTAGTTTTTTTTGTCTATCTAAAAACGTAAATCCCAAAAGATCATGGCTACATTCTGTGACAGACATCATCACGCCAGTCGTAAGTCGTCATCGCCACGAGTGCTCTATTTCCGAGGCCGCTGCTGACCCCGTTTCTACCACTTTGACGATTGACTTTGCAGGGGAGGGGGAGCCACTGTCGCGGTATTAAAAAAATATTCGAGCTCTTTGTTAAGATGTGATAATGTTTCTGATTATGTTGGCTGAAAGTGGTTGGTTTGTTTCCTTGAATGGGAGTGGTGTTTTTAATATTATTGAGTGTTTTTAGGGTTCCACCGGAACCCTGTTACTAAGCCACAGCAGTCAGTGAGCTGTATTTCAACAACCATAATTAATAATTCACAGAGTATGTATGTCTATTGCAACTATAACTACGAATAATATAATACTACGAATCTATACATACAAATATTATAAAGCTGAAGAGTTTGTTTGTTTGAACGCGCTAATCTCAGGAACTACTGGTCCGATTTGAAAAAATCTTTCAGTGTTAGATAGCTCATTTATCCAGGAATAGCTATAGGCTATATATCATCACGCTAAGGCCAATAGGAGCGGAGCAGTCATGAAAAATGTGACACAAACGAAGTTGTGCGGACAGCTAGTAATATTATAAATAATAACCAGACAAGAGACGTGTTTTTTTGGCTTATGGCACCTACGGAACTCTTCGTGTGAGAATTCGACTCGCACATGGCCGTATTTTGATTGTTGTCAAAAGTGAGTTTTGAATAAAAACCTGAATAAAAAGAGGATACAAATAAATAAAACGTTTAGGTGTCCATGTTTCTTGTTCATCAAAATATTTGAATTATGTTTCAGTCCATTTATGTCAGCTTGTTAATTACTGCGGCGAATAATTTTTAGTACGTTGCTTGGTTAATACACAACATTATTAATTCCAATACAATCTCAACAAATTTAATACTTCAACAAATATCCAAATATAGGACTAATTAATATCACCTAATTACCACTTCGTGTTTCACAGTACACATTAACAGCCAACGAGGTTAAAATTAATGTTCAAAAAACCCAAACACCAAACAAAAATCTACCACACAATTTGTTTATTTCAGTAACAATTTACGAAAATACAAACATTCTTTGCAACTTATCAAAGAAATTAATTGAAACTTCAAATGAAATGAAAGTTCGTTGAAATGTAAATGAATTTTAACGTTTTGATTTTAATAGAATAATCAAATCAAATCAAATAAATCAATCAAAACATTAGAATTTCATTTGGCAGCTGCGAGTTGCTGGTAATTTTAGGAGTCAGTAAAATTATTTTACCTCAATTCATTTAATATTGAGTAAGTTAATTCTGACGTACTTGAAAGAAGTAATCTGTTGACTTGTTGGTAGTCTACTTCTGCTAAGTATGATTGATTGATGAATCGAAGAAGATGTTTGGATTAGACCACACCTGTCACCTGTAAAGGACTTTTCTAATGATATTCATATCGGAAACTACATTCCTAATTTCTTTTTTTATCTACATTCCAATTTTTTTTTTTAATAGGAATGGCTGGTCAGATAGATCGTTGCCTGTAAAATGCTATCATAATTTAGAAGAATAATATTCTTCTAAATTATGTTGTCATTTTAAATCTTCTATGTTTTACGTTTGCCATATAATAAACAAAAGCACATACAGGCTTGATTGATTGCGTTCTTTCAAATGGAATATTCTAAAGCTATCACTAGAACGCACTGAATTATCCACCATGCTGTATTTACATATACGTGACTTTATCGCTGAAATCGATCTTATCAATACGGCCTTTGGATGGATTTAAAAGAGACTTTTAGTATGTGTAACTTGAAATAGAACAGTATATTTAAAATAGGGAAATTTCGTCACGCTTAGTTGACTGGTAGAGACATTTTTTTTTGGGTTAGAAATCTATATATTTGACTCCTTCCCCTCCGTGAATGATAGAGTATGCCTAAGACATTCCGCTTTTGAACCTCTAATAAATAAAAAATACACACAATATTGCACTACAAAAAATATCATATCTACTAAACACATTACTCCCGAATATTTACCCTCAATTTTCGTCCCCATAACTTCGCTGTAACCAAATAAAGTGAAAAGAAAGCACGAAATCGTTCGTGGGCTACATTCTAATATTATTTTGGTATATCTTCGGGCCGCCCGTTTATTAAAAACATGGCGTGGGACGTTCACTGACACATAAATGTCAGTTTTGCGTGTTCCAATGGCCGGATAAGCCGTCATACCGACTGCAGATTATTTCTGTATCAGGCAGGTTTTTTCAGCCGTATTGACTTTTTTGTTATTGTGGCCTACGAACATCACTAAAGGCTTAGTTTCTGGAAAGACATTGTCGTGTCACAAATCTAGTATTGCGTTTGGCTGTTGAAAATACATGCAAGCATATGTATAAGTTTACGCAGTTTTCATAACTTGCACTATATAAAATCTGGGGCTATGTGTTTTTGTTGCTATATTTTTATTTGACTTAGGTATATTGAACGCAAAACTACATACATAGGTATACCGTGGCAATTCCTAAAACAAAAACAAAAAAATACGAAGGTAAGAGCATTTATATGTCCTGCTATATTCTCGTACTTATAAATCATTGAAATTCAAGTCGCAACATCAGCTCAGTCACTTCACAATAAACATAAAATATATATTATATATGGTAACACGTTATTTAACCGTATCAAAATGGATGGTGATCGTAACTTTCCGAAAATCTCAGCCCAACCCTAAAATATCGAACACGAAATCTTACGACAACACCAACACGTCAACCCGTCAGAACTTCCTCCGACCATACGTAAACAAGCTTGGCCTAAGTGAGTCCAATTAATTTGAAAAATGTTTCTCGTGCAACTTGATCGAAACCCGAACCGTTATAGGGTCACGGTATATATATACATCGGGGTATCTATGGGGGATTCGACATTTGGGACCTTTCCCATAGATTGTTATATAGAACTATGTATATGTATTTTGAAAGGAAAACAAATTGATTGATGTCGTGTAAACGAGGCCTGACTAATAGTATTTAATTTGTTTTACCTTATCCATTTCCAGCAAAGTTTAAATAATATCTCGATAAAGAAGAACATAATTTTCTCCAACAACTAGAGAAAGTGTCCAAGGAGTTGACGGATTATAATAACTTGATATAAAAAGTGCTTTTAAATCAAGTTATTAGAAAATTCTGCTTAGGTACATTATTGTTGTTGCATTTCGTGAAGGCGTATCGTAAAGATGCAAAATGACATAACGTATTAATGAATGAGAAAAATATATTGTTTACTTCATGGTTGTGCAAGCCTAGTTGGGGTAAAATACCTACTGATACCACGTTATTCATGAAGATAACTGTGTCAGCAATTAATTAATGTCTTCAAATTACATTCAAAACGCCTTTTGTTAAAAGATGGGCATTTTCAACATCGTCGCAATGCCATCGGAAAAGATTTTCATGTGACGAAACTCCTGATTATATTCCAAAGAAACCTCTTTGACCTTTTGGCAAGTTTCATCCAAATCACCTTGAGAAATACCCCGGCTTGACCCAGTTTCAAATATCAGTTCTTCTTAGGGGTTCCAAGATCACCCCTAACCTGAAAGTGTCACGTTTTATAATCTGTTTATAACGCAGAAATTGGCTATTGAAACTGATTGTTTGATAAGGCCACTGAAGTGGAATTGAAACAGAGGTGCTCTTCGGATCAATCTTGGAGATTTAACGTGTATTTTGAGATTTGAAAGAAAGTGTGGAGACAGCTGTTTATATAATTTCTGGAAAGAGCCGTGAGTCAACATGTTTCAATTATGTTGGTGTTATAGAGAGATCAGGCGAAAAGTGGTTTGTAAAATTGAATACTGCTGTTTCATATTTTCGTGATCATAACTTGGAAAAAAGTAACAACTTGGAGAGAACGTGATATCTGCTTATTTTTTCCGTAAAATGTATATTGTCGAGTTATCAAATAACGACATTTTAATAGCCCACTTAAGAACAATTCGTCCAGTTGAGAACCTCTCTTAACTGGGGGAATAATGTATTAGGTATTCTCTTTTTAAGTTAGTTTTTGTATTTCAGCGCAAGTGTAGCATAATCAAAAACAGTGTCTGTTGTTATAAAATAGTTTCTGCTACTACTTAAAGTGTGTTTTGTTATCCTCAAAAATTCACTACCAAAATTTACTACTATAAAAATATGTATATATCCTTACTCGGGTTTATCTGTTGGCTAAACTCCATCCAAATCCATTCCATTGTTGAGGACTGATGAATTAACAACAACCATAAAAACTTTTAGATATACGTATGTATTATGTATTTTAGAATGTTTTAACATTAAACAACACTATGTTCAATAATCCCATACAGATTACTAAAACCAACTAAAAGCATCCTTCGTGCCAATCATGTTCTGACTGCCTTTTGCAACAACAAGAAAATCTGAATAAATATTATCAGTCGCTAAGGCATGATATTTGTTTTTTTTTTAAATAAAACTTTGCCCCACGCTAGGATTTACTCCTGTGTCGTGGGTGTGTTCACAAACATGAAAACTCAAGACACCCAGACCTGGAACAATTATCTGCTGGCTATACAAACATTTGTTCCGTACGGGGATCGAACCTGCGACACGCAGCACAGCAGCCGCAAGCTCAAGCACTGCGCCAACCGTGCCGTCACTTTGATTGACTTATTAATATCTATACATACAAAACAACTTATTAATAGATTACCAACGCTATAAAACACACTACCTTTTAACACCCACTAAATCCCATATGTAACACTCAGAACCCACTTCCAACCAGTTTTCATTATTAAATAGCGTGGTTTACCCAACAAATAGGTGACCACGCCTCCTATCGACAATACTATTGTAACAAGGATAGCCTGAACATGATTAATGTGGGGTCGACGTGGTTCGAATCAATCAGTGACGTCACTACCCATCTGCGTCTCTACATAAACTTGAAGCAATCATTAATTAGGTTGTAAAGTTACATGACACACAAATATACGTCTTGTTTGAGTGGTAGGCAAAAATACACAACACAACAGACATTTTGCAGATCAAAAGGGGATATATCTTGAGTAAAAAAAGTTATACTATTAAGTCCTTCGGTTAGATTATCGAAAAATATTGGACACTTATTTTTTGCTTTATTAAATCTATACAAAAAAAAATCTATATAAGTAAAAAATGACGAAGATAAAAAGCTTCAACGTTCAGGAGTGGGGGTGTGATTTCACGTCGTTGTCAAAATTGTAGAGAGTATGACGTCACACGAGTATTCAACGCACATCTTCTTTCTTCATTTTTTATTTACGTGGAAAAAGAAAAAATACTTGTCAAAAAGTTTTTGCAAGTCTATCTGATGGACAAATAAGATTTTATTAGTCAGCTACCCTATTTAATAGATCGATATACAAATGGGAAGATCGTAGTACATACAGCGTACAATTTAAAGTCAAACTCATTGCTATTACTTAGAAACTCCATTGAAAATTCAACTTGTTTACTTGTTTTAACACAGCAGAGGCCATATTAATATAATTTGTTCCGTAATAAATTCCACCTGTTGCAATAAAAGCCGTATATTTCTTTGTATTTTCTAGGAATGTAGTTCTGTCACAGGGAAGGTGGCGTAGACTTAGAAATAAGAAACTTTTAGAGTAAGATTCCAGGGCCGCCAGAACTTACGTATGTATATTTTCAGATAGAAAATGTGTGGCATAAAGTAGTATTAGTATGTACAGTTAATCCTTACTAATATTATAAATGTGAAAGCGTGGATGTTTGTTACGCTTTCACGCAAAAACTACTTGACGAATAATCATGAAACTTTGTACACATATTCTGGGAGGTACTAGAAGTAACATAGGATACTTTTTATTCCGGGATTATGTTCCCTTGGGATAATTTCCGACATTCACGCGGGCGAAGGTGCGGGCACCAGCTAGTGAATGCATAAATGCTAGCTGGGCCGACGGCCAATTTACAGATACCAGATGTCGAGCTCCATAAAAGAATAAGTCACTTTGCTGCAAGCAATCATTTCCGTATACTTTTAACTATGGCACAGATAATATAATACTAATGGTAAAGTTAACGTATCCATTTGATTGGCCTGTGACTTTACGTAACATAATTTTATAACCTAACTAGCAGCGCCCCGCGGTTTCAACCGCGTAGTTCCCGTTCTCGTGGGTATACTGGGATAAAATTTAGCCTATATTACTCAGGGTGAATGTACCTTACTAATGGTGAAAGAATTTTTGAAATCGGTCTAGTGATTTTTGTGTTTATTCGTTACATACAAAAATACAAATCTTTCCTCTATATAATATTAGTATTGATATAGATTTATAAACGGTTGTCATTTTAACAGTCCAAGATAAAAAAATGCCTATAACAAAACGAAATAACTTTGATTAACTTGGGCAACAAACCCAGGACACCCTGTTTACCGCGACCTCTACGACAAATTCTTCTTCAGTAATTAATTACGTTATGAACTAAATTGTTGACATTCCCGTGGTTGATGTCAGCATTTTCAAAGTCTCATTGAACTGTGAGATAAAGTGGGTTTCGCGAAGTTGTTCACAGCAACTTATTTTGCGTTCTGGTTTTAATTTGCATCTTATTGGTGTTAATTAGATTGGCCTTTTTGTTGAGTTTTTGGTAATTAGGGCAATTATAATGAGCCACATGCTGCTATACTGAAAGTGACACTGTACAGGCCAACAGTTAGAGAGGAAAAATAAAATAATGTATAATGGCTGAAAAAATATTGATTTAATGAAGACATAAAATATATAATGCAAATCAAACAGCAGTTGCAGAATTTTTCGAAAGAGTTACCGCGGCCCTGGAACGCAAAGGGCACTAGGTGAAACACGTCTGGCACTTCTTGCCGCTCCGTCCAGAACGGAAGAAGTTATTTGATGATTTCCTATCCATAAAAAAACATGTACGTACATGTGACAAGTACATAGCAGCTCAGTACCTGATGTATGGGAGTACAGGAAACAAAAATTAAACTGCAAGGAAAACTTTCAATACTTGTGTTTATGCCAGTTATATTAAAACTTTTTACCGAAGCTTTAACCCTTTAAGGAGCCTTGTTGTACAACAAACCGTTCCAGCAGGAGTAAAATTATAATGAAAATCGATAGATCGACTTCACGCGGTGTTGTGCGTTGGCAACAAAGCATTTTAACGATTTAGTAACAAATCGGTTAACTAGGTGGTATCACTGATATTATGTTAGCATTGAAGTAATAAAAACGTACAAACCGGTGAAATTGATGTGAGTAAAAGGTAAGTGAATGGATTTCAATACACAATAATAGTTTTATAAGGATTTAACTATTTTTATATTTTTGGACCGATATCGCAAAATTCATCAACATTGATTCTAATCGTATTTAGGCGGTAAAGCGTAGAAAATAAACTCTCTTTCACGTTTATAATATAAGTTGGGATTGTATAATAGAGTTTTTTTTTTTCAGAGTAAAGTCTACCAAAAGTTTATGAAGGTCAAACGGAGGTAAAACCCATCCCTTATCCCTGAACCACTTAAAATTCAGTTTAGAAACCAAACAGGAAAAAAGGTCACATTTGAGTGACCCTTTTTAACCTCATTTTTGAACTGATCCTTGTAATTATAAATACAATATTATTATAGGCTCCCAACTCACCTGTTTGTTCATCAAAAACCGTTTAGGAAGCCAGGAGATTCTCATTACACCCAATATCGGGTTTCCCATTGATTTTAGCTGCCCGGATGACTCCGAAATTGATTTCATTAGCGAATGCGCTTGCTTACCGTTTTCCCCTGATCACGATACAGGGCGTTTCGAATTTCGATATTGGAACTAATCAATCAAGACTAGCGCGAAAATGAGCAGCCTGTGGCTCATTTATCAAATACCCTGTAGATCAGGGCTGTCCAAACCAGATACGATTCCGGACTAAGAAATAAGTTATTAAGTATACTAGGTCGAAAAAAATTGTAAGACTGACGAACATTTTTTTTACAAGGTTTTGTGTATTCGTATGAAAAACGGGAACCTATGAGTATATAGGGTAACTCTTGTGCGTATCTTTGCCATCTGTGACAGATAATTTTATCCTAAACTACTGGAACGGTTAAGTGGAAATTTGCTACACTATATGAACTTCTGTGAATCAAACACGGATGCGTAATGTCTCCCTAAAGTGACCTTGTAAGTTATAAATTAAAATAAAAGAAAGAAAATTAAAGTTATTTTACTGTAGTGTTTTTTATTTGGAAGTTGGTTTGTTATTTACCCTACTTTATAAAGTAATATCAAAATATTATTTAAAACGGACCGGACCGACATGAAAGAGTTTGAGGTAAAAAACATAGTAAAAATACGACCGAATTGTGAACTTCCTCTTTTTTTGAAGTCGGTTAAAATAGATTTTCTTACTGTACTGCGTAGGCCGTACAAATATGAACCGCGGGCCGTGCTTTAAACAACCCTGTTATAGATGAAACTTGAGGCTTGAGGGTAGGTGGAAGTAATGAGCTTATTGTTAAGTGTTTCATTAAAAGCGGTTGTGTTTTGGGGGGTGTAAAGATATTAATTGGTGTAATGAATATCGTGAAGGCGTTCGTTGAAAATTGAGAAAATGGTTACAAAGTGGCAAGGGGTGTGAGTTAAGTAGACACAAGTAATTCTATAGGTACCTTGTATGCAAGTGCGGATACCATAATTGTATTTTATTTACATGTATTTTAGGCATTATTTTATATCTTGGGTTCCAGTTTTTGCTTGCGGCTTGAAATCAAATCTCAAAATGGTTATTGTAATCAAAATTCATTTGCACGCCACAACGGTAGAATCTGATGATACCACTGACTAATCCTAAAACCTTAATTATGTACCATATTTGGACAAATAAATGATTATTATTATTATTATTAAAAATGTTCATCTCTGTCGGGCACTTCAAAATTTTAAATAAGTAGGTGCGAATTAGATCACTATAAATCATTTTCCTTGTTACTAAATAAGAATGATTTTATATACCTACATATTTCTGTTTTTTCTGTATGTCGGTAAAATGGGACTCTACTTGAGGGTCAGGGGGTCTTATGGTTTGCCTAGTTTATCACGATCTAACCTGAAAGAAACAGATGGCTAATAAAAAAAACTTGCAAATTCGTAAAATTGTGGCATATCACGTGAAATTGTAATCGTTTTCTCTTAAGACACGGATAATTGGAAACTATTGAATTTGGTTGGGGTTTATTCCACACAAAACGATTTTTTTCATAATGTATTGAAAAATTATAATCTAAATAATATTCTTGACAGACATTAATCAATTTCAGTGTTTTTGCAAATAGCGGGTGAAATAGGAGTTGAAAGTTTATATGGGGAGTCCGTCATTAAGTAAGAAGGAAAAATAAAATTTAATTTTCAAGCTTCGGAGCATAAATAAATGAATACGTAGGAAATTCAACCCTAAGCAGTAGAAATGTTTTAAAGAATGAAACAACGGCTTATATGTCACGGAGGTCAATTTTCAGCAGGAAATGTCAGTTAAATAAGAATTGTAGGAAACTTCTTCCATAAAGGGCATGGGACGTAGAAGTTCGTATGTAAAATCTTATTTCTTGGGCAATATACTTAACACAAAGACGATTTATGGGGTGTTAAAGTTTGTATGGAAGAATCTCCACCCTCCGTATAGACAATTGTGTAGGCTGTTAGTAACATGCCTACCATTCAAGGTCCAGAAAAATTCATACAAATAATTATTTTACAGCGTTATACCACGCACTGTAGTTCGCGGTCTACATTATGAGCTATGGAACTGGTACAGAAATATAATAACTAGATGGCGCTACCAGTCGCAAAAAAAACTTTTCGGTATCTTCAGTATTTACTAAGATAGTGAAAAGGTTTTTTTTTAGTAGCAGTAGGAGGTAGCTTTATCTGCCTAGCCTTGTCCAAACTATATTGGGGTCGGTTTCCAGTCAAACTGAATTCAGTTGAACGACTGCCTATCGGAACTCCACAACCCAGTAACTGGGTAACACGTTCATGAATTCATGATGCAACCCACACTAATATCAAACCACTGAAATTAATTATGATTATTATCGTTAATTTTTAACTAACTTCAACAGAAGAAGGAAGTTCTCCATTCGACCACTATCAAATCCATTCAACCAATTTTTTTTATTATTTTTAGTATGGAAGAAAATTTACTTTTGGCGCTCTATAAATGATAGAAAAACAAACATCCCGGAGTTAATGAAATCGCATGTCGATACTAACCTTACCTCACTTTAGTGTAGTTAAATTAAAGATATCATACCTCTATCCAACTAAGTATAACTTACTGATTTAACGACAAAATCAGACTGGAAGCGACATTACACTGTTGAATTTATGAGCAAGGCATTTATCTCTACCCAGCGATGTTCCCGCGCCTACATCGAATTCTATCAATATATGATATAGTCCAAACTAACAAGATATCAAAAGGACCGTTGTCAAATACGTCCAAATACCAGCACCCTGGGGACCGACTCAAATCTATTCAGTAAATGTTTTTTCTTCAATTTAAATGTTGACTTTCTCGAACTCAATCCCCGTTCCTCAGTAACTGCCTCGCAGGACCAATATTCGGACCTTTCCTCAAATGAAAAGATCTAATCTCCCTTTTTTATCCGATTCTTTACGACCTGCCCGAATTGACGTTACTTAAAAGGGCAATCGGCAGAACCTGCTATGAGAAAATAAATACTCGTTTACTTCAACTTGGAGCTGAACAAAATCTAGTTAACAATGTATAGAGTTTGAGTGGTTCAATAAATTGGGTGGTACTGGGTAAATTATTAGTTTAGCCGAAGGCTTTATTTATGTGTATTTTTAGTTGGACATTAATAGGTTTGGAGTCAGACTGTTTCGATGTTCTCGTGAAACATTTCGTAAATGGTAGTAGGTTTCATTTCCAAGTAAATTTAATGAAAATAACTTTTAGTACTTTCTAGGCAATTTTTTTAAACAGATATTTTATATAAACGTTTTTGCGACTAGAACAAAGCGGTGAATCGTTTATTTAGTTATTTGATTAAAGAATTTATTTTAGAATTGAGTTATCTAAAAACTAAAGACCAACCTGTTCTTTGGGTAGAAAGAAGCAAAGCCCAATTAAATTCACAAACCAAAGGCAGCCATAAATTTTAATGGGCGCCTGCAGCCATCGAAAAGACATCATTTTTGGCTCATTGCACAAAACTATCGGAGCTCGCTCGATTGGATAAACTTTTATTTTTCAACAGTTTTCGTAATATGAAAACTTCTGTGATATTGCATCTGTGGAATGAGAGCTTTATTTTTGAAGCAATAATACTTAGTGAATTGAGAAAATGTCTTGGAAAATTTAATATACTACTTTTTCTTGATCGACCATTTTCCATATTTCTCAACTTTTGTTTGGGTTAAACGATTTAAAATGCCATAAAAATTAAAAAAAAAAACTGCTACTACTGAATCTTTGACATTCTTTCAATTATTAAAAGAACAGATTTAATTAAAAGGTTTGTTGCAAACTAAAGAATGAATGTGAAAACAGTAATTTGAAGACTGACACACTCATAAAATAAAATAAATGTATTTCACTTTTGCACTTAGTAGTATTTTGACTCCTTAAACTAAACTGTCTTTATAGTCGAAACCATTATAACCAGACCCAGCCTGCCCCTTGCTGCCCCCCTTCAATGAGCTTGTCAAGCCGAGGCCCGAGGATGCCCTTAGCGAAGCGGTCATTTAGCTTGAAAGAGTAGTTTTAAGCCCTGGCTGGGGACCTTAAATTTATTTGAGGCCACTACAGGATAGTCCGGTTAAGCAGTAACCAGCCTTAGTGTGCTGAACTGCGAGTGAAAAAAAAAATAGTCGAAACCTTTTTCAAATAACCTTATACCTAATAGCCAAGCCCCAAAGGACATAATCAAAAGAAAGTACATTTTTAAGGCCAAAACACACGCGTCACTCTCAGGTAGTTAATGGACGTCCATGGTTCAGTGGGTCAAACAGCCCGGATGTGATCGGAAGGCGCATTAAGCCGCATTTCTTTTTACCCCCTACTTGATGGGGTGAACTTGTGAAGCGGTTCTAATGATGTTGAACTAAGAGGTTGACAAAATGCCATCGGTCTTCTAATCTTCAAGATCTTGTTGCTGGAAATAGTAAAAAAAAATAGCCGAATAGTTTATGCTTAATGCCCTGAAGCATTATTTGTCTTTATTGGATCTCTCGGGCGCAATAAGACAGAAAAAACATACAATATGAAGGCGTAAATCTATATAATAATGTACTGGGACACATCAGTAACACATCCACATCTAACATATTTAAAGACTAGCAGCGCCCCGCGGTTTCACCTGCGTAGTTCCCGTTCCCGTAGAAATAGGGGATAAAATATAGCCAATGTTACTCAGGGTGAATGTAGCTTTCTAATGGTGAAAGAATTTTTGTAATTGGTCCAGTAGTTTTTGAGTTTATTCGTTACATACAAAAATACAAATCTTTCCTCTTTATAATATTAGTCAAAAACAACACAAAACTACCTACTTAGTTAACGAGATAAACATACATACCTACCTACACGATTGTTACTTACTTATTAAATAGTGCTGCTTTACGTACAAATGGCCTCGCGCCTACCCACATATTTAATATGTTACTAGGTACTGGACCGCACTTTGCCCTAATTATATATTTATTCGATAAAACTGCATGTTTTTTAGAATTAACAAAGAATCTCTAAACCGAATTCAGTTCGAATGAAAGTGCTTAATGCCTCTTTTTAATAGTTTAATAGTGTTAAATACAATTATCGACCCATAAAATCTGTATCGATTTTTTATCGTTTTTACGATTTATCTAAAATGCACCTACGAACTGCCACACAATCACATTCATAGTAAATTTAGTTTCACATGAACGTTAAATAAATGTCTCAGAAAAAACGGATCTATGTAGATGATGATATGAGAGAGAGATAAAACAGAGTAAGTGAATTTTACGCACCATATTGTGTTGTGTTAACCTTCTTCGGTCCAGCCTCCGAACTCACACAAAAGTAATTGCATATTACTCATCGTGGGGTGAATTTCTAACATAATATGATGTTAATGCAATGCAAATGCAAGTGTAAAAAATGCAGAATTTTCACTGAGTGAATAAACGGGAAGAGCTTAAATAAAAATCCAAGTAGTTCAAACCACGTCTAGTTAAACACTAAAGTAAAATACTTTACATAAATGCATGCTATCGTTGTTCTGTCTATGTCAATACATCTCCTAATGTAGGTCGTGTTCAGAGTGCATTTAGGTACATTAGCGTATATTCGGCTAATTTAATTATTTTTCAATCTACGTATACCGTACACTCATCGTAGGTATCTGCGCTTTATAAAACAGTCGAAAAAAGATTGAAAGTTTAAAATCCATTTACACGACTGACGCGGCTGACTCCATTTAAAATAAAATTACTTCCAACAAACTACAGTTAAAGAGAATTTTGATGAAAAAAGATACGACGTTTTGTCACGTAGACGACGAAAAATGTGGTCTTTTTTTGGATGGGATATCATCATATGACTTCCCCCGCTCTGGGCGGAGCGGAAGCGAGTATCAGACTCTTACTGACCAAAACCCACCCGCGGTCCTTCTTGTGCCCTTTGCGTTCCAGGGCTGCGGTGACTCTTTTGTACAAATTCCGCAACCCTAGCAAAAAAAGATGGTCTTCAATCAGTGTATAAGGTAGCTAGGGGTTGCGGGGATTTATAGTAACGCTGTGAAAATGAAAATAAGAAAGGAAACATGTTTATTAGGTACATACAGACTTAGGTGAGGTAAAATGTAAGAACAAAAATACAAAAGCTTAATTTACCTCACACTTGGCGCAACCAACGCTAAATAGGTCCAGTTCAGCAAAATGCCTGATAACTATTAACTGTCTGATAAAGTGTTTAATTGATTCTTCCAAATCTCGGAGAGCAGCTTCGTGCGAAGATGCGAGGCAATGCTGTGAAAAAGTGTGTAACTGAGCGGTGCGAGTATTCTTAGCGAACTTTTTTCAGCTGTGCTTGGGCGAAGTGCAATATGATAAGGTGAGCGGAGGCGAGCGCGCAACACATCGCTTGCGTTCCCCGCACATATCTTTAAAAAAATAAAATAATAAAAAATATATAAGTATATAAAATAAAATAAATATATATTTTAATTTGTAAACCGACGCAGACTATTTTTATGACGTTCTGCACTAACCCTGGAAGCTAAAAAAATTATGATATAATTAGTAGATTTTTCCTGACGCACCCCCTAGCTACCTCGTACATCTCTTAAGTAAAAGCACCCTTAAATCACTTATCCGTGGACGTTTGATGTACTTAGTGTAGTTAGTGACGCCATTAATTCTTACAACATGTCAAGATGTCTTCAGTTTGAAAACGGTACATAACATAAGGTTACAAAAGATAAAAGGTCTATCTTAGTAGTGTGTAGGTACGTTTCTTTTATCTGATTAAGGAATAAAAGATGACATTTTTCTCGTCTGTAAGTATCAGTTTCTTTCTTCAATTTTGGACATTTTAAGAGTCTTTTTTTAGATGTAACAGACGGTGTGAAATGATTACATTATTGATACATTTTTATGCGTCCATTTTCGTTCGTGTTTTATATGGTGGACATAACAATACAATTTGGCATTAATAACTTTGTTATAGCAGCATACAGAACGAAAAGTATGAATGCAAAAGAAAAAAAAACTTATATTATAAGCTACATGTAAAATACTGGTATTTAGCTAAAATCCGGTTTGATTGGAAGCCAACCCGAATATAGTTGGGAAAAAGCTAGGCAGATGATCTAATTCAAAACAGCTCAAACTATTTCGTTCTTCTTATTCGAGGGTAAATCAGGCCCATAAATCTGGCCTCCTCTGACGTCACAGTAAATCAAATTAATGACGTCATGATCCAGTGATAGGATCATGACGTCATTAATTTAGACACACGGCTTTGCACATAAGCGACTGAACTTTGACAGATTTCGGAACGTCCTTTGAAAAGCCAAATGAAAAATGGGCGACGAAAAGTAAAAAACATAAATAATTTCTTACAAGATAAAATTCTCATCATTTATTATACGAGGTTCACGTCAACGAAATTAGGGTCTCCGAAGTTGGTAAACTTATGAAGAAAAAACTGTTTTGTTGTGTTGGTATGTTTAGTGAAAAAAGATTTATTTAGTGGGGGGATGGTAGGCTACTTGCTTTATTGAATCGTTTATCACAGGCATGGGACAAAACTAAAGAAATATACCTCCACGAATTACTGGGTATCACTCTGGATATAAAATTCCGTTGGTCCCAGCTGTCAAACACTACATAGTATAAAACAAAGTCGCTTTCTCTGTCCCTATATCCCTCGCTATGTATGCTTAAATCTTTAAAACTACGCAACGCGTAGCGTTCGATGCGGTTTAAATAGATAGAGTGATTGAAGAGGAAGGTTTATATGTATAATACATGCATATTATAGTAGAGGGAACATTAGTATCTACATTACACTCGTGCGAAGCCCGGGTGGGTCGCTAGTTTTAGATATTTTGCAGTCGTTACGGATTGCCAGTAAATCTGACTCCAGTCTTGCCAAGAAGTACAGTGTTACCCAGTTAATGGGTTGTGGAGGTCTAGTAGGCAGCCGCTCCACGTTAAATACTGGGATTTAGCTGAATCCGGTATGACTGAAAGCCGACCCCAATATAATTGGGAAAAGGCTAGGCAGATGACGATGGCTCTGGATATAAATCAAAATCATTAAAGCATTGACAGATACACTCCCTATGTCAGTGTTTCCGTATATCTACAATCCGGGAGTCTTAAGTTAAGACTGAATTGGTTACTTTTTGGTGAGCGTGCTCCATCCTCGACCACATCATCACTTTCCGTCAGGTGCGGTTGTAGCCAACGCGAGCCTTTCAATATAAAAAAAAAATACATGTGGCACTCGGGGACTGCCGCGGTAAAGCTATTGCATAGCATTTTTTTATCAACTTATGCAATTATATATTTAGTACTCTGCGTCATTGTGATATGGTTTCGATTCGTTCACCTGGGTTACTTTACTAATGTAAATCACATACGTTTCACTTAACTTTGTCCCACCGATTGTTTCCGAACGCAGACGTTCGGGTCGGCTCGGTGACGGCGACATAAGAGCTCAGTAACGAAGCGACCATTTTAAAAAGGTGGGGCCTAATCGAATGACGTAGCGGTGTTAGGTTATTTTCGTTACGGAATTTCTGGATTCGTTTGCCACGCTCAAGGCCCGCGATAGAAGCTATGCAATAGCTTAAAAAACGGAGAAGTATGAGTCAGGCGCGCACCGACGGTTCCGATTGAGGGTTGATTTTTTCCAAGCGAGGTTATGTATTTACCTACGGAAGTTCGTAAACTATAAAAGCAAAATATAGCACGTAAGATTGAAGAAAAAATTAACATTTTTTGTTGAACAAAATTTTCGCTCAAATATCAATGTACGTCATGGTCAATTCTTCAAACGAAAATATGAATTGTTAATTGCAAAAACTGATCTACGATTCATTAATCGATAAAATATAATACAACTACAATTTCCCTTTTTTTACTTTTTCCTGTATGTGTAAGTATGTGTATCTTGCCAAGTTACACAGTTCTAGGTCGACGGAAAATACCTACCCTATAAATTTTGAATCAATAGGGTATTTTACTGTAAAAATCTAATTAGTCCGTCAGATAGATTTACAAAAAATATTGGACACGTATTTTTTCTTTTTTCACGTAAACAAAAAATGAAGACGATACAGTGCGTTGAAAACTCACGTGACGTCACTACGTTGCTACAATTTTTACCAGCGACGTGACGTCACGTGAGTTTTCAACGCACTGTATCGTCTTCATTTTTTGTTTACGTGAAAAAAGAAAAAATACGTGTCCAATATTTTTTGTAAATCTATCAGACGGACTAATTAGATTTTTACAGTAAAATACCCTATTGAGAGTGTCGAAATTTGTCGGCGGCATAACTTTCTTACATTGTAGACCTGAGTATATGGTTTTAATTTCAACTCGATACCTCCATACGTTTCCGAGATAAAGGGTCTTGACAGACAGACAGACGGACGGATGGAAGGATAACAAAGTGATCCAATAAGGGATTCGTTTTTTCCTTTTGAGGTACGGAACTCTAAAAAGTAAGCTGACGTTAGCTGTCTATCAAGGTTTCTGAAGTTATCTTGAGGTAGAAAAGACAGACACTTCGAGCTTATTTGACCTAAGTTTTCATGATGGTATGTTTAAGGACAATACAGGAAATTTTATGAGTAGGTAGGTACCTCTTACTTCTTTCAAAAAACCCACCCATTCCTTTTTCCCTATCAATATGTATCTCAAACAAGATAAAAACAGTCCAATGCCCGTTACAATTTACCGGAAGCAATTTCAAAATAAATAAAACCAACATGGCTTTTTTTCATATTTATGAAACATTTCAATGGATCTCGCCGACAGAAATAATGACCCTTTTGATATGGGGAACCAATAATAAGCATCTCGGTTCTGAATGCTTTGACAAATCCTCTCATCTTTCACAAGGAACGTACATTGTTGATACAGTCTAAGTACGACAATCATGAATTCTATTGCTTGAATTGAAGAGATGCTTATTTTCTTCTGTGTGAACGTACCAGTCCAATTTTCTTGTGGTCGGTTTACAGTCTGACCGGAGGCTTTTTTTTTATAGGACCACTCGCAGTTCAGCACACTAAGGCTAGTTACTGCTTAACCGATGATTCCTTAAAACTACTTAAAAACTAAACCACCGCTCGTTAAGGGCATTCCCTGTGGGACACGGGCCTCGGCTAAGCGGGGTCATTGAGGGAGGGCAGCAAGGGACAGGCTGAGTCAGATTGATATTGATATTCTGAGTACCATTATTTTGAATGAAGCGACTGCCCATCTGATCCCGCCAACCCAGTATTTCTTAGCAAGACAGTTTATCCCTTAACACCTGCCAGGGTTGCGGAATTTGTCCGAATGAGTCACCGCGGCCCTGGAACGCAAAGGGCATTAGGAGGAACACGGATGGGTTTTAGTCAGTAAGAGTTTGATACTCCCTTCCGCTCCACCCAGAGCGGGAGAAGTCATTTGGTGATTTCCCATCCATAAAAAAGCATAACCGTCTGTAGCGTGCCGTAGGCCGAAGTAACAGAGTGTAAATAGATATAAAAAAGGAGGTGAAAGTGATGGAATGGAAAGGGACGGAAAAATTAAAAATAGTTGCACTAAAGTACAACTATTTTTCCGACATATAAAGTTATTTATGAAACTCGTCGATAAAGTAGCCTTCAAACAGTGGGATAATTTTCATAATTAGATCAAGTAAGAGTCTAACACTAAATACCGCTCCACCCAGAGCGGAAGAAGACATTTGATGACTGACCATCCATAACATACCCCTTAGCAAGACTGGTACAACTGGTCAGATTTTGTAGTTTCCGACTAGCCATTACGACTGTAAAGGATATCCAAAGTACAGCCGGGGCCAACGGCTTGACGTGGTCATCCCATTCACTGAGGAGTCTCGGTTTGTGCTGGTCACCCACCTACAGACCTTCAAGATCGAACCGTGTGGCTCTTATTTTGGTAGCCACGTTCAGCGTTAAAAAAAAAGTATCATTAGATCCTCACGATGCAGTTCTGGTTATTTAGGGTCAGGTAAGTAATTGTATTTAGTAGCTGTCGTGCAAATGCCCCTTACTAATTTGACTTTTAGATTGCACTTTTAGCATTTCGATCTCGTTAATCACGCCTTACATGTTTCAAACATGTGGTAGTTCTAAGATAGGGGAAAGTAAAATTGCTTTGTGTAGTGGCGAATACTATCTTCTTACAAAATATCAATGTTATATGAGTTTCTAGGAATGTTATAAAGCTGGTGCTATATTTGATCGGCACTTCCAATACTTGAATACTAAAAATATCGAACTCCGATATCGCTACATACGGTTTCAAATATGTTTTTTTAGATATTTTAACTTTGGTTTGGACCGAATTGTTTAGGTACTGTCGAAGTAGCTTGATCGCCTAATCTGTTTCAGTAGACTTTTGGCTAACAGGGCCTCAAGTCTGCTATTACAATATTGTCAGAATGGTCTATCATTGATTTCATAATGGTTGATTTTTACAAGTTTGGTAATCTACTAATATAAACGCGTCACTATGACTTTCCAGTGGTCAACCACTGACACTTCATTGAAAGAAATGGCATAGAATGGTAATCTCGTACATAATGATAAATGAATGACAGAAGTATACAGTAATCTGCCTAAATTTTGACAGTTTTTTTTGATCAGTGATCTACCATTAGAACGTTATTGTGCATTAATTGCTTTTAATAGCTCGGTTATCAAAAAGTATTACGAGACCATTGACAGACCAATGATCGACCAGTAGGACTGTAGCAGATTACGAACTTTTAGCAAAATGACAATGGGATCGTGTTGGAATGGCTAATTTATAAAAATAGCAGACTTGGGCCCCTGATGTCAGTCCAAAAACTGTCAGGAAACAAGCAACATAACACATCTAAATATGACTTGTATTTATTAATACGAAAATGTAAAATATGCCTACTTCAACCCGTATATTGGTTAGTTAGTCTTTATAGATACCTACCATGATTTTAGATCGAAAACAGACACACACAAACGAAACTAGATCAGTAACCTTAGTGCGAGCTTTTAACGTACTCGATCGCGTTAACGTAAACTTCAACTTGTTTTAAAACTTCACCTCTTTCTATACGATTTGACATCAGCACAGCAAACGTTAGAAAACTCAGACCGTTACACAGACTACCAGCCAATAAAAGGCCCAATTTTTTATTCTAAAAATTGCCCATCCCCCGACAATCGGTCTCAGTATTTATTAAAACCTTTCACACTGACAATAGACGATCTGCAAAAGGTCTTTTTATTGATCACACCATTTCATTGTTTACTTCGTATTCGCAAGATGAATGAGCGTAGTAAATTAATGATTCTGTCTGCCCACAGCAGGTTGCTGACAAATGTTTAGAATTAGTTGCGTCTAGTAAGCTCTTTAATAAAAGTAAGAACGTCTAAAAATACGTCATGGAATGATTGTAAGCAATCATTTTCGTGGTTTGGGTCCTGACTCTTGCTTATTTATTTTTTAAATGAGCGTCTTATTTCATATTTATTTGTCTACGGAAAATATTGTTGTTGGATGTTCTTGTTCTTTCACTGTTCAAACTGTCTTCGAATTTTCTATAGATAATGTGTTTTTATGTACGTATATTAACAGTTCTTACACGCGGCTTCACATGCGGTAAGTCGGAAATCATCCCAAGGGAACACTTTCCCGGAATAAAACAGGACAAGGCCTACCCGTGTCCCAAGCTTCAATCAAAGCCTCATTCCCCTACATACCCCACTTTTCAAACTCTTGCAATACTACAATACAATAGGGTAATTGACTAAAAAATCTAATTAGTCGGTCAGATAGATTTCCACAAAATATTGGACACGTATTTTTACTTTTTACAGTGCGTCGAAAACTCGCGTGATGTCACTACGTGCTCCAATTTGAAACACGCCGTGACGTCACAAGCCCCCACTCCTGATCTTTGATGCTTTTTATCTTCGTTATTTTTTATAGATTTGAAAAAGCAAAAAATACGGGTCCAATATTTTTAGATAATCTAACTGACGGACTAAATATAATCATATTTTTTTCCTCAGGTAACGTCCCCATTCTTAAATCACCTCTGCATCAGATTTCACCCAACATTTTGTATTTGCAATAGTTTGGTAGCAATCACAACTTGAATAATAAGCCGACGGACTACGAAAAAGAAATTGCTTTCCCGTGTTAGGCAGCATTCGCTTCAAAGGAATATATTGTTGCTCTCGTCTAAACCTGCGGAACTAGTAGGACTTTTTTAAATTGAAAGATGTAATCTGTGCCTTTTGCTGAGGAAACGTGTTTCTTTTGTGATGGAGTTACTGTTGTTTTGTTCAAGTCTTTACTCAAACTAAGTGTGACGTCACAAAGGAACTGGTTGACGAATGATTTTATTTTTTTTCTTGTTTCAGGTAATTGAGTTAGATGGTGTAAAGGAAGCTTTGAGGTAAGACGGGATTTATAATGATTTTGTTAAATAAATGAATTATTTTTAAGAAGCTTTAAACATCATCAAGTTCTTGACCGTACTTGCTGAATTGTCCTGATAGTTGTATATATCTTTACGTTGCAAGAGGGTAGGTAACCGTCGCTACATCACTCATCCAGCAAAGGTTTCTGGGGCGCCCATTTACTGAGTGTACATGTCAACTTATCCATATAACCATCTATCTGTGGATTTCAAAAACATTGGTTAGGCTGGCGCCATTCTCGTTTGACGTGGTCGCCCGTGTCGCCACTGGTTTCAGGTAATCAGTCCAATTTAGCCAGTCAAACCCATAGCTCATTTTCATTGTTTCCATATCCTGTAATAGTCCTGCATCTACACGACAATCCTAGGTAGGATTGTCGTTTGATGCCTCTAATGGGGCATCCAATATATAATCTAATCAAGATTACTTCGCCCCCCCCCGTAAGCCTCCTAAAGGACCAAGACCGCAGGACACTAAGTAATTTCAAAGACATTAAAATTAAAATAAACATGAATCTTGATATTACCCTCAATGTTGTCAATATTTCGTCATAAAACAGCTCAGTGTTACCAGCTCGAACCCGTGTTGAGCATTTTCGTGTTAGATACTTAAACCAAAATGAATGTAAAAACTTGAACACTCACTGTAAAATAAGATTAGAATTTAAAGCACTACCAATAGCTTCTGTATTAATGGCCCGTGCAGAGGTATTTTATAGTTTCGACGAAGATTTAGCCAAGTTAGAGCACGTTTCTTACCAAACTTTTTTAGGGCGAAGTAAAAGTTGTCCAACGACTTTTTAATCAAATTTTATTTCTTTTGAAAACCGATTAAAGTTCAATAAAGAGGCGTGAAGTTTATGGTTTTAGTTTAATTAGGAGCGTTTATGAAGTTAGCAGTCTGGCAGTGACTTGGACAAAGGATGTCAACATAATATATTATTATGTATCTACATACCGTTTTGCGTCAACCCAGGATGTTGGTCGGAAATGAGGCCTAAATTAGACCCAAACGGAAACATTAGTAAGAGACCAAGACGTATTCGGAAGATCCAAGGATCAAGATGTCAACTACAGTTACAAAAGACCAAATTTATACTGGTCCTTAAATTGGCCGAGTGGATTTATGTCTGTCTGTTATGTTTGCAACCCGCTGAATGGATTTTGATGAAACTGCTCACAAATAACTATGACTATTAACCTGACTATGAACTGGATTAGGATACTAGGATACTTTTGTCGCCATAGTAAGTTTAAGATATTAAAACACTTTTTCAGAGAGTAAAGCCGAAAAAATTGATGAGAACGTGGCTCGTAATAAAACAATAGAATTCTTATTCACTCGATGTCTTCAACACTTGCAAATTATAATGTCATTCATATTTAAATACATCTTCAATTTTAATTGGCGTGGTACTTAAAAGTATTCAGCTGTGTTTAATACAGTCTTAACGAAAGTTTACGCGATATTAAAAAAAGCAATTTGCTTCTATACTAACGTCAGATAAGAAACGGAAGCCAAAAAGCAACATTTTTTAATTTAATTGTAACGAGTTTTTATTCTCGTTACATGCTTTACGGTTTTATAGTCGATTACGGAACGCGACACTATTTCTAGTTTTGACAGATGACGTTTTTGACAAGTCACTCTACGATCCTGCAGACGATGGCTGGTCGATAATTTGAAACTATTTTCAATATCTTTATAAATCCCTATTTATCTGGGATATTTTTGGTTTATATTATGATATAACATATTTAAAACGACCGAGGACGATGATACTATGAGGATTGACCTTAATTTTTGGTGAGTTAGAATTTTTCTGGACATGATTCTTTCGGATTGAAAATCGTATAGGAATTTTATCAGACGTATTGTTAATTTCAGATATCAATAATTTACGCTCACTACACACGTACTAAATGGAGTTGCGTGGAGCACATCTATTTATTTGAAAAGGAAAACGGTAAGTTTTTTTAACTTATGCACGCGTCCACGTGCTCAGACTCGGATGATTTTCGTGTATATTAAACTTCATACCTTTTGTTACAGCCCATTGGCGTTTTTCTTAATGGATATTTTTCTTAAGGACATTTTTCCTTAATATTGGATTTTTTTTTTACATCCTTTTGGATCATTTTTTGCTGAGGGAATCTTTCGTCGGTCATCGCTTCCTTGGGTTATATTCTACTATTTTTATAGCCAGTCAACTGGTAGGAATTTTCCATTATTTTAAATTAACAGTGCACGATGCAATAATATCGCCCATGTACTTACAATAATATCACCTCTTTAAATATTAGTAAAACGTTAAATATAATGTTAATTAAATTGAAGCTACGGGCCATTAAGTAAAGAAAGGACAGAATAATTCTTTTTTTTGTTTTATTTCTTTATTTAGCCTCCCACCGGCAGATTAAAAGTCTGACTCTTCCGCTCTATTCTTTCCGGCAATTCTTATTATACTGTGTGCAATCTCCATGGCGCCCGAACTTATTATATAATTTCTTCTTTTTTTCTTTTATTTGGAGAACACACAATCTTTAAAATATATTGTATTTGTCACTTAACTACAGACAAACCACAAAAAATATTACATTTGTCGCTCTGTGAACAGGGACATTGAAGTAGCTTCATGACTTTTTATGGGATATTATTGCATCTATTAATTTAATAGTATTGTTTACAGATTACTTTTTGTTTCTGCAATTTAATATTGTTAATTTTTGTAAAGAACTTAATTAAATACTTTTTATATTTTCTTGTAGACAATATTTTTCTACTAACAATATTGTGTTATTGTGTTTTGTTAACTTTTATTGTTACAGCCTTTATCCTTTTACACTTACAAAATCAACATATTTGTATGGTAAGACTGTTTTGTTTTGTTAAGTAACTCAACAGTGTGAACTTAGTGCGGTGTAACTTTATTTCATAGTTAATTTAAGTGAACTTTAGTTTTACTTTATAATCATACTTTAAGTGATTTAAACTTATCTTGTGAAGTTATTATTGCATCTTTTCACTGCTAAACACTTTGATGTTTTCATAAAAACAACTTGATACTTAAATATTTTTACATAACCTCAAATATTTTACAACTTTTTGAAGTTTTGCTTTTTGGTTTGCCTTGCTCATCAACCATAGTTTTGCTTATTCGTCATGGATAAAGAAGTACAGTGTTCTCCGCCTCAAGCTGTTAATAATAACTTAGAATCTGATGGTGCATGCACAGTTTCTAATGCTAATGCACATGTTGTTGATATGATTAATTTGACAGAAGTACAACATCCTTTTGGTCATAATGACAGGGTTGCACAGTCTTCTCCAGCTTTTGCAACTCATGCTTCGCCTTCATTTAATTCCTTGAATGCTTTGGTCAATGAACATATTAAAAAGAATTTGCCTTCTGCAACTAGGTTGCCTGATTTAAAAAAGAGTAGAATTAAATTCGATGGAAAAACTTGTGTTAGAGAATTTATTACTGAAGTTGAAGAATACTTTTTATTTAAAAATTTTGATGAGATTTTATTAGTTGGTTCATTTACAGACTTGCTTAGTGGTATTGCTGTTAAATGGTTTCGCACTGTTAGGATTCGTATTTCATCATGGCATGAGCTAAAACTTGCTTTGCTTAAACGTTTTGACAAGCCAAATTTTGATTACTTTCTGGAACATGACCTTCGTACGAAGAAACAGAAGAGTTCAGAATCTCTTCCAGACTTCATTACAGAAATTATGGACATGGCTAGTCGTCTTTCTTTCCCATTGTTTGATACAGTTTTGGTTAGTATAATAAAACATAACATGTTGCCTATTTACACTCCTTTTATATTTGGTAAACATATTGATTCTGTGGAACAATTCCTTGACTTAGCAAAGGAACTTGAAGTTTTCGTCAACAGAAAATCTTTCAAGGACTCTAAAACTGATAAACCTACAGTCAAGACTAATGCAGTTACTTCAAATTTAACTTGTTTAAAATGTAAAGAATCTGGACATCATTTTAAAAATTGTATATCCATACCTGGCGTTATTTGTTTTAAATGTCGAAAGGTAGGAGTCACATCTAAGAATTGTGATGTTTGTAATTCAAGTAATAAAAACTCTAGTGAGTCAAAAAACTGATTAGGTCGCATCGAGCCCCTGTTATTGATATAACCGCGAGTGTCTCGATGAAGAAAAAATTTGTTAAATGTCACAAACCTGATGATGTTACTCGTAACAAAGACTTTGCAGATTGGTTGGATTATTTAAAAACATTCTTCAAAATTTATAGATCAGCACCTGTTTTATTTGTTAAGCATAATGATTCTAGACCATATTTACGATTTTCCATAGATAACCACACTTTTTCTGGTTTGTTAGATAGTGGTTCCAATAGTTGTGTTTTGGGTTCAAATAGTCATGAACAATTTTTACGTTTAGGTTATAAAATAAATACTGTTAGTAGTGCTGCATATACAGCTGATGGTTCTGCACAGAGAATTATTGGTACTATTGAATTGCCAGTCACTTGTGATAATATAACTAAAAATATTAACTTCCTAATTATACCTTCTTTTCAGCCTGATTTCATTTTAGGTTTTGATTTTTGGTTAAAATTTGATTTGGCTAAAGATTTATGGAAAAATATTACTTATGTTCAAAGCAATAAAGTTCAAGTTTGTACTGTCACTTCTGCCAGTGAACTTTCTCCTTCTGAGAAACAAATATTAAATGATACTGTTTCACTTTTTGAAAATATTTCTTATGAAAAGAAAGGCTTAGGTCTTACTCATCTTGTTCAACATAAAATTAGTGTTACTAGTGAACCTATTAAACAAAGATATTGGCCTTTAAGTCCTGCAAAGCAGAAGGAACTTTTTGATGAAGTGGAAGTTTTATTAAAGGAAGGTATCATTCAACCTTCTAAATCACCTTGGTGTTCACCTGTCTTAGCTGTAGAAAAGAAGGATGGTAGCACTAGACTATGTTTAGATTCAAGACGTTTAAATTCAGTAACTATAAAGGATTCTTACCCTCTTCCTTACACCTCTAGAATATTAGATAATCTTGGTGGAGCTAAATATATTAGTACGATTGACCTTTCTAAAGCATTTTTGCAAATTGCTCTTGAAGAATCTTCTCGAGAAAAGACTGCATTTGTAGTTCCGGGAAAAGGACTTTTCGAATTTGTTCGTATGCCATTCGGTCTCACTAATGCACCGGCTGAGTTGCAGAGACTTGTAGATAAACTTTTTGGTCCTGAATTCGATAATACGGTATTTTGTTATTTAGATGATTTAATTTGTGTGAATTCAGATTTTAACTTGCATATAGAGTATTTACACAAAATTTATAATATACTGAAAGATGCTGGATTGACAGTTAATTTGAAAAAGTGTAACTTTTGTAAAGATAGACTTCGTTATCTTGGTTATATAGTTGATAGTAATGGTTTACATACAGACCCTTCTAAATTAGATACCATTAAAAGTTTTCCACGTCCTGAATCCGTTAAACAACTTCGTAGTTTTCTAGGTTTATGCTCATATTATCGTAGGTTCATTTGTAAATTTGCTGATATTGCTGCTCCTTTAACTAAATTAACAGCTGGAAGTAAAAATTCTAAAAGATCACTTTGTTGGAATGATGAAGCTGAGAATGCATTTGATGAGTTAAAACAAACTTTAATTACTGCGCCTGTTTTGCAATGCCCTAATTTTGATAAACCTTTCTTTTTACATTGTGATGCCAGTTCTGTTGGCATTGGTAGTGTTTTGAGTCAAGAGGATGATAATGGAGATCAACATCCTATTGCGTTCTATTCTAGATCACTCAATAAATGTGAACGTAATTATAGTACCACAGAACGTGAATTGTTAGCTATTTTAGCTTCAATAGAACATTTCGGACCTTATATTGAAGGAATGAAGTTTACTGTAATAACTGATCATGCTAGTTTAAAGTGGCTTTTAGGTCTTAGTAACCCTAGTGGACGTTTAGCACGTTGGGCTGCTAGAATATCTCAATTTACTTTTGATATAGTTCATAAAAAAGGATCTTTACATTTAGTCCCAGATGCTTTATCTCGTATTGAAGTTGCTGCTATAGGAATTTCTCACAATAATTTAGTTTTACCTGATGATGATATTTATGATCCTTGGTATAAAAAAGTATTTACTAACTGTCAGAAATCCCCTTGCAGATATAAAAACTTTAGAGTAGAAAATAAAACTTTATATAAATTTTGTAAAAGTAAGTTTGATCCTAATAGTCGTCTTAATTGGAAAATAGTCATTCCCAAAGAACATATTTTAGATACAATTCGTTCTAACCATGATGATATTAATTCTGGTCATCTTGGTATTCATAAAACTTTAAACAAATTAAAACAACACTATTTTTGGAAAGGAATGTTTAATGATGTTCAAAAATATATTCTAGCTTGTGATACTTGTAAAGCTTATAAACATACTACTAATCCTCCTTTTGGTATTATGGTTAACCCTAAAAAAGTTGATCAACCTATGATGATGCTTTCAGTTGACATTATAGGTATATTACCTAAATCATATTCTGGACATAAATATATTCTCTCCATTGTTGATGTTTTCACTAAATACTGCTGGATTTTTCCTATGATAAATGCCACTACTAGAATAATAAATAAACTTTTTGAAAAAGAAATATTTCTTAAATTTGGTTGTCCCAAGATAATTGTTTGTGATAATGGTACACAATTTACTTCTAAACATTTTGTAGAATTTTTGAAAAGTTTTAATATCACTAAAATATTTTATAATACTTTATACACACCTC
Organism: Hecatera dysodea; assembly: GCA_905332915.2. Lineage (NCBI taxonomy): Eukaryota > Metazoa > Arthropoda > Insecta > Lepidoptera > Noctuidae > Hecatera > Hecatera dysodea. The sequence continues at coordinate 6,817,628 of HG995299.1, forward strand.
AAAACAATCCTGTTGAGAGATATAATAAAACTGTTGAAACTAGCATAGCTTGTTTTGTTAAGGATGATCATAGAACTTGGTCTAAATATTTACCTCATGTTCAATTAGCTTTGAATAATAGTGTTAATCTTGCTACTGATTTCACACCCAACTTTTTGATGTTTGGTAGGGAACTTATTTTTGATGCTTCTTTACATCATTTAAGTAACTCTATTGATAACCTGAGTGAACTTGAAGTTTCCAATAGAAAGCACTATGCTGAATCTCTTAATTCACTTGGTGATATTTTTGTAAAAGTTCAAACTCATTTATTAAAAGCTTATCAGCGTAATGCTCGCTATTATAATAAGGGTCGTAGAGTCATTTCTTTTGATGTGGGTGATGTTGTGTGGAGAAGGAGTTTCGTTCAATCTCATGCACCTACTTATTTTTCGGCTAAACTTGCACCTAAGTTCATTAAATGTAAAATTATTGAAAAGATTTCTGATAATGTTTATGTTCTGAAAGACCTTAATAAGGGTACTTCTGGACGTTATCATATTAAAGATATTATTAAATTTTAATTTGGTTTCCAAGTGATAGTTTTGATTTTGATATTTTTGTTTGAAGGGCCCGCATGATAGTGTGAAGTATGATGGGATGGATGATAGGTTTACAGGGCTTTGAATGAAGATGTATGTTAGGTAACTTCATTAAATTTATTGAATTCATTTCTTGACTTTCTAAAATATAACTTAGGTCATTTTAAGGTTTATAATGATAACTTTTTCCACCCACACATACGTTTTTCATATCAAAGGATCTTATATATTTTTTTATACATTCTTGTATACAATGTCTGGATGGTTACCTACTTATATACATATACACTCTTCAGACATTGTATCACTTGCATGTCTAGGATTTGCTTCTAACTTTGTGTTAGAATGTAAAAACCTTAGTTTATTTTTTTTAAGTTCGCGGATCATACTGTTTCCCCTAATAGAAATAGTATTGATTTTTGTGTTCCTGATGTTTTTTTTGAAGAACTGCCAGCTCTTGTTTTATAGTTGGTATTCTTTGTTTATATAGGGATTTCAATACTTGTGGTCTTATTCTCACCTGTAGACATTTTCCTATACTTTTTTTTACGGATCTCGGTATATATTTTTTCCCTTGATTTCGTTAGTTTTTTTGTTACTGTGCCCGGGAAGTTGGTGGTGTTGTGCCGATCACAGTATACAATTTTTTTGTTATTGTGCCCGGAAAGTCGGTGGTGTTGTGCCGATCACAGTATACAGTTTTTTGCTATTGTGCTCGCAAAGTTGGTGGTGTTGTGCCGATCACAATATGCATTTATTTTCGAAGTTGTTTGTGCTCGGGAAATTGGTGGTGTTATGCCGATCACAACAATCTTCTTTACCTTTTTACATCTTTGGTGATGTGATTAGTTAAAACTGTGACAAACGGTTATAATTTGTTCTTGCTAGTCAGTGGCGAAGGTGCCTAACTGTACTCATGTAGACATTTTTGGATTATCTTTATCAAACAGCGGCAATTGCGCCTAACTGTACACCATTAGTATTGTCTTTTTGCTTTATACTTGATAGTCGGTGGCGATGGTGCCTAACCGTACTCATATTGGTATTTTTTTTGTGTGACTTTCTACGTGTTGGTCAGCAACATTTGCGCTTAACTGCACTTGCAGTACTTCTAGGATTTTACTTGTTAGTCAGTGGCGTAGGTGCCTAACTGCACTCATGTTGGTTCTTTTTGTATTGTGAGTCGGTCGTGTTTGTAGCTTGACTGTATTTTTTTTCTATGCATGTAATTATCTTCAGGAATTTGCACTTGTCGCATTCCTTGTTGTTTTTTTTATATAGGTTTGTTGATAATAGACTTTTTGGTTTATTGTTTTTGGAATTATATTTCCTTCGTTCTTTTTTAAGTTTTTGCTTTTCTCTTTTGGTTTTTAGCATAAAAGAAATTGCTTTCTTTTATTTTTTCGGGGAGGGATGTAATGTAACGAGTTTTTATTCTCGTTACATGCTTTACGGTTTTATAGTCGATTACGGAACGCGACACTATTTCTAGTTTTGACAGATGACGTTTTTGACAAGTCACTCTACGATCCTGCAGACGATGGCTGGTCGATAATTTGAAACTATTTTCAATATCTTTATAAATCCCTATTTATCTGGGATATTTTTGGTTTATATTATGATATAACATATTTAAAACGACCGAGGACGATGATACTATGAGGATTGACCTTAATTTTTGGTGAGTTAGAATTTTTCTGGACATGATTCTTTCGGATTGAAAATCGTATAGGAATTTTATCAGACGTATTGTTAATTTCAGATATCAATAATTTACGCTCACTACACACGTACTAAATGGAGTTGCGTGGAGCACATCTATTTATTTGAAAAGGAAAACGGTAAGTTTTTTTAACTTATGCACGCGTCCACGTGCTCAGACTCGGATGATTTTCGTGTATATTAAACTTCATACCTTTTGTTACAGCCCATTGGCGTTTTTCTTAATGGATATTTTTCTTAAGGACATTTGGACGTAGTTATGCGAAAACGTTTCATTCCACAATGACTACAATTTGAGAAAAACCCAATTTAGTGTTTCAGTGGTACACTTTTTTGCCGTAACTAGTACAGGCGAACACTGTAGGTTTTACTGTAGTAAAATATAATCATTACATAATCTTGTACTATTTTTTTGAATTTTTACGTTAAAACGGTAGGTTATTAGGAAAAATGGTATTGGAACATTTTTGCAAAATTCTTTTTTGTATGAACGCTCATTCTAAATCATTTTGCAAAAACGTTCCAAAAAGTATTTTAAACTATAATATGTCATATTTTATAGATCTGTGAAAAATAAATACGAAACAAATCTAAATATTAATAACATAATAAGAAATAAATTGTTTATTTAAAAAGGTAAATCAATATCTCTGAGTTCATACAAAATCGTCATCGGGTAAATTATCAACTTGCATGTCGAAGTCTGGATCTCCGCAAAACCCGTCGATATCATCAATCATGTCCTCCTCCGTTAATGTTTTATAAAATTGAAGAAAATCCTCGAGATGTATTGATACACAGTCTGCAAATCAGCTAATTTCGTTGGAGCAATAGGTTTACCTTCAGGCCACAACAGACAGAAATCAGTTTGTTTATTTCTGTCGTATGTATCTAACCAATTGTCTTTACTTTTATCATTTTTTCTATTCAATACGTTTTTTTTTGCAATTTTTCTGTGCTATGAAAGTCAGTTTTCTGCATTTTATAGACTTGAAAAGGTGTTTTTTCTTTTGCTGTTTTTAATGATACCAGTATCTATATATTCTTCGGCTGTATACACACCTTGAAGTTTAACAGCCATTTCGATTTTTGAAAAATCTGTGCCGTTAAAACGACAGATTTTTCAAAAACTGAAGAAATCGAAATTATGAATTTGATGACAGTTTAAGATTGCTTTCATCATGAGAACGATTTCTATGTTGCGGTTCTGCCTACCGCAGCTATCGCTCCATAGAATAAGATTTTGAACAGCCGTCAATGAAGCCGAGTCCCACGTGGGGCTTCATTTCTATATATTTCTTAAGGCACGAACTTAGTTCCTGCACCCTTCGTCCTACTTCTCCCTCTACCCATACATAACAATGCCCAGTATCATCTCTCTTTAAATTCTTACACTTCAGCTTAAATTAAGAGTAATTTTTTTTTTTCTCAGTATCCAAGGAAGCGCACTTGCGCTCTTCGCCATACTTTTCCGTGTAGTCTCGCCGGTATAAATCATAAATTTTGCCTAACGTCATCCCCAGTTGTAAATATAACGTATCGTTGTTCGTTAATAGAATTTCAAACTCCATGGAACCTAAAAATCTTGTAAATTTGATTACTTTGGACTAAATCGAAAGGTTTTGGATCGCTTATGCCGCGCTATTCTAATTTTGCAAAAACGTTCCAAATATAAATGGAACATTTGTTACAAAATAAATATATTGTTTCGTAAAACATTAAATGTTCCTGTCCTCATAGTACGTTCTAGTTAATTTACACAAGTTATTATTTGATAAAGGTTGTGGGTTGGAATGTAAGTGAAAAAAATATTTTCTGCTTGTAAGGCTTAAAACTTGAAACCTTTTTGCTAATCTGACCCTAAATGTCATAAAAGGTAGTTTGATCACAATAACTCGATTTCGCGTGACTTGTGGGTTGGAACGTTTCTGCATAACTACGTCCATTTTTCCTTAATATTGGATTTTTTTTTTACATCCTTTTGGATCATTTTTTGCTGAGGGAATCTTTCGTCGGTCATCGCTTCCTTGGGTTATATTCTACTATTTTTATAGCCAGTCAACTGGTAGGAATTTTCCATTATTTTAAATTAACAGTGCACGATGCAATAATATCGCCCATGTACTTACAATAATATCACCTCTTTAAATATTAGTAAAACGTTAAATATAATGTTAATTAAATTGAAGCTACGGGCCATTAAGTAAAGAAAGGACAGAATAATTCTTTTTTTTGTTTTATTTCTTTATTTAGCCTCCCACCGGCAGATTAAAAGTCTGACTCTTCCGCTCTATTCTTTCCGGCAATTCTTATTATACTGTGTGCAATCTCCATGGCGCCCGAACTTATTATATAATTTCTTCTTTTTTTCTTTTATTTGGAGAACACACAATCTTTAAAATATATTGTATTTGTCACTTAACTACAGACAAACCACAAAAAATATTACATAATGCTCCGTAAATAACTTGACGAGTTTTCAAATTTGGTTCTTTTGATATACAGCAAAATTTCTTGGCATATTTTCAGTTGTTTACGTCTAGTAATTATAAAGCATCAGCGTTATTACGTGTTTGTTTTTTGGTCCTTTGCATAACAGACAATAATGCATACAGCTAGGTACTACTCTGCATGAATATGCAACTGTTAGATTCAAGATTCAAAGCATTTATTTCAATTAAACCTTTTACAGGCACTTTTGAATTGTCAAGTCGAAAGAGGTGAAGCTATCTGCACGTTCCAAAGCGTAGATCTCTATGGAGAAGAACGTGCAAGAAACTCCACGGACACTCTTTTAAATCATGTTCTGTATTACATAACCTTGGTTACATCCTTGGTCGCTTCTATATGTGAGGACAATGCGAAGAAACAAAAAGGAAACTATAAAAACAATTCAAAGTATAAAGATTAAAACAAGTCAGTGGCAGTTAAGAGGTGACCAGTCTCAACCGACGGCGCCCGTTCACGAACATGACGCGTGTATTGGCACCATTTAGCTCAACCATTTTGAAGGGAACCGAATGATCCAACACACACGCCACCATCAGCGAAACATTTGAGCGAGCATGACATGCTCTCAACTGCCAGTTCAAGTCACAAAGTAAACTATAACTTATCACATGTAAATGGCTCCATGGTACTCACATGTACAATATTTGAAAATAAAATGCTTCTACATTATATAAAACTATGGTTTACAAAAACCAAGCAACTACAAGTAAAAAAAAAAGAGAAATTATTTATTATCAAACTAATAGGTGTTACGTTGTATTTTTTGTACCTACCACAGGTTGGTATAAAACAGCTTCGTTTCTTGAAAGTAAAGTAGCATTTACCTGAAAACATTAGTCGTACATAATGAGGTTCCCAAGTAATTTATTTCATTGTAGTTTGTACAATTGACTTTGGCCTGCACTTGATAGGAGGACTCGTTCCTTCAACTGTATTTTGTCACTAGACTCTTCGGTTAACACTTTCTTACAATAAATCCAATTAAACAGGTTTGCATAATAAATTAGATAAATAATATTGTAATCCAGTTAGGATTGTTTACATTCCAAATGTCATTCCGTCGAACGTCACTGTCTGTCAGTTAGAGGCGACATCTGGTGGTTGCCGATTCACAGTTGTAGTTTTAATCGATATTTTAACATGATATTGCTAATTCTCGAAATAATATTGTACGGAACAATCCTTAATAATTTTCAGCTTTCGGCAATAAAAATCATAATAAACTAAATAACCGTAAGCGGAAGTCATATCCATTTTTTTAGTATAGACTTCTATCTGGAATGTTCGCTGTCAAATAAATCTATTTTTAGTCTGTGAATTGTCTTTAGCATAATGTAGCAAGGTCGTAGATTCTTAATTTCCCCATTTAAGGTGATTGTTTCGCTGGCCTGTTCATACATTTAATGCATACATTCTACTCCGTACATAGACACTTTTTTCTCAAAACGAATCATTTTATCACTTTTCTACAATGAAATAGGTGCGCATTAGACTTTTTGGTAAATAATTTGCACTATATATTGAGAAAAACAGTTTTAAAAACCGGGCAAAATTTGACATTTCGTTTACTAGTGTGAGTGCGTTTTGACAACCAAAACATACCGCTATGATTGCGATGTTATAATAATTTGACGCTAGATGGCGTGCAACCGGTAATATAAATTTCAAAAATCATTACTCAATTTATAATAATGGATTTCATTTTAAAAAAAAACATTATAATAACATAAAACTAACTATCATAAACAAAAACATAAAATATTGTTGTTATAAAAAAATTGTTAGCATTACCTAGTTTATGATTATTGTTAGTAGGTGTTTTATTCATCATACCTATGTACGTAAGACGCGTCGCGCGAGGTTGCCGTTCTTATTACTTGACCCTTTGACCTTAGATGTAACGTCGGAATTTCTAAGAAAATCCGTTGCCAAACTTCGCAATGTGATGATTCGATTATTGACTTGAAATAAAAAATACATTTTGAAACCAAGCTAGCTAGTGCGGTGATAGGCTTTACGCGCGGAATTGCTTGTATATTTTAAATTGTATGCATTTTCATTGATTTGAACTAATATTATTTTCTTGTATGTATTTCATTACAATTTCATATCATTATTGCAAGGTATTGTAGTATAGGTTGCTTACACGCAAGTTTATTTTAAAATAAAAGTAGTCTTTCGGTGGTGTTAGCAAGTCGGCCCGTGAGTTTTGCTGGCTATTACAAACAATTACCTACAAACTAATATCTTCTCATAATAGATAGAAATCACCGATCGATATTGTAAAGTTATAATAATATCAAGTATACAAAATTTTATAAGTACATAAGTACCTAAGTACTAAATAATATGATTATGTAAGTATCATTTGTAAACTTAATTTTTAAGTCGCTATATATATAAATATATTGTATTTCCTGTCATATTACTTTTTCACATTAGTAATACAAATAGTTATCGACGGACAACGAACAAACAAACAAACATTAGTTTACTGCAATCGCGTTTCATGTACCTATATGGTTCGTAGACAGAGTATTCCTATAGATTGCTGGATATATTATCTTCCTTTGCATTCGCAAAAGACAAAGACAAACATATTATCGTCACTAGCAAAGAAAAGAGACGGAGTAGCAATTCGCGTGTCGGCTGAGCACATTATTGTGCACAAGTTTGACGTTTGTGACTGTTGTCGATTTGCATCTATATATCTAATCTAATTGATTTTTAACAATTACGTCCAAATAACAACAGAATACGTATCTTTTCGTGCTCAATTTGACAAATTAAGTTTGTGCAACAGTGCATAATGGTAAGATGTAGTGTAATAAACTATAAAAGTAATACTTTGATGAAGATTGACGGATTATCCTTTCACTCGTAAGTATTCGATGTTTTTTCGATTTCGATCACTTTTTGTCCTTCTATTTATGATCAAATAGTTGCAGTAATATAATAACTAATCTGTATAATGAGAAAAATGTCCTAAAATTATGATTTGGCCAATATTTTTATTTTCTTATCTAAAAGTTCAGTATTGGCCACTTTTCAACGGGGAATTTACCCTTTCATGTGGGTAGTATATTCAGGCTTTGATCTATACGATATTAGTAAAACACACTACAACTACATAGCTACTCTCATACTGTTATATAATACATAAACTATACTACAAAAATGTAAGATAGTAAAAGTATCTTATTATACTTGCAGATTTCCAAATAAACCTGAAATAAGAAACATGTGGATAGCTGCTACCAATAGGCCTAATTGGGTTCCAAAAATGAGTTCCAGAATTTGCAGTCAACACTTCGACTGTAATCTTTTAAAAAAGAAAGGAAGAAAACTTTCTTGTACCCCGATGCTGTTCCGAATACGGTAATAAAAATAGATACATCATGTGATTGCAATGATAGCATTTTGTTACAATGATTATAAAATTTTAACATTCGTTTTTGTTGGATTACGGAATCAGTAAATCGAGTTAGTGACACGACAACAGTCGTCAACACGCAAACGATTGTTTGTTCCAAGAGAAAAATCCAAACCAGACAAGAACTATGGACCTGAAGCAAGTGATCCAATTGATATTGATGAAACACAATTGAGAATATTGTGTGAAGAACGGTTAGCTGAATTCCAAAAGTCACCAGAAGACATAGCTTTCATTGAAATGTCTACTGTAGCGCAGCATGAAAATGATTTATATACTACTCATAGGAGTGACCGTCTGAATGCTAGTCAATTTGAAAAGGTAATGTAATCAGAAATGTGCATGTGTAATTTCTGTGTTTTTTAGAACACCTATGCAGACAAAGCATCTTTTAAAAAATATTTTATCTTTTACAGGTATGCAGACGCCGGAGTACAACACCATGTCACAATTTTGTCAAGGATATTCTATAAAAAAAAAATATTTGTACAAAAGACATGTTATATGGACAGCAAATGAAAATGTGGCAAAAAGCATATTTATGCAACAGTATAATAAAACTGTAAGGCCTTCAGGTCTTTTTATTGCTGAAGAATTTGGATCTTTAGCTGGCAGTCCAGATGGTAAGTCTTTCTTTATCAATATTCATGTATCATAATTATGTGTATAAATTAGATCTTACCTATACATTTGATAAATATGGAAAAAAATTATAACACTAGTTATAATCACGTAAATTTGTTATAGGTGTAATTGAAATTGAGAGAGCCATAATAGAGATCAAGTGTTTTCCATCATTGGCGAGGAAAAACCAAAGCCTAGAGGCAGATGCACTAGAAAAGAAAAACTTTGCTCTCACATTGGATAATAATGTTCTAGTTATGAATAAAAAGCATGATTATTACTATCAAGTAAGTTAATAATTCTATTGCATGTCCACTTTATAATTTATTTTAGCATGTTATTTACTCTTACTACAATATTAAATCTATTTCAGGTTCAAGGACAAATGCGTGTCAGTAACATGGATAAATGTTACTTCATATGTTTTATTTCACAAGGGGAGGGCACGGTGTGGGAAATTCACTTCGGGACGAGACTGCGTGTGGTAGTAGTTTCCCATAAGGGTATGCAAAACCTAAAGGATTATTTCGGAATGGCCAGTAGTGTCGAAGAAATAAGCCTTTGAAATTCTACGTGTAACTAATATACTTGTTTATTTACATCAGTAATACAAACGGCTAAATAGCCTAGTCAGTAATACCTCCGACTTCTATGCGGACGCTCCGGGTTCGATTCCCGCATTGGATCTTGTATTTTAATTACTTATTTATTTCTTTTTTAATTAACTATTTCAATAATTAAATGAATTCAATCAAGAAAAACATTGTTAAGTATTAAATTAATTTACATTAACTATTATACTTTCTAAATTATAAAGCAGCTAATAATTATGGTATTCATAAATAATAGCCATATTTACATCTATCATTAATTATTTAACAAATTTTTCAATTATATATTATATAAATAATTAACACAAATAATATTTTATGTTATTCATATGAATACCATAATTATTAGCTGCTTTATAATTTAGAAAGTATAATAGTTAATGTAAATTAAAATTAATTTAATACTTAACAATGTTTTTCACGATTGAATTCATTTAATTATTGAAATAGTTAATTTAATTAAAAAGAAATAAATAAGTAATTAAAAACAAAAAGATAATCCAATGCAGGAATCGAACCCGTAGCGTCCGCGTAGGAGTCGGAGACACTACCGACTAGGCTATTTCGCCGCTCGTACCAGTGATGAAAATAAACAACTATATGAGTTACAGTTACACGTAGAGTTTCAAAGGCTTATTTCTTCGAAACTACTGGCCATTCTGAAACAATCCTTTAGGGTTTGCATACCCTTATGGGAAACAACTACCACACAGTCTCGTCCCGAAGTGAATTTCCCACACCGTGCCCTCCCCTTGTCAGTCAATGAACCTTTGACTGTTATAGAAGTTTATCGAGATAATGAATTTATCAGCAATATGATGCCAAAGCTATTAGGCTTTTTTTAAATACTGTATTCTGCCAGAAATAATTTTGAGACAAGTTCAAAAAAAAATCGAAATGTATTGATATGAAAGGTACACTAAATTATTACTTGTCTATTTACTTCATAATTTCCATTTTTGCTTGTGGGAAATTGTTTTTCAATATCCACATCAAAAGTTACACACAAAATATACTAATTATAGTAATTTTCTTTCATAGCAGCTGTGTAGCAGCGGTTTACGGACAAGAAAATCAAGAACATCAGGAAGAGTGAAAACAACACATCAAATGATTTTTGTTTTAGTTGTACTTTATAGTAGTTTGTTTAGAATCTATATTATCAATGTTTGAAATCAAATTTTTTGGTTACCAGAAACCTGAAGTGGTGTGCTCATCGTAATGTTCGTAATGTGATCAATACATTGACCCTTTTTTTCAGGTTTCTGAAAAACAAAAAAGAACTCTTGCTTTTTTTATTTCCTTTACAATCACAACAATACTTTAGCAGATATGTATAACCATTTGTTAGTTATATGTGATTATGGATGCTTCGATATTATCAAACATTTTCCACCTTCTTGGTTGTAATCTCTCATTCTAATTTGTTGTCTTGTTATGATTTATAATGTCTTGCGTTTGTCTTGTACTAGTGTGTGATTGTTGTAAATAAATATACCTTGAATTACTTCAAACTTGCATTGGGACTAAATACCTATTTTGATAAAGATTGTTTTTAGTAAACAGTTATGTTTCAAGCAAGACATACATTGTCACTATAAATACTTGTAATTTTTGTTAGTTGGTACATATGTTTTTTTAAATAATGTATAAGGTAATATAATAAAACTATCTATTGAATTCTTGACATTCATTTAATTCCTAAAATAATAAATAGATTACACCAGAAATACCACCTTTTATTATATAATCATAATTCCTTGTATTTCATAATACATATAATTGTAACGGGTGGCGATAGAATAAACTTACCCCCCAGACAATTCTAATTTCCACGCAAGTACAGCCTAATAACTTTTCATTTCACGCCATCTAGTGGTTAATTTTGCTAAATGCTTTTGACTTTAAAGTAGTCGCTCATGTCTATGTGTGTGTAAACGATACTATAATCAGATTTGTATGAAATAGGGCGAATCAAATGGGTTTTGAGGCTTTAATTTGATTAATTTCGGTAAAGTGGATTCTCCGATTTGCGCGGTGTTATTTCTGTGACATAATATTGTTCCAATTACACTCAAAACTAAATAAAACTGAAAATGTCGACTTGAGCGCCATCTAACGGGAAAATGGCCATGAACAACCCGTAGCATTCACCTTAATATTCTGAGTTAATTACCCCAATCAAGATAAGTTTTGGTATTTGAAATTACAAAGAATTTGTTTTTCGGTCTGGATCATGAAGATTCTTATTGTTTCAGCGTTTAACGTCACTCTGAACAGCTGTTTGTGATTTTCAAAAGTTGAGTGTCTTAGTGTAATATTGATCTTCTAGTCATTTTACCCGAGAAGAGGGGAGATTTTAGAAATGCTCCGTCTAGTTCCGGTTGGCCTTGGACTGCCTTGTTATAGAAGGGCGTTGGTGTTAATTGGCGTCCATTTACCCTTGAACCCGCTTAAGAGAAACTACAAATCTCATCCCATGTTTTAAAAAGGTAAGGATTTGTTCGTAATAGTGCGTGGAAGTGGTCTGTAGGCCCTCCCCTGGTTGTTATAAGGATATTGTCGTGATCCCTGGATATTTATTACAGGATTCCTAGTTGCGCAAGCACAGACAGCTTTCCAGCCAGCCGAGGATCTCGCAGTCAAGTGCTCTCTTCCCAAGCCAACCGTGAGTATTTCCCCGCTGACTATTAATCAGAGATGTGCCATAGGAAATTCACCGTGTTTTTCACAGTATTAAATTATTGCTTAGGGATCGCAAATAACACCTGTTGTGGAGTTTATGGATGCCACGTGGGTAATCCATATTCCTATTCTCACCACTCAGGCCAATGTTTGGCCTTCTTGTTGTCCCAGCTCCATCACCTCATGGTGGCAAATTAGTTTTCCCTTTTATATTATTAGGCCTCCGTATTGTCGATTCCAGGAGAGGCACCTCGGGAGATTCGTCTCGCTGCCAGAATCTAGAGGAGCATCTGGGGCCTGAACGCGAGACCCGTTCCTCGAGTCCACTAGAAGCCTCTCACGGAGACGACTGTGCGGCTGGCGGACCCGTCAAGCGATAGCGCAGGCGGGACGGTTTTTTTTTATTTTTATTTTCTTTTATTCCTACTTCTACTTTTGATATTTATTTTCATACGGTTCCTGTAAGAACCAATTGGTTACCTTAGTCCGGTTTTCAACAGTGGAAACCGGCCCTTATCCTATTTAAATTGAGGATCTTGGATTCGACATTCCACATTCATCTGGAAGTATATTGGACACCTCCGTCGGCTCCGGGATCTGGGACTCTTCAAGTCCCTGGCGCCCATTTATCTTTACTTAGTATCTAGTACAATAACTGGAAGGAAGGTTCTTAGTCTAACTTAATACTGAACTTGTAGAATTTAATTATCACCCTCAAACGGAACAGTACCGGTGCTTATCTCTAGCTCCCCACGACCATAGCTCCTCCTACTGAAGTTTTAGCTGGCTGGCAATAGTAGGTTTGAGTGTATTTGAATAAAATTAAGTTTCTAATTGATTATCAATATACATTGTTTACCACAGTTGTTGTGTAATTTCTTTTTCACCACCAAACCACTAGAGGATAAATTTTAAAATAGTAACAGTGGCGACCAACGTGTGTATTAGTTAGAGATAGAGGTTACGTCTATTGCTGTACCTTACAAGCCAGAGTACTGTTTCTAAAGCCTTCCAGTTATTCTAATTTTAAGAAAAAAAACCGTCGCGCGGAATCCTTTTTTTTTAACGGGTTCATGTTTATATGTTTGTACTGTTTTATACACTTTTATTTACTTTTTTTTTTTTTTTTTTTTTCCACTTCTTGCTGCTGTATACATTTTTTGATTTTAACCTGTGTCCGAAAACAAAACGCCTGGATTCTTATCCTTGGAATAATAACCTACTATTTTAATAACTTACGTTTATAAACTTACTCCATAAGGCAGCTATTTATGTAACTGCGTTTACTATAGTTAACATTTTCACATTGCTCGAGATTGTAAATTGTGACAGCCAGTTTATACTTCAGTTCATCTCACTTTTTTTTTAATTTTACAAAATGGAACGACCCATTACATTTAATTTACTTCGCAAAGACGAACTCATATACGAAGTACTGGTCCGAGACGCGAAACCCGCTTCAACCGTAGAGGAACTACGGGTTCAAATTAGAGATCTCAGTCGCTTGGTATGTTCAGACGATATAGTGGAGACGAATTTGGATCCGAAAGCCGAGCTACAAGTAATTAAGGCCAAACTGCCGGAGCTTGGAGAAGTGCTAGATAGGTTCCCCTCCAGTTTTAAAAAATTTAACCGCGCTAAAGCTTTGGGATTCCACCTCTTTCATCGTTTGAGTAGGACTACTCCCCCACCTGATCTTAGTACCGATTATGCGGCCGTTGATAAGCAGCTTAGCGATTATTTAGCAAAAATTGATTCAGTTAACGCGAGCTTCCATCAGTCATTAACTTCCGCCGAGGAGACACCGAATGTACGGTCAGATTTGCAGACGAAGGACGTCATCATTTCCTGCAAGAAAGAGTCTGTTAAATCCTTAGATCACAAATTTGACGGTACAGGTTGCGTGAAAGCTTTTATTGAGCGTCTTGAGGAGCTTGCCGAAGCCAGAGGTATTAGCGAAGCCTCTTTACATCAATCGGGTCTAGATCTTTTCTCGGACGGGGCCTTATTGTGGTACCGGGCAATAAGAGCGACGGTTGGTAATTGGGCGGAACTGAAGAAGCAGTTACTCACTGACTTCGTTCCACCTGATTACGATATGCGTCTCCTCTCTGAAATAACAAATAGAACGCAAGGGTCGACTGAGCTGTCTTGTATATATATAGCAGTCATGGAGAATCTTTACAGTAGGCTTTCTTACAGGGTTCCTGAACACGATCGTTTAGCACGGATCAAGTTCAATATGAGACCGGAATACACGTCGGGGTTGTCAGTGATGGAGGTCAACACGCTAGTCGAGTTGAAAAAGAAGTGTAGACAACTGGAGCTAGGCTTCCATAGCAGGGCTCAGTTCCACGAGCCGCCCAAACCTACGCCTTCTTTTGTTGCAGCAGACTTGGCATACAAAACCCCGAAAGGGTCACCAAGGATTGAAGCCGTGCAAACTGATTCTGGATCGTTGTTCTGTGTTCGTTGTAGGGTTAAGGGGCACTCGTTATCACATTGCAAATCTAAAGCAATTGTGTGTTTCCGTTGCGGCAAGAAGGGCGTACGTGCACCATCGTGCCCTACGTGCAGTAAAAAGCAGGAGGCTCAGTCCTGTCCTACCTGCATTTCAAAAAACTAAATTTGCGGAACTACAGCCAAAATTTTGAAAAGTCCGATTGGGACAACTATTTAAAATTTTTAAAATTATTCTTTACTTCACTAAGGGTGGATACAGTACGTTATAAGACTACGGACGACAGTCGTCCTCATTTAACAGTTTCTATATACGATGAGCATTATTACGGTTTACTCGACTCGGGTTCTTGCATTTCAGTGTTGGGTTCTGATGTTGGCCAACAATTCATAAGGGCAGGTGCGACTCTTCACGTCGATGGACAGTTGAGCAGCATCGTAACTGCCAACGATTCGCGGGCACCCGTGGAGGGTTATTTATTTTTACCAGTGACTCTCATGGGAGTGACTAAGGTTATTAAATTCTATATTATTCCAGAAATTACCACACCGTTAATTTTTGGCGTAGATTTTTGGAAGGCCTTTAATTTGGCACCAAAAATTTTTAATGAATTACCTTTTCAATATTTAAAAAACTATAGAGGTCATGCATGCGTCTCGGAGGTTAGGCACCTACAGCCGTTTGACGAATTAACACCGGATCAAAAGAACGAGGCGGAGTTATTAATTAAAGATTTCGAAAAGGTTTCCTTTGAGGCTAAAGGATTAGGGCGTACTCATCTGTTGCGTCATAAAATAGACACAGGTGATGTTCCTCCTATTAAACAGCGTTATTATCCTTTATCACCTGAACGTCTCAAGGAACTAAACCGTCAGCTGGATGAGATGTTGGAGATGGGAGTGGTGGAACCTAGCAATAGCGCGTGGAATAACCCGGTTCTGCTGGCTCCAAAACCGAATGGGGAATGGCGATTTTGCCTAGATAGTCGAAAGCTGAATGCGGTTAGCAAGCAAGATGCGTATCCACTACCCTACGTCTCTCACATCTTAGACCAGTTGCGGGACGCGCGATACCTTTCATCTATTGATTTGAAATCTGCATTTTGGCAAATTGAATTGGACTCCGCTTCGTCCAAAGAAAAAACCGCGTTCACGGTTCCCGGTCGAGGTTTGTTTCACTTTAAAGTTATGTGCTTTGGGTTGACAGGAGCCCCAGCCACCCAACAGCGATTAATGGACAGACTTTTCGGCCCGGAGTTTGGTAATAAGGTGTTCGTTTATTTAGATGACATAATTATTTGCTCATCGACCTTCGAGGAGCACATTTCGCTTCTGAAACGGGTTTTGGACAAGTTAACGCAGGCTAATTTGACGATTAATTTACGTAAGTCCTGTTTCTTTCGACGAGAACTAAAATATCTCGGTTACAGGGTAGATGAGCATGGCTTACACACTGATCCGTCGAAAGTTCAGTCAATTGTCAACTTTCCAACCCCTACAACTCGTAAGGAAGTGAAAATGTTTCTTGGAACGGCCTCGTACTACAGACGTTTTATTAAAAATTTTAGCTCGATAGCGGCCCCTTTAAACGCACTAACAAGTACCAGCAAAAAAGCGCCGCCTTTTGAGTGGACGGCTGAGACAGAAACCGCGTTCTCAACCTTAAAAGAAGCATTGGTGTCGGCTCCAGTATTGGCTTGTCCAGATTTCTCTCAGCCTTTTGAGATTCATTGTGACGCATCCAGTTTTGGGATAGCGGGCACTCTGACTCAGGTTATAAATGGGGAGGAGCACCCAATAGCCTACTGCAGTCGTTCGCTTAATCCGGCGGAACGCAATTACTCAGCAACGGAGCGTGAGGCCCTCGCTGTGGTATTCGCCGTGGAACACTTTCGTCCTTACGTGGAAGGCGGTCCTGCGTTTAAAGTGATAACCGACCACTCTAGTTTAAAATGGTTCTTTAATTTAACCAATCCCTCTGGTCGGTTAGCTCGTTGGGGTTGTCGGTTATCACCATATAACTTTACCATTGAACACCGCAAAGGCAGGGACAATGTGGTTCCAGATGCCTTATCTCGTGGCGTTCCGGTGCTGGAAATCAATGTGTCCGACACTGACACGTGGTTTAAAAGGTTGTGGGATAAATGTGTCAGTATGCCTAGATCGTGCCCAAATTTTTTTATTAAGGAGGGTAAACTTTACCGTTATGCAAAAAATAAATTCGGTGTGGCTAGTGACTATGATTGGAAGCAGGTAGTACCGGAGGGAAATAGGCAAGAATTATTAAAGAGTCACCATAGTGGCGAATTTTCACCACATTTCGGTGTATTTAAAACATATAAGAGACTTGCACTCCGATACTACTGGCCTAACATGTACAAGGATGTGATTAGCTACGTTGGTAAATGTGATACATGCGCCGCATATAAACACTCACAATTACCTACTCCCGGTCTCTTGGGTGATGCGAAAGAGTGTTCCAAGCCATTTCAAACCATAAGCATTGACTTGGTAGGTCCGTTGCCACGGTCTAGAGCAGGATTCACATATCTTTTAGTTGTCGTGTGCTGTTTTACGAAGTACTGTTTACTGTTTCCCTTACGTAGAGCCGTTGGTAAGGCTATAGTGCAGAAACTAGAAGACGGCGTTTTCCTGGTACACGGTATACCCCGTACGGTGATAGCAGACAACGGGACGCAATTCACGGGTAATGAGATTCGTTCACTACTAGAGAAGTACAAAATTCCTCAAGTTCACTTCACACCTCGTTATTGCCCAAGCGTGAATACCGTGGAACGCTATAACCGTACCATAATGACCGCGGTATCAATACTCGTGGAGGATGATCATCGATCCTGGGATGTTAACATCTCTAAGATTCAGTTCGCTATGAACACCTCCACAAATGAAGTTACTCGTTTTACCCCGTTCTTCCTAGTACATGGCAGAGAGGCAGTTAGTAGTGGTGATGTCTTCGGCAAAGATACCGTTGGACAGCCCACGCTAGCTTGTGCTTCCCGCAGTTCATATGCAAATCAGCTAGGGGCATTGGATAGTATCTTCGATAAAGTAAAGGACGCGCTCATAAAATCACATAAACGTAGTGCTCGTTATTATAACAGTAGTAGGAGGCACGCGGAGTTTGAGGTAGGCGACACTGTGTGGAAAAAAACATATCCCCAGAGTGACGCCTCCAAGTTCTTCATGGCAAAATTAGCTCCTAAATATGAGAGATGTATAATTAGGAAAAAACTTTCACCCTTAGTGTATGAATTGGAAGGCTGTAGTTCCGGTAAAAACCTTGGCACATGGCATATCAAGGATTTGAAATCATCATGTGGCCAGGAATAATTTATTTTATTAGAATTTAAACTAACATATAAATTAGTTAGAATTAGTTGGTTAAGTAACCATTGAGGGCTGTATATGCCTTGAGGTTGCTGGTTTTTATTTTAGCATTGGTGACTGTATGTGCAGGTGCTAGAATACAGGAGATTTAATATATTTTACACTGTCTTTTCGGTTTGTAGTGGTACACAGGTTCCTACTGTGTTCACATTTGTAAACTATATTTAGGAGTAGGGAAGGCGTTTATTTAAAAGTTGTTGTTAGTCTGTGGTTGTGGCAGGATTGACATCTGTGTTGGAGGTATTAACCTCCGGATTGCTGGTAAGGCAGCATACTGATAGTCCTGAGATAGGAGGCCGTAATGGCGGGCGTGTAGGCTGCATTGTTGGAAAACGTTTAAGTTGGTATTTTTTTTTCAGGGGCGGAATAACCGTCAATTTCCTTTTAAGGAAGACGGTTAGCCAATTATCGTTACTTTGTAACATTTTTTTTTATTTAGAATGTGAAAGGTGGTATACGATGGTGTAGGGTGGTCTTTCCTATATAAATATAGTAGGTCAGACTAGGTAACTGGTACTTTGGGAGTTAGTTACACATTTATACTCTCTTTGAGGCTCGTCTTTTATATGTTTGTAAATAGATTAGACTTGCTCCAGGGGAAATATTATATTACACAGGTCTCATGGATAACTAAAAATAAGCCATAAAACACGGGCGGAATTGTAGACCCGACAACCAAAGCCTACTACAATGTCTCCTAATAGAGCGGTTTGTTACTCTATATTTGAAGTGTGACCGAATTCTGTGTGATTTGTGTATTTACCTACCATAACTACCTAAGTATCCAGTTTATATCAGCTTGGAGGTTGTTGTGTATTAACCGGTGAACGACCGGCTTCCACATATAATTCTTTCTTTTTCTTTCTCTGTTCATGTTTTCAGGCATGAACGTTGTAGATTTTTGTAAGTGTGGTTGGTACTTTGGAGACTTTGACGCTGGAGGGCCAGCGTCGAGATTTGCCCTAGCTGGTCAAATCTCTGGTGGTTGGGGAGGTACTGTTACGTTGTATTTTTTGTACCTACCACAGGTTGGTATAAAACAGCTTCGTTTCTTGAAAGTAAAGTAGCATTTACCTGAAAACATTAGTCGTACATAATGAGGTTCCCAAGTAATTTATTTCATTGTAGTTTGTACAATTGACTTTGGCCTGCACTTGATAGGAGGACTCGTTCCTTCAACTGTATTTTGTCACTAGACTCTTCGGTTAACACTTTCTTACAATAAATCCAATTAAACAGGTTTGCATAATAAATTAGATAAATAATATTGTAATCCAGTTAGGATTGTTTACATTCCAAATGTCATTCCGTCGAACGTCACTGTCTGTCAGTTAGAGGCGACATCTGGTGGTTGCCGATTCACAGTTGTAGTTTTAATCGATATTTTAACATGATATTGCTAATTCTCGAAATAATATTGTACGGAACAATCCTTAATAATTTTCAGCTTTCGGCAATAAAAATCATAATAAACTAAATAACCGTAAGCGGAAGTCATATCCATTTTTTTAGTATAGACTTCTATCTGGAATGTTCGCTGTCAAATAAATCTATTTTTAGTCTGTGAATTGTCTTTAGCATAATGTAGCAAGGTCGTAGATTCTTAATTTCCCCATTTAATATTCTGAGTTAATTACCCCAATCAAGATAAGTTTTGGTATTTGAAATTACAAAGAATTTGTTTTTCGGTCTGGATCATGAAGATTCTTATTGTTTCAGCGTTTAACGTCACTCTGAACAGCTGTTTGTGATTTTCAAAAGTTGAGTGTCTTAGTGTAATATTGATCTTCTAGTCATTTTACCCGAGAAGAGGGGAGATTTTAGAAATGCTCCGTCTAGTTCCGGTTGGCCTTGGACTGCCTTGTTATAGAAGGGCGTTGGTGTTAATTGGCGTCCATTTACCCTTGAACCCGCTTAAGAGAAACTACAAATCTCATCCCATGTTTTAAAAAGGTAAGGATTTGTTCGTAATAGTGCGTGGAAGTGGTCTGTAGGCCCTCCCCTGGTTGTTATAAGGATATTGTCGTGATCCCTGGATATTTATTACAGGATTCCTAGTTGCGCAAGCACAGACAGCTTTCCAGCCAGCCGAGGATCTCGCAGTCAAGTGCTCTCTTCCCAAGCCAACCGTGAGTATTTCCCCGCTGACTATTAATCAGAGATGTGCCATAGGAAATTCACCGTGTTTTTCACAGTATTAAATTATTGCTTAGGGATCGCAAATAACACCTGTTGTGGAGTTTATGGATGCCACGTGGGTAATCCATATTCCTATTCTCACCACTCAGGCCAATGTTTGGCCTTCTTGTTGTCCCAGCTCCATCACCTCATGGTGGCAAATTAGTTTTCCCTTTTATATTATTAGGCCTCCGTATTGTCGATTCCAGGAGAGGCACCTCGGGAGATTCGTCTCGCTGCCAGAATCTAGAGGAGCATCTGGGGCCTGAACGCGAGACCCGTTCCTCGAGTCCACTAGAAGCCTCTCACGGAGACGACTGTGCGGCTGGCGGACCCGTCAAGCGATAGCGCAGGCGGGACGGTTTTTTTTTATTTTTATTTTCTTTTATTCCTACTTCTACTTTTGATATTTATTTTCATACGGTTCCTGTAAGAACCAATTGGTTACCTTAGTCCGGTTTTCAACAGTGGAAACCGGCCCTTATCCTATTTAAATTGAGGATCTTGGATTCGACATTCCACATTCATCTGGAAGTATATTGGACACCTCCGTCGGCTCCGGGATCTGGGACTCTTCAAGTCCCTGGCGCCCATTTATCTTTACTTAGTATCTAGTACAATAACTGGAAGGAAGGTTCTTAGTCTAACTTAATACTGAACTTGTAGAATTTAATTATCACCCTCAAACGGAACAGTACCGGTGCTTATCTCTAGCTCCCCACGACCATAGCTCCTCCTACTGAAGTTTTAGCTGGCTGGCAATAGTAGGTTTGAGTGTATTTGAATAAAATTAAGTTTCTAATTGATTATCAATATACATTGTTTACCACAGTTGTTGTGTAATTTCTTTTTCACCACCAAACCACTAGAGGATAAATTTTAAAATTGTAACATAGGTATTATATAAAAAAAGAATAAATAAATGAGACAGAAAAAAAAGGGCGCATCTCTTCCAAATATAAAATCCTAACTTGTTTATCCAAGTGATTGAGGCTGTGGAGCAGGACCGGCATTTAGCCAAGCATTATTATCTTCAATGTAATCCCCCAACTTATAATATGCTTGCCTGCATAATGTGTGTTTAATACAAGTTTTAAATTTCGTTTCATTCAGTTCTAATATATGGGGAGGAATTTTATTGTAACATTTTAAACAATACCCCATGAAAGATGTGGCTACTTTAGCTAGTCTGAAACCTGGTTGAACTAATTGATCCCTATTTCTAGTAGCATAATTATGTCTGTCGCCTCGCTTACTAAAGAGATGTAGATTTTTTCTAACGTACATAATGTTTTCATAGATATATTGACAAGGTACCGTCATGATGTTAATTTCCTTAAACAGTTCCCTTAGAGAATCACGCCGGCGGAGATTGTAAATGGCTTTGATGGCTCTTTTCTGCAGAATAAAAATTGACTCGATGTCTGCAGCCCGGCCCCATAACAAGATACCGTAAGACATTATACTATGAAAGTAACTGAAATAGACTAGTCTCGCGGTATCAACATCAGTAAATTGGCGGATTTTCCTAACAGCATATGCTGCTGAGCTTAGTCGTCCTGCAAGAGATGCTAAATGAGGACTCCATTGTAGCCTTGAGTCAAGCGTAATCCCCAGGAAAACCGTTTTATCGACGAATTCTAGTTTTTCCCTGTTCAACACTATATCACAATCACTACTTTTGACATTTGGTAAAGCAAATCTTATGCACTTCGTTTTCTTCCCATTTAAAACCAAATTATTAGCAGTGAACCAATTTTGGACCTGCAAAAGGGCGTTATTTACGATGTCAAGATTATTACTACGTCTATTTATTTTAAAAATCAAAGAAGTGTCGTCAGCAAACAAAACCATGTTTAGCTTGTTTTGCAATAAATGGGGTAAATCATTTATATAAACTAAAAATAAAAAAGGACCCAAAATTGAGCCCTGTGGAACGCCCATTTTCACGTTTAAGCCCGATGAATTAACACCGTTAATTTGCACTACTTGCTGTCTATCATTCAAATAAGATTTAACAAGGCTTAAAGCTGTTTTGCCCAGTCCGTAGTGCCCAAGTTTCAGGAGTAATGTTTCGTGATCCACGCAATCAAACGCCTTAGATAGGTCGCAGAAGATGCCTATGGCATCTTGTGCCTCTTCCCACGCATTAAATATATGCTTCAGTAAGGTGACACCAGCGTCAGTAGTACAACGTCCTCTGGTGAAACCATACTGTTTATCATGAAAGATGTTATTCGTGTTAAAATGATAAAGCATTTGATTTAGCATCACTTTTTCAAATACCTTGCTGAAGACTGGCAACACGGATACTGGTCTATAATTATTTGTGTCTTTACTGTCCCCGTTTTTAAAAAGTGGTATTACTTTACTGAATTTCATTAGGTCCGGAAAGACTCCTTGATCCACACACAAATTAAATATTAAAGCTAAGAAAGGGGCTACAGTCTCAATAATTGAGGTACAAACTTTGATAGACAATCCCCATAAATCTTCCGTCAGTTTAATTTTGATTTGTTTGAAAGCTTTCATTACTGTTAAGGGGTTTATATGCTTAAAATTAAATTCAGTCGGGCAGGCTGACACATTCGACTGTAATAAATCAAAAGCAAGCGAAGGCGAAGAATTTAAAGCTTCAGTAGTTTTAATAGGGATACTGGTAAAGAAATTTATAAATTCTTGAGCAACTTTTAGGTTATCACTAATAAGACCCTGAGTAGTCTCTAATGTGAAATCCGTATTATGTCTTTTATTCCTGTTCGTTTCATTATTTATAATTTTCCAAACCGTCTTTACTTTGTTGTCTGCTGTTTTTACCTTTTTGCTTATGTATAAAGCTTTAGCTACCTTACAAGTAATTTTTATAAATTTTTGAGTAAGTAGCTACATACTTATTAAAAGCTTGAGTATTAATAAAAGGCTTAAGGCCGTATAGCTCGTAAAGTCTTTCCCTACTTTTTATGAGTCCTTTAGTCGCCCAGTCACTAAATAAAAACTTAGGGCAGATAGTTTTAGTTGTCTTTTTAAAAGTATTATTGAACTCAGTTTGGACAACAGAAAAAAAATCTTTATATAGAATATTGCCATTATTCATTGTGAAGTCCCGATCACTTAACTTGTTGCTTAATGTGCTGTTAAATTTATATAATTTACCTGATGTTATTGGTCTTGATTGTATCTGCACTTGTTGTATAGGTGAGGTGGACTCAAAAGTTACCGTTAGCCCACTGTGATCAGAAGGGAGACAATTTACAATGGCTTTTTCTAAGTAGTTGCAGCAACAAAAAACATTATCAATGCATGTAGCAGTCGTTGACGTAGTTCGGGTTGGTTCAATGAACACATTTGATAAATTGAATGACCTAAAGAGATTTAAAAAGCGATTGCTATCTGAATTATCTTCAACAATATTAATATTAAAATCTCCACAGATAATTAAAAGTTTATTACCACTTGCAAGTTTTGCCATAACATCTTCCATCACAGACTCAAAAATAGAATAGTTTTGATAATTAGGGGGTCTGTAAACGCACACTATGACATGCTTATCTAGCTCAACACAGGACAGTTCAATGTTATGTTCAACTGACAGTTCAACTATATCTTTTCTAGTTTTATATTTAATAGAGTGCTTAATTAAGATAAGTGAAGTGAACCCCCGCGCAGCATTGATTTACGATTAAAACAACTGCCCAAACTGTAATTATTATAATTAATTATCATTTCAGAATCCTTTAGCCAATGCTCTGTTACACAAACAATGTCATACATTGTTTTTTCTAAAAATAATTCAATTTCCAATTGCTTCGAAGAAAAGCCTTGAATGTTCTGAAGGTATAGAGTAAAGGATTTCTGATTGGCTCCCTTTTTGTTACTGCTAGAAGATACCGTGTTGTTTACAAGCTCAGCCAATTTGTCTATGGTACCCTCTGTTGTCTTATAACCTAGTTTAAATTATTAGAGCCAGCAACCAAGACATTAGTACTATTACTAATTGTGGTGCTAATACCAGAGTACTTCGACATACTAATTATGTCTGAGTTAATATTAAAAACTAATAGCCTCGCTATTTGACGTCTAAAACTAACAGGCAGATACACAGTATCCCTAGTCGATTTAAGTTTATCAACAAAATTGTTGATGTCAAAAAATAAAAGCTTGTCACTATGGTGACTTACTAAAAATTGCATATGCTTATTTAGCATGTGTATATACTTATTTTGCCTATAAGATAGCTGCTCAAAGTATGGAAAAGCACACAAAATGATCTTGTTACAATTAATCTTCAAAAGTTCAGTTATACTATCAGTGATATCATTATTTGTTACATTTAAGCTATTCCCTACAATAATAGTTATTATGGAATTAATATCATACTTATTCTCAGTTACAGATGATAGTATGCGGTGGTAGGAAGACTGAGGAGTGCAATAATTTTGAGAAGGAAAAGGAAGGCTGTTACTAACTAATTTCCCTAACCCTCTTCCTATACTGTCTGAAAACATTACCGACTGTAAACAATCCTTGCTATTAGGAGTGGAAAAACTACTAACTGCTGAATTTAGCAACTAATTTAAGTTAAGAGTTAAATTTAGCAACTAATGAATAAATAAGTTATACTGAAAATTAAACATAAGGACCGGCTGGATGGGGCTTTTATTAAGTAACTAATAATTTAGAAAGCATTTTTACGGCCGTTCACACCACCTACTTGTAAAAGCATTGCTGCTAAGTGCATTTTAAAGTAATATTTTAGTGCAGTACAAGAGAGTTCCATTGGATTGTCCTCGGACCATATCATTATCACGTCGAGAGGCCCATATTATTTTGTTTTTGTAGATTCATAGGTACTTTAATATTTATTATGGACAGTGTAGTTAGAACATATAAAAAACGTTCTTTTCAAATATTCAAGTGTGTATCTATTTTATTTTCCCACGTCCGTGTTCAAATGCAGGGTGCGAACTGAAGCGTCAAGCTCTTCCGCAAGCGGCCCAGACGGGAGGATGACAGCGGGTCGTCCTCTGAGGGCGAGTTTGCCTCCGCCCGCAAGATCCCCACCGCCAGGCGGGGCAGGGGCTGTGAGGCGGGGAGGGGGCTGGCTCCCTCTACCCGGGAGGTGGAGAGTCGGGCCGGGAGGTTGGTGGAGGAGGGGCGTCGCCCTGGAGGGAGCGGTCGTAGGGCTCCCTCTACTCTTCCGCCTGCTCTCGACTCCGACGACTCGGAGGCCCCGGGAGAGGTGCGTCCCGCTGTCGAAGAGAAGAAGGCCCAGTTTGCGGAGGTCGTGGAGGCCGCGATCCGCGCTGTGGCCTTCAAGCGCAAGCAGTCCTCCAAGCGGGAGGCCATTACGGCGGCCAAAGCCTCCATTATGGCGGCGGCGGCGGCCAACGTCGGCGGGTCCGGAGAGGCGACAGAGTTGCGGGCGGAGGTCGCCCGCCTCGCGGCCGTAACGGAGCGACTCATTGCAGAGAATGAGTCGCTCCGGAGGGACCTGGCTGGCATGGCCAGAGCGGCCTCGGAGGAGCCGCAGGGGGGGCCGAGTCCGGCGACGCTGGAGGGGAGCCTAGTGCTGAGCCAGGTGCGGAGCCTGGTGCGGCAGGAGCTGGCTCCCTACCAGAAGCAGTTCTCCGTTTTGGAGGACATGATTCGGCGTCCCCCACTAGCGGCGACACAGAGGCCGGCCCAGGGCCGGCAGAAGGCGGCTTCGTACGCGGCCGCCGTGGCTGCCGGCCCGGGAAAGTCTGGCCAGGCGAAGGCGAAGGCCAAGGGCGGAGCCGCGCCGGCGCCAGCGACAGCGCCTGTGACGCCGGCGACTACGACGCCGGAGACGACCAAGTCGGCCCCGGCGAAGAGGGGTAGGAGGAAGGCTGGAGGAGCGGCTAAGGCTGCGGCGCCAGTGGTGCCGCAGCCGCCCCCACCCCCACCCTCGGACCCTCCTGCGGCCGAGGCCGAGTGGCAGGTTGCTGGCCAGAAACGGCGGGCCGCGAAAGCGGCCAAAAACAAGGCGAGGAGGCAGCGGCGGAAGGCCAACGCCATTGCGGCGAGGCTTCGCGCCCCGAAATCCGCGGCTGTAGTGCTCACACTGCAGCCGGAAGCGGAACAGAGGGGCGTGACGTATCTCGCCGTACTGAAGCGGGCGAAGGAGGCGGTGAGCCTCCAAGAGCTGGGCATCAGCGGGGGCATCGGGGTCAGGAGGACCTTAACCGGTGCCCGAAAGCTCGAGCTCGCCGGAGCGGAGAGTGGCCCGTTCGCGGACGCCCTGGCCGAAAGGCTGAGGGCGGTCTTACCCGCGGACGAGGTCCGGGTGTCCAGGCCGACTAAGCGCATCGACATGCGCATAGTGGGCCTGGATGACTCCGTGACGGAGGAGGAAGTTGTGGCCGCCGTCGCCAGGACTGGGGGGTGCTCTGCCGAGCTCGTCAAGGCGGGCACCCTCCGGCCTGACAACACGGGCATGCAAACCCTTGTGGTGAGCTGCCCTGTGACGGCGGCCAGAACTGTGTCGGAGGGCCGAAGGCTCTTGGTGGGATGGGTGTCTGCGCGGGTAAAACTGCTGGAACCCAGACCTCTGAGGTGCTACCGCTGCCATGTGGGTAACCACACGGGAGCTATGTGCCCCTCGGAGGTCGACCGCAGCGGACTCTGTTTCCGTTGTGGTCAGCCCGGTCATAAGGCTGGCTCGTGCGAGGCCACGCCGCACTGCAGTGCATGTGCGGCTGTTGGCAAGCCGGCCGAGCACTGGGCTGGGGGAAGGGCCTGCGCGCCATCCGCCCCGACCAGGGGCAAGAGGTCCGCCGCCACCGCCGCCTCTGCCGCCGCCGCGGCTTCTGTCGCCGCCGCTGCCGCTTCTGCTGCGGGTGCTGCGGCTCCCAACGCTCGGGAGGGTGCTGAGATGGAGTGCCAGTAATGGTCCCATTTCGGCCCCCTCCAGAGACAAGTCGGCCGCTGTGCTATCGCGCAGTGGCTGATGCCTGGGGACGGTGAGCGTGGGTGGCTCGCCGTCCGACACCAGGTTGAGTCGACGACGCGTTGTGTTCCACGCGCGCCGAAGGAGCCGTCAGCACCAAGGACGGGACCCCATAGGGTCGGTGCCTGCTAGGGTTACGGAATTTGTTCGAAAGAGTTACCGCGGCCCTGGAACGCATAGGGCACAAGAAGGATCACGGGTGGGTTTTAGTCAGTAAAAGTCTGACACTCCCTACCGCTCCACCCAGGGCGGGAGGGGTCATTTGATGATTTCCCATCTAGAAAAAAAAAAAAAAAAAAAAAAAAAAAAAAGTGTGCGAACTGAAAACCAGCGCTGGGTGTCTGACGCTCAGCAAACGCTGAGATGGTAACCCTTTCGGTATGGGCTCGCCCAGCACAATTTTATTATATAATTGTTGTTATATTATTCAATTATTTTTAACCGACTTCTAAAAAAGGAGGAGGTTCTCAATTCGAATGTTTGTATGTTTTTTTTATGTTTGTTCACGCATAACTCCGTCGCTTGCCAACCGATTTGAAAAATTCTTTTTTTGTTGGAATGGGTATACTTTCCAAATGGTCCCATGAAAATTTTATCGAAATCGACCAAGCGGTTTTCGAAAAATCAACAAAAATCTAAAAAAATATCTACATTGACGACCTCTTAGTTTACTCTAGGTACTTAAAAACGTACTGCTCCTTAAGCAGTACGTTTTTTTTACACCAATGTGATTGGTTCGTTTAGGTGGGGGAAGGGAAGGGGGTGTAGGTACCACTAAAAAGTGAAAAATAAAAAACTTTTTACAAAAAAATACAACCGACTTTTACACAAAAAATCAAAAAAGTGCAAAATAACTTTAATTTCGGAAGTCGGTGTTCAAAAAACGAAAAAGCAACCACAAACACCGAGTTCCGGTTGGATTTTTTTGTAAAAAGTTTTTTTACTATGTGTTAGTTACTGTTGTGCAGTGTCTGTGTCGAATTAATGTTTTCTATTCTATTATTCAGTATATTCATTAGGAATACGGTTTCATACTACCTAAAACTTTTGAAAACTGTCAAAAAAAGCCAAAAACTTCTCTACACAAATAAATCCGTTATATCAAAACCACAGTTTAATTCCAACAATGGAGTTTTAACAAACAAAAGAAGCCACTGGAAGATAGTTGTGGTTTTTGTCGCAGACCAAGCCTTTTTTGTTTAACCCGACAGCGACCGGGAGCAGAGTGCTTTCAAAAAACCCGGTCATTGTTGATAACCGCCCGCATGGTTCAATTTTGTATATTAAAAGTCGTAATGTAATGTAGCTGTTATCTCATGGGGTGAATTGATTGCTTGAGTACGAACTAAATCAATATTTGGGTTAATGAAAGTTTGTTGCCTCAATTGCTTTGTGGGTCTAGTGGCTGTAAGTGTTTCTGATGGTATGAGGTACTGGGTTCAATTCCCGAGACTGGAAGAGAGTTGTTGAGGTTTTCAATTTGGAATTTCTCTATACTAGCCTTAACTCTTGATTGGTGTAAATAGGCTTATCTTCTATTGGGTCAATGTAGATATGTACTTCTCTGTCCAGCCTTTCAAAGTTTTGGAGTAATGATATGTATGAAAAAGTTAATTGGTAACGTACTGACTCTAGCAATTATTATTTTGTTTGGAATGTTTACATTTAAATCACTGTTACTTAATGCGGTTGCATAAATAACAGCGTTAAATAGTAATGAATCATAAAACAGGGGTTTGATATTTTATTCATGATTGAATAATTCCGTGAGCTAGTTTCAGTTTGAATTTTTAAGTGAGCAATGATGCCAATAAATATTCAACGCGAATATTTGCCTGTTAAACAAACTTGTAATTAACGCTATTATGATTGAATTTTAACGGCTCGACATACACACTACAAAATAGAAAGAAAGAAAGAAAAATGTGTTTATTGGCATTATAAAAAAAACACCTTACAATTAAACAAAATAACATAAACCGAATTATTAATGCCAAAAGGCTCTCGGCTCAGCATAATGCCAGATAGCAACACAAGGTGTACCACCAGACGCTGATTTTCAACTGCAACCCACAATTGCCATATACTCGAAAACGAAAATACATATATTATTATATTGTCAAGTAATATTTTTTCACAAAAACCAACCAAACTAAAAATAAAAGGTTACGACACCCAATTTTAAAATAAAAATAAAAAGAGATTACAAGGTGCCCATAAATATCAAATAATATATATATCATCCCTGTTGTCCCTGAATAGTTAGGGAGACGTTTGCTGCCGTCATAAAAAAAAACGGCCAAGTGCGAGTTGGACTAGCGCACCAAGGGTTCCGTACAAACCTGTAAGTACGGAGTACAATAAGAAACGTGTAAATGTAAAAATTTTGCCTTTATCTTTGCTATAAAAAGTTGCTTCGTACCAAATTTCAAGAATCTGAGTTCACGGGAAGTACCCTGTAGGTTTTGATTCCCTTGCGAGTGTCGATAATTTGCGGAAATTTGCGGCATAAACGGCTGTATCTTTTGATTGCGTTGGTTTTGTTTTTTTTTTCACATATTCAAGGGATAGTAGACCTGAGTATTGAATATAATTTCCAGCTTGATACCTCCACGCGTTCCTGAGAAAAAGTGTCTTGACAGACAGACAGACGGTTTTCTTAATGTCAGCAAATCAGGTACGTACATATAGTACACCTAAATTTCACTAGCTCCGTTTAAACCTCATAAAGTAGGACGAGGAAGAATTCCAGATGGAAAACTCCATAACACTGACCGACCCGGCTGAGAAGTAAAGCTGGTGACCAAGACTAGATCAATACTAGGCTTGAAATAGGCCTGTTCAGACACGTGGTATTTGTTATCCAGAGCGGAAGCGGCAGCTGAGTAGATATAGGGTAATCCTATTGTTCACACCTATACTCGATACCAGATGAATGTGGTATAACGGTCACTGCCCTTTTCGTACGTACCTAGTAGTAAAAATAATAAACCGTTTTTTATTACTAATCACGATTGATGTTGATAAAGGAAAGCTTTTTGTAATTATATCGGAATTAAGTATGTTAGTAAATTAAAGTTGGTCTACATTTAATTCGTGTCGAAATTAAAGAATATTATTATCGCTATTGGTAGTTAATCTTACTTGCAAAACTATTTAACTGGCCGTCGCAGTTTCACAAAGCAAGCGAAAAGATACCGCTGGCCTGGGCTCTACAGCGATACTGGTTCCATCCGTTTCATTCTCGCAGTTTTCCATTCAAAATATCTAGCGTGAAACCGAGCGAAATTTATCGCTATCGCTTTCGCTAGCCAATACCTCGTGGTTCTAAACCGACCTTAATCATTCCAAATTCAAATTCAAATAAAAGCATGAAACACATTCATCGGATAGGTACTAATCCCCGATTAAAAACACTAAACATAGACTATTTTAAAAGAATCGGTAAAGACGGATAAAAACTCAAAGAAAATTAGGACAAGCCATGAAGAAATCTGTAAATTGTCGGCCGTTACGTCTAAACGAGCGATTTAGCCGGTGGAGTGGGCAATAAAATCACAAGAAAATCTCGTCATTCTTATTAAAGAAACCCCTCTTGGTTATTACTCTGTTTTGGCGGAAAATTAAACGCGTTTGATATCTTTTTGTACAGGACATTTGGACTGGTTTTATGACAAGAGCTCTGTATGAAATGATAAAACTCACGTTTGTCGTGCTCTCTTTGATGTTTGATTAAAATATCGTGTCTGTTAATTGTGCATAATTATTTTGATTTTAAAAAAGACGTACAACGTCATTATGATAGCCATTGTACCATTTTAAATAAATACAAAACAGTAACCGATTCGAGTGTTGACAAGATTTTCGTTTTAGTGTTTCAGTATCTAACGCTCTCTTGGAAGTATTGTAAATTGTTTTCGTTTTTGTATGTACTAGGTAATCTATTGATTTACTGATCCAATTACATCAGTTCATTTATTAATGCAGATTACACTCTCGTCAAGAGTAAGCGATTTTTATACCGGAAAATACACGAAAAAAAAAACAAAATATAATATGAGGTCATGTTTATTTTCGTCAGACAAAAAGTCCAAACGCTACCTACAACGAGCGGCCTGTATCTGATAAATGTTGACCCGGTAATTAATGAACGTAAGAGATCTGATTCTTGCCTAAAAGGAGATTTCCTGTTACGATATCAATAAATCTCTAACAGCGGTCATTAGCCATTCTGTTGCGATGAGCTGATAATGGTGAACAAAATAATATATAAGTATTCGAGAAGCTCGAGACTGATCGAAGTGGCGACGATTGTGTGAATTCTGTGCTCTAGTTGGAGCGGAATGGAGTATCAGACTCTTACTGACTAAAAACGTTTTGCGTTTCAGGGCCGCGGTGACTTTTTCGAACAAATTCCGCAACCCTTGCTGGCACTAACCCTATGAGGCCCGGTCTTCTTTGCTGACATCTCTTGAGCCGCAAGGTTATGGCACGGCAAGCCACCCATCGCTCGCCATCCGCAGGCACGCGCCTACTGTGACCGGGAAGCGCCCTGTGAGTGCCGATGGCCGGGGCGTTTTCTTCCATTGTGGCGACTGGGGCGTGAGGTTTTCCTCTGCCTCGCGCGGTCTGCCTCCTCCTTTGCTAGCGTTACTGTTAAGGTGACCGCTTCCCATGCCTCGAAGCTCCGGACCATGGATTGAATCAGAATCGCCGCCACCGATCGTCTCGACGAGGACAAAGCATTGCTTCACCCAAGCAGGGCAGACTTCCACCGTATGCTCCCGACCGTGTCCTCCGGGCGATCGACACAGTGTTGATACCCAGACGTATCCTCCTGCCGAATCCGAAAAATCCGTGTCCGGTGACCTGCTTCAGGTGGAAGGTGAGGACGCCGTGACGCCTCTCCAACCACTCCTCAAAGAGGGGACTTATAGCCAAAATAGTGGCGTGCCCAAACATTATTGCCTAGTCGATCATTGTTTTCGCAAGAAACAAAAATCCCAATCACCAACATTTGGATGACAGATAAGTTTAGCAGCAGTCCAGGGTTAGGAAATAAATGTTGCCTCATGGAATTTAGCTCCGGCACGTAACACAAACTACTTGTGTATTTGATCACAAATCTTCTCCCAATACTCTCACAAAATACCTACATTCGCGAAACGCGATGCGTTCGTCCACAATATACCCCAGAACAATTTTTATAAATGGTTTTGTAAGCAATACTTAGACCACAAACACAACTGCTTACAAACGATGAAATAAATCACAAAGATTTTATTAAGGGTAGACTTTCTTCGTTCGTAAAGGAAAAACTTTGAATGCGTATCACCCAGGATTCTACGAGCCATTTGACACACAATTTTACGAGCTTGTATCAATAAAACGAATTCATAAACGTTTGTACTGTTGAATATCGTCAAGAATCGTTCTTGTAAAAACAAGAACGATTCTTTTAAGGCGGTATAAAGAAGAAGTGAAGCTATTCTAAGGTTTATTGTTTGTATTTGATGCGATTGATCGATAAAAAATAATACAGTTTTTTTTTCCACTGTGTTTTCCGTTCATCTATGGCTTGCAATTTTGAATTAGGTCGTGCACGTATTTTTATGGAACTTTTTTAAAGATTATCACTACCTTCAAGCAATAGAAACTACCTGAATATCATTCATGGGAAACTTGGAACAAACCAAATATTTCTACTAAATTATACATTTCTAGAGTTTTATATCGTAACTCATTAAATCGCATTATACTTATATACTTCAACCCGATACCTCACTTTTGAGTAAAAGGTAGAAAATCACGGCAAAAGAAAATAACCCAAATGGCGGTCTCATCTTCCGCCATTTCCGAGTATTTTAGCGGATCTCTTTGACGACATTCAATCTCAATGATGACTTGCAGTCGCGCAGCTTCCTCACATGGTATCGTCTAACAAAATAGAGGTAAAATTCGTTTGACTGTGTACCGTATCGAGAAGATTTAAATGGATTAAAAATATCAAAGCTTTTTGGTGGCTTCGAAACGGGTTTTTAGTGGGTTGCATTGTTTCCGATTAAAGAAAAGGTCGCAAATGCGTTTTTTATTTTTAAGTTGTTTATATAATTTAGAATCAGAGAAACCAGACGCATGTACTATCTATCTAGCTATTTTCAAGGCCTTCTTTTCTAGCTACACTAGTATATAGTTTGTCTAATTTCGAGTACTTTTCTTCGTTTTGTGTTTTGGTAAGTAACTGATGCGCTCCCTTAGCTTAAAACGGCAGATTATGGCCATGAACTTTGGGTTGTAGTCCAAACAAAAAAGAAAATCCCAATTTCAATATCTTTTCCAAGATGTAACAATTGGTTGGCGCAGTGGTTGAGCGTTCGGCTGCTGCGCTACATGTCGCGGGTTCGATCCCTGCACGGAACAAATGTTTGTATGGCCTACAGATAATTGTTTCGGGTCTGGGTGTCTTGTGTATGTGAGTTACATGTTTTTGAACGCACCCACAATACAGGAGTAAATCCTAGTGTGGGGCAACGTTTTTATATAAAAAAAAAGAAAAAATAACCCTATCCAAAAATATGCTACTCAAAATTTACTTCTGACTCAAACCAATTCACAATCATAACGGAATTCCGTTCCCGGCGTCCGTATAAATTGGTTTACGTATTTTCCGGACCGTTTTCATTAATCACGTATTTTGATACTCGTTCGTTCTTAATTGGCTATGTTTTATCATTGAAACAACACCTGTTACTGTGAATGCAGATGTAATTATTTTACGAATATTTCTCAATATGCTCATGGCAAATAATTTCGTTATTAATTTTTCTGATTTAAGTTTTTTGTTTGGCTGCTTTAAACAATGAATGTATTGAAATTGAATGAAAAGTGAAATAATATTTTATTTTTATACTAGCAGCTCTCGCCGTTTCACCCGCGTATTTCCCGTTCTTGTGCGAATATGAGGATAAAATATAACCTATGTATTCCGGGGGTAGCGCAGCTTTCCAACAGTGAAAGAATTTTTCAAATGGGTTCCGTAGTTTCGGAGCCTATTTAATACAAACAAACAATCAAATATATAGATAAAATTCTCGTGTCAC
Source organism: Hecatera dysodea (assembly GCA_905332915.2). NCBI lineage: Eukaryota > Metazoa > Arthropoda > Insecta > Lepidoptera > Noctuidae > Hecatera > Hecatera dysodea. Next base: position 6,851,908 of record HG995299.1, read on the forward strand.
GGTGTTTGTGGTTGAACTCCTCCGAAACGGCTCGACTGATTTTCGTGAATCTTAGCGTGCATATCGGCTAGGGTGGCGAAAAACTATTTTTCATCTTCCTAAATGTTAAGGGTGGTCCACCCTTATTTTACAAACGTTGTACAAACGTTTGGATATTTATTAATCGGGTTAGATCAAACTAGGATCTAGAAAATCCTCAACATACAAAGATACACAAGCTAGCGTTCAACTGACTTATTTATAGCCCAGTCATCTAAGTGTTACCTAAGCGGATTACGGGTACAGCTAGCGTGATATGAACACCTAACAAACGATTACAACAACATCGTCATAGAAGCCGCTTTTCCACAGCTGCAAAACATCGGCCTTCAGATTGCATATTGCTAAGTCTAAAGTCTAAAGCCAGCTATTCATAAAGGGCGCAATCACGAAATTCCCAAAGATAAAGCATTGCGGAACTAGGTAGTTCGTATAAATCCTGGACAATGCTCGCTATTACCCAGTCCGGACAATCATGCAAGATTAATCGTGTAAAACGCTGCGCGTCCTAAATCACAGCGTGTGGTGTGCTGGTGCCTACGTATGGAGTGTTTGTGGGTGTACAGTCGAGTCGCCGTTACATTCGTCGGTTTTCGAATCTTTTTCGTTATCAAATTAGTACTCATAATACTATTCGAAGCTACGCTAAGGAAAGTTGTCTACATAATTATAAAACACTAGCAGCGCCCCGCGATATACCCGCGTATTTTCCCGTTCCCGTGGGAATATGGGGATAAAATATAGCCTATGTTACTTTTGGATAATGTAGCTTTCGAATGGTGAAAGAATTTTTAAAATCGGTCCAGTAGTTTTTGAGCTTATTCATTACAACCAAACAAACAATGTTTTCCTCTTTATAATATTAGTATAGATAGGCGAAATACACAAAACTTTCTTCAATAGATGGAATGTATGTATGGTGTATGGAATAAAACTAATAACTTGTAAGGCTGACATTTCAACAGTTGTAATATAATTTTGTTATAATACTTCTGTCTGTCCCTGTCAAATTATCTTACCTTTTCACAGATATATGTATTCGTCAGTTAAATATTATATATTTTATTGGCTATTGCAAAACCAGCCCCTTATAGATAGGTCATACATGTCAGATAATTCAAATGTGTATACATTTCTGCAGTGACTCATTTCTATAAACAAATCAGTGTGTTTCAAAGACATTGACAGTAAGGCAATACTGCTTTCGAAAGCAGACATAAGAAGAGAATAGGTTTGTCACTTGCACAAACCAGAGCTATCTTTTAACTCAAAGTTCTCTCGGCTCTGGATTAGGAACTAACTCGGAGTTAAAATACAATTCTAATTCGTGCAAGTCGGCTTAGGGTATATTTTGTTTACTCCATGTGATCAGAAATAAATCTAACGTGACGAACCTATTTTTGCAATGACTGTACCTGGGAGTGTTCTGTGTGTGTGTGTTTTCTGATCGCCGACTGCGGTTCGACATGTTAACTTATTAGGTTAGCCTGTTGGAAGCTGTCAAATCATTTATCGTATGCAAGCCGGGAGTTGAATGTTGTTTATCGTGACGGCGTAGCCGAGTGGAACGCGTGAACACGTTTATTAGCTATGGTCTAATTAAGTTGGTTTTCAATGGCTGAAGTGCCGTCGTTTTGGGTGATGTCTTTTTTAGTTACCTGCTTAAAAAACAAATAATTTTGTTTGAATGTCGTATTGGTTTGCTGACTTAGACCAATACGACAATTGTTTATGTATTGTTAGAGAACTATAGGTGCTTACGAATTATAAACTCAAACTGCTGTGTTTACAAAAACAATTTTAGGAATACAAATAATACAGAGATAATAAATAATTAATTTAATTGATCCTGAAAATGACGTTATGAAATCTTCATCTCAAACGTAAACATAACAATTTATCATCATCAATTACTTATTTCAAAGCACTACAATAACTTTCCTCAACGAGTTCTCGCAAAATAATAATCCTAAAAAGGTAAACGAAAAACAATGAAAAAACCACTAAGTAAATCCTTTTAGCTTCCCCATTTAGCTTCCGAAATCCCCGAATTTTCTAGGCAAGCCTGCCACAAAATAACTATGTGATAGTACATAAGCCAGCTGCTTATCTGCCAACGCCGAGTGTATTAAACGTAGTGAATAGCTTGCTCCTATCGGATCGCTCAGCTTACACTGGAATAGTGGCATTATAGAATGGTATCGACTGGTTTGAATCAGCTTGAACCACACGATTTAATTAGTACTTTGTGTTTAGGAAAATAAAACTTGAGGAGCTCGTGGCTTAGTAATAAAAGCACACAATACACTGGTCGATTTTCAAGGCTAAACAATACTTGCAGATGGCCGGTTTGTGGATGGGTGACAAACATTGCATATCAAATACAATAAGCCGTTGGTCCCGGCTGTCATTTGTCAATCTTCAGAAGTTCATATATAAACCCAAACTTTGGGGCCTATGAGGTGTATTATTAAGTATACAGGGTTATTTGAAAAACACCAACAACCTCTTAAGAGGTCATTGTACTCATCATTATGAACAACTTTTAGTACGGGAACAAACCTAAAATCGCGAAAAAAAGTCAGCTGTACCCTACATTTTGATGAGGTATACGAACATAACAGCTGAATTTTTCGTTGTATTTTTCAAATAACCCTGTATAATCTATACTTATAATAAATCTGTAGAGAGGTCAATTCTGTACAAGGAATATATTTTCAAAATAACTATCAGGGGGTGATTAGTGATCGATACTGGTGCCAAAAATGCAATCAGTAAAATTTTTGTCTGTCTGTCTGTCTGTCTGTCTTTCTGTCTGTCTGTCTGTCTGTCTGTCTGTCTGTCTGTCTGTATGTTCTTTATAGAAACAAAAACTACTCGACCGATTTTAACGAAACTTGGTGCAATTATTCTTCATACTCCTGGGCAGGTTATAGTATACTTTTCATCACGCTACAATCAATAGGAGCAGAGCAGTGAAGGAAAATGTTGGGAAAACGGAAGAAGTTACTCCATTTTTTAAGCTTCCGTCGCGTGTGTAGCCTTAATGGTTAAAGTTACATAGAAATCATGTATTACGGAAATGTTCTACATAAAATTATCTAAAAAATATCCCGAAACAGCATGTCTATCTTTTGTCAATTTTAAACCGATCGGGCTGAGAGTTTCAAAATCGGGGGTAAAGTAACTATTCCACGCGGACGAAGTCGCTGGCAGAAGCTAGTAAATGATAAAAAGCCAACTTATGTGCCAACGATGATTGTATTAAACGTAGTGAATAGCTTGCTCGTATCAAATAGTTCTGCTCACAGTGGGATAGTGGCATTATACTGTGGTATCACCTGTTTTCAACCAATCGATATTACACGATTGGCTAAGTAATAACAGCCGCACAGTTCGACCTTCGCGGTTAAGCAATGCTTGCCGAGGTTGGCCTGTAGATGTGTGATTGATGTTGATGATGATGATGGTTGATTACTCGGGACGTAGGTACTCGTCGTCATTTGTAGATCTCTGATAGTATTTAAGGTAGCCAGATACTGATAATGATGCTGCATATTGTGGCGGTTATGTGTATTACCCAGTTAATAGATTGTGATGGTTAAAAAGGTTGCATTCATTAATTTATAAGTAAAATATAAATTAAACTAAAAAAGATCATCTCTTTCACACAAACTTAATTCTAAGACCACCTAAAGTCATTTCAAATGTTCATTTATTTTTCTTTTAATTTTTCTTTTTTTTTTGTTTGTCCTATATAAACATTTTTATTTCTTTCTAAATGATTAAATTATCTAGTTAAATGGACCACCCTTCATCCCCAAGTTTCCTCAGACCCTTCACGTGTCTTCCACATTCAATAATTCTCAAATTTCCCAAGACGACCACATACCAACGTTAACAACACTGAACTAACAACGGACAGTTCATTTAGTATCATGTAACTACCCTCAGGTACGATAAACTATTTCAATAAAGTACGGATCGTTGCTGGACGGGCAAACTTGTCCGGTTGAGCAGTAACCGGCCTTAGTGTGCTGAACTGCGAGAGGGCTAAATAAAAAAAGGACGGGCAAACTTTTCATTGTCCTGTCCTTATCTCATATTCAAAACACCCGTAGCTATCATATAGCTAACTCATTTGCTTCTGCTAGTCGATCCGCCCGCGTGAACAATGAAAATCCCATTGAAATATTTTATTTTCCAACTGGTTTGACGTTCAAAAGTGCCTTTTAATGTTCTCGTTGAAATAAATGAGTTGACTTTGACTTTTGTCTCTATGTACATTAAAATACAGAACAATGATAATATAAGGAACATATAATAAGATGAATAAGTCATTTATTTAATAAGAATAAGGAATATATTCAATACTAACAGCACTCCGCGGTTTCACCCGTTGTTTGCGTTGTTTCTGTTCCTGTGGGAATACGGGGATAAAATATAACTTATGTTACTCGCTGATAATGTAGCTTTGCATTGTTGAGGAAATGGCTAAAATTGATCTAGTAGTTTTTGAGCTAATTCGGTACAAACAAACAAATATTTCCTCTTTATAATATTATTATAGCATGGAAGAATAAAATATCATAAAATTTATTTCAAATCCATCTCTTTCATACGGTCCAATTTATCTCCATATTAATAGTCATCAATTTGTAATCGTAACTAACAGACAGCCAGAGTAACTTTCGCATTAAAATTTATAATAAAACTATTTTTTTTCCCGCAACTTTGTACGTGTGGTAGGGGAGAGCGGGGCTGAAAGTGCCGATTTTGACAAATCCTTATGTGATTCGGATAAAACAAGTAGTGTGTCTGAAAGTAGTGGTTTATCCTAAGCTAAATTTAGTCTATAATTCGAATTTACTTACAGATTTTGCACATTTTTAATAGTTTTTAAGAAAAAGTGATTTTTTTACACAGCGGCGGCAAGGCACTACCAACCCCACTTTGGGGCAAGTTGTGCCGTAGGTGAGGTCAGTTGTGCCGTTGATAATGCTAGGTGTTTTACATGAATGAATATTAATTTAGAATTAAAAAGACATTACTTTTATAATAATATATTTATACCTTACTCTATTTATCTTCAATACATTGCAAATGGGCCCAATTCTTACACTCTCTGCATTCTATCCATTTTGCTCCAGGGGCGGAGTTAGAATAGGCATCACAACATATGATACAGTACCATTCTTCATCATCAGAACTCTCGTCATCTGGCAAAACTCTTCTCTTAGCAGAGTTCTAAGTCAGTTTTTTTGTTTGTTTACCTTTCTCCCCTTTTTCCTTAACCTTGTTTCTAGTTTCACTTTCTTTCTTATTCTTTTTATTAGCCATTTCTTCGGCCATAGCATTTTTCTCTGGAATGTCCGTATGAACAGCTGTCTATCTTTTACGTCCTTTATTTTGTCCAATTAATCGGGGAGGTGCATCTTATCAACTCTGGTGAAAAATTTACGTACTTTTATCGTTCCTCATAAAATACCAGTCTTGGTTTGTATCCAATCGCAGGAGTAAGTCCACTTAAGTAAGGCCATCCTTGATGACTGCATCAGCAACCCTTTGTAAAAGATCCTGACATGTAGTTCCCCTTTGGGTTTTTCGCTTGTATTTCCTCATTCTGTCAAAGACAATAAAATGAAGTATCGTGTCAATAAGTATTTTCCTTTTTTCAACAATATTGAAACAATAAAGGTTGCTTAAGGGTTGCTTGTGCCGCGGCACAAGCAGCCCCACAAGAACGGCACATTTTACCCCGTTTAGGAGATTGTGATATTTTGTGTCACATATAAAAAACATTGAGCTCAAAGCCTTAAAATTAAACTACATAACAAACTAGGATAAATAACAAATGTTTTACTAAAACTCTCATGTTAAAAGCACGAAAAATATTAGCTTACGACCAAAAAGTATCGAAACGAAAATATTTACTTACGTGGCGCTGGAGGACCTTCACATGCACTGCCACTCGATCCGCGTCGCTGACGAAACTAGAATGGCAGCCGCGTGTGCCCGACTGTTAGACATCACGCAACACAATACGATCATGTATCTATCTATTTCTGTTTTCGAGATATTCGCGTCGGAACAATTTACCCCCGGCACTTTCAACCCCGCTCTCCCCTACTTAGAATCCAGTATTTCTAAATGGTAAAAATGTAGCTTATATTTTAAGTTAGGCATCTAGCAGTAGAGCGGTATAAACTGCGTTAAAATCCATCCAGTAGTTTTTGTGTGAAGCGTGTACAAACATACAGATGCCTTTTATCTATACTTCTATATCTACTAATATTATAAAGAGGAAAGATTTGTATTTTTGTATGTAACAAATAAATTCAAAAACTACTAGACCGATTTTAAAAATATTTTCACCATTAGAAAGCTACATTCACCCGGGAATACGGGGATAAAATATAGCCTATGTTACTCAGGTAACATAGGCTATGTTTTATCCCCGTATTCCCACGGGAACGGGAACTACGCAGGTGAAACCGCGGGGCGCTGCTATTGCTCGAATAAACATACCCCATATATATTATTTTTCAATAGCTTCAATATACAGAAATCGGCCTGTTACTATTTAATTATATACCTACCTAGATATAGATTTATGATACCCATGGGCTCCATAATACCTAATGACGATCAATAATACTTATAATTGGTACCCAGTCCGTTGAACCATATTTAACAGTAACGTTCCCTAATTAATATATCGAGAATTAATTAATCTGTAAGAGGAGTACGGTAATTTGGATAATAGGAATAGATTTTAGTTAACTATTAAATAGGAGTTTGGTGATGATATTTGAGTTGGTTGTATGAATTAAATTGTTAAGTCGAAATTGGTTGAAAGATCAAACGTTACGTAGTTGAGTGAAAACAAGAAGCCAAGTATACTTGTTAATAGGAAACATTTAATTTGTTCATTGTTTACCGTCGTTGTTATTACTGAATGGTTTCTCACCCATGTGTTCGGTGATGACGTTTCTGAATTGAGTATTTGGAGTTTAGTACTAGTCAGTTTAATCTATATACTAATATTATAAAGCTGAAGAGTTTGTTTGTTTGTTTGTTTGTTTGTTTGTTTGTTTGTTTGTTTGTTTGTTTGTTTGTTTGTTTGTTTGTTTGTTTGAACGCGCTAATCTCAGGAACTACTGGTTCGAATTGAAAAATTCTTTTTGGGTTGAATAGACCATTTATCGAGGAAGGCTTTAGGCTATATATCATCACGCTTAAGCCAATAGGAGCGGAGCAGCGATAAAGAAAGTTTTAAAATCGGGGATTCCACGGGGACGAAGTCGCGGGCAGCAGCTAGTATCAAAATATGACTGGTTTTCAGGTTGAAGTATAGTTTGAAAATACTGGTTTTTTTTTTTCCAGTGGTCCCCCAATTACTGAATAGTAACTCATTTTCTCAAACTTGACTCAATATGATTGACAGTTATAACTGAATGAATTCGCTTAACGGTCAACAAACATCCATTAAAAATTTAATTTTCAGCATAAAGATTCAATATCACAATGTTTATTGGTGCCAAAAATTGATTTTTATTTTTTGTAATATCCCAATAAAAAGCTAATTGCGAGTTGTCGGAAGTAATAATCCAAAAATATACCAGCAATTGGCTTACACAAATCGAGTTTGTCAATTTGTAAATTACATGTTTCAGAGCTTTTCATTTCACTCAGTGAACCACACAAAGGGACAACATCAAACAATTAATTTTTACTCAATACCGGCAATATTGATTTTAATTGAAGACCCAATTTATTAAAGGTATCGATGTGAAAGTTCGTCATTGAACATTTTATTTGGTTGAATTAAAATGGTATCGGTATTGCCAGTTGAAATTTGTAGCGTGCTGAATGGAAAATGATGCTTTAATAAGGTTTTTATTCAATTTGATTTAAAATATTGATGAGTCGATTGACTCTGTAGCTGCAATTAGCTTTCTGCATTGCAAAAAGATTTGTTTTTTTCGGGCATTCAGACATAACTGAAGGTTAAAGAAATGGGCAACAGAAAATTACAAAGTTTTAATAATTGTTATACACGCATCATGTTCGTGAACGGGCGCCGTCAGTTGATACTGGTTAACTCTTCTAACTGCCACAGTTTTGTTTTAATTTTATATTTAGAATTGTTTTATGTTGTTTCCTTTTTTCTTAGCATTGTCCTCACATATAAATGCAATAAGGATAATGTACCTAACCAAAATTTTTAGTGTCCGTGGAGTTTATTGCACGTTCTTCTCAAATAGCTTCATGTTTTTAACTGACCGATCTTGAATTCAAAAGTAACCGTACATGGTTTATTTGTAATGCTTTGAATCTCGAATTTAATTAAGCTGTTTCAATAGATTTTATTTCTATGCATTTAATAAACAAGAACATATAATGAGTAATACGGAAGATATTACTAGTCACCTTACTCACGACAGCATGCAGATTCTGAACTGATATATTATATACAGATTTCAAAATGTGAATTTGGAGGAGAAATAATTTTTCAGTTCCTATAATTCTTTCACTGGTAGAAAGTGTTAGCTGTTATCTGGTAACCTAAACTATATAATCGGCTAACGCGTATGACAACTGGTTTTAGTTTGTTCATCAGTCATGACGTTCGATGTCATCCTCTATGAGATATTAGTGACGGTCGGTCTTCTTGATCAAGACGCCGAGCAGCAAACACATCTACAGTATCGATAGTGATTTCATTTTAATAGGGAACATGCAATATTTTTATCTTGCTTTCATTTAAAATAATTCCGTGGAAAATAGACCATACAAAAATTAATACGCTTTAATGTATTGCCAAAATTGCGATTATAAACTGACTGTTTTTCTTTTTTCGCAAAAACGGGCGATGAAGTCACTCCTGTCTTCCAGAGATCATGAACTGTCATGTATTAAAATTTAAGTTCGTCTTTTCGTTGTCATAACACCAGTGACGTCACTAGACGCTGATTGTTTACGTTCCGTTTCACGTTATATACTATTTTATCATTTCAAAAACAAAATGTTCATGAACTCTGTAATTGCATCTTCCCTATTAGCATATGATTTATTATTTCGGTGTGTGTTTTCAAATATTGTGGAAAAGGAATGAAACATGTTTGTGTTTTAACGATGAGTTTGGTTTTCGATTGCGAATCCCTCTTATTCCTGAACTGAAGCTTACAAAAGCTATTGCGAAGTGCCGAGCACAGTGCACGTAGGCCAAGCCAGTATTTATTTCGTTGCGTATCAACTGTCGTACTGCACTTTCATAACATTTTTACTTTTGTTTGCGCATAAAGTTAATGGAGCATGATGATAAATATTATGTACGGTTTATGAGTTTTCCTTTTACCGAGTTACATGAACGTGCAGATAACAGCTCATAAAGGCGTTTACTTATAATAAAGAAGTAGGGACACCTGCCTACTTTTTAATTATGAGTAAACGCCTTTATTAGCGACTAGCAGCGCCCCGCGGTTTCACCCGGGTAGTTCCCGTTCCCGTGAGAATACAGGGATAAAATATCTATGTTACTCAGGGTGAATGTAGCTTTCTAGTGGTGAAAGAATTTTTGAAATCGGTCCAGTAGTTTTTGAGTTTATTCGTTACATACAAAAATTATAATCTTTGATAATCTTTCCTCTTTATAATATTAGTATAGATTTTAATTGTCACTATTAGTAAAGGTTACTTCTTGTGGTACCGGTTAAGTAGGAAAGCTTTCCTACGTTATTCGTCGAACTGTTACCTGAAAGAAATTTGAATTAGGTAATAAATTAATTATTAAAATTTGAATTTCAAGGTTAGGTTGGTATAAGGTCGGCTATGTTTTACTATACTTTTCTTGTTAGGTTGTGGTAAAGCTGCACTAATATCAAGCAGAAATGGCCACTAGGAAAGTGGTAAGTTGAAATTCCTTAAGAAATAGTCATATCTACGAGTACCTATAGATTTCCCGATTTTTTAATTTTTTTTTTAATGTTAATAATTATGCAGTTAGGAAATCTGTCTGAATTTAAAAAACGGAACCCTTATCATTCGGTGTCTGTCTGTCTATCTGTCCGTCTGTCACGGTACATTTTCTCCAAATCTACTAGGTTGACTCAGTTCAAATTTGGTACATCCCAACACAACACATACGTGTAATGAAAATATGCAAATTTTTAAAATGGGGTTGTTTTTTGTAGGACCAATTAGAAAAATCTAATAAAGTTTTAAGTGCATGCATGCACCGGCAACGGGGACACATCAAATCAAAGGGCTTATTGTAAGGGTCTCAAAAGTATTTATTTTACAAGTTTACAAATATTCGAAGTTATTAAAGAAAATTTTTCCTCCTTATTTCCGAAAATACTGAATTTTGAAAAACAAAATATAGACTCCGAAAATTCTAAATGTTGTAAAACAAAACATAGAGTCTTTACCTATGGATTATAGGATAAAGTATAAGTCTATGATTTTAAATTAAGATTTTTTTCTCTCGCTATGTGCCTGTAGATGATTTTTTTATATGATGATAATTATCATGCCAACTAAAACTTCAATAGAAGAGCAGTGGTGGCCGAGAGGTAACGGCCCCGACTTACGAATTGTAGGTCGCGGCTTCAAACCCAGCCAGGCGCATTATTTTGTGTAATTAATTTCATCACCACTACTCTCAAAACAGTGAAGGAAAACATCGTGAGGAAACCGGCATGTCCTAGAACCAAAAATTCGAAATTAGGTGACATTCACCAACCCGCACTGGGCCTATGTGTTGTGGATTACGGCCAAATCCCTCTCCTGGAGAGGAGGCCTGTGTCCCAGCAGTGGGAACATTAAAAGGCTGATTATGCTTATAAAAATAAAGCCTAACGCACCACATTGATTTACAATGTAAAGCTAATAATTAATATCATGAAAAATATAGCCACTTATAAATTAATATATCATTATATTCCATAGCCAACCTCATCCTGTACGCATACGACCAACAAAGACATGTCAACAATGAACAGTAAAGTGCTCCACTATAAAAGCTCAACTTTATAAATGATAGCTCAACAATGGCCTGGAGTGGTCACTTGTCAGATAAACTGGTGGCAGCACTTCCTGAAGATATGGGTTTAAAGTATTAACGTCTATAGTCCATTCACAATAAGATTAGACATTAAAAAAAACGATTTTTCATTCTATTCCGTTGGCATAAGGATGGCATTAAAAGCAAAAACGTGATTATAATACCAATTGTTTACTGCAGCTGCCATGTGTCATGCCACCAACGCAATACAAGTCAAAATCGGTTGAATGGACTGTAAAAAAGATTTATTTCAATGTCTAATTTTATTGTGAATGGGGTATAGATGTCTCCGAGGCCTTGTCCAGAGTGCAAGCGTGGAGAGGGTGGTGGCGGGCGCGATTACGTGGTCACAGGTTTTTTAAGATACTGCTTAAGAAATATATTAATAAGTATCTACTAATATTATAAAGCCGAAGAGGCTGTTCGTTTGGTTAAACGCAATAATCTCAGGAATAGGGTAGTTTACAAAAAAAAATCTAATTAGTCCGTCAGATAGATTTCCAAAAAATATTTGGTCACTAACCGCAGTGGTCGATGTTCAAGGTACGGCAAGGCTTGCCCATGTCAGTCCCTGGGTGACCATCTTAACATTTCAGAAGGCTATCATTTGTAGGTCAAAAGTCATAAGTTTCATAACCGGTAGTCAGAAGGTACGAAAGCTGAGTTAGAGAAGTTACTGGGGTTTTGAGGTCAGCTAAGCAATTGCTCCATGTAAATATACTGGTACTCAGATGGGTTCGGTTAGACAAGAAGCCGACCCCAACATCTTTAAATAAATTAAAAAAAAACACGCCTGCCATGTCATAAAGTGCTCAAAGAACTTAAAAACAAGATAGATAATAATCTTTTCATTGAAGTTGGGGGACCTATAAAAAACTATTCAAAGGAACCGTCCTCGTAGTCATAGTCAACGTAGTCTTATTTTTATGAAAACAAAATATTTTCATTTATACATATATATGTATAAACCATGACTCCCCCTTTTTATTTTTTAAAACGTTTGTAGGACGGATGTAGGTCGATTCAAAGCCTCATCGGAGGTAGCAAAAAAATTATGTACTTTAGTATTAGTCGTTCAGCAGTGAGCAGGAATTCTTTAATATTAGTATAATTAAGTTCCTCTTGTCTTTTGTATTACATAACTATGTGAATTTACTTTGTTATAAGGTATGATGGGCTTAACATACGCTTATTGGACAAAAAGCCCTAAATAAAAACAAATAAAGATAAAAAAAGCTATGTATTGTTAAAATGGGCGCAAATAGCGGCTTTTTACGTTCGATAATCTGCTCTCGCTATAGCGCCCGCGTAAGCTTGTCACCCTGTCTGCGGCCTGAGACTATCCACGCTTGAAGTTCGAGATATTGTTATGGCGTCTGAAGTGTGTGGTGTTTATAGTTTTGATAGTGACAGTGTTTATGGTCAGTTTTATGTGCTAAGAAAACGGTGAAGAGATTCGTGTTAATGATTGTGGGTTCATTAAAATCCCGAAATAGATGTATTTTGCCAGACAAGTGCGAGTAAAATAAAATAATTAGACTATTTACAGAAAACAGAGAACACCAAAATAAAAAAAGAGTTACATTTTGCTAGTAATAACGAGTCTCAGTCAATAGCCTTACAATAATAATAATATACCTACCTACTCTATCATTACTGATAGGACTAGTGTTGCCAATAAGCCTGATAAAGTGGTGGTGGACCGGATCGAGAGGCGTGCAACAATTGTAGACATAATAATTTCTGGATCATGGGCTTGATCCAGAAAACGGTACTTCTGGACACGGCTCGCATTGTTAGGAGGTTCCTCTCTCTGGGGCCTTGACCGCCGGTAGCTTGACCCCGATACTGGTGGGCTACTATTTTTTATATGTTTAAATATTTTTATATCCTTGTATTTTAATATTTAAAAATGAAATTTAAATGTCTTTATGTAATTAATGGTTAGCCTATGTTAACCGGGTTAACTCAACGCTTCTAACGATACCACATAAAGCCGGTTAAGCCGTTAAGATGGTGAAATAACATACATGAACCCTGATAACATAACTCTCTTTTGGGCAGTCGTGTAAGAAAAACAACTTACTTGTAAAAATAATAATTTTACTCAACTCATTTCTACATAATTTCCCACTCATAACCGCAAACATTGTTACCACGTGGTACCAGGATATCAGAACATTGAACTACCCTTTTATCTCGTCTCAAAAGAAACGTATATCCACTTAGCATAAAGCGTGGATCGCGTGTGGACGTATTATTACGTAAATTGTTTGTTCTAAGCACCTTTAATGGTACTCACATTCTGGAGGGATGGAAGGAGGAAGATTTTGATATTTTCCGTGATTGTCATAGAATATATGTAGCTAAGTTGCATTATAGTGAAAAAAATGGGGCGTTTTTAGGGTTCCGTACCTCAAAAAGAAAAAACGGAACCCTTATAGTAACACTGTGATGAATTTTTTTTTATTAGAAAACTACTAACCCCAGCTCACTAAACACAGACAAATATAAACAAAAATAATTAATTTTCAGTCCTGAAAAAATATTTTACGACATTAAATCGACGAAAAACTGTAAAAATTGAAAACGATTATCTCAAAACTGTACGTGACTGAAAAGTTTTATTTACTGTTTTATATACTCTGTGCCATGACGATAGCAAATCACATAATCAGATCCGGGTGAAAACCAAAAGTTTTTTTGTTGCATTAATTTAATTTGTGAAAGTTTGAACCCAGTTCTACTATTTTTGCTTCAAAAAAGTCTAATACAAGTGAAACAATCTTTTGAACATTGTTTTGATTTCTACAGATAAAACAATACTCCTTGCTTTCCTATCAAAAAACCTTGATTGACTAGGAGAGTACATATATCCAAAGTACCTTACAAAAATCCACCTATGTACAAATGGTACAGCAGTGTCAGTTTTTTGGGCACTTTCTACACTAAAAACGTTGTTGACAATTTTTTCGATGGCCAATAAATTTTGTTTTTTCTTTCCCCTTTTATACACGTTAGTTCATAATTTAGTAAAAGTATCAATATGTCTAAATAACTATGGGTAAATATAAACTTTATTATATAAACTTAATCACCATTTAACACATACTCGTATGAGGATAGTATTTATTTATATCTTTCTTTGGCGAAAAGCTCCACTGTCAAGTTTGTTACTTAGGTGTTGTCAGACGTACAAAGCTAAAAGTCTAGGAGTTATTTTGGAAGCTCCCAAGACTCGTGTACACGAAGGCTTTTGCGTTATATGTACATAGAAACCTTTTGTCACTTTCAGCACGTGTAAGGTAATGTATTCACTTAGTGTTATACCATAATGGATTTTTCCTCCAGTCATTGGTAAAGACGATTAGATTGGACACGTTGTTGAACTCGCGACTCGTTTCAGTCTGAACAAATTTTGGATGAAGTATATTATTGACAGTACATATTTTGTTCGTTTATTTATATGTGGTATTTTTTTTTTTAATGATGGGAAGTCGTAAAATTTCTCTTTCCACTCTGGATGGAGCGCGGAAGGGAGTGTCAAACTCTTACTGATTAAAAAGCCACCAACAAACCACCTGTGTTCCTCCAAATTCCCTTTGCGTTCCAGGGCCACCGTACTTCTTTTAAACAAACTCCGCAATCCTGGAAAAGGTAATTTGGAAGTAGGAACCATACCTATGATCCGGTTACGAAAGTTACACACAGACAGACAGCAGAGAGCTACAGTATTGCTGAGTGCTATACCGTATACCTTTTATTCCGGCAAAAACCATGTTTTCTGTTGCATAGGACACACAGAAAATTCGTGGGTAAAAATTAGTTGCTATATTTTTGTTTTATGCTAATTTTTGACGCTAAAAGAGGGTTACAGCAGCCCAAAGCTAAATTGAATACGTGTGCTTAGCTCCACTATACAGGGTTATTTGTAAAATACGAACCACCTCTTAAGAGGTCATTGTACTCATTATTATGGTCAACTTTTACTATGGGACCAAACCTGAAATCGCGAAAAAAAAATCAGCTGTCCCCTACATTTTGATGAGTTATACGGCCTTACATAAATGATATAATAATATTATTACGTAATTGAATACGGGCTACGCAGGAATGTGTGACTGAGAAAAAAATTAACTGAACAGCTTCAGTGACGTGCAGTGGTTCGAGTTAGGGTAGGCCAGAAAATAATGTCCAAAAAAAAAACACACCACATTATTCAGGGTTGAAATTTGGTGTCTTTTTTTTGTTTTTTTAATAGGCAATTAAAAAAAAAATTAAAAAAACTCATTTAATTAAAAATCAACCCTGAATAATGTGGTTATTTTTTAAAATTTATTTGGACATTTTCTCTGGCCTACCCTAAGTCGAACCACTGCACGCCACTGAACAGCTTACCTATACAACCCCATTCTGCATTTCTTTCGTAGTAGTGGACGGCTAACTTCACCATTATCATTTCAGCCGAAACTTCCTGTACGTCGGCCTCTCGAAGAGTTGTCATATCGATTGATCTTGTGCATCTTGGATATCGATACTCACGCGGAAACTCGCGACCAATTCGTTGGTTCAACTTTTTTTTTTTGAGCAAAGGAAATGTCTAACGCATGCCATTCCGTGCGGGGAGTCGATGTGATTATGTGGTGCTTGCCCCCACTAAAAACTTCTCCTGTGCGCTTACTTTCGCTTTGGTATGTGGACCGCGAGAACTGCTAAGCATGACATTTGTGACCCATCCAGCGAGGCTCACTTCTGGGCTCCCCCTTCTTTGCCAGCCTTCAGGCTTCTTCTTCCTTCAGCTACATATGTCCAGGTGTTCTTGGTCCACTTTGAGCAAGATCTTCCAACGCGACTCCAGAATCTTTGAACAGACGGCCAACTTAACTCTTATCATATTTATTGTCTGTCTTGCGATTTTAATATCCCGTTTAAACGTAAGAGCCTTGAAACGGCTTACCAAATTTATAAAATCGATCAAGGTCAAAGAGTATTCGGAAGTTATTTATGTAGATTAGAATACCGGAGTTGACTGTCAGCATCGAAGCGTCGCTTGCTGAAAATACGGCATATTCCTCTCAACATTTATAAAGATAATTATTTCCTAATATCGCGAAAAAATAAATATTTAACTACACATAGTCAGTTATCAGTACATTGAGGACTGCTTTTCATTAATCACTATAAACAAAAATAGTGGTTTGACAGCATTTGTATAGAAAGTATGTACAACTTTTATGTTATTTGACTGTTGAGAACGCAATCAAGTTAATGTTAAAAACCTTTATCCTCTTCATTGATAGTTGCTACATACTTTTCAAATATAAAAACGCTCGTGCCTATTTTAATTCAAACCTTTGATTTTTTAGTTTGTTACTTAATTTGCATTCTTTTAAAGCCGCTGAAAATGAGAATACTTATATTCTAATGAAAACATCTTACTCTTTTCAGGTAATAACAACAGACACCAGTCCACAGGTTGGTAAGTCCAGCAATTTACAAAGAGGGCAGTAATATCATTAATTTCAACAAAACGCCGTGACATCTTACCGCCTCTATTTATCTTTGACAAAGAAACCAACAAAAGAAACATTGTCTGGGAGTTCATCTAAAAAAGGTGAAAAATTCCTCGTACTAGGTAAAGCCCCCTTGTGTTGAACGAATAAACACTTGAACAGTACTCTGAATAAATTGAATTGGAATCGGAAATACTTTGTCAAGCTACTGCCTCTTCGACTATTTTTGTACAATGCTAGAGTTTGCTCTTTGTAATCTGGAAAAAAGGTTGTATCCCCGCGAATGATGTCAGAGTCGCAAAGGGGTTTGTTTGGTCAGGATTTGTATCGTTTATTTTAAATTAAAAATGGTAGGGAGTAAGCCGAGTAAAGGTAGTAGACACTCATTACACTAATGGTCTTAACAAAATATACATTAGAAAAAAAATCGTGCGCAAATATAAAAAGCCAGTCTGTTTTACTTTACAGTTTTCAAAAATGTAATTAGATAGGTTCTAATTCAACAAAATCTAGAATTTATAAAGTTTGCGTGAATACAACGTTATTTAGTTAAATATACATTTAATTAATATATAAAGAAAACTCGCCGATCTAGGCACAGCCGAACAAAGTCATAAACTTAATGTTTCGCTGTCAGCGTCATGAGAATTTAGTTATCTTTTGATAAGCCGATAGTAATAGGGCTGTTGACTAAACGTACAAGTTAATAATCTAGTCCAAAGAAAACTAGTCCCTTTTAATTTTCCGAGCTTTTGTCAACGTTTTTATTTTTAAATCGTTTATATCTTTGGACGCTTTTTCTTCGTCTTACATTTATTACGTTGTTAAAAGTCTCTAAAATGTCGCGCTCTTTTTAGACTTAATTGAATGATAAAATGCCTGTGTAGCTTTAATTTCTCAATTTAACTTTTAATCTTCATGGACGAACTTGCAAGAAGCTCAGTTATGTAACTTTTTCAACTAGTAGGTATGCTGTTAATGAGTACCGTGTTACCCAGTTAATGGGTTCTGCAAATGGCAGCCGCTCCACATATAATACTGTTATTCAGCTGAATCCGGTTTGACTGGAAGCCGACCTCAATATAGTTGGGAAAAGGCCAGGTAGATGATAAGGTATGCTGTTAATATAAAATTCAACTAGTACATAACTCCGCCGTTATGATCAAATCAAATCATTTATTTGGCTAATAAAGGTGATTTCGATTACCTAGATAATTTAAAAATTAATCGGAGTTTGAAATTTTTATACTAACTAGCTTTCACACTGGTGCAAATTGTATACATAAACCAACCTCGTTTATCTTTCTTTCTGTAAGTAAAATCGTATCAAAATCCATTGCTTGCTTTAAAAAAGTAAGTGGAGAATTAGATAAAGGCAGACAGTGACTTTATAAAATATTATTTAGACATAGTGAAAATATAGAATCTGTGTTTATCGTTTACTCTGTGGTCAACGCTTCTTAATAACGAAACCTTTTCTATTTGAAAAGATACTTCTATCCGAGTTGCATAAGCATAATCAGGCTTTTAATGTTCCCTCTGCTGGGACACAGGTTTCCTTCACCGTTTTGACAGCAGTGGGTTTGAAATTAATTACACAAAGTAATGCGCCTGGCAGGGTTTGAACCCGCGACCTACTATTCGTAAGTCGGGGCTATTACCACTCGGCTACCACTGCTCTTGTATCTCGTGTAAGGGACGTTATTGTTTGTATGCAATCAGCGTCATCAAGATTTTCCTACGATTCATGTACCTACTGCGATCGCTACCCATTGATTGGATGGCACGATCGCTTGTACTTTTCCAATAAGCAGTCAGCTTGTACCTACTAATGAATGTGTGTGGTATTAACATGTTTACACTTTATGCTTTTAGTTTTAGCTAAAAGCTAAAGTGCCGCTTTAATCTAGTTTTGGTCGGGTATATTAAGTTGGTCTGTAGTTTATAATGTAATAGTGAAGTTTAATTTTGGTGGACTTCTCATATGGTGAAGAGATTCATTTTAAGCTATCCTGAGATATTCATCAAAAAGTTTTGTTGGACTTGGAACGACTTAGTTTTACTTTACATTGAGATTACTTTGATTTTTTTTTTGTTTTCACTAAAATTACAACATAACAGGGCCTCAAGTCTGCTATTACAATAGTGTCAGAATGGTCTATCGTTGATTTCATAATGTTTGATTTTGACAAGTTTGGTAATCTACTAATGAAAAAGCGTCATTATGACTTTCCAATGGTCAACCACTGACACTTCATTGAAAGAAATGGCATAGAATGGTAATCTCGTACATAGTGACAAATGAATGACAAAAGTATGCGGTAATCTGCTAAAATTATGACAGTTCCTTTAATCAGTGACCTACCATTAGAACGTCATTGTGCAGTAATTGTTTTTAATAGCTCGGTTATCAAAAAGTATTACGAGACCATTAACCGACCAATGATCGACCATTATGAATTTAGCAGATAACGAACTTTTAGCAAAATGTCAATGGGATCGTGTTGGAATAACAGATTTATAAAAATAGCAGACTTGGGGCCCATGTCTCAGCACAACCGTGCACCGAAAGTTTAACACCGATTTTAAGGAGCTTCATTAACATTGCGGTGCTTTTATAGCTGTTAACTATCCAACAAAAGGGATTCGGTTTAATGACATGTAAAACGCTGAAAACGTCATTACAACAAGTTCATAATTGCGCTCCACTTAAGAAACTTACATTTTACGGTCGTCTACGATTAATAAAGTAGTAGTAACTTAACTATCGTAATATTTGCTTAATTCTTCATTAAAACACGTATTTAACGGGCGTTTACGGGCTATTTTCAGAAATTATAATTATCAGTTAAAGTATTCCAATTAAACAAGAACGCTATTAATTTAATCTTTTTATAATATGTTTTTTTAAACCACTTATATTTGGTTCAAATCTGACGTAACTAACAGTTGGGTCGTGTCCCATTGCTGGGCAAAGATCACCCCCAGAGCCACTACACCTAATCCACTCTATCCTGTGTTCGGTCTGTCTGTTTTGTTGTCTCTACGCGTCTTCTAAACAGCTTAGGATGAAAATCGCCTATAGGTCTGGATGTATCTGCGTAGTAATAATACTGGTCAACAAAACAAACACTTACCTTTGTTTGCCACAAGAAAACTTTTAACAAATTATGTTTAGAATATGTTTAAGTATAATAAAACTAAAATTAGAATTATTTAGACACGCACAATTTTCCTGTAGTAAGATTTTGAAGTGGAGTTTTGAGGCGAAAAGCTCAAGTTTTCAGGTGATTTTAGTGCCGTGCCATCTGTTAAATAACTACACCTTTATGTTGATAATATGCCTGTATATTATCAACATAAAGGTTTAGTTTTGTACCAGATGGGACGTCAGGATACTCAACTATTCTTTTATACTTAAAAATACCAAAATAAATGTAAAGAAACTTGTCAAAAGAATCATCAGAATACTTTTTAAACATTATATAAGATAAAAAAAAACTAAGTAAACAGAAAAAACAGCTACTTTATTGATGAATAAACTAACAAGGTAAAGCGAAAGTGTTGTTCCTGGTAGCAGTTTTAACACAAAAAAAAATACAACTGACTTCTAAACAAAAAACCCAAAATGTACAAAATAACTTTAATTCAGAAATCTCGGTGTAATCGCTGTAGGTACATACATTAGAAAAGAAAATTGTACCTGCCGAATTGAGAACCTCTTTTTTGAAGTCGGTTAAAAACTAGACATGATCAAAACAAAATAAATATAATTTTACAATAAGAGTAGGTAGGTAACTAAATGTAAGTAAGTACATTCCTTTGCTACAAGGAATGTGCTTAATTTATTGACAGATGTAATAAGAATAATTTTCGACTTTTACGCAGAAATGTATGATTTTTAAAGACGTTTTCAAAGTCTATGAGGCACATTTAACGAAAATGATCGCTCGTTTTCAGAAGACAAGTAATTATGCAAAATTTAAACAAGTCCAACACCAATATAGGTTGAAAACCCTTATAATTACACCGCTTACTTGACACACCCGTTGATGCATGAAATATACAAAGTAAGCAGTTTTCCATCAATTACTGTCGAGATATTTAATTAAATGTCAACTGTACTTGAATAGCTTGTCTCTTAAGAAATACAAACACACTGAGGTAGACTGGAGGTTTGTATTTTCGTAATTAATTAAATTTAATAAAGCAAGATACTGGTCATTGGACTATGAAGAATGTAGATTATAAGTAATACTAGCTGACCCAGCAAACGTTGTTTTGCCATATAAAATAAAAACAATATTTAGGGGTATGAATGATGTTCTATATATATAAAAGAAAGTCGCAGGTGAAATGTAGCTTTCTATTGGTTAAATAATTTTTAAAATAGAAAACTTAAAGCTAAAATACTTCTTAGCTGTATCCCGCGGTTTCACCTGCTTGCGCCATTTATTCTTTCTGGCTCAGTGTTCTTTCTTTCGTCTCCTAAGGATCATAGCTTGATGTTAAATAATTATGGTTCTGGTATCCTGGTACTTTGTAAGTCTTCACTCACAATTCCAGACCCAGAAATGCTTCGACATGTTTATGGTCTGCTGGTACACGGGAATCCTTACTTACAAATGTTTGACAGGTACGAAACAAAGGAACATTTAGGGAAAATGATTCATCTTTCATAATTATGTATTCGTCGAGTTTTCATTGTTTTTAAGATGTATTCTGCTATTCGCATTCGGGGCGGAGACAAATCCAACGAATAAAAAACCAAGAAAATTGGTCCAGCAGATCTCGAGTTATAAGTGTTGTAACAAACCCGTCTTTGTTTTATATATATAAATAAATAAATAATAATAAATAATATAGATTCAGAGGAGGAAGAGTTGCTTAAAAAAACAGCCAACTGCCACCACCATCTGCCATACGTTCCTTAATTTTACCGTTCCATTTATTTTTTACTCTTTGTTTTTAATTAGGAAATGAAAATAGTGTGTATCATCTGCTTATTTTTTTATTGTCTATATTGACAGTTAACATTTTCTGTGAAAATTTAACCATCTACCTAAGAAAGAATAAAAAAGAAAGAAGATAGAAAATATATTTAATTGCTACACAACAACATACATTTATGGATTTACCAGTAAAACCTAAGTGATAATATTAGTAGTACTCAAATTATGTTAGTAAAGACAACAGAACAGAACAGATAGACGAACGAGCATAGGCATACTAAGTTATAGGGTTATTTTGGTTAGTTTTCGAGTACGGAACACTAAATATAAAACGCAGTCAGTTTTTAAGTTAAAGAATATATATATATATATATACGTATGTAGATAAATTTTAATAAAATGTAACATAGTTCGTCAGAGAAATCGTTCAACTGAGCATGGTTGTTAGGTTTCAAATCTGAATGCATACTATGATAAAATATCGATATTTGCTACAAAACTTACATCGAATAATATACGAACCAATACCAATATTCCTTTGGGTTCAGACTCACGAAAAGGGGAACATTTTCGCTTCGATACTTTGGCTAAGAAAACGAACAAGTGGGAATCGCCGATAACCCATGATTTATTTTGAGGACACTGCTGGCTGGTGATAAAACGGCTCCAAGTATTTTAATATCCTTTTTTAGTTGGCCGGAGAGGAGTAATTGAGGACCTCTAGGTATTTTGATGATGATGATCTTATGTAGGTATCTTTGTCTTATCAAATGTTATTTTGTGAAAATGTTAATATTAATTAATACTGTCTCGAAAATTATGATAAAAAAAAATCCAACCCTTGGAAAAATAAGATAAAAAGAAAAGAAAAGAAAATAATATAAACATTAAAACTGATAAATTGTATTTATTTTGTAAGTAGAGTGTAAATAACCATTTTACCTATACGTCAATTATTTTTTATCGTTTTAAACTAGATGAGGCCGGTGTTTCCTAGATGACTAGCCTGAGAAGAAACACCGAAACAAACTCATAACTCAAAGTCTCTTTTCTAGTTCTTGTCTACTGTTTCAGAACTTTTTAAAAGTTAACAGGTATAATATTACAATGAAAACTTCTCCAGACAATTTTCCCACTATCTCTAGTTTCTAGATAAAAAAAAAAACTACTAAACCGGGTACTGTGTAGTTACTAATTTTATTTTCCAGACGAAACTAAAATAAAACATAACTTAAAATAAAAAATACTTATTAAAAGAAAAACTTCTTGAACAGCCATTGTTTAACGTACACATTACTTAAATTGAAAAATTACTGTCATTCTCATCGTTATATTCTTATTTTAGCAAGATGGCTGACAAATAGCGGTCGCTTTGGAACAAAAGCTTTGTGAACAGCATTATGTTGTTTTTTTATGTATATAATGCAATGTTATATAATGGTTCATTTCACTTGTTCGTTGGCTAAAATAAAGAGAAATTCTATACTAATAAATAATAATATGTAATTTATTTCGTAAACGGGCACCGTCAGTTGAGACTAGTCACCTCTTTACTGCCACGTGACTTGTTTTAATCTTAATATTTTGATTTTTTTATAGTTTTCTTTCTTTATTTGCATTATCCTCACATAAAGAAGTAACAATGTATGTATGTATGTTATGTTTATGTTATTATAATTTCTCGGATTATTATGAAAAAAAACGTTTAACGTTCAGTAAATCCCATCCAAATAAAACATTTCCCAATACATCCGTATCTTATTACAAAAAAAAAATTGTTTACAATTGCACGCGATATTTTACAATCTTACAACGTTTTCAATTTTCTGGTGACTGACTCAAAGTAAATATTGAAACTGGCTTCTGCCAGCGACTTGTCCGCTCGAAAGTCAAAAACTATCCCAGGGGATCTAACCCTCGGGATGAAAAGCCCATGACCTATTCGGCGGCCACACGACACGGTCAGCGCTCAGCCCTTAAAGATGTGAAGAGATAATTAAGAGTTACTTTCGCATTTGTTATACAAGTCCTACGAAAATACTCGTATATTAGGAACTAGCTTCTGCCCGCGACTTCGTCCGCGTGGAATAGTTACACCCCCCCAATTCTTTGTGATATTGATTCGTTGGTGGATGGGACGCGCGTGAGCTGCGCGCGGTACTGGACAGTACTTGGACATTGCAACATTACTTTATTTTTCTAAAATATTTTTTTTTTCTAAAATAAAAGTAGACTTTTTCCGCTCTGAGCGTAGCGCAAAGGAGTGTCTCTTACTAACTAAAATCTACCCATACTCCTCCTGTTTCAAACAAATTCCGCCACCCTAGCAGGCCCTGTCCCTATGGGGCCCCGTTTTCTTTGCTGGCGAATGATGGTCTGCTTAGAATGAAGTCAGGTTCTAGGAGTTATATAAAATTAGCGTACAACAGTTAAACAACACAGTAAATATGGCATTGTAGCAAGTAGGTACGACGATCATTTCCTTAGCCACCTTCCTTGAAAAATTTCCATCGGATGTCTTATTATTCATGATTAACTAAAAATATCCCTAACCATTCTTCAAACTCAGAGTACCGGGCTATCTCAATAATTAAATCAACAATTCATACCATCGGTTCTCTAGGACTCATGAAAAATGCAACACGGCAATTTGTGGGATGACCCGATAGGCTATAATTTTCGACTTTTTACAGGGTACTCGTAACGTGACAGTGTTATAATGCTTTCGAAATATTTGGTCGGGCTAATGGAGTTTATTTAATAAGGAGGCTGTGAGAGGAATATTTTTAGTGAAGTGCTTAGGTAATTTGGTAAATTTGATACTTTTTATGTTCGGCTAAGCTTGTATTAACACTATTAAAGCTACAATATATTTATTTTATAGTGAAATGTAATATTAAATGAAAATTTATATTTTCAGGGAATATTGTTTTCTATTGAAAAAAAATAACGATTCAATGATAACTTTACCTACAAATAACAACTTCTTTTCAATAAAATATTGAAAAATTTAAAAGTTGAAAAGCCAACTCCAAGTCCTATCATAACCCTAAAACCCGGGCTTTATTTAAAAACCATTTCAATGTTCAAAGCAGAGTTACGAACACTGCACGTGAAGAAAAGATGTAAAACTGAAATATAGTACTACGTCATGAATGTTTCATACAGAAAGAAGCCATGGCCCGCGATGCGCCGCTATTTATGCAATAACCGATACCGACCTACGCTAGGGATGGGCCGAATGAAATAATAAATGTATCGATAAATATATTTGCGGACGGTTCAATATTGAATTTATATTTCTCGATAATATCTACGATATTAATCGGTACAAAATATTGATAACTTTGTCTTAAGCTGAATTTTATTTAGAAGTACTCCCAAAGGATATACATATGTATGTTTAAATAAATAAAAAACTGTAATTAAATTATACATTGTATAAATGCGTTCAAAATATTAGATTTGCAGGATCTTTTATTTTTCTAGAACCACTCGCAGTTCAGCTCTCTAAGGCTGGATTACTGCTTAACCGGACTTCCCTGTGGTGGCTTGAAATGAATTAAAGCCCCCTAGCCAGATATGCAGGATCGTGCATGCTTCTTATCTATATATAAATACTATTTCAAACGAAAACATCAAATTCAGTACTTTAATGTTGAATCTCGATAAAAAACAGTTTTATTTTTAAATGGTATCCATCGAAATTTAAAATAACGACGATAAATATATAATTCGTTTAAAAATAGAAAGAAAGAAATTTTTTTATTTGGGACTCGTACAAGACAAGTAAAATAGTAAACAAAAATAACACTACTAGTAAAATAAATTAACAAAAGCTATGTAGGTAAATCAGATTAATGTGCGAGGCCAAAAAGGTTCCTATCTCAGCACATGCTGCAATATTAAAAAAAAATATACAGCGCTGATATTCTGATAGGTCCTGTGAAAAAGAACATCGATATTGATGTATCGATCATTTTACACAAGCCTAAGCTGTACTTAACTTTCTACCCCAGACATAGCAGTTCAGAGGTCCGCGTTATGCAAATTCTGAATCGCTGTTGACTATGTTCAGTATTTTAACTGCAGTTTTTGTGCGGTATATACTGCCTTATGAGTATTTATGATAATTATTATCATAAATAATGTGTATGATGTTAGTTTATGCTATCAAAGGTACTTCTTATTCGTCGGTTATTAGAGGTTCATGTTAGCTTGGTTAACGATATACAAATACATTTACTAATGATATGAAAACATCATATCATTTACAAATGTATTTGGATAGAAAAATATAAAAAGTTGTTAATTAATTAAAGGATATAATAAAATACAAGCAGCTACATGAGCAGTTTTAATTTTTGTATAGCATTAAAATCTTGCTC
Source organism: Hecatera dysodea (assembly GCA_905332915.2). NCBI lineage: Eukaryota > Metazoa > Arthropoda > Insecta > Lepidoptera > Noctuidae > Hecatera > Hecatera dysodea. Next base: position 6,877,868 of record HG995299.1, read on the forward strand.
GAAATAATCTGATTGTATGCCAGTAGGTACACAGAGTATTTTTGACACATTTTTGTACCTATGTATAGAAATAAACGTAATGGAGCTAATTTTATAAATTCAAAGTTTTATGACAATTTAATTTACCCGTAGAAAAATTTTCAGATTGGCAGCTTCTAAAAGTGCACCGTAATTGCCTTTTAAAATAAATCAATTAATTTTTCATCCAGTTATTTTATTACTTAGTTATTTTTACTTCCTTCCTTGTTTATGTCATAGATGGCTTGTTTGATCGAAAACAGAAAAATAAATATAAATAAGTTTGCTTACTTCTATAAAATCTGCTGGACTATATCCTAGGAATGACTCAATCATAGTTAGTTAAGTATTTACATTCGTCTGATTTAGTAAACATATATGTATTTCATTGAAATGCGCAATATCCCATTGATAGCGATGAGTACATAAATCTTTAGTCCAGTAGTTTATTAGTATAAAGTACTTATTTTATGTTACTTGTACATAACTAAATACAGTTAATTTTAAATTTACCTTTTGATAGATACGATAGATCACACTATGCCTGTAATTAAGGCCATCCTGCCCAATTATAATGATTGCACTTAGGTTAGGCCTTAATGATATGAGAATTTGCCTTAGCATATTAAATATCTAACCGCACATGTGTAGTGGTAAAAATTAAGGTGGTTTTCCACCAGTAGTGTTCGCTTGTACTGTAAAAATGAAACGTTCGATTTTGATAATTACGCGTGTTACATTACTGCACCAGCTCGAAGCTCTGTCCACGGGCAATCGCTTGAGTAACGTTTCGATTTGCGAACGTCACAAAAATTAGGTATTACTACTACTATTACTCCAGGTTGCCTCGAAGAGATTGGGGAATGCGATATGGTCACCCATTTTCACTTTTGTTTTTTGTATTTTGTGGTAAACAACAAGGTAAGTATATAAAAAATAAACAGTGCATTTCATATTTTGTTTTTCCGGACTCACTGCAAGTTTCATTATCTACAGAGTCGTTCATAATGCTGGACGTATTTACTAATGTAATGCTCAAATTCAAGGTGTAACATTGCACGTAAATGCTCTTGGTGAGTGACTACCTTTAACCTCATCACCTACAGAAAAACCCTAAAACACCATTAATTAAGTAAAAAGGCAGCAAAGGGTCTGATACCCAACTGGGTTTAATTAACGTAAAACAGGCTTTATTTTGTTAAGGCACAAACCAATTAATTATTTTTGGTCTCAAGGAACTTCCTAGGGAATTTATTGTCCTCATTTTATTTTATGACTGTTCGAAAATGAGTTTGTCGTCTTAATAGCCGATTTTGCTCAGGGATTATAGTTAATTAGTCGTACCTAAGGTGTTTTTAACCGACTTTTTTTTTAAAAGGAGGAGGTTCTCAATTCGGATGTTTGTATTTTTTTTTTTTTTTATGTTTGTTCGCGCATAACTCCGTCGCTTGCCAACCGATTTGAAAAAATCTTTTTTTGTTGGAAAGGGTATACTTCCCAAATGGTCCCATGAAAATTTTATCGAAATTGAACAAGCGGTTTTCGAAAAATCAACAAAAGTCTAAAAAAAATATCTACATTGACGACCTTTTAGTTTACTCTGCATTGGAGCAGTGCGTTTTTTTTACACCAATGTGATTGGTTCGTTCAGGTGGGGGGAGGGGAGGGGGTGTAGGTACCACTAAAAAGTGAAAAATAAAAAACTTTTTACAAAAAAATACAACCGACTTTTACACAAAAATAAAAAAAGTACAAAATAACTTTAATTTCGGAAGTCGGTGTTCAAAAAACGAAAAAGGAACCACAAACACCGAGTTCCGAAATTAAAGTTATTTTGTACTTTTTTTATTTTTGTGTAAAAGTCGGTTGTATTTTTTTGTAAAAAGTTTTTTTTGATGTCCAGTTACTGGTTCCGTAGAAACACATCACTCTTCATCCATTAAATAGTCTTAGGAAGTTTCATTCAACCTATATACTGCTTAATTGCTGGACCAAAGCCTTCCATAAATCCTTCCAGGTAATCATTTCTTGAGTCACCTAGAACCAGTCCTTGTGGGAGGCAACTATGTCATCTCGCCACCTCTTCCTAAGCCAGCTTCAGCAGCTAACATAGATCATCATCCGCCTAGCCTTTTCCCAACTATATTGGGGTAGGATCCCAGTCAAACCAGATACAGCTGAATACCAGTATCTTTACGTGAAGCGGCTGCCTACCAGACCTCCAGACCATTAACTGGGGAACACGGTACTTCTTGGCAAGACTGGTGTCAGATTTACTGGCTTCAAAGATCTCCAAATGACAGCCGGGACCAACGGCTTAACGTGCTTTCCGAGGCACGGAGAAGTCTGTATGTTAAGATGGTCACCCATCTACAGACCAACCTTGGCAAGCGTCGCTTAACCTTGAAGATCGACCTGTGCGGCTGTTATACTTTAGCCACAAGCCAGCGAACATAGATACATAGTAAAAAAAATACATACCTCAGTGAGTATAATCCAAACACACAGTTCAGTAAAAATTATATTTCTTAATATATTTTTTGAACTGTGATGGTGAGTAGATATATGTATGTACCTATGTTTATAATTTTCATCAATTTTCGTTACAACTTATAAAATTATAAAACGTTTTTCTTCATCCGAATTTCGCTTTTCATTCGCCGTTTTGAAAGATTACTTTCAGGAATTTAATGGAAAGAGAGTTCTTAAATAAACCATTACTTCGGAATAACTAATTTCATAGCAATGTTAAGTAAATTAAAATGTATTAAGTGAGTAGTATATTTTCTTTAAAAAACTCATTATTTCTGTAGCCAGTGATATAATTTATTTGCATTAATGTCGGACGGTTTTCTAATGGAATTCCTTTGCAAATATTCTAGTAACTTGACGCCTAATATGTGAAAATATTGCTTCATTGTAAACGTAAACTGGGCTGAAAGTTCGATTCTGTATTTATTACAATGAATCTTGAAGATGCTGCTTGCTTGCAGACCTTTCTTTTTCTGGATGTGAAACCATGAAATGTCTCGACGCTCTGGGCGAAGCGGATAGGAGTGTCAGACTCTTACTAACTAAAACCCACCCGTGATCCTTCTTGTGCCCTTTGCGTTGCATCGCCGCGGTGACTCTTTCGAACAAATTCCGCAACACGATGCGAGGCCTTTCAATTTAATGAATTTAATGTTTTTTTTAATGAATTTTGGTACAGAGATAGATGGGATCGTGCAGACTGTTTTAAGCTACATTAATGCGAGAGAAACCGCAGGGAAAAGCTAGTTAACAAAATAAAAATAGTTTGAGATTATTTTTATATTTTACTTTATTCAAAGTTAATTTAATGTATACCTTTTGCTACGGAAAAGGTCCGGGTATATTACTTCATAAGACGCATACTTACTTCAAAATTGCTTTGTTGCATTGCTAGTAAGGAATTCTGTTTCAATTTAGCATTTTAATTCAATCCTTCCATCATCTCCCAAGTGTACACTTTAGCTTAATTGTTTTGTCCGAACACTAATCTGAAGCATTTAGAACTATGAGCTCATACACAAAGATTCCGCATAACCATTAATTAGCCCAGCATGAGCAGTATTTAGTTGCGTTGGCTACAACTTGGGAGATCTGCAGCATAGTAGGTACAATTATTAGTTGAGAACCGAGATCCCGGGACTACGCCACTTGTGGGGGAGCAACACTAACTTCCGAAACTTAATGCAACTTGGCAGTTTGCTTGCATAAACATCTGTAATACCGATGTTCATAGTGTTTATGGTTTTCTTGGTAGTGAAATTGCATTTCTATAGGTAATGCGGACCATTTCTTGTACTTAAAAACCGGCTAAGAGGGAACTGGACTCGCACGTGAAAGTTTCTGTCCCATAAAACAAAGATCTGACGTGTCTAAAATCGGTTAATTGCCGATATGTCGCAGTTCGGATTTCAAAACTCGGCTAAAAATGTATTCAGTAAGTTTAAATTACCTAAAAATAATTGACAGTTAGGAATTTTTTTTTCTGAGCGTTACTTCTACTTTCAAATTCGAACGGTGTTGAAGGTGTGGTGAATCTTTGCAAAACAAACAAATTCAAATTTACTAACGAACAGTGAGTGTGTGGATACAATTGACGACTAGGTTTAAAACTAGAGCCTCTAGACAATGTGTTATTCTCTAAGCAAATGCGATTATCAAAATGCCAGAATATACAGGGTGTCTTGTTATTAATGGATAACCTCTTAAGGGGTCATAGTAATCATCATTATGAACAACTATTACTATGGGAGTAAACCTAAAATCGCGAAAAAATTATAATCTGTTGTTTCCTACGCTGAGTGATTCGAACTGTGTTTGAGTATAACATGTTTGATCCCATAGAAACAGTTGACATGACTCCTTAAGAGTTTATCCATTTATTTTGGGACACCCTGTACTACAAGTCACGTGACATTTTGCCAGTGTTTGTCAATCCAATATACAAACTTTAACTTATCTACGCTAGCACTGACAGAATGTCACTTGTTTATATAAAAAGAAATAACCTAGGTCATAATAATGTACGAGTAGTCTAGCATTTAACCAAAATATTATTGCTGGTTCGCAAAAGTGTCTTGGACACAATATTTAATGAACATCAAAAGTTGTTTTACTTTCATAAAGAAACCAAGTCCTCAAGGAATGAGAAGTTATTTTACTACAGACTGCGCCGGAAGATAAATCAGTTGATGAAGTTTTTCTTTTCTTGAATCATAAAGCATGAAATAAGTCTCCTTTTTTATTTTGTTACCAAGAAGACTTTAGAATTTTTTTAACAGTTTTTTATCATTACTTTATGAAAAGCTCTGAAATAGATATTTTCATTTTAAACTTAAATTCCATACGGAAATGCTGGAATCTCTATCTTATTGAGTTGATACGTACATTACTTTGACACTCGGCCCTTTGGTCTCCTGCTCGAAAGCGAGGCTACTGAGCGTGTGGTTTCTGTGTCAATTCCGAGGTCTGGCAAAAGGTGTTTTTGGGTTTTTCGATTAGGAATCTCTCAGTAGCAGCCCTGAGTTTGGAAGTCGGTTGAAGATATAATCCCCTTTTTTATGGATGGGAAATGACTTCTTCCGCTCGGTGCGGAGCGGCAGGAAGTGTCAGACTCTTACTGAATAAAACACACACATGTTCCTCCTAGTGCGCTTTGAGTTCCAGGGCCACGGGAACTCTTTTGAACAAATTTCGCAACCCTAGCAGGCACTGACCTAATAGGGCCCCGCGTCTTCTTTGCGCGAGGGTGGAACACGAACCACCGTCGACCTGGGCCTGGTTGTTATCGGACGGGGAACCACCCATAGCTTGCCATCCGCCAACCCACGCCTACGGTGGCCGAGCAACGCCGTGCGACTCCGAGGCATCTTCAGTTGACGCGGCTAAGGCGTGAGGTTTCAATCTCCAGCAGAAGGGGCATATCGTTTCCCATGCTGACCATGGGAGATGAGAGTAAAGCAATACTGAGTGCACTTGGTTTTGCGGACACACTTGTATCCTATGACATCTCCTGCGTACTTGGCTGGTTCCTTAAGAAGTGCCACCATGAGCCAAATTAGATCTGGAGCTATTGCGAATTTTCTGCCAATATTTACTGACTTTCATTCGATTCAGATCAAATATTCAAGCACAACACTTTCAGTCGCAATAGGGTATTTTACTGTAAAAATCTAATTAGTCCGTCTGATAGATTTACAAAAAATATTGGACACGTATTTTTTCTTTTTTCACGTAAGCAAAAAATGAAGACGATACAGTGCGTTGAAAACTCACGTGACGTCACTACGTTGCTACAATTTTTACCAGCGACGTGACGTCACGTGAGTTTTCAACGCACTGTATCGTCTTCATTTTTTGTTTACACGAAAAAAGAAAAAATACGTGTCCAATATTTTTTGTAAATCTATCAGACGGACTAATTAGATTTTTACAGTAAAATACCCTATTATGGTCCTTAGTTTTATGCAGGTATTTAACATAAACTTAACACATGAAGTTCGGTCTACAGTTACCTAACCTAAGCTAGAATTAACATCAAATTCAGTGAAAAATAACTTACAAAACGTTGAAAAGGCGGTTATTATGTAAATTTATAAGTTGGCTTCTATTAAGTTATTTGCGTGAATTATACACTTTATAACGGCGGTAATACCCTCTTTTATTAATGGGATTATACCGTGATATTGGTGTTTAAACTTGTATAAATGATTGCTGAGATTATTTCGATATACTTGTACTCTGTTGTGGAAGTATAGCGGTCTTGATATTATATTAGCGTACTTAAATTGATTAGAGGGCTTAATTATATTGATTAATTTTCATCTCAGGTTGTTACCCTTTATCTAAAATTAAATTTATTTCTGTAGAAAGTTAGTAATGCATTACAGAAGCACGCAAAAGTGACACAAGAGTGCCGAACCTAATTTTTAAGCAAAATTCACAATCGCTAAAGTCAGTCGCAATTTGTCAAAAATGTATGGAAAAAGACGCTTTTTCATAGATTGCGATTGAGATGTATTATTGCGAACGTTGTTTAATAATAGGAAAAATTGGCCCTAAGAAGCTGATATTTTTTATTAAAGAGTCAAATTGACATGCGCTACCGTTATGTCTCGTAGCATGCCAATCGCAAACATTTTGGACTTTTGACAGTGTTGTTAAATCCGATAGAATGCCACCTTGTCTAGGAGCCTAAGGAAGTGTATGTGTTATCTTACACAAGTTTGTACTTTGTAGCCAAAGATATCTATGGGTGTAGCAAACTTTTGCATTGAGTTTGGCGCACTGCGCTTCTTCCTGTACCCTATTTGTTAATGTTAACAACATAAGTCACGTGTAGGTTTCAACGATTTCTAGTAAACATTCAAGCTACATGTTTATATTGTACTAGCTTCTGCCAGCGACTTCGTCCGCGTGGAATAGTTACTTTACCCCCGATTTTGAAACTCTCAGCCCGATCGGTTTAAAATTGACAAAAGATAGACATGCTGTTTCGGGATATTTTTTAGATAATTTTATGTAGAACATTTCCGTAATACATGATTTCTATGTAACTTTAAATATTAAGGCTACACACGCGACGGAAGCTTAAAAAATGGAGTAACTTCTTCAGTTTTCCCAACATTTTCCTTCACTGCTCTGCTCCTATTGATTGTAGCGTGATGAAAAGTATACTATAACCTGCCCAGGAGTATGAAGAATAATTGCACCAAGTTTCGTTAAAATCGGTCGAGTAGTTTTTGTTTCTATAAAGAACATACAGACAGACAGACAGACAGACAGACAGACAGACAGAAAGACAGAAAGACAGACAGACAGACAAAAATTTTACTGATTGCATTTTTGGCACCAGTATCGATCACTAATCACCCCCTGATAGTTATTTTGAAAATATATTCCTTGTACAGAATTGACCTCTCTACAGATTTATTATAAGTATAGATTAGTACTCAACAAATTAGATTAATATCACACCTAGGTTTATGGTTACAGCAATTTGTAGCAATGAAATCCTGATCGCATTAACTGTGACCTAAAATACTTATAATATTGCTCACACTTTATTAAAGGTACATTTACATCTAGGTCGTGAATTTAAATTAAAAATTGTAAACTAAATTAAATGATTTCTATACCCTATTCACGATAAGATTATTAGACATTGGAACAAAATTGTTTACAGTCCGTTCAACCGATTTTGACTTCTTTTGCGTTGGCGGCATGGTAGCTACAGTAAATAGTTGGTATTATAATCAGGTTTTTGCTTTTAATGCCATCCTTATGCCTTTGGAATAATAAAGTAACTATCAATCGTAAAAATCGGTAAACAATTTTGTTCCAATGTCAAATCTTATTGTGAATGGAGTATAGGAATATATGGATATTCTATTGACACCTAATCAGCTGATTAAGATTGAATGCTGAGAGTTTTCAGCATTATGATTACTCAAATAATGAATAACAGCTACGCCGCGGCCGATCTAGGTAGAAGTGGAGCTGCCAAGGTCGTGGAATTTATTCGTAAGGGTCACCGCGGCCCTGGAACGCAAAAGACATTAGGAGGAACACGGGTGGGTTTTAGTCAGTAAGAGTCTGAAACTCGCTTTCGCACCGCTCAGAGCGGGAGAAGTCATTTGATGAATTCCAACACTTAAACAAAAAGTCAGATGTGAAGAGACGACCTAGACGTCTACTGCAAAGGCTGGTTTGGGATAGTTCGGGAAGTTGCGGAATTTGTTGGAAAGAGTCACCGCGGCCCTGGAACGCACTTTGCGTTCGAGGTCCGCGTTGACTCTCACGCGGTGAATCACTAGAAGGATCACGGGTGGGTTTTAGTCAGTAAGAGTCTGACACTCCCTTCCGTTCCGCCTAGAGCGGGTGAAGTCATTTGATGATTACCCATCTAGAAAAAAAAAGATGGTTTGGAAAGATTCGGAGGAGGCTTGTGCACAGCAGTGAGAGGGTATTAGTGACAAAAAGATGAATGTGGAAAAGATGAAAATGGACTACTAAAACTATATATTATAATCTACCGTTCTACAAACAAGCAAGAATGTTTAGCGTATCGCCTTACAAACGTAGAACAAGCTTTGGAATTCCTAATCCTCCCTACAACTTCAGCGTATCTAAATAATATTGAACATATCTTTCTCGCCAAGTGATACCCTCCGATTCACAGACGCTAACATAATTTCCTAACTTAATCTATATCGTATCCTACCCGATCTAATATCCGATTAACTTAGATGTAACTTGAGTTGATCCAGCAATTACAGTAGAGACCACTCCACTTTTTTTGGTGGTTAATATTGGTTCTATGATCGTAAACATTTGAAAAGAAAAAGTTAGGATAATGGTATTGGCGTTTAATAAACTTAATCCAGTAAAGGTACAGACAGTGGTCAGAAGTATAGCCCCACTCTTCCAAAGAACCTATTTGTGCAAGAAATTCAATGATCCTCAACTTTAATTTAAAGGATTAAATCTGTTGTAAGTACCGTCGATTTAATTTTCCTTGGACCATTAGCTTGCTTCTCCAAATAACTTATAGTTATTTCAGTATTAGAATCGGGTCGATCTTCAATGTTAAGCAACTCTTGCCGGGGTCGGTCTGTTGATTGACGACCATCTTAACATACTAAAATTCCTCCGTTCCTTGTAAAGCACGTTATTTGTAGATCTTTGGTAGTCGTTACGTATTGTCAATGTCAGAAAATTTGACACAGTCTTGCCAAGAAGTACCGAGTTACCCAGTTAATGGGTTGTGGAGATCTGGTAGGCAGCCGCTTCACTTAAAATATTAGTATTTAGCTGTATTTTGTCTGAAAGTAGTCTCCAATATAGTTGGGCAAAAGCTAGGCAGATGATGATAACAGTGAAACTTTTTGTTTGACTGTACAAACAAACAAATCCTATCCAGTGAGACACAAAACTGAGGGTCCATCATTCAGCGTCTGCTAGGATCGCGGACTTTGTTTGAAAGAGTCACTGCGGCCCTGGAACGTAAAGGGCACTAGAAGGATCACAGGTGGGTTTTATTCAGTAAGTGTCTGACACTCCCTTCCGCTCCGCCCAGAGCGCGAGAAGTCATTTGAAGATTTCTCACCCCGAAAATAAAAACAAAAAAGGGTTTCATCATTATGATATATTTCTACAATTAACCATATAAACAACTCAATGTTTTATCGCTCTAAGCGTTTTTTTTCTAAAACAAAGAAAATACACTTATATGTCTATACTCGTAAAATAAGATGTTTACGACATCCAAAGGACAGTCAAACTTTATAGACATGTGACATGAGAATGAAAAATAACTTAGCCGCTAGTTTTGGCAACGGACTCTTATCGGATGATTAGTTAAAATAATATGCAATCGTATCACTTGATTTGCTTTCAAACTGTACCGTATCAATGTGAGGTAATCATTTAAATGCAATTGTAGAAGCAATACTATAAACACGAACTACGGTCTAAAAATAAAAACTTCTCTAGCACACCTCTCCAGATTCGGGCGACTCTCAAACTTCCGAGACGAATTGGTTCCGACGGACGAAGGTACTCATACTATTACCATTCTCGTGATTCGATCTATCCACCCACTGCGAGGCATGGAAGATTTGTGCTACTTGAGTGATGAAACACGACGTGAAAAAGTTGGTAGAACAGATTCCATATAATGTCGAAATAAACTCGTCAAATCAAATTTCAGAAGGAAAAACATGCATAAAATAAATGGTAGATCACACGCTAGTAAGGCAGCGGCAATGACACAAGAGAAAATACTTGCAACAACTGATTAATTAGGATTGCCAACATTGCGTAAACAAATTATTCTTATGCTGCAACACTTAAAGGCGACGACAACATTGCCGTATAAAACTTTTCAAGAAAAGATGTAAACAAGAGATTAATTAAACAAACACAAACACGCACATTAAAGAATCTTCGTTGTAAAGCCGATTTTCTCCGCTATAAAACTTTAGTTTGAACACCGCTTGAGTTACGCGGTGTTCAAACTTTAGTTTAAATCAAGCAGCAAAGCAGATACGGAGGAATGATTTCTTACGGAAATTCTGCACATGCGGTTCCGCATAAACGGTGTCGATGTTCCGTAACTACCCTATATTACATACATATCTCCAGGGCCTCAAATCTGCTATTACAATAGTGTCAGAATGGTCATTGATTTCATAATGGTTGATTTTTACAAGTTTGGCAATCTACTAATATAAAAGCGACACTACGACTTTCCAATGGTCAACCACAGACACTCCATTGAAGTAAATGGCACAGAATGGTAATCTCGTAAATAATGACAAATGAATGACAGACGTATGCAGTAATCTACTAAAATTTTGACACTTCCTTTGATCAGTACCCTACCATTAGAACGTCATTGTGCAGTCATTGCTTTTAATAGCTCGGTTATCAAAAAGTATTACGAGACCATTGACCGACCAATGTTCGACCATTATGAATTTGGCAGATTAGAAACTTTTAGCAAAATGACAATGGGATCGTGTTGGAATGTCAAATTTATAAAAATAGCAGACTTGGGGCTCTGATGATGTGTAGCCACGTCCATGTCTAATGTAGGTACATAGATGTAAAATTGTACTGGCACCTGTAAACATTTTATTTGTAGAAACGAGCGGCAACTTTTCTGGCTGGCAGTGCTTTTGGTTGGATACAGATTTATTGGTCACTTACAAATGTTTTTGAAAAGTTTAAAAGCCATGTGTTTCATAATAGGGTAAAAATATATAGGTACTTATAGAGCTTTTAAATTAGAACAGGGAAAAATCTAAAACGTCAGCAGTTATAAATTCTAAATATAATTTATTTATTTACTGTGAAGTAAACGTGGATGCATAGCAAGGGTAAGCCTTTGCTATGCGTCCAAAAATCAATGGTGGAGTATTTTTTTCCATTTTGCTCAATTCACATTTCATCAGTAACTTACCATAGGAATTAACGTTACAAAATCAATAAGGTACGTACAAAAATAGCAATCAAATTGTGTTTTATTGAAATCAAATGAGATCACAATAATAAATTCATTGAATAATTAATTACAGCTTACAATCCAGTTACCTACTTGCGAAACAAAGACTTAATACATCGTTACATCGATAACGTGGTCGTTAAAGATAATTTTACGCACTGTTACATACTTTCAATGAGTTTGTGATAGACACAAAGATCTTTGATCGTCTTTTTGCCGAGCTTTGCCGAACGTTGCCGAGCATTGCCGAACTTTATAGAGATATGATAGTAACACGAAAAAATGTGTTGTGGAGTGAGTTATAAGCAAGAGCACTTGACCCGCGTTGTGGATAATAATGGCCAACTCTCAAGAAGAGGTCCGTTTCTGTGCAGTATGTGAGCACACATAATAGATGATGTAAAAACTGAAGTATTTTATCAAAGCAAACCAATCGAGAACAGCAATTATCACATAAATATGGACTGAAGTAACTCGGTTTGTCTGTAATCTGTACGGATTGGATACGGTAGATCATGATTACGCGGGCAAAGCCGCTGACGGATGCTGGTATACAATAAAAGACACAAAACCACAATGCTCCATTTCTACAAACAACAACAATGACACAAGAAAAAAAAACACATCTTAAATTTTATCAAAGCGAGTAAACGGAGATCACAAAACCAATTCACAAAATCAGTTTCGTGATCTCCGTTTATTATTCGCTCTATGTTCGATAACTGAAATTGTTATACCTAAGATGGAATCGCAAAATGTTTGCTATCGCCGCCGGTGAATGGTAACGTAACTGAACATCGTAAATCTGTGATAGGGATTTTGTAGACACGACTGAACTGTATTTTCTGTACACATTTTCTCGTGAATGAAAAGGCCGGAGAGAATTTCATATATATTTTTTATTTATTTACTTCAGAGGATTTTCTTCTTATATGATACTAACAGTATCAATAATAATAAGAAGGGTCCAGTGCAGTAATGATGAAAGTCCATTTTTGTAACAATTCTAAGTACAAATTCTAAGCACGTCATTCATCCACTGGAAATCTGTAGTTGGTATTCTCGTTAACAAACTTAGCAATATTACTTAAAATCCCAATATTTTAGACAGTGCACGCTTATATTAGACAAAAGGTACTCAATAAAGTCCTGGTTTTTTTTAAATAATTCTAAATAATATATTTTTTACTTAGTTCTTAAATAAATCTTGACTAAAGAAACAATATAATATCTGTATAATAGTAAAAATGTACTGTAACAATTAATAATGTATTATGTTCATACATACTCGTACCTTTAAACTCGTCTGTTTCCATTAAGAGCATGTACGTCGTATAGCATTTCATACAAATTTTCAATTCACTATTTTGCGAAATTACTGAACCGATTTGTATGAAACTAAAAAACATTTTCGAAATGTCTTATTTAAAAAAGATAACTGGAAATTCTATGTTTGTATGAAAATTTTTAAATGGGTCTCATTTAAATGTAACACTATTTATTGAAAATGTTTTTAACTAACTTTTTAGACCCACGTATCCTGCTTATAGGACGTGTGAAGTAACATAAAAATCGGTTTTGTCATTTCGGAAAATAAGGACTTCAAAATTTGTATGAAATGCCGTTCGGCGTATATGCTCTTAATACAATTGAAACGCAATTATCGCAAAACGAGGTAAGAAGCACATTCATCGTTATTGCAGTGGACCCTTCATATGTGATGTACTTATCTAATATCTAAAATATATATCAAATTATAGTGAGCAATTTCAAATATTTTCTAAAACTTACGTCGACGAAAAGGCAACAAACAGACAATACATACTTACTGACGCTTTTGTTAATATTTATATGGGTAGAGAAGTATGGATATTATATTAAACATAAAATAAAATACTGTTTGTAATAACGTTGACTGTGTTTTAGCATTTTCAACAGCACAACCGAATATCACGCTCCTCATACAATTGAAATAAACTTCTACTAAAATGTTGGTATTACAAACTACACAGTTTACCTTTGACACAAAATCCCTGGAATATCAACTCTAAATAACTAACTTAACTCGTAATATTTTGGTAAACGACTGCACAATGCACAACTTTACATTTTCCGCGAACACTGTCAAACAAAATTGTTTGGTACAACTACAAACTGCTGCTGTTTTTCAGAAACCTCTCATATTTGCTTTAAGTCCGTATTAACCTAAAGAGTAAAGTCTCACTTATAAACCGGTTACGTTCCAGCATTTTTTGTAACATTTGCATTTCTGTAAAAACCGTCGACAATCTAAACGACAATAAAACGTCCCAGTTCTGCATTCATTTACAGCGGGAAGTGTTGACGTTGGCGAAACAATGGCAGGACTCCGCGCGTTCCCATCTCTGACTACACAATACATCGCTGCGTATTCACCGCGACAGAAAGCTGGAGTCTATCTGTGCGACAATGGTCATTGTGGTGTTCGATTCGTTCGCTTGACAATCGTCGAGTGCCGCCAATCGCCTCGCTGCGTTCTAATTCAATAGCATCCGCCGCGAAATAATAAAATGCAGTTGCGTGCTTGTGAAAATGGACCGATGGGATTTGTGATTGTATCAGATTTGTTTGGATGGTTTAAAACTGCTGATGGTGCGGAAGATTCTAATTTTAACTGGGTAAACTTTTGAATTTTGGAAAGTCTTTTCTATAACGTTTCGAGACTTTTAAAAAGAAAATAGTGAAACACATTTTCTTTGAGTGTAACGAACCTTAGCGTTACAACACACAACGCGGGGGCACTAGAATCAGATTTATTATAACAAAGTAAATAAGAATGGAGCTGGTATTTGCTAAGTAATCTTATTTAGTTAATGATAAAAGCGTTGATTTTATTTTATGTTACTCGTTATGTTAATTTTGGTTGCTATTTTCATATCCTCTCGATTAATAGAACTTTGTTGTAAAACTAGCTTTTGCCGGACTTGGATTGTGTCAATACTATAAACTTAGATAAAATTTGTGGTATAAAAATAAATAATTATATTGTAATTCATTATAATAATTTTAATTCATATTCTCCCCAACCCCTTTCATTTGTTATATGGGTATAAATAAGGGGGCGAGAGTGCATGAAAAATAATTACTCCGCTATCTAATTAAAAATGATGTCACATGAACCAATCGTATCAAAAATTCAAACTAAACGGTATCTAAAATTTCAGCCCAATCAGTTTAATTTTGACATGTTTCATAGTTTTGTACCTATGTAGGTACCAGGAAATGGGGAAAAGCGAGTATCAATTAAATTCCGTATCGGACTTTGGAATCTGTGCCACTGTTAAAAACGAATACTCTCATATCTAGCTCGTTCATTAAAAACCAATCACAATCGCGCAAAAAAGGTTAACAAAACCGTTTTCCACGTAATATTTGTTCCGCAAATTCTGTAATGCAGATGTCAGGTGCATTCGTAGCGGCAACCAACCGAGAGATTGCCTCCCCAGTGGGTTCATATCGATGATAATGCCGCTATGCGAATATCTAGGCAGTGGAACGAATTTGGATATTTTTATTTAAATTATTTTGGGCTGGAACGGTTGGAGTTAATATGCGAATAAATGTTTTGGCTTGTAGAATAATTGGGTAAATTAATTGGGCGTTGTAACTTGGATTACATAAGCCGATATTGTTCGTTCTGCTGGTACTCCAACCTTCTTTTTGTGGTAGGTATGTTGTTAAGATATGTAGGAAAATGCTATATCGCTGGCCATAGTAATATTAATGACGGTTGACCGGACAGATAAGAAGTAAACGTGTTGCGTCAACCCCATCTGTATTGAGGTTGACGAAAAATGTTTCAAATTACTCGGACAAAGGCAAAAAGAAGTGAAAAGTGATATTAGCTTCGAATGGAACATCAGAAGAAAATTAATCATTCAGCGCATTCTAAACTAAATATTTACTATGAAGCACTCTAAAACATTAGTTATTTTTACCAACCCCAAGAAATCTTTATACAGCAACCCCATCCCATCAACAATAATGTTGATGAAAATCTGTGTGTTCACATTGAGAGAATAATTACGACGAGTACAAATTGTGTTGATGTTAATTGCGGTTCTGTAGGTAGTAAGTAAGAGCGGTATTATCTCTGCCGCACGGTTCAACGTTTCAGGAGTAAATTGGCACGAAGTTGTTGCAACAAAGACAACTTTGATACTGAACTGTGTGATAATGTGCTGGTAATTAGTGGGGCGGTGTTGGGCGAGAATTTGAATTATTTTTGGTATGGTATTAGTGGTATTTTGTGTAAGGTATCTTTGGGACATAAAAGTCGAACTATATGTATGATAAACTGGTATTTTCTGCCTTTGGGAAACAAAAGTCAAAAATAACCTATATCGATGATAAACTAATATATAAAGCTGAAGAGTTTGTTTGTTTGTTTGTGTGCTTGAACGCGCTAATCTCAGGAACTACGATTCCGATTTGAAAAATTCTTTGAGGGTCCCAAACAACCCATTTTTCGAGGAAGGCTTATAGGCTATATTATCACGCTTAAACTAATAGGAGCGGAGCATTTATGAAAAATGTGACGCAGATGAAGTTGCTTAGGTCAGCTAGTCTACACTAATATTATAAAGAGGAAAGATTTGTATTTTTGTGTGTGTGTCTGATTAAACTCAAAAACTACTGTGCCGATTTCAAAAATTCTTTCACCATTAGGCAGCTACATTCACCCTAAGAAAGATAGGGTTACATTTTATTCCCGTATTCCCACGGGAACGGGAACTACGTGGGTGAAACCGTGGGGCGCTGCTAGTCATTAATATTTAGGTAATATCGGATCAACTCTGATATTTGAAAAAAAAAAAACAACTTTCCAGTAAATGAAAAGAAATAAAAGCTTGTTCATTTGGCACACACAGATACATTCAATGTAGGAACAAATAAGAGGAAACTTAATTTGAATAAAAATATAACACGAAAATTTGTCGCGTCTTGGGGCCCAAGCTCATTATAAAACATATCCACATTTGTGACCCCTCTCTTCCCCCCTCTCCAGATAGCGAATAAAAATAAACCTGCATGCGATTACTTTTGAAATGTAGGTTCCATGATAAAAGTAGCACTGCTCAGGTTATAAACTTAAGTTTAGTTTTACGGCGATTCGTTACGGCAAGAAATAAAGTAAACACAACGAACAAATTTGAAAAATCTATGAAGGGAATGTTACGACTAAAGTAACATTGTATCTAAATTTGTAAGAATAAGAAGCTTCAACAATATCTCAAAGACTCAGATAACCGTAAATAACTCTACAAATGGTCGTTACCCGTGTTGTAGTGCCTAAAACGAGCCTAGACAGTACACTTGTGAACAAACCCTAATAATTTCTAGGGACAATGTTTATTTTTTCTTATTATAATTTAGTTTTTTTGTGTTATAAGTAAGTAAGTGTTTTGTTACCATGTTGTACACATCTCAAAAAAAGCTTGAGTTCATGTATGTTTTGACTGTCTCTGTTGTTGGGAAAGTTTTTGGTTTCTTCTTTAAAAACCCATTCATTTGATATAGATTCTCCTTCGTTTTTTATATCAGTACGAACTATGGGAATGGTATAATTATACGTGCCAAAAATATAATTAAGAATGGTATTTTTTGGGGTTTAAACTGTGGTTTAAACGTCTTCTAACTTTTAAAATAGAGACAGGTAATGTTGACGCCATAAACGTCAATCTAATAATTTCCGCAAACCCGCATTTCGAAATTATAAAAAAATCTCGCTAGGCTGACATTTGCCCCACCTTTTCCCCCGCACACCGCATGTCCTACCTTGTATAAAAACCACTGGCACATCCACGCCGGCCCCTCTTTTACGACAAGAACCACCGCGGCGACAACTCGCCACAGCACGGGGGCCCCCCCGGACCGTCATCCTAGCAGAACCGCTGATTCCACGTGGACCATCGCCAGAGCCAGGAGCCGCTGTATTCCGAGGTCAGTCCTATTCCCGCTTTTTTTCCTTCCCTGGTGATGTCAGCCCGCGAGACGCGATAAACCGCAACCGCTTTCAAATCCACCCATATAATTTTTTTACACTAAATATAATTTTCTTCCATTGTTTGGTTCGCCTTCGGCCGGATATACCTATACCGCTATTTATTGTAAAAAACCGCATTTTACGTAGGCTAGGTTCTATACCTTAACTACAACCGCTAATTTTATTTTTCCGCTACCGCCTCTTCACTCCCGCTATCTATAGTTTCGTACTGCACGAAAATATAATATACCTAAACCGCTATTTAGTGTAAAAAAACCGCATTTTACGTAGGCTAGGTTCTATACCTTAACTACAACCGCTAATTTTATTTTACCGCTACCCGCATCTTCGCTTCCGCTATCTATCGTTTCGTACTGCACGAAAATATAATAATTAGTGAACAATAGGTGTCTCGAAGTGAATCATTTGTGTTTAATCTGGAAATTCGTAATATATTTCGTTAATCAATTACGCTTCACCGCATTTTAACGCCTTTCTGCTAGGTACCGCCATCTTAGGTTTTATAAATTGCAAAAATGGAAAATATCGAAATTAAAATTCTAGAAGCCAAAAACCAAGCAATTTATGAACGTTTAACGTCGCTTTATGACACATATAAAAATGTACCAACGTCAGGTGGACTTCGGTCCGCGGAAGCATTCATGGCAGACACTGAAATTTTATCGACAATAAGGCAAGAATTCATGGCTAACCTTGATCAAATAAACATCCTTAACCTAAAACTAGATCCCAAATATAAAATAAATTACAATACTTTAACGGCGTTCGACGGTATCTATACTCGTTTGGAACGATCGAGGTCACTTGTCGCTACAGGTGGTCAGTCCGCGCAAACTGATAACGCCGCGTTTCAAAATAAGGTTTGTTTCAAACTACCGCCTATACAGATACCTGCGTTTGATGGTAAAATGGAAAACTGGCCCGTATTTTACGAATCATTTAAATCAAATATTCATAACAATAGCAGCCTCACTGATTCTCATAGGGTTCAATATTTAATAGGTAAATTGTCGGGTACCGCTTTGCATTTAACCGCAGGAATAATACCGTCAGGCGATAATTATCAAGATATTTGGAACAATTTAGTTAATAAATACCAGGATGTAAGGGCCCTAGGTTCTCATTATATTTCAAATATGTTTAATATGAAACCAGCCACAAATAATTCTGCATCTTTAAGTACATTTATTGAAAGTTTTCACGCATCTGTTTTGGCTTTAGAACAATTACAAATTCCAAATTTAAAAGATTTCATTTTATTAAACTTAGCATTAAAAAAGTTAGATTCCACAACTGTGCATTTATTCGAAATGCATAAGCGCGATGTTGAGATTCCTTCTTATAAGGATCTTGTTGATTTTATTAAATCTCAAGCGAAAATACTAGACCGATCTGCGCCAACCACCTCGGCATCTAACAAAAATAATAATAATCGATCACCGCGTACAGTCCACTCATTCATTACCCGCGATAACAATAATTCTAAGCCCGCTTGTTTATTTTGCAATAAATCAGACCATTCGCAAATCTATTATTGTCCATCATTTAAATCATTAGACGCTAAATCACGTTTAGAATTTGTAAAAAATAAACGCGGTTGTGTAAACTGTCTCAGCACTACGCATACTGTTTCGCAATGCAAGTCTACCCACGTTTGTAAAATATGTAGTAAACATCATCACACTTTCTTACATTTAAATAAAAATGATTCTTCATCCGTTATTTCGTCTAATCCGTCTGATTCTCATCAGAACAGTGTCGTAAAAACGGAGTCGTCTACCGTCAGTAATAATAATACGCTTTGCGCCTTTAATTCATCACGCCATACGGTTCTCTTATCTACTGCTCAGGTTTACGTAAATAACAATAACAATGAACATGTGTTAGTTAGGTGCTTAATTGATAACGCTTCACAAAATAATATTATTACTTCTGCCTGTTGCAAAAAGCTTAATTTAAACATTATTCCGCTTACAAATTCATTTATAAAAGGTGTCGGGTCTGCGTCCCGTCCTATTGATGGTTACGTAAACATGGTCATTAGCTCGAAAGATAAACAACATTCTTATTGCATAACCGCTCTTGTCGTTAATTGTATTACAGATAAACTGCCTAATATAAATGTTGATCCGTCTATAGTAAAACACTTAGTGAATTTGCCGTTAGCAGATCCTACGTGGCATGTGCCCGGGGATATTGACTTGCTTATTGGGGCACAATTGTACCCATTCTTATTATTAGGTAAAACAATAATATCACCTCCCGCTCCGTCAGCCATTGAAACCGTATTCGGGTACATTTTAATGGGTGATATACCCGCTGTTCGATACGATCGTAACCCTGCGTCCTCCGCGTTCAACACCGCTACTTATTTCACAACGTGTGAAAATTACTGTTTCATTTCGTTGGATGACTCGCTTCATAAATTCTGGAGTCTCGAGGAAGTTCCCGAGAAAACTTTTTGTAGTCCATCAGAGATTGAATGTGAACAACAGTACTGTGCTTCAATATCACGTGATTCTACCGGCAGATATTGTACCGCGTTACCTTTTTGTAGGGATCCAGATTCATTAGGAGATTCCCGTTCTGTAGCGTACCGTCGTTTACTTTCGTTGGAATATTCTAGATTACGAGATCCTGCGCTTCGTGCTAGTTATAACGAAATTATTCAAGAATATTTGGATAAAAATTATTTAACGGAAATAGTTTTCAATCCGACTGTGGATCGCGATAAGGGATACTACATACCGCATCATCCTGTTGTTAGGCAAGATAAAGTGACTACTAAGGTTCGCATTGTCCTCGACGCTAGTGCAAAATGTCATAATGGCGTGTCACTTAATGACATTCTGCACACAGGGCCGAATTTGCAGGCTGACTTATTTTTATTATTATTAAAATTCCGCTTATTTCCAATCGCGATTACCGCAGATATAAAACAAATGTATCTTCAGATTGCTGTTACTAATGAGCATCAAAAATATCAGAAAATATTATTCCGCTTTAATACCGCTGAGCCTGTTCGCGAATTTCAATTTAATCGGGTTGCATTTGGGCTTAAATCTAGTCCGTTCTTAGCCATGCGCACAGTGCGCCAGTTAGCGGCAGATGAAAAGCATCGTTTCCCACGGGCTGCTGCTGTAGCTTCGCAAGAACTTTACATGGATGACCTGGCTACATCCATTCCTTCTTTGGAAGAGGCTAAGGTTCTATCCAGCGAGCTTATCGCTTTATTTAAAGCTGGTGGTTTCGATCTTACCAAGTGGGCAAGTAATTCACAAGAATTGTTATCTACCGTTCCGCAATCCAACCGCGCTTCTATAAACTTTTCAGATAAGGATAATTTAAAAATTTTAGGACTTAAATGGATACCCTCAGATGATAACTTCACTTTTGCTACATCGGATTTAGATGAGACTTGTACCAAGAGATCTATTCTCTCCGCTATCGCTCGCTTGTGGGATATACTGGGCTTTGCTGCGCCAGTGGTACTGTTTGCCAAATTACTTATAAAGGAGTTATGGGATCTTCACATCGACTGGGATGACACTCCACCACAAGCTGTCATATCGCGTTTTCAAAAATTTAAAGAGCAATTGCCTCTTCTTTCTTCATTAAAGATACCGCGTCACTTGGCCGTTTCTAATAACTGTATAATAAACATTGTTGGTTTCTCGGATGCGAGTATGCAGGGTTACGGCTGTGTCCTGTATTTACATGTCACTGATTCCGATGGGAACACACACGTACGTTTGGTGTGTGCTAAATCCAAGGTCGCACCTGTGAAAGTTGTCTCTTTAGCTCGTCTTGAGTTGTGTGCCGCTCTTCTTTTATCTAAACTTATAAAATTAATTAATGATACTTACCGCGCTCGCGTAGCAATCAATAATATATATGCTTTCTCCGATTCTAAAATTGCCCTCTCGTGAATTCATTCTTCCCCACATAGATGGAACATTTTTGTTAGTAATCGCGTAGCTAAATGTCAAGAAAATCTTGATTCGAAACACTTTTATCATGTTAGTGGTAAAGAAAACCCGAGTGATTGTTTGTCTAGAGGTCTTCTGCCTGAACAGTTACTATCACATGATTTATGGTGGCACGGCCCCAAATGGCTTCAATATCCCATATCAGAATGGCCTGTTACTCCGTTTACCCCTACCTCTTGTGACGAATTACCTGAATTCAAATCGTTAACACACAATACGTCCGCTTCTCTAGAATCAGATTTAATTTATACTATTTCACAGAAATTTTCATCTTGGAATAAAATCTTGCACATTTTAGTTTACATACTGCGATTTTTACGTATTATTATTCCACGCAAAGATTGTAAAAGTGTAATTACCGTTCCGGAGTTGAATAAAGCTGAAATGTACTTAATCCGTTCTGTGCAAAATCATCACTTTAAACAACTGTACACAGACATTCAAAAGGGTAATTTACGCTCGCCACTTAAACGTCTCGATCTGTTTATAGACAAAAACAACATCATTAGGATCGGAGGTAGATTATCTAATGCAAACCTTCCTTATGAAGCTAAGCATCCCGCTTTGTTACCTAAACATGATAACATTACTCATATTTTAATAGATTATTTTCACCGCGTTCATTGTCATACTGGCTCCAACCTTCTGAGTTCGCTGCTGCGCCAGAAGTACTGGATACTCTCATCTAGAAGCGTCATTAGGAAAAGAGTGCACGCTTGTAACTTTTGCTTTAAAACTTCTCCTTCAAATATAAGTCCAAAAATGGCCGACCTGCCTACTTGTCGCGTACAGGAATCGAAAGCTTTCGTACATACTGGTGTCGATTACGCTGGCCCAATTAAAGTAACATTATGTAGGCGGCGCGGTCAAAGAAGTCAAAAGGCTTATATATGTGTTTTTATATACCTTGTTACCAAAGCAGTTCATATTGAACTGGTAACTGATGTATCTTCTGATACATTCATTTCCGCTTTTAAACGGTTTATATCTCGCCGTGGACCTGTGTCGTGTTTATATTCAGATAACGGAACTAATTTCGTTGGAGCAAAGGCTCAGTTAAAGAACCTACTGTCTGATTGTTACCGCATTGAATGGAAAATGATTCCTCCCCGCGCTCCACACTTTGGGGGTTTATGGGAGTCCAACATAAAATCAATTAAAACCCATTTATACCGTATAATTGGTTCTCAACTTCTCACTTACGAGGAGCTTCTGACTGTCCTCATTCAAATTGAGGCAGTTCTGAATTCGCGACCACTCTGTCTTTTATCTGAGGAGCCGTATCCAGAACCTCTTACACCCGCTCATTTCATTATGGCCTCACCTTTAACTTCACTGCCTGTCGAGAATGTTCCCGATGTGGCGAAGTCCCTTAATTGTCGGAAACAATTATTAGACCAGATGGTGTGTAGCTACTGGAAGAGATGGCGTTCCGAATATCTTCACAGTCTTCAGGTTAGACAGAAATGGTTAACTCAAGTAGACAATATAAAGATCGGTACAGTAATTATTATTCATCAAGACTATATTCCCCCGCTACGTTGGCCAATGGGCATAATTACTGAAGTATATCCCGGCAGAGACGGCAATATTCGCGTCGCGCTAGTTAAAACTGCTACCTCAAAAGACCTATTGTAAAATTGTGTCCATTACCATCCCAATAACTTCTTATACAAACATAACCTCCAATTGCTTCTTTAACTTTAGTTAATAATTTATTTTACTTTAACATTATATACTCGTTTACTTTTGCTTTGAGAACACTGCGTATTCTCAAGGCGGCGGAGCATGTTGACGCCATAAACGTCAATCTAATAATTTCCGCAAACCCGCATTTCGAAATTATAAAAAAAATCTCGCTAGGCTGACATTTGCCCCACCTTTTCCCCCGCACACCGCATGTCCTACCTTGTATAAAAACCACTGGCACATCCACGCCGGCCCCTCTTTTACGACAAGAACCACCGCGGCGACAACTCGCCACAGCACGGGGGCCCCCCCGGACCGTCATCCTAGCAGAACCGCTGATTCCACGTGGACCATCGCCAGAGCCAGGAGCCGCTGTATTCCGAGGTCAGTCCTATTCCCGCTTTTTTTCCTTCCCTGGTGATGTCAGCCCGCGAGACGCGATAAACCGCAACCGCTTTCAAATCCACCCATATAATTTTTTTTAAATATGTATCAGAAGCTGGTGACCATATCAGTCAATGGTAGTGCAGAAACAAGGCCATGCTTCAATATCTAATTTTTTTAAGAATGGGATCTCTTCCCGGCTTCTTCCGCTCTGAGCGGAGAGGAAAAGAGTGTCAGACTCTTACTTACTAAAACCCATCCGTGTTCCTTAAAATATCGTAAACTCTCTGGATTTTTTAACATAAACAAAAATAATGTTGATTTTAATTGAACCGCCTCCCCATGCTGTGACTTACTCCAGTTATTCCTCAATCTAGTTAATCAGGAACACAATAGCATCACAATGTCTGCCAATTACATGTCAAATTAATGTGCTCTTTGATTAACCCGTTCTGATTATCGGAATTTGTATCAATTGACACCAGAGCAGAGAACAGCTTTCAATTAATTAGATAAGGCTATTGGCTAACAATGTAGGTATGTGATTTCAATATAATTGTGTCTTCTACAATGGTTCCATTTAAGCTAGCCGTCGGTCTCTTTAACGAATTATCTGTCGGTTTTTTTTTAAATTTTGTGAAGGGACTAGATGCTAGAAGCTCATGACTCTAGTCTAGGACACAGGTGACAGAGACAAAGTCGACGATCGAATGAGCTTACTCAAAAGAAGCCTGTTCACTCTAACTTTGAAGAGATTACGGAATTTTGAATTGAATGCGTTCAGCAGAGAGGTTCACTCCTTTGCTGTGCGCATTATAAAATACGATTGGAAACGCTTAGTGCGAATAGGCGGAGTAGCAAGTGAATATAGTAGGTGGAATAGTCTATTTACTCATCACAAATATTTCATTGATATACTATATATATTTTTTCTAGTAACTTAATAAGTTAATTATCTACCTTACCTATTCCCAACCCTGTTGGGTCAGTAATCATTCTTACCGGATGCAACTGAATACCATTTCTTTTTCAGTAACTCCGATCGTCACATCCCAATTTCATGGTGACACTCTTCGTAACACTACAATAAGCAAGTAATGCAAGGATAAATAGCCACCTCTCTCCTTTAGTAACGATTAGAGGAACGGAATGCCTTATTGCATTAAGTCCACTTATATGCCACTACTATACATAATCAGCCTTTAAATGTTCCCACTGCTGGGACACAGGCCTCCTCTCTAGAAGAGGTAATAGGCCGTAATCCACCACGCGGGCCCAGTGCGGGTTGGTGAATGTCACATGTCATCGATTTTTTGGTTCTAGGACATGCCGGTTTCCTCACGATGTTTTCTTTCACCGTTTTGAGAGCAGTGGTGATGAAATTAAATACACAAAGTAATGCGCCTAGCTGGGTTTGAACCCGTGACCTACAATTCGTAAGTTGGGGCCGTTACTACTCGGCCACCACTACTGTACGCAAAGTTCATTTATCAAGTAGTCTAAACAACAACAGAATGTTAATCCTTGAACCATTAGCAACTAATGCCTCTGTATCTAGAAAATGTTAATTGATCAGTTAAACAATAGGGTTCTATACAATAATACTGATGTCGCATGCAAATCGTATAACACGCCGTATTACATAAAATCGCGCCGGAATAAAAAAGGCGCTGTAATGAAATGCTGAAATAAAATGCCGCATTGAATGAGCACTTCAAGTTCATCAAAGCGACTTAGTAATGTCCAGCCCACACACAAACGGATGCATCGTCCATACGCTGGTTTGAAGTTTTAGTATCAACAACTAGCTTTATCAGCAGTTTAAACCGCGCCGGGTTGGTGAATGTCACATATCTTCGAATTTTTGGTTCTAGGACATTTTCCTCACGATGTTTTCCTTCACCGTTTTGAGAGCAGTGGTGATGAAATTAAATACACAAAGAAATGTGCCTGGTTGGGTTTGAACCCGCGGCCTACAATTCGTAAGTCGGGGCCGTTACCACTCGGCCACCACTGCTCTCATATCTATATAATTTTAACTTTTTTTCTGCCAACGACTTCGCCCGTATAAATGTCGGAAATTATCCCAAGGGAACATATTCTCAGAATAAAAAGCCTATGTGCTATATCACACTACAATTCATCGATTTGCAAATTTCATCCACTTATTTTATACCACGTATCGAGTAACAAATATCCAACTATCTATCAAAACTTTCGCATTTAAATTCATAACTACACACATCAATAATTATCAATCCGCCATTACGATTTCAATATATTCATGTAGATTTGCACACCCCCAGTTTATTCCAGATTCCTGGAGCAAAATTATAAACATTTCATATAATGTGGTACATTTGAGTCAAGTGCTGTGAAGGAGCGCTACTTTTGCGGTTTCCAGCGCTTTGAAAGTTTCAAGCTACGAAAATGGGTCACACAACAGCAGTTTATCCTTTGCAGTTTCTAAAAAATTGCAACTGTAAAGTGTAACATACATACTCTTGCATACAATTTACATGCATCAAGAGTATGTATGTTACACTTTACAGTTGTATTTTTTATCTTATACTATACTACTCGTAACAGTTTGCCCCAAAGCGTATAGCAAGCCAACAAGATGATAGAAATAAAGTAAACACAATGAACAAAGAAAAATCTATGAAGGAATGTTACGACTAAAGCAATATATATTGTATCTTGATTTAGATAAAGAATAAAAACCTCCAACAATATCTCAATAAAATATAGTATAATATAAGAGTATGCATGTAATTGTATGCAAGAGTATGCATGTTGCTCATAGCGTTATTTATACTACAAAGAAACTTCACACTTATATTCCCGGAAAAGTTAGATAGAGATTTACTTAATAATGTAGTTCCATAACCACAATTTTACATTTCGGACTGCTACTGAGAAATACCAGATGAAAACCCATACCGGGCGAGCCTATTGACCAGACACAAACAAACTCCGAATTACTTCCGAGAAATTTCGGATGGTACATCTTAATAACATTTTATGAGATTCAAAACCCGGATTTATGCTCAATTGTTCAAGTAATATAGAACTATTTTCAAATACATGAGCGGGCAGGTAAAGGGTTTGCAGTAGCGATAGAAACCTTTTTCGACATGATACGTATAGTTGTTTTAGGCAAAAAAGTTTTAGCCGCGGGCCGGGTTGGTTAACTTAGAATTTAAATGATTCTGAAATGGACTGAAATTATAAGCTAAGTAACTTTTGTTTGCCTTTGTAATTTAAATATTATACTTGGAAGAATAGAGAAAATCCTCCCATCAGAAAAATTACTTTAGAGTCATTAGGTGGTCCTTTTTTTTGGATGGGAAATCATCAAAAAAACTAAACAGCATTTTGTTTTGCTGACTTCTACAGACAGGATACTGTTCTGCATTATCAATACAGATTGTTTCATATCACGAATGGTAGCAAAAACCAGAGCTAACGTAAATTTTTGGGATTGCGGTATCCAGATTTTTTTGCTCTTTATTTAGGTTTTGAAGCCTTTCAGATTGTGCGATTGGAAGTGCTTTTTATTCTATCCGACCTTTTTTCGGTCCTGCGTAAAAATAAAACTCTGTACGATAGCTATGAATTTTTTCATAAGTCTGTGAGAATGCTTTTCGGAAATACTTCAGGTGAATTCTTTGGCTCAACTTTTCAATTCCGTAGAGCCTATTGTTTTGACGGATCTTTTTGGAGAATTGAGCTTGTTGCGTGTGTATTTTTCCGGGATACAACGAATTATTTCGGAATAACAAAGTCATTTTTCTGTTTGCGAAAACCAACTGTTATCCAGTCTGCCTTCCAAGAATGATGGCAATTTGAAAATTTGCACTGTTATTTTGATAAAAGTATCACTTTTTGTGAATGATAAGGATATCTGTAGATCTGGAGACTCTACAGTGCTTGCGCCAAGTCGAGCAAAAAAGCGGAACGGCCACACCATCCTTTTCTCGAAACAGTTCGGGCCATTTTCGACCCCCCTATAACTTCGTTGTAGATAAAACTTGGATAAAACTCCCCCCTATAGCCTTAATTTAATTAGATGAGATATGTACATGTTATACCAAGTCGGTTAATTTATTCAGTCCCTACTTAAGGGGCCCTCTGTCTTAAGTTATTATGTAATTAACTAACCATACAACATCATAAATAGTGACCATATCAATATTAGAAATCTTTTATGTTTTAAATAGTAAATAGATTGACTTGGCAATTGCACTAAACAATCTTATTTAATACTAGCAGCGCCCCGTGGTTTCACCCGCATAAGTTTCGATACCGTGGGAATATCGGGGTAAAATTGGTTATATACCATCTGTGTGCCAAATTTCATCCAAATCGGTTCGGTAGTTTTTGCGTGAAAGAGTAACAAACATCCATCCATACTTACAAACTTTCGCGTTTATAATATTAAAAGGATAGTATATATGCATTACTTGTGAGATACTAGTATGTACATTATGTTTTATATTTAAATAAATAGATTGACTTGGTAAGTCATGTTTTTGATGGCATACCATTGTTTTGCTGCAGCAATTTTTTAGTTATAAGTATGTAGATTCTTTAGGTAAAAATTTCGATACGAGTTGCTGTTTTTGCATATTCTAAAAATATTGTTTGTAACTTAAATCAACCCATTGTAAAATTTACACTAACATCCAAACTGGCCTCCAGAAAACCCTACCAAATCATTTCTCAGATAGTTTCTCACTTACTTTCGTCTATTAACTTTCGACTATTAACAAAACATTGTATTTCCAACCAACTGCTTGCCACAGCCCTTCCCAATAACAAACAGTTGGACCAACAATAGTTTCCATCATTATAATCTAGACATTTCGATTGCCGCTGACATATTTCCCAGGGTATAACTTTGAAAATCTGCCTCTGAGAGGGTTAGGTCCGAACCTCAATTACATCGGGTCCATTTTGTGGGAAGTTCCGTGTTACTCAGACATGTTGGTAATGAGAATTTGTGCTGACGACGTTCTGCCGCAAAATAGATAGGAGCAGAAGGTCTGCTCCAAACGCGCTTGGATTGATCTTGAAGGTAAGTATCGCTTATCGAGGTTGGTCCGTGGAAAAGTCCCCGAGACTCCTCCATAATTATTTTGGGTAAGCACTTTAATCCTATAGTATCAGAAGCCAGGAAATCTTACAACATGCCTTCCAATGAGTCTCGTGTTACCCAGTTATTAGTTAGTAGAGGCGGTTAAATAAGCAGTCACTTCGTGGAAAATTTTAATATTCAGTTACATCCAGCTAAGCCAACAAATTTGTGGCAAGGTGAGTTGATGATCGGCTCCAGAAGACTAACGAAATGGCACGTAAAGGCACGCTTCACTTACAGCAACTGCAAGCACACTTGCGATCGGCATTTGTTGGAATCCGCGGCACGTATGTGTATAATTATATGCTTGAGAGTGTGCTTGCACCAGTTTTCCATCGGTGTATGGAGTCCGGATCAAACAGCGACTATCAGAATTAGTAAAATTTTGAGTACTTTTAGCATATCTTGGGGTGGTATGAAATCTCCATAGAGCAGGGATAGAGAGGCCTTGTGGGAGGTCACCGACAAAATAGACCAGTCAGATTTAATCCAAGATTGGAGGTCATGTTAATGAATGCGTCAGACTGTCATCGAAATAAATCAGATTGAGAGATATCGTAATGCGAAATGTAATAACACCAAAGGCCGCTTGGCTTATCGCATTGGTGACCACAAAACAACCAAGACCGCTTTTTCAAGAGTGACGCACGAAGAAGACGTAGCTGGCCTTCTGAACGGTCTTCCTATTTCGTGGTTTAGTTATATCTTCATGTTATTCGCTCAGAGGGTAGGTAAAGTTTGTAGCGACAATGGGTACAGACATTGTTAATGCAAAGCGAAGCGTGAAGCGCGGCCTTCACAATAGGCTGTAGCAAAGTTTTTAAATAGTGTTTGATTTTCTACGAAGAATGGCAGACAGGTAGTTCATATAGAGTTGGTAAATGACGACGGTTTTCCGAGTAAGGGCCTGCTGAATACCGAAAGACAATGACTTGCAGGAGTAATGCACGGGTTTCACAAAAAAAATCTATATTCGGTTAGGCCGAATTTCGCATGCAAGTTGTATTACATTGCGAACTTCCTAGGTATAATGTGATCAAGACCCTGTAATGTAATTTAACTTGCATGCGAGTTGCTTGCAGGTGGAAATGCAGTCTTGCAATGATTCATACTCATTGGTACAAAATCAAAATATTTGACAATGTTTTAAAACATTGCTAAATAGTGGAGGATTGCAGAATGAGGTATCCAGTGTATTTATGTACGATACATCCAAATTCTTTTCTAGCTCTGATTATCTTTAGATTTATAGCCTAACCCAACTTTTAAATTACATTAAACCTCGTTTGTCACGCGACTATTTCACTAGCTTCTTTTTTCAAACATTCCTCATTCGGAGGTATTGCGAGTTTGATCGTGTTGTGTTGGCAATACGTTCTCTTCTGTCGAGTCGTATTGTAAAAGTTTACATTGAAGGGCGTACCGGCGTACTGTCGTATGGCGTACTGTTGTACGGCGTATTGTTATTCAACGTAAAGCGGCCGAGTTCGTTGTCACGCTATTGTTTGAAGTACGGTGCTGTAATCTGGTGCAAGGGATGAGAGTTCACAATATAGGTGAACCATGTGGTTATTGTTTTTTAGTCTCGCCTTAAAAATAAAAAAAAAGTCTAAGAAAAACAAACTTAGACAAACAACTTTATGTTAGACTAGCTGTCCGCACAACTTCGTTTGTGTCACATTTTTCATGACTGCTCCGCTCCTCTTGGTCTTAGCGTGATGATATATAGGCCTATAGCCTTTCTCGATAAATGGGCTATCTAACACTGAAAGATGTTTTCAAATCGGACCAGTAGTTCCTGAGATTAGCGCGTTCAAACAAACAAACAAGCAAACAAACAAACTCTTCAGCTTTATAATATTAGTATAGATTAGGTTAGGTTGTTCGCCGCCCCCCATCCAGCAGGACCCGAGGTTGCAGTGCGTCTTGTTCCACGTGCGCCCCTATTGAACGTCGTGAGGATTTTCCAGCCCGGCAACAAAAATTAAAAGGTTAGGAATAATGTAATGTCTGCCGCATGCCAGACGAGTTGTGAACCCTTAAAACACAGGATTGGTGCCCTGAAACAATAACACGGAACCGCATTAGCCCACGAAAGAAATGACAGGATAACCTGGGTGTGTAATGATTGATGAAGGAACGCGCATAAAATCGTGACCCGTGGCCGTTGACCAGCAGTGGGGCAGTAAAGGCTAGTTATAATAAAGAAATTGTGAAAAGATATGTAATACTACTATCACATGCCCCATATTACAAAGTCATGAAGGCACTGGTACAACGTACCTCTAGTTAAAAGCACTCCTAGGCACACATGTTTACATTCAAATAATTTCTCGCTACAGAAACTCCAAAAGCAAAGTGCATAACTAAAAATACGGAGCTACCAATACGAGTATTTCCCTGAAATTCATTCCATTGCAAATGGTCCTGAAATTATTCTTGTAAACAAACTTTGAAACTCCAAAATTGTTTGTTGATTTTAGGAAAATTTTCGCACGGTTGAAATGGCACTAAGTGGCTTTTAACGTTGGTCGATTTACTACAATAATAAGTTGGTAATTATTTATTTCATGTTTGGTTCCTAGTACATAAGCATCTGCACCATCTATACTAATATTTTAAAGAGGAAAGATTTGTATTTTTGTATGTAACAAATAAACTCAAAAACTGCTGAACCGATTTCAAAAATTCTTTCACCATTGAAAAGCTACATTCACTCTGAGTAACAAAGGTTCAACGAACAACATATTCCCACGAGAACGGGAACTACGCGGGTGAAACCGCGGCTGCTAGTAGTATATAAAAGTATGCTGTAGGAGTACCATATCAATCATTTCATGTTTAAGGAAACATGGTGTTCGGGATTTTTATATCTTTTGGTTTTGTCGCAAATATTCAGGTGTCAGTTTTTAGTCTAACAGGATGTCGATGAGTGCCAGTATTTTACATGGAGGGGCTTCGTGTTATGGTCAGTCAAGCAATCGAGGAGGTCGCCATAATAAAATTACCAGGGCCCCAAGTCTGCTATTTTTATAAATTTGTCATTCCAACACGATTCCATTGTCATTTTGCTAAAAGTTCGTAATCTGCTAAATTCATAATGGTCGATCATTGGTCGGTCAATGGTCTCGTGATACTTTTTGATAACCGAGCTATTGAAAGCAATTACTGCACAACGACGTTCTAATAGTAGGTCACTGATCAAAGGAACTGTCAAAATTTTATCAGATTACTGCATACGTCTGTCATTCATTTGTATACGAGATTACCATTCTATACCATTTTTGTCAATGGAGTGTCAGTGGTGGACCATTGGAAAGTCATAGTGACGCTTTTATATTTGTAGATTACCAAACTTGTAAAAATCAACCATTATGAAATCAATGACAGACCATTCTGAGACTATTGTAATAGCAGACTTGGGGCCCAGGTCTCTTAGGTATTATTATACGTTAATACCTCTTGAACGATTAGTTGTCAGACTTCTGGCTTGGCACCACTAACGATTTTCAATTTTTTTTTTTTATTACAAACGCAATATGATCGATCGTTTAAAGCGCTTTAAAGCTTCCGCAGACATGCGTAATGCAAAATGCGTCGATGCTTTTTCATAGAAATTGTTGTCCTAAAAAAAATCCTACGAAAACGCATCCCATCACGCGTATCTACGTAGCTTTAACACTCTCCACATCTATGAAAAACTTATTCAACTAACCGTAATTTATACCACTAAAATAAATAAAACCTTTATTTCCGAAAGTAGCAATATACATAATTGCATTCAATTTTTCCATGCACATTACAATACCAATTCATATTAAATCATGATATTCATTATTATTCATTCTACGAGTATATTCGAATAAGTACTACCCTTTAATACATTTAAATTTATTTAAATATTTAAGTTACATTAAGTATATACATTTTTTTTTTTCAGTTTGATTTAATTTTATGGGATTATTTAGATATTATGTTTAAACTCATGCTTTCATTTTATATTATAGAGTTTTTATTAATTTGAATTTTATGAATAAGTTCAGTTTTCATTCGCCATAACTTTCAGTTTGGGCCAAACGTTAGTCATGTTACGTAAGGAACTAAAGGGAACGAAAACTATTTGTACTCGTACTTATCTATAACTCAAAACACTTTTCTTTAAAATTCTGGTCATTCTAGAACGGTATACGGAATAATGTAAACAGTCTTTTAAAGAGCCTGCTGATAAATAGTCGAATTATCTTAAAATACAGGTGACTTTTAATTTGTTGGAAATTACGTAATATTCGTAGGTGTTCGAAAGCCCTACCGCGGCCCTGGAACGCAAAGAGCGTTAGGAAGAACACGGGTGGGAATAAGAGTCTGAATCTCCCTTCTGCTTTGACCTGAGGAATAGAAGTCATTTGATGATAACCATGGTTATATACCTAGCCCGATGAATCGCGAAACTATGGCTACTGAAACTGTGATGGTCGACGGTGGCCCATGGGGGAGGCCTATGTCCAGTAGTGGACATCTTCAGGCTGAAATTATAATGATGATTTTTCAATAGGAAGCGGGCACTATCTGTTCAGCTGTCGACAATGTGCCCACATTGCTGACAGAACATAGTGCCCGCAGACAGTCAACCGAGCGTAAGTTCAGACTCCAGATTCCTGACTGCTACTTATAAATTCTAGAATAATAGAATTTATAAGTAGCAGTCACCCAATAACATTTTAGCTAACCCAGAAATCGAATACAGGACCTCACATTTCGCGGGCTTGCGGATGGCGAGCGGTGGGTATTCGATAACGACCAGGCCCAGGTCGGCGGCGCGTCGTGTTTCACGCGCGTATTAAAAAGATGTCAGCAAAGAAGACGAGGTCCCACTAGGAACAGTGCCTGCTAGGCTTACAGAATTTGTTCGACAGGGCCACCGCAGCCCTGGAACGCAAAGGTACACGGGTGAGTTTCAGTCAGTAAGAATCGTGACACTCCCTTCAGCTCCGCCCAGAGCGAAAGAATTCATGTGGTGATTCCCATCCATAAAAATGAAACTCAAACTTAGCATTAGCGTTAGAAGTTTCAGACTAAAATAAAAAACCGATAAAAATATCAAGTTTATATAAAGCTTCATAACATTTTCATAGCGAATACGGTTTTAGGAATAGCATTTATGGTTTTTAATATTGTTTATGTTATTTCGCCTGACAATTTGACGGGAATGAAGACATGGTGTAATATTATTAAAGACTACTGCGGTAAATAAATTGCTTTTAATGAAGGTACATATACTTAGTATGTAAAGGTTTGACGTACAATTTCAGGCCTTGTCTACGACTTATCAGTCTGTTTTGCAACAAAATATAAATTGTATTTTGTTGAAGGATTAATCTATGAAATATCTTAAAAGCTTTGTGCTGGTTTATATACTGTATAGGCATTGTCACGAAATTTTCTTTTATAAGTTTTTGTGCCTTAGAGTAGAGTAAGATTTTACTATTAAGTAAACATGAATAATAGTACTATTTTAAGCAAATTGAGATACAGTATCTTTAGATATACAATTATGGTTTCACTTTTATCAAACTTATCAGTTCAGAACCATCATTATCATATCTAGTCGTTAATTCGGTCCCAAGAGAAACTGCTTTTCCTATTTTCTTTTACGTCGTTGTGCGTCTCGTAGCGTCACTAAGGATCCACACTAAATGTTGGTACTTCTCAGATTCTTCTTCAGCAGCATTATTGGCCTTTTACATGTCCACTGCTGGGACACAGATCACGTTTTTTTACAAATTGGGCCGTCATCTACCACGCGAGCCAAAGCTATAGCAAATTGTATTGAAGTTTCTGATTCGGTTCTAGGAAATCTCGTGTTTCTCTATAATTTCTTTTCTTGCAATCCTAAATTCCCTTACACTGCTAAGCCATACAGTTTTCCTTACGGCTATCTCTTGTTACCACGTTTGGCACTCTGTCATAATCGTCACACAGTTAAGATCAACCAGGTCGTCGAGTGAGTGACAATCTTCATCCATCTTATTCCAATCACAATATTATCTGCCATAAAATAGGCTGTAACTGCTAAATGTCGAATTATCTCATCGAGCCGCGCATACTCTTCTTTACACATAAATGTAAGCGACGTGACGGCGCATAGCAACTAGGTAAGCATTTGAATGTTAAATATAAACCAATTTATTCAATGGGCTGTTATTTCTGCGTGAGTTGCAGTGTGGCGCTATTATGGTCATAAAACTTCGAGGATTGGTTATTTTATCCAACATAAACAATTTGTATTTAAACAGTTTAATTTACGAATACGAGACCTGTAAAACATTTCTTTTTTCAAAGTGAAAATGTTTAATTTCACCGCTAACCTACGAACTACGAACGCGTTAGGAAGCTTCTTACACTGATCTTAAGTCATATTATCGCTACGGGCCGCGTGTTATTATGTACCTACGTTATAACTATGTAAATAGTAGAAATTATAAAGAAAATCTTATAAATCTTCCTCGTGTATGAACCAATGAACTCCATTTCAGGGAAGTAAGTAATCATAAAACTTTTGTTTTATGACTGTAACACTCAGAAAAAGGAAGACAGGTTAATTTTTCGACATTTCAGTCAGTAAAAAAGTCCCTGATCTATAATAATGAACTTCCAAACATGATCGAGCATGACAGTACACATTCTTCCACTTTTTGTCAAAGCCATTCTTGTTCAAAGGTAATTTCCTGTGAAATAAATTTATGCCCGAAATATTTTTTCGAATAATTATTCGAAATCAAAAGTTTATTCGAAGACGGCTTTATAAATGTTTCTAAGAATATTATTCGATTAGAAAAATTATAATGAGGGCCTTGATATGATGTCGATAGGAAATGGGTATAAAATTGTATTATTTGTTGTATACTAATGTAAACTGCATATCGCGAAGTAAATGGCAATTCTAAGAATGAGAATTTTCATTATTGTTCTTACAAAGCCCTTATTTCCAGAAAACTAGCGTCAGATAGCGTCAGTCTGTCTGGCATATCGCTGAATTTTTTGTAACTAATAAATGTACCGTGCATGTTTCATGTATGTCTTAAATAAATATTAATATTTCTTTCATTTTCGAAACAATAATGAAACATTTTTGTTATCCCCTATCCGTATTTTTCCCTGTTCCGTTTTTAATTTTCAAGAGCCTTTTTCTTGTAAACTGATTAACGACTGAAATCTGGACCCACCATGATTTTCTTTGACGGTTTTATTTTTCTTGTAAGTATGGAGTATATTTGATATGATAAACACAAAACCTGAAAACGGATCATTGTACTCATCATTATGAACGACTTGTACTACGGGACCAACAATAACATCGCTAAAAATCAGCTGTTCAGAACATTTGGTCGAGTTATGCGCACACAAATGTTTCTGTATTGTATTTATTCTTTTACACATTATACCTATAATTTATAATAGCTTTGATTACAACAAAAAACTTGTCGGTTGAAAAAAAAACGGAACTAGAAACAGCTAAATGAGGAGGTTATGAACATAACGTTAACTGCATCTAATCACGCTTCAAAAATCAATCCATTCATCAAGAAGGCACGGTGCCAATGAGGCCGCTCATCCTCACACGAGGGTTCCAATACGACATTATCTTACGTAAACGCGACGTAAATGGAACGTAAACGGGACGTAATCGGGACGTATCCCGCTCAGGGGTGTATTATAGTCTGCAAATTGAAATCTCTAAGCGACTCAGTCCCATAGGCCGTTCTAATCTTCTAAATAATAGCGTTTGAAACAATAAACCGAGATTTGGGTTGTCATTTTGCTAAAATTACGCGCGCCGTTCGTGGTGTTATAGGATATAGACAGTTATTTTTGTTGTCGCACAGTTTTGTGGGTACGTTAGTAATTTGTGTATCTAACCGTAACCATCTGCCTAACAGTAAATCTATACTTCTTTACTAATATTATAAAGAGGAAAGATTTGTATTTTTGTATGTAACGAATAACTCAAAAACTACTGGACCGATTTCAAAAATTCTTTCACCATTAGAAAGCTACATTCACCCTGAGTAACATGGCTATATTTTATCCCCGTATTCCCACGGGAACGGGAACTGAAACCGCGGGGCGCTGCTAGTATCAAATAATTATGTACGGTACTTAATTTTTACTTTCAGATACCAGGCTAATGATGTTCGTAAATCATGTTTAATTTAATACTATCATATTACAGAGTATTACAAATTAATCGCAAAAATTGAAAAATATAGTAGGTAAAAGTTTTACCAACTATGGGATAATCTATAACATCGTGAAAAAAAAACAACCCGCTTAATTTTTATCCCATTTCTTTTTTATCTCGACAAAATTAACCTTTTCTTCGCTATTTGAGGGTTAATCTCATCGTTTTCAGGTTTTTTTGTATAATATGATACACCTTGAATAAGACAGGATTCATGATAACACATCTAATTAGACACAATTTATATTAAAATTTTTCATCAATTTGATCATTGCCTTGCGTCAAATTTCAGCTAGACAGGAACAATAAAAAGCGCAAAACCAGTTCTAGTACCGCAATCTATACTAATACTAGCAGCGCCTCGCGGTTTCACCCTAATAAATATCACCCTATAAAGCTAATCTCAGGAACTACTGGTTCGAATTGAAAAATTATTTTTGGGTTGAATAGACCATTTATCGAGGAAGGCTTTAGGCTATATATCATCACGCTTAAGCCAATAGGAGCGGAGCAGCGATAAAGAATGTTTTAAAATCGGGGATTCCACAGGGACGAAGTCGTGGGCAGCAGCTAGTATTGGATAAGTTTAACTAAGGAAATGCATGACTTGATGAAAAGATCCCCAGAGGAATTGCGAGTATAGAAATTGGAAATGCACCGGGAAATTCGAACAACGGAACGTGTGAACGTATTCGCTCTAGATTTTCGGATATATCCGTAATTCCTGCGGGTATTGTCCGAAACAACGATGACATGTAGATATCTGAAATCTTCTGTTTGTATTGAATTAAATATAATTCGTTTCGTATCTGGTTAAATAATAATATTTTCGAAATAAAACACGTTTAAGATTTTTTAATTTTGTATTCTTGTTTTCTTAACTATTTTGGACTAAATGCAGTTTATCAACTGTATATATTTATGATGATGATGACAATGCAGTGATTATATTATGTACAATAATGTGACTTGATACTTCTGATATATAAATGTAAGTAGATTTCCAAAAAAATAAACAGTTTTCGTAGTTTTGATACGTCAAATAATCGGATTACGAAAATATAGCACTCATATCTTCACTCATTCATCTTTTTACTCCGTTAAAAATACATGTTACATGATTCTAAAAAATCCTTTCTTGCGCTACAGTAAATGTTTACCCAACTGTCAACACACCTGTCATGGCGCCGGCTTGACAAGTCAAAATGGCGGTTATACCACTCTACCATCCACTTCACTATTATTATGTTTACATTGGTTAAAGTTTACGCCGGCCCCAATATGGCCAACTTAAATATGTATGCTGGTTAAAGTCATTAACGGGAATCGATTAATTCTGCGATGAGTAATGATAGTGTGGTTAATTGGATCGGATCGTGTAGACGGGTGGCCGCCATATTTCTTTTGTGCAGTTTGACGTTTATTAAACTTTTTAATAATATACTCAGATGCGTTGCCTTTAGTTATTGTTCGTCAATCAAATAAATAGATTGACTTAGCCATCGTATGAAAACAATGTATCTCATAAGTAATACATTATATTAAATTAAATTGTTTAGTTGTAGTGCGAGAATACTGCCGTGCCCCCAGATTAGAATTACCTACACTTAATATTGCAGAGGGGAAAGTTTTGTATTTAATTACATTCGTAACGAATAAACTCAAAAACTGCTGGACCGATTAAAAAAAAAAATACCTTTGGATATCTTTATATATCTTTGGATAATCTAAGCTATATTAAAATAAATAAATGTCCACCCGTGCGAAACCTAAAAAAATAAGAGTTTTTAAAAATGAGATTACTAAGTAAGTAGCTACGAGTATCTCAGTATACCGGTGATACATTATTGTTTTCAAGATCTAGAGCGAAAAAGCGGAGCACTATTCAACATTCAGTAGTAATAATCAAGACCAACATGACGCTGACGGTTTGATAAATGTGTTTTAGATTTGTAAACACTGAGTGTCGCACTACAGAATCTGGTTCTAGGTCTTCAACAGAAGACCTAGAACTATCTAATTTAATTAATCTTACGCTTGATCTAGTTATACATACATATACATACATTGCCGACTATTAAGAGGACTACTTTGAACTTTGGTTTATTTTGAATCATAAAATTTCCATTGAGGGAATGTCATTTATTTATCGAAATCAGTTTTTTTTTTAATCTGTGGGTGCTATTTGGTGAGAAGTTCAATGGCCACTTTCCGGCGGCACTATTATTGTACTTACTATAATATTGCATTGTCTCCAAAGCCATATAATGTTCATATGTAAGCATTCCAAATTGCAATTAAAAACAAATTTGTAATGGCCAAACATACGAAAAAAGTTAAAACACAGACATGTTGTAAAAAAAAAGATTCTTTGAAAAAAGAACAATAAAAATATAGCCGATCGTTGTTCCCTTTTATTAGCATCAAATGAGCTATTATTTAGAAACATTTTTACTCTTGACCAGTGAACTAAAAGCTAGGGTCCGGTATTTGTACAGGCTCTGACATTGAAGTGGGTTAGGCACAATAAGGACCATCTATTTGGCATTATCCACGAAACCCTATTTTGTGTCAAAGACTTCTGAGTGGATAAAATTTGCTACTTTTGTAATTAATAGAATATTTGGTTGAGTAATTAGCTTAAAAATAAAACTGAACGTAAAATATCATGTTTAATTTCCTTCAAGTGTGAGGTTATATAGTACTGTAATAGCTTTCCAGTTATTTTTGAAAAGTAAAACTCAACTAAAAAAGAGGGCCAGCCAATTCTGTCTTGGCAGAAAATTACCCGTTGACAACATATCGACATACCTTAAGATACTACGAGATTGCGACAAAGATAGTGTCAGATTCAAAGATAAAAGCCATGTGAGTTAGGACCCCCAAAGACCGGTACAGCGATACAAAGAAACAATAATGTGACAATTCTTTTATAGATTAGATCAGATTCTATGGAAACACGATGTCACACTTTCGCGTCGCACCTGTCATCGGGAGTCTTTACACAAATTGAGCAACAGAAAATAACCAGAACTTCCTTAAGGGCGCACCGAGTTTCTAGCGCTAATCGATTTTAGGTATTCTATGCGCTCCGTGTATGTGTGCGTGAGGCACACCGGCAAGAGAGCAGCGCCGACTATGTAAGTAGGGTAAAAATCCCAGTAGTCGACCTTTTATTTTCAATTTCAAATTATTTATTCATCAAAGTAGATTCAGTAAAAACTACTTTCGTTAGTACGTAACGTTCGACTTTTAATTCCATTCAGTAACTTGACGGTTAATTTGACAGATTTTAATAAAAAACAGCTATTTGAGTTGGTGTAAGCATAAACTATATTCAATTAACTTCACAAATGTACTTGTCGGAGAAGGTATGTCTGTCTCTCGTTAGCATCAGGCATATGTATTTTAATTAGTACTGTGGGCGTAATAAGGGTAGTGTTGGTTATACCGCAATATTAAAACGGTTTGCAGTTCAAATCAGATTGCAATTCACGAACAAGTCAGTCACACTTGCGAATCACACACTGTAGGTACCTATACAACTCAACGATACGGAACGCGACAGTTTCTATGCATATGTTGTTCGTACGATGTCCAATGTTTCGATGATCCCGAGAGCTTTTTTTTTTTTTGAAAAAGCTCTCGGTATCATTACTCGCAGTTCAGCACACTAAGGCTGGTTACTGCGTAACCGATAAATCCTGTGGTGGTCTCAAACGAATTTAAGGCCCCCAGCCAGGGCTAAAAACTACTTAAAACCTAAATGACCGCTCGCTAAGGGCATCCCCTGTGGGACACGGGCCTCGGCTTAGCAGGGTCATTGCGCGCGGAACGCGGTCTGTGTTTGTTTTTCCTAAGAGTGGTTTCCCTACTACTCTCTTGGTTCTGGGTGATGGGGTCATCGGGCTCAACAAGGGTATGCCGCGGTCGGCGGATCTTGCTGATCTGGGAGGGCGTGTATCTAGTAGCCGATACGATAAGGGGGTTCTGGTGCTTTTCAGCGGACTCTATGAAACGCTTTGAAAAACGTTTCATGAACTGTTTGATGGTGGGGATGCGGAGGTCGACATGGAGTCGCTCATTCCTAACGTACCACGGGGCTCCGTAACCTTTCGAAGAAACCGATTTTGGATAACCTGCAACCTATGGATCTGGTGAGGCTTAGCGTGTGCGAAGGCTATACACGCATAAGTCATTATCGGGCGTATGCACGTGGTGAAAATGCGTAGTTTGCATTTCAGGTAAAGCTTGCTGCGTGCATTCAGGATGTAATGAAGCCTACCGAGAGCGAAAACGGCACGACTGCGTACCGTCTTTATGTGCTCTCCGAAAGTAAGCTTTCAGTAGGGGATCACACCTAGATATTTGGCTTGCTCCACCCAAGGGATCGGCTTGCCAAATAACGTGATTGGGCTGGGACGTGGTGGGAAGAGACGAGTCTGGGGCTTGTAAAACAAGATCGCCTGACTCTTCTCTGGGTTGACTTCCAGTCTCCACTTCCGGAACCAAGCGCCTAGTGCGTTTGCGGATCTCTGGAGGTGGCTGGCTATTGCCTTCTCGCTATTGCCGGAGCAATAGATCGCCGTGTCGTTAGCAAACAGAGCTAGCTGTGTCTTAGTACTAGTGGGAATATCGGTACTAAATAGCGAGAACACCAGAGGGGAGAGGACACCGCCTTGGGGTACTCCGGCGTTTGAGATTTGAGTGGACCTGTCCAAACAGTGCAAGCATTTGTCAGTTATCATGTAGCTCAAATTTATAACTTTAAGGAGCTCAACGATTTGACGAACAATGCCAAAGTAAAGACATTTGGGTAGGCCACATAAAGAACTAAAGCCGCCAGACTAACATTAAATGAACCTCTGACATACACAATACGTTATATGAGGACCATGCGACTTTTAATAACTTGTCTTCAAAACACGTAACATTATTTTTCTTTGAATTGTCAAGTGTCAAGAATAGAATTAAAAGTTGAAGTATGTTTTTGCAGGCAGATTCTATTGAATTTCTGATAATGAAGTTACACGGTAAGTACTTTGTTCGTTATGGCAAGACTTTTTCGGGAATAAAGAAGCCAGCAAAATTGTTATGTACGATACCAACGGTTAGTATATAATTATTTTTAGTGAATCTATGCTGGAAGACAACAATTTTGTTTCGGTTTAATTGTCATCCTATAATAAAGCAGAACATTTGATGTAATTATAATTTCTATAATTATCAACAAATCTGGTTTGGGATGAAAGTAACACTTATTTCTTAAAATTAATTAGTTTCTGGACTTGCAATTCTAGAGTTTGATAAATTTTGTAATCGGTCTTCCATGAAATTTACCCTGAAAATTGAAAGATTGAAAAATTGAAAAGTTAAAAATAACGAATCCTGAAAAATATCAAGATCAAAAGCAATAGCTTTTCTGCTGGAAGAAATTTCTATTGAAATAAGCAGTATCTTTGTGCTCTTGGTTTCTGTACAAAATTTTCTATTTTTAACCGACTTCTAAAAAAGGAGAAGGTTCTCAATTCGGATGTTTGTATTTTTTTTTATTGTTTGTTGCGCATAACTCCGTCGCTTGCCAACCGATTTGGAAAATTCTTTTTTTGTTGGAAAGGGTATACTTCCCAAATGGTCCCATAAATTTCTTATCGAAATCGAACAAGCGGTTTTTTTGTTTATTTCAATAAATGATAGCAAATCTGTCGGGATAGCTGAAATCGCATGTTTGTTTATTATCATAATCAGCCTTTTAACGTTCCCACTGCTGGGACACAGGCCTCCTCTCTAGGAGAGGGAATGGGCCGTAATCCACCACGCTGGCCCAGTGCGGGTTGGTGAATGTCACATGTCTTCGAATATATATATATGTAATCGATGTTTGTTTATTGTTTACACCAATTTATACCACGTACGATGTGATGGGTATGTTTAGCTGGGAGTGAACCACTAAAAAGTGAAAAATAAATTAACTTTTTACAAAAAATAAAACCGACTTCTAAACAAAAAAACCAAAAAGTATAAAATAACTTTAATTTCGGAAATCGGTGTGTTCAACAACAAAAAAGCAACCAAAATCACCTTTTTGGTTTTTTTGTTTAGAAGTCGGTTTTATTTTTGTAAAAAGTTTATTTTTAGTAAATTGTGTTACATAAAAAATAAATAAATAAAAATGCTGTGTGACAGATTTGTGTGATGTTTTTATTTGAGTTCTCATTATTACAATTTTTTTTTTCGAAAATCGTATTTCATTACTACTACAGCAAAAATATCTTGTATTATTTAAGGTTATTTATTTAACCATTATGAAACCACCTTTACGCAAAAGATGCGTAACTATAGGGTTACATTTGTGTAACGGTAACAGAAAATATGTTGTGTTACTTTTGTGATATTATATTTGACAATTTTGGTGGCCTTACCCTAATTCATTTCTTCATGCAAGCGTTTATTTAGCATTGGTTTTTCGCCAACCCCTTCTCTGTCTTGATTTCTTTACTTTGTTCCCCATTACAAATACGCTACAATTCATTTTCATACAAT
The DNA here is from genome assembly GCA_905332915.2 of Hecatera dysodea. Classification (NCBI taxonomy): domain Eukaryota; kingdom Metazoa; phylum Arthropoda; class Insecta; order Lepidoptera; family Noctuidae; genus Hecatera; species Hecatera dysodea. The sequence goes on from HG995299.1 coordinate 6,921,452, forward strand.
TTTCTTCGTTACGTTATTAAATCCGCGCGTGAGCGCAAGCGACACAAGCTCCCCGTCCGATGGCCGACGGCGGACTAAAGCGGACAGGAGGGCGGCGCGGCGGCTCTGCTTATAATGGGCAAAATTCGCGCGAATTTAGGTATTTCCTTCTTATTGTTAAACAAATACATATTTTGAAAATGTAAAGTGTATACGTTGTATAAAACATGTAGTTTTGTTATTATTAAAAAACTGATGACCTTTCGCGAAGTATTCACGCCGTACTAAGCGTTTGTTGGGTTTTTTAGAGATAACTTTGTGAATTTATTCTATCGAGCCAACTTTATCAAATCGTGTTTCCATCGTGTATACTGCCTAGTATATATGGCCAATAATACCAATTTATTTCCTTAGATTTTAATTTAATTGTTTACTACTTCAAACAACCGTTATAAAAGCGCGTTTTTGTGTATAAAAAGCTCGGTGCCCCGTTAATACAACATTGATGTTGACGTGACAACAACGCAACGTTTACTCAACAAATATTACACTTCCATGAATTCCCGAACACGGTATACCGGTGAAAATGCAAATATTGAAGAGCAAGTATCGGGGTTCGATGCAAACTAGATTTTGTTATATTTGCCATGCCGCCCGAATGTTTGAACGCGGAATTTCGTTCAGAAGGTCGGCGCGACTTGTACGCTTGAGCTGGTTGTTGCGATATAACATCAGTTAGCTTAGCTTAGGTCGCTCATTTAAAGTAATTATTTATACATAATTTCGAAAATGTTTTCAGCTGTTCGAGATATTTTTAATTAACTTCGCCGCAACAATCAGGACTCAAGATAGCCGCGCATAGTGCACACGCGCATCTCTTATAGACGAATCTTCATGCAACGTAAAGAGACAAAGGCGGTCAACGAAGGAAAAAGATAACATGGCGAGATGGGGGTTTTTGAAAATTTCAATTATCTAACTATCATGGTTCATGAATGACTGGTTCATGACTGGTGACAGAAAGCACAGCAGAGTTTTAGTAATAAGGTTCCACTTTACCCTTTGTGCCTTAAGGGTAAAACGGACGAACTCTAAAAATACATAGGATCACGACACTTTTAGCTTGAGTCAAGTTCAGAGTCTGCCAAACAGTGTCTTGTTTGAAACCTGTTGCTTAGCAACCAGTAAGAGTTGTCTAAGCTAAGGTTACTCTTACATCATCGCTGTGTTTTTGTATTTAATTTTTTTTTACTTAGTTTGCTCATTCCAGCGTTTTTTTTATATTTTCTAACTTTTTGTTTTGTTTTACCTAGTTGCCTCATTCCTAGGCACAATATAAAACGGGTTATAGAGACGAAGGTAGGACGATCTTAAGCATCAAACTAGCTTGAACGAATGCCTGTAGCGAATATGCTGACCCTGCTGAAAGTGTCTCTTGGCTCCATCGTTGTTTAGAATGTTGAAATTGTAATACTTAACGTTTCGTTACTTGCTATTCTACAATTTCTTGGAATGACTTCCAGAGATTATAGTCCAAGTTGCGGAATAAGGGCTTCTCGACTCGGGTCGCGTGTTTCGAATGGTATGATGTGACTATATGAATATGATGATGAACTTAGCTCCGGTCATGTCATTCATGTCTTTTTTTTTAACCTTTCTGCGTACAGAAAAGGCTCGGTCGTTGGTTAGAAAGGTGAAATTGCAATACTTAACGTTTCGTTCTTGGTATTCCACAATTTTTCGGAATTACTTCGAGAGATTACAGATTTTCAAATTCTGATGCGTAAAAAAGTATTCCAAATATTCAGTTAACAATTTTATTTATTGGGAATTTACAATCATTCAAGCTATTTTATAATCTTACTCATTTTACAATTATCCGATGAAATCTCAATGTGTACCGGTATAATTATATGAATTTTCACTCAGTGTGTGTAGCAGACCTTTTGATACTATTTACTGTATGACAGAAGTCAATTGGTGGAATTTACTGATAATCTGATAAATGTGTGTGTTCAAGGCGGCAAAGTCTAAAATTGACGTGTTGGGTTGATAAACTAATTTGGGGGACTTAATAACTGGCTGTGCCGGAGCGGTGTTAAAATCACAGTGAGAGTTAATTGAAAAATTGGCATTTGGATTTTTGATTCATAAATTATGAAATTTAGTTTGAAACCGGGTATTGATTGATTGACATCTGCTGTTATACTAGTAGATATTCTAATTATAACTTCTTCATTCTCTTCAACAACAACTAAACCGAGCTCAGCCAGGGTTGTGGAATTGGTCGAAAGAGTCACCGCGGCCCTGGAACGCAAAGGGCGTTTGGAGGAACACGGATCGGTTTTAGTAAGTAAGAGTGACACTCCTTTTCGCTCCATCCGAAGTGGATGATTCTCAAAAATCATAAAGTCGTGGATATTCTCCTTTGTTTTTTTCAGTAACAGCCTGACCAGGAAATAGTAAAGTTTGAGTCTTTTATAAAATAATACACCTCTGCCTAACTTTACTATGAATCAGTCATGATATGGGTAATGTAAAAAAAGGATTTCTTACTTAAAATAATAAATAAGCTTAGTTTAAATATTAATTAACAGATTCTGTATTCAAAATTAGGAACGTAAATGTTTAGAAAAAAAAATATTTTAAGAGAACAAAACATCAATCGCCGTAGAATAAAGTCTATCAACAGTGGGCTACTAAGGTCTAACACAATAGTCTTATTCCTTTTCAAATAAGTATAAGTATTGAGCATAGGTACTAGTCGCTGGCGATATGTTATCTGTGGCCGCACGAAGTCCTGAGGAGTTTCTAGTGATGAAACAGTTTCTTTAGACTAGTTTGTTTTGGTTTACTTTACCATGTTTTACGTTGTGGGTAGAGATTTTTTCCTGATACGCTTTAGGATTCCTCTTTTATCTTATGATGAAACATTTGCTGTATAATTTAGTCTTAAATCAATTGACGGCAACCAGTTTGTTCACCTTTAAGGTGAAGTATAGTTAAACACATCTGCAAGAAGTTGTTGGAATCATCATTAATCATTATTTATTTGCTGGCATTCGTTTTTTCACTATTTTAATATAACTTCTTAGGTGCGTTTAGGAATTTAAAAAATTTTGAATTTGAATCAATGAATTTTAAATATGTTTTTATTATAAAAGGTATTTGTTTTAGTGTGCTCATTTATTTGTGACTGGCCGAGTTTGTATTATTCCGTACCTGCATCTTTATTTGATGTCATCCGTAAAAGTCGCCTATTTTGTAGCCAAATAATTTTCAACATAATCTTCATCTTCTTCATCCATCGTTTCCCTGACCTTCCTCCTTTTAAAACATCCCCATTTTTACTCAAAACTTTTCTCACGACATGTTCCCCATTCCTCCGTAAATTCAAACGTACGGAAATTGTTTACACATTTGAAACACCTCTGGGTCTTCGTGTGGCCACAGATAACAAATCGCTAGCGGGTATGACCTCACTCCACACCTTTCCTTTCATTTCCTTTGCTTGCTTCGTACACGCACGCTACTATTTATGTGTGCTATAAATTATTTTAGCACTTCAGGTTTGGTGTTTGTTTTGAGCGTCTTTGTTTTTGGATTTAAAAAAATGTTTGTTTTTTTTCACACAACTCTTGTCTTTTGCTATTTACGGGTCGTTTCTTTAAGAGTCAAGCTCTGCCACGATTGTTGTCTCGAATAATTTTATGGACCCAAACACTGAAAGATAACGTAATGGTTTTAAGCCGCTTAGTCACAGTATTACAATATTTCCTACAGTAGGGCAACGCCTTTGATGTCGCGCGATGCCGCCGCCAGTGTAGGTACTTATGCTCATAATCAGCCTTTTAACGTTCCCACTGCTGGGACACCGGCCTCCTCTCTAGGAGAGGGAATGGGCCGTAATCCACCACGCGGGCCCAGTGCGGGTTGGTGAATGTAACATGTCTTCGAATTGTTGGTTCTAGGACATGCCGGTTTCCCCACCGAATGTGTCTCCACGTTGCCGTCGTGGTGGGGCTTGCGCGTCCCAATGATCTTGTGAGCTTTCCCGGTAGAGCCACTCATGCCGGAAGGTCGCAAGTGAGGGATCAGACAAAGAGAGACACACGAGGGGCACACCGTTCGGAGACCTGAGCAGTGTTTGGGTCTGCGGACGGTGTGCGATTCAGGCTTGCTCGCTGCTCTCTGGTACGCGTCTGATCATCAGACGTGACTGTGGGAGCAGCGAGCGAGCAGTGAGGTGAGGGGAGGAGAGGGGGCCCTGAGATGGGGCGGAGAGAATAGGGACCGCACCCTTTAAAAGGAAACCATGGATCTAGGCCTTTGCGAAATAAGTCCCCAGGTGGGTCCCGACTGCTCAGCGGTCGGGGAATCCCACCCCGCTTCGGCGGGCTGCCCTCCGTATTCTGGGGTGGGCAACAAACGCCTTCCATCTGTCCCTTCGGACAAACACGACGACCACACGCTTGACAACTTGACTACGATTGCTGCAGATAAAAATAATGACAATGGACCCTCCGGCTCCAAGCCCATGGAGGAGATGCTGGTGCAGGGCGCACTACCTTCCAAACTCTGGAAGAAGCCGTCGCTCGAGCGCGGGAAGGGTGCGGATTCAGATTCTGACTCCGCATCCGCTGCGATGAGCGAGGGGAATACTGGTGGGGAGGTTGCGGGGGCTACGGAGAACAGCAAGTTCTTCCGGAAGCGTCCGAGACCGGAGGATGATCAGGGGTCGTCCTCCGAGGGAGAGCTGGCCTCAGCTCGCAAGGTCCCCACCAGTAAGAGAGGTAAAGGTCGGGGAGGCAAGGGGCGACGGCTCGCCGCCCAGGAGGCTCGGCGAACGGCGAAGCTCGCCGGGGAGGGGCGGCACCCCGGGATGAGTGATCCCAGACCTCTCTCGGGGTCTTCGGGTGGCGAGTCCGAAGCCGCTGGTACCCCCGACGCTGGACGACGGGACCCAAAGGCCGGGTTCGCGGAGGCCGTTGAGGCCGTTGTCCGCGCTGTGACCCTGAAGAGGACGATAGCGTCCAAGAACAGGGCCATAAGCGAGGCGGCGGCCTCTATCCTGGAGGCAGCGGAGGCCACCTTCCGCAGGCCTGCGACGGACGAAACGTCCAAACTGCGGAAGGAGGTCGCCCGCTTGGCGGCCACCACGGAGCTTCTCCATAAGGAGAATGAGAGGCTCCGAGCGGACCTGGCCAGTCTCCAAGGAGCGAGTTCTCGGGGGCCGCTACAGCCTGCAGGGGGGCAAAAGCAGGGGCAAAGCCGGCCCTTGCCTGCGCCGGGTCCGGCGCCTGAGAATCAGGTGTTGGACCTGGTGCGACAGGAGCTGGCCGCCTTCCGGGAACGGTTTTCCGTCCTGGAGGGCATCGTTTTGCGCCCCCCGCTAGCAGCGGATCAAAAGGGCAAGAAGGCGGCGTCATACGCGGCCGCCGTGGCTGCCAAGCCGGG